>CM040121.1:178593636-179193636 GCA_022559845.1 Amorphophallus konjac
TTTTAAACCCTAGCAGAGAACCAGGGAAGGAGATAATATGCTAAATGCAGTAAAAGAACTAACGATAGGAGACCACAGTGATGATAATGCGATGAGAATGAGATGAACAAAAAAACAAGCACAATATGTAGCCCTGCTCTCCCTGACGAGAGTAAAGGTGCAACCGGGAAGACGCGGAACGGATGCAGCAGGATGAAGAAAAGCCAAAGGAGGAAGCCCTGCGTACTTGTTCAATAACTAACTTCTTAACCTTTTTTACGCTTGACAAGGAGCCTCTTATATAATGTTCAATCGGATGCGATCAAACAAGAGAATTGATAAGAACGGGTAATGAAGCATCCAAGGAAGGATTAAGATCGAGTAAGAGTCCAAGGATAGCAGGGAACTGTAAGGGAAAGATGAAAAAAGGAAGGACTCTGGAGTGAAAACACGCCTTAAGACAGGGCGTCTTTTTATGAATTGACGACCTGAACAGAGGCGTTTCTTGAAACACGACCTAGGAAAGGCCGTTTCTTCCTGGATTTAATTTTAGAAATAAAACTTCCTCTATTTAAAAACTCATAGAACACGCCTGAGATAACGGCGTTTCTTCAAAACACGCCCTGAGGAAAGGCGTTACTCACAAAATGCCTTTTACTTTGAAGATAGATAATTCCAGAAATTATCGGGTAATACCAGGAATTGACGCCCTCAAATGCGGTCGTCCTTTCTTTTAAAACGCCCTATAACAGGTTGTTACTTTATAAAGTAACGCCCTTTGTCAAGCCGTGTTTCACAAAAATGCAGGAAAAATGCAGAAAACTCATGAAAAATAGAAAAACTTTATATTATAGGAATATTGAAGTCCAATTGGGGCGTTTACATAATAACATGAGATTTGATCAACAAAACGTCAATTTTGGCGTGTCTACAGGGTGCAGTGGGCTGGGTCTCCTTAGGCACCCAGACTTGCTTCTGTTTAGCCGGCCGGTGAGCCGGCGTCCTCTTTGGTGCCCCGGCTGGGGTCGCGGGCGCTGCCCTCTCTTTTAGCTTCTCCAGTCCCTGGAAAGAGTTACAGACCGGGACGGTCGAGACGACGCGGTCCGGCGCCGGTTGGGACTTCTGTCCGTCTAGGCGGACTCGGAGGGCTCCAACAGTCATTGACTTCCCGGAGTTGGAGATGCGGCGCCCTGAGCCGGTGCCGGTGCTGTTCCTCCAGAGCCTCCTTCGATGGGATGTCGACCCCTGGTGGGATGGGCCGGTAGTGTGGTGCACGTGGTGCACGTTGCAGCTGAGCGTCGCTGTGGGGACGCTATTGTTGTCTTCGGCCACAGCTCGGCCGGCAGCAGCTCCCATGGCCCCCTGGGCGGGGGCGTTGATCTGGGCATCCTCGGGCGCTTCCACGTCGAGGATCTCGGCGAAGGCCACCCCCAAGAAGATGGGGAAGCCCACAGTGGGAGGGAAGCTCCCGAAGGTGAGGGGCACCGCCAGGTAGCCGCCTCGAACGTGGTTCTGGACGGGCTGGGGGCCGCAGATGACCGCCATGGTTGGTTCCATGATGTCTCTCTCTTTTTTCTGCATTTAAGAAAGTAGCACAATTAGTATTACAAGAAGGGGGCCATGGGGCCCCTAATTTCGGCAAAGAGATGAAGGGTGGATTAGTCCCACCGGGCGTGCCAGAGTTGTGGACGCACTTTTTCTACTTGGTGATTCTCTCGTGTTGTTTATTCGTTTATTGAGTGCGTGGGCGTGCCTGTCACCGAGGTGACAATTTATTCGGGCTCCGAAGAGCCCATGGTGCGCTCGATCCGACTTCGTCAGACGATTGTGTGGTTCGTGTCGGGACCGAATCCCGTCGCGCCATGAAGGTCACGACGTCATTTACATCCCCCATACGAGGGAATACCCCTGATTAATTGCCGAAATTAGGGGCCCCGCAGCCGAAGAGAATAATACTAATTGCGAGAGAGAGAGGTAGGGATAGGTCACACTGGGGGTTGTATTCAGGCCACAAACCGTCGGCCATGTCGGTCACTCGTGGATCTTTTCATGTTCGGACACGAGTCCGTGATGGAAACGCGACGGGAAAACGGGGACGAATCCGTTCAAATGTATGCCGAGTATACGAAAATTTTAATGATGACTAGGGAGGCGTCCGGAACGAGAAAACAAATCCGGTCCGATTAGGATGTTGGCCCGAGGTTAGATCAAAGCCTGGCCATATCGGGGTAATTCCCGAGAATCGGGCTTGACCTGAAAGGGCGGCGTCGTTATTCCCTTTTGCCCCGGGTCACGGGGAGAGATGGGGAGGCTGCGGTGTAGACCTTAGCGTCTTTTATCTGGGGTTTTCTTAGTTATATCCTCTAGGATTTCTGATTCGATGTTTACTGTTTGTTCATGCCTTTGTCCGGGGTGATTTTTCTTCTTTTTATTCATGATCATTCTTATTATTGTCATTTGTTTATTATTTATCTTTTAATTACCCCTCCCGCCTCTTTTATTGTGATTAATATTGCGCATTCGGAGTCCTTTAATTAGCGTAGTTTTTATTAATTTATTTGCTATTGTTAATGCCCTTATCAGGTTGTATATGTGCATAGATGTAGTGTGCCGGCGAAGGGAAGGTAAGAGTGTATCGCTGAGAGGCCCAGAGGGCGTGCCGCTGAAGGCCAAAAAGGGGCGTACCGCTGAAGGTCAAAGGAGCGTACCGCTGGGGCTCAAGGGAGTGTACCGCTGAAGGTTCAAGGGGCGTGCCGCTGGGGCAATTAAGAGTGTAC
This sequence comes from Amorphophallus konjac, assembly GCA_022559845.1. Taxonomy (NCBI): domain Eukaryota; kingdom Viridiplantae; phylum Streptophyta; class Magnoliopsida; order Alismatales; family Araceae; genus Amorphophallus; species Amorphophallus konjac. The sequence continues at coordinate 178,596,393 of CM040121.1, forward strand.
CGCTGGGGGTTTGAAGGGCGTACCGCTGAGGGTTTAGAGGGGTGTACCGCTGAAGGAGTTAGGCGAGTGTGCCGCTAAGAGGTGAGAGAAGTGTGCCGGCGAAGGGGCCAATCAGAACGTGGGGGTGGGTATGAAGTCTGTACGTTCCCCCAGGCCCGAAGTCTATACGTTGCCAAGCCTAAAGTTTGTACGTTGGAGCAGAGTGGAGCAAAGTCTGCACGTTGCAATATGAAGTCTATACGTCGACTGGCCCGAAGTCTGTACACTGGCCGCCATGAAGTCTATACATTGGCTGGCCCAAAGTCCATACATTGGAACGTGAAGTCTGTACATTGACCCTTTGACTGCAGCTCGAAGTCTATACGCTGCCAAGCCCAAAGTCTGTACGTTGTAACGTGAAGTCTGTACGTCGGCTGGCCCAAAGTCTATACATCGGCCAAGTCTATACGCTGCAACATGAAGTCTGTACATTGACTGGCCCAAAGTCTATACATTGGCCAAGTCTATACATCGGCCAACCCCAAGTCTATACGCTGCAACGTGAAGTCTGTACGCTGCCCCTTTGATCACAGCTCGAAGTCTATACGTTGCCAAGCCCAAAGTCTGTACGTTGTAACGTGAAGTCTGTACATTGGCTGGCCCAAAGTCTATGCATTGGATAAGTCTATACATTGGGGTGTGAAGTCTATACACTGCCCAAGTCTATACACTGGCTATCATGAAGTCTGTACGTTGGCTGGCTCAAGTCTATACACTGGCTGCTCAAAGTCTATACATTGCCCAGCATAAAGCCTGTACGTTGAGATATGAAGTCTATACGTTGGCCGCCCAAAGTCTGTACACTGGATAAGTCTATACGTTGGAGTGTGAAGTCTATACAGTGGCTGGGGGTGTACCGGCAAAGGGAAGGAGTGGCGTACCGCTGAAGGTTGACGGGGAGCGTACCGCTGAGGGCAGAAAGGGCATGCCGCTGGGGGTTGAAAGGGACATGGGGATGGCCTGTGCCGCTAAGGGCCAATGAGGGCGTGCCGCTGAAGGTTAAAGGGGAGCGTACCGCTGAGGATAGAAAGGGCGTGCCGCTGAAGGCCAATGGGGCGTGATTGTAGAGGCCCGATCAGTTTTGGATCATTTGTTTTAAGGCTTTTCTTTTCTTCTTATCTTAACTTTCGTGTAGTTTTATATAAAACTCTTCCCTTGTCCTGTTTTGTTCGGTTCGGCCTCTTTTCTTGCGGGTCGGACGTTCAGGCTGTCGGGTAGTTAATTAGTTCGATTCAGTTCCCGTTGTGGTGCCAGCAGTGGTTTGATGAGTTGGAAGGTTTCATTAATTATCCTGCTCGTTTGTTGCCTCCTTTTGCCTCTTTAATTGTTTATTAGTTTCTCACAAAAATTTGGCAACATCTCCCCTTGACCCGGGGCGTAAGGGAGATACAGGGAGCGCTCCCACATGGGGTGGCGAAACCTAACAACTGGAGGTGGGCCCCCGAAGGAGCAACACCTTTATAGGGCCTCGGAAAACACGAAGGAAAACGACAGACTGAAGGCCTCTAAGGGGCATGGACTGGGGCTGGCCAAGGAGCGTGCCGCTGAAAAAAGGGGGGGGGGGGCTGGAGAGTGTGCCGCTGAGGGCTAAAAAGTGTGTGCCGCTAAGGGCTGAACAGGGGGGTGTACCGGCCAAGAGCCAAAGGCTACAAGTGTGCCGGCCAATGGCTAATTGGGTGTGTGTGCCGCTGAGGGCAGAAAGGGGTGTGCCGCTGAGGGCACATGGGGTGTGCCGCTAAGGGCCAAAACTGGGTGTGCCGCTAAAGGCCATTGGGTGTGTCAGCCAAGTGCCGGAAAGGTGCATCGCTGGAGGGGCCAAACGGAGTGTGTAAGCAAACTGGGGGCCTTATAAGCCATTCAGGGAAAAGAAAGAGGATTCAAGGCCAGGGGTAGGCCACTTGGTTACTGGATATTCGAAGAGGGGGGGGGGGGCAAGGGTCTCCCCCTCCCCTGGGCCAGTGAGCACAACGGAAGGCCATGTAGGGGCTTGAAGGATTCATGAGGCCAAAGCTCATAGGAGAAATCACCTTGACATGAAGACCCCAAAAACACCGGAGAAATGGGGAGACGGAGGGAGAACGAACAACCCCATAAAAAAAAGGACCGTGAGAGCTAGCGCAAGCCAATAAAACTCATAGAGAAACCCAAAGAGGGTGATTTTCTTTTATGGGGAGCCAAAGGCCAAAGCCCTATATGCACATTACAGAGGAAATGCCCAAGACGGGGCCATGGACAAAGGAAAAGAGAAACCCAAAACAAAGAACGGAGGAGGAATGGAATACGAAAGGGAAGAAAGCATTGGGGCCCAAAAACCCTGGCCACTGTCCCTAACCCTCTCCCCCATTACATTGAGCTCTCTCCCTCTCCCTTACTCTTGCTTCTTTCCGGTGGTCGTCGGAGGGGGCTCACGCCGGGAGGGCCTCTCCTTCTCTTCTCTCCTCTGTCTCTCTTCTTCTGCCCGAGCTCTTCCTTTCTATCTGTCCCCCCCCTCTTTTGTTGAAAGCAGAGGGTCTTTTATACTTCAAACAGCCGAAACCTTCGAGCCCTGGCTGTTGAAGGCGGGAAGTGGCCTTGTGATGATGGCGTTTGACCTGCCCCATCCTCGATCGTCAAGGGGGGTGGCCTGCGTGGCCCAATGGACGGTTGCCACCTCGGACGGCTCACTGCGCGCCAAGGAAGCGTAGGGCATGGGCTGCACGTCGTCTTGCCGTTGAAAAGCCTCAACGCTGTGCCACTGGCGGGCTGAACAAGCGTGCCGCTGGAGCCCCTGAGGGCGTGCCGCTGGAGGGCTTCAAATGGGCGTGCCATTGAGGAGCCAAAAAGGCGTACCGCTGGGAGCCCAAATGGGCGTGCCGCTGAAGCTCACAGCAGGCGTGCCGCTGAATAACCCCTTGGGGGTGTACCGCTGAAGGCCCCCCCCCTAGGGGGGTGTACCGTTGAAGACCCCCCCAGGGGGGTGTGCCGTTGAAGACCCCCCCCCCCCCTTAGGGGGGTGTACCGTTGAAGACCCCCCCAGGGGGGTGTGCCGTTGAAGGCCCCCCCCCAGGGGGTGTGCCGTTGAAGCCCCCCCCCAGGGGGGTGTACCGTTGAAGACCCCCCCAGGGGGGTGTGCCGTTGAAGACCCCCCCCCCAGGGGGGTGTGCCGTTGAAGGCCCCCCCCTTAGGGGGGTGCACCGTTGAAGACCCCCCCCAGGGGGGGTGTGCCGTTGAAGACCCCCCCCAGGGGGGTGTGCCGTTGAAGGCCCCCCCTTAGGGGGGTGTGCCGTTGAAGGCCGTACCGCTGGGACCCCGAGGGGGTGTGCCGTTGAAGGGCTCCTCGGGGCGTGTGTACCCGGGGTTGTTCTGAGCCCATTGTGGGCACGAGCCATGGCCCGTTTGATTCTCTTTGAGGCCCACGAGGTATGGGGCCTTTTGTGCTTGATTTCTCCGGGGTTTCTTTACTCGGCGCCGCTGCTGACGCGAGGCCGAGCAGGATATCCAGGTATGCATTTTTTGGTGTCCACAAGCGGATAATCCCTCATCTGAATAACGGGCCCTTTGTTGAAGTGGTTTGTTAGGGTCCATGTGAGGGGCTTCCAATCCGCCTTGAATGGTCCTTTGAAACCCAGACTAAACCTGTGATTCGGCTTAACTTCTGTTGGCGGCTTCAGCCTACCTTGCAGTTGCGCACCCAAACCCCTGCCCTGCTGATAGCCGATGTTCCTCATAGTCTCCCAACCTTTGGAGTGAAAGGGGAGATGCGGTGTTGTTACCTTGACCAGCTCCTTGGGCGCTAGCGGAACGTGAGATACATCATGCACATCCAGCAGCGACAATATGGGCCAGTGAGACGGCCAAACGGAGGGTAGAGAGGTGTTGATAGCATCCACCGTGGGAAGGACAGGCGTACTTACCACCTTAATAATTCTTCTGTTGTAAGGAAACTTCAAGCATTGATGGTTGGTGGAAGGTACGGCATCTGCGGCTTCAATATAAGGGCGACCCAGTATGGCCTTGAATGTAGGGTCCATGTGGAGAATATGGAATTCCGTGGAGACTGTCATAGGGCCTAGCCCTACTCTCAGAATGATCATCCCCTGTGGTGGTCTTTTGCTATTGTCATAAGCTGTGACCGTGATCGAGGAAGGTCTGATCTGTTCCTCGTCAACCCCGCACATCCGAAGGGTGCTCATGGAGATCACGTTTATGGATGCGCCTGTGTCTACAAGGCACGGGTTTACGGATACCTCATTAACTTTTATCGAGACACACAACGCATACTTCCGAGCTTCCCTGGGAGCGAGCTCATAGTTGTGGAATATGATGGCTGGTTGTGTGTCCGTTGGGGTCAAAACGGCCGAAATCTTTTCTGCGGGGAGGTCCTCATTTACCATGACCCTTTGAAGATATTGCATCAAGGCCGCCTGATGTGACGTGGATCTTTGGAGCAGCTCGAGGATGGAGATCCGAGCGGGCGTCCTATCTAGGTGTTTCAGCAAATCATATTGTTTTCCAGGGACGGACTTTTCCAACTGCTCTCCATCCTTTTCTTGCTGAGACTGCTCGGGATTCTGACTGTCCTGGGGGAAAATCCTGTGGAAAATCCTTCCACTTCGGGGCACCATTGCCTGTGGCTTTTGTACCTCTACAGGGGCAGCAGTGGATTGCAGCAGAGGTTTGAGGGGCAGTGACGGGGGAATGGTTGGTAGAGCAGGGGTGATGACGGGAGCAGGGGTCCTGATGAGGGGCTTACTAGGCGGAGGTATGGCGGAGGTAGGGGGAACACCATGTGGGTTACGACGGATGAGGGGCTTGGAAGGTGGAGGTAAGGTGGTGGTGGGTAAGGCTTGAGATGGGCGGCGGGTGATGAGTGGTTTTGAGGGCATTGATGGCGGTGTTGTGGGGGCAAAAGGGGTTACGCGCGGTTGACGGGTGATAAGGGGCTTAGAGGGCATAGGGGCAACTACGGTTGAGGTGGGCGGTGGAGTGGAGGAGTGAGAGGAGATGGGAAGGTGTGAAGGCGCAACGGGGGGTGTCGGCTGATAGGTTATTGGGGTGCGAATAAGGGGGCACGATGGCAGTGGAAATGGTGAAGGCGATGCATATGCGGGTTGGTGGGAAAGAGGTGCTACCCGGGCGACACAAGGGAGTTGCATGATGATAGGGTTGGTGGTGGAAAGAATAGAGGCATTTTCCAGGTGTCATACCTGCTCCCTCCCGACTTCCGGGAAGGAGGAGATGGGGTTCACCTGATGATTGGGCTGCTGGTGCTCTGGTAGTGGATTTTTGAGGATGCCCATGTTTGGCTGCTGTTGTGGTACCTACTGAGGCTATTGTTGTTGTTGTTGCGGTGCTTGTTACTGTTGTTGTAGCTGTCGTTGTTGCTGTGGTTGCTGCTGTTGTTGTTGCTGTCTAGGAGGAGGTCTCCTGGCCTTCATCATGGTGACGCATCGCCTCATTTCGTCCCAATCTATTTGATGTTCATCGTTCATATCATAGATATAATCTCTGAAATGAAAACAGTTTTCCACTGTATGACCCGGCTGTCTATGGAAGACACAATATCTGGAAGTGTCGACGTTCGTGGGCCATATGGCTCTCTCCTTAGGCAAGGTGAGGAAATTAGCAGCCATGAGAGCATTGAAGATATCTGATAACGATTCCGGCAAAGGTGGGTAATGAGCTCTCCTATGTCCAAGTGGCCTCCTCTGTTGTTGGGGGCCATAATCCCCGGGTGGTGGAACCTGATTATATTGAGGAGGTCGCTGTTGTTGTTGTTGAAGATGGAAGGGTTGAGGCATATTGTTCTGGAGGAGATTACTTTGCGGTGGAGGATGAGAAGGGAACGAACCTTGTTGGAGAGGAAGCAGAGGCATTTGTGGAAGCCTGGGGTTTGCCACATAGTTAGCGTCGTTGACCGCATTCACTTGCTCATTCGTCACGACCCCTTCTGTCGTTCCGCCTGGGACGCCAGTGCCCGGCTTCCTAAACACCTTCGGCTTTGGTGGCTCGAACATGTGCATGAGAGGAGAATCTTTCAGTTGCGTCTGGACATACCGAGCCCTCTTGTACAGTTCCTCCATGGTGTTAAGCTTGTTCATTGCCAGGATATGCCTAAACTGAGGGGTAGCATTTGATATAATCATCTTCACCTGCTCTGGCTCTGAGATGGTATCCTTTATCCTTTCTGCCAAGGATCTCCATCTATCAGTGAACTGGACGAAATTTTCGTCCGGCTTCATTTTTTCAGCGACCAGGTCCGTGATAGAAAGAGACGGGCCAACTCGGTCCCGGTATCTCTGTAGGAACTTCCTCTGAACCACGTCGAAGTCCTCAGCCTCGCTTGGCTCTAGGGCGTAGAACCATTCCAACGCAGGGCCATCTAATAACCTCCTAAAGAGGTATGCCAGAGATCTTTTATCATTTTGCCAAAACGAGGACTCGTACATGAAGTCCTTCAAATGGGTAGAGGGGTTGCCAGTGCCGTTGTACCTACGGTACATGGGCATCTCAGAAGGGGGAAGGCGAAATATTGGTAGGATAGGCAGAGAAACCTCAGGGGTGGATTTCACATCCACCCTTTTTTGTAAGTTCCGGAATTGCTCATCCATCTTATTCAGTTTATTCAAGAGGGACTGGGTGAACGGGTCAATTGGTGAAGGTTACACTTGCCAGGCAGAAGCGGTAGGCCTCCCAGAGGCCTGAGAAGGAAACCTAGGACATGAGGGATATTGGGGTCTACCAACGGGTAGGCCCAGTGGGATTTGTGTTTGAAGGGTGGCTTGCGCCGGAGATTGGGAGGGGAGTTGGAAGGAGGGAGGCTGGTGATTTTCCTGCCCGAGAGGTGAGGAGGAGGGAATGGCCTGCATAGACTCTTAGACAGGGGTTGTAGTCGGACTCAGCTCCGCAGGAGGGGGGGGACTGACTTCCCTTTTAGAATGGCCTGGAAGGCCTGAAGTTGCTCAGGGTTGAGTTGGGTGTTGGCGAGGACACCTAACAGAGCGGAGATGTCCTGGGTGGAAGATGTATCCCCGGCAACATTCGGCACTTCATGTGAGGACTCGTGGGATGGACCAGTGTCCATAGCGTAGACATGAGGCCCGCCTTGGTAGCCCTGGTCCGGGCTGTATTCTACGTAAGAGTCATGACCCGAGTCATGCATTTGAGGCTCATAGCCGAAGGCGTTAGCCTCGAAAGCATCGTAATCATACTCGGCCATCCTTAACACTTTTCCAGAACGTAATAACATACACCAGCACACAAGCAGTAGAGATTAACACACAAGTGGATGCTTTACGTCTTTTTTGTTTTTGTTTGAACTCTTTTTTTTTTTAACGATTGTAAAAGTTCACACAAAATGTGCAAAAATCCTAGTTGCACCTTTGTTTTACCGCCGTGTGAACTAGGGACACTCGACTCACCGCGAATGGGGTAACTAAGCTCCGGGGAACTTCAACGGTACAACCTGCCCAGTGAACGAAGGGGAATCCTTCACTGTCGGGGACTTATGGAGGTCCCAGTGAAAGAGATCCTAGTCCGTCGAGAGGAATTCGCGATGGAGAGTCCTTCTTTCACCAAGATGGGGTGATCCTAAGAAAGAAATAGAAAGAAAGGTAGAAAAGAGGGATGGCCGTATGTGATGAAATGCTGACAGATATATAGAGCATAACAGAATAACAAGACGATCAAGGTATAACAACGCACAAGAGATGGTAAGGCAAACTACAAGAAGGTGCAAGGGTAACACACAACAAATGATAAAATGAATCACAAGAAGCTGCAAGGGTAATTGTAAGAAAGCAACTGAGAGATGAAGAACACGTAAAAGATGATAAAGCAAGTCAAGGGCTGCAAGAGTAACTAAAAGAAAGCAACTGAGGTCCCACCGTGATCGCCAATCTGTGGACTGCCGAATGGAGATCCACTCAAAAAGGGAACGAGAAACGCGAGCGACGGGCTACAAACTCGCAATAACTAAAAGCTAATAGGGGAAGGGGTCATGCAACATGTCAACAGAGAAAAGAGCATACGTAGGATGCCAAAGGGATGTGATCGCCAGAGGGGTTACCTCAATGAAAAGAAATGATCGCGTGTACCTGGCACAAGGCACGGAAGCTGTGAATCATCAAGAGCGGGAAATGGTGGGTTGCTTCTTCCTCCCCCTTCGGCCGGCCGATGGGGAGGGCTTTCCTTGAGTACCCTTGCAAAATAACGATAAACAAATAACAAGTGGATCAGAAAAACGAAGGTGCAGCAATCAATTCTAGCGATGCAAGTAACGAAATGACGGCCGTACACGCACCTGGTTGGTGTTGTCTTTTAAACCCCTCTCGGACACGAGTAGGAGGAAAATACTTATGATGGATGGTGATTATACCAACGTAGGAACAGGAAGAGACTCCCCCAAAAGGGGGTGAAAAATGCGATATGATGAATGCAAGGTATCTAAGGAAAAAGAGAGGAGAATGGCTTATTGGATGGCCGATGGCGAGATCCGGCGGAGCCTCGGTAGCGTAGGGATGACGTGGGAGCGCGACGGGCGAAGACGGCCTTTCTCCTGCGAGCACGGGCACCTAGGAATCTGGCAGAACCTCACCTACAAAACACCCACGGGTTAGGAATGGAATCCGACAGCCTCCCGGTGCTCTTTTTCTCGACCCCTGGACTGAGGGGGGTAGCCCTCTATTTATAGAGCTCTGGGGGATGGAGGCGTCCAGGGGCCTGGACGCCTCCATCACTTGGATCTTTTTTAAACGACAATCCGACCGGCTGACAGATAGTCAGTGGCCAGGGGCACCCGTGACCTGGATGATGGAGGCGTCCAGGGGCCTGGACGCCTCCATTACATTGGATCCCTTTCGCACTACAAGCCAGCCAACGGATAGTCGGGGGTCAGGGGTGCCCGTGAGCTGAATGATGGAGGCGTCCAGGGGCCTGGACGCCTCCATAATTTGGATTCTATTCAAACGACAGACTGAGCAACGGTCAGTCGGTGGCCGGGGGTCACCCGTGAGCTGAATGATGGAGGCGTCCAGGGGCCTGGACGCCTCCATAATTTGGATTCTATTCAAACGACAGACTGAGCAACGGTCAGTCGGTGGCCGGGGGTCGCCCGTGAGCTGTTTGATGGAGGCGTCCAGGGGCCTGGACGCTTCCATGATTTGGATTCTTTTCAAACCACACCTCGACCAACGGTCGTGGGCACCCGTGAGTCAAATCATGGGGGCGTCCAGCCTCCTAGACGCCTTCAAGAATATTTTTATTTATTATTATTATTATTATTTTATTTTTTGTCATTTGATGGAGGCGTCCAGCGGCTTGGACGCCTCAATGATTTTTCTATTTTTTTAATTATTTTTATTTATGGAGGCGTCCATGCGCCTGGACGCCTCCATGATATTTCTATTATTTTTATTATTTTTATATATATGATTTTATGGAGGCATCCAGTCTCCTGGACACCTCCAAGATTTTTCACGGAAAAATTCAGAAAAATGTAAAAAAATTCAGAAAAATAGGAAATCACCAGAGTAATTAAAAATGTGAAGGCTGCCTTGGGGTATCATAGTGTAATATGAGATTTACTCACTGTAATGTCAAGAACGGCGTGTCTACACCGACAGGGTACCGGAAGCTGACATGATGTGTTGGTCTCTTTGTCTCTTTGTCAGCGCCGACAGGGTGCCGGGAGCTGACCTGGTTTGTTGGTCTCTTTGTCTCTTCGTCAGCGTCGATAGGGTGCCAGGAGCTGACCTGGTTTGTTGGTCTCTTTGTCTCTTCGTCAGCGTCGACAGGGTGCCGGGAGCTGACTTGCTCGGTTGGTCTCTTTGTCTCTTCGTCAGTGCCGACAGGGTGGTGGGAACTGACGTAGTATGTTTGTCTCTTCTTCTCTTCATCATCAGTGCCGATAGGGTGCCGGGAGCTGACCTAATTTGTTGGTCTCTTTGTCTCTTCGTCAGCGCCGACAGGGTGCCGAGAGCTAACCTGGTTTGTTGGTCTCTTTGTCTCTTCGTCAGCGCCGACAGGGTGCCGGGAGCTGACCTGGTTTGTTAGTCTCTTTGTCTCTTCGTCAGTGCCGACAGGGTGTCGGGAACTGACATGCTTTGTTGGTCTCTTTGTCTCTTCGTCAGCGCCGACAGGGTGCCGGGAGCTGACCTGGTTTGTTGGTCTCTTTGTCTCTTTATCAGTGCCGACGGGGTGCCGGGAACTGACGTGCTTTTGTTCATCTCTTCTTCTCTTATTTTTCTTCTCTTCTCTTTTCTCCTCTTCCATATTCCCTTGCACGTAAACATGGGGTGAGAATTTATTTAGTGTCCTCAAATCAGGGAAGCGGGCTGCAAAAGCCAAAATTTGGGGAGCAGGCTACCAGAGCCAGACTTGGGAAAGCGGGCCATGGGGGCCGAGGTAAGCAGGCTACAAGTGCCAAAGTTGGGAAGCAGGCTACGGAAGTCAAATCGGGGAAGCAGGCTACAAGAGCCAAAATTAGGAAGCGGGCTACAGGAGCCGAGATTATGGGTAGCGGGCCGTGAAGGCCGAATTCTGGGAAGCAGGCAGTGAAGGCCAAATTTTGGGAAGTAGGCTGCAAGAGCCAAAGAGGTTGGGAAGCGGGCTACAAGAGCCGAAATTAGGGCGCAAGATGTGAAAGCCCAAATTGGGGAAGCGGACTATAGAAGCCGGAGTTGGGAGATTAACGAGCCGCGAGGGTAAGAGGTAGGCCATGGGGGCCAAGATTGGGCTCTACGAGTCAGCGCAGGGAAAGTAGGCTTTGATAGCCGAAATTGAGTTTATTGTATACACACATTTTTATTATTTATTATTTATTACATATATATATATATTTACTATATATAATTTTTTTATTCAAGCATGCAAGCATTCATTAGCAGGCATATCATAGATATGAGTAAGGCAGCTCCCTCTATAGGGGATAGGATAGGGACATCGCCCGTAATTCGTAGATGCGGTGCGGGCCGCGAGGCACAATTAAGGGGTGGTGCACCCGTCAAGAGGATATCGCATGTCTTGCATGCATAGCCTAAATTCACGCATTTCACCCGAGGTAATTCTATGTGGCGTGGCAATGCAAATGTGTGAACAAAGGGCCCTAACCATAGGGATATGCAGGTTTTCCTGGTGACACTCGAGGATCACTCTAGCGCCTACACATTAGTTCTAGGCTTTTGACTTTTGGTAGCTTCACACAGCCCCCATCTGTTTATTTTGGTAGTGGATTTTACCGTTCGACACGAGTCTCCTCATGTATCTCAATGGGGATTCCCGGCTACTCGGATCCACGTTTCTCTCTCTCTTCTTTTTTTTTCCTCTCTCTCTTTTTTTTTACAGTGGGGGTAGGCAGCTTTTTCCTCACGATTACCTTTCACGCGAGTGCAGGAATTCAAGTCTCCGTAGAGTGCTAAGAAGAAATTCGGGCAATCCCAATAGTCGAAGGCTATTGAACACATTAAGTGCTAAGTGTGGGAGCGTTGCCTCAAGTTTATTTTGTGAGCTGGGCTTAGCGATTCAGCCATGACTCTTCCCCTTGACGTGTGCACCTACCATAATTGGGTTCCCTTTGAGCGTGCGCTGTGACGCCTGTGCATCCGGAATCGGGGCGATATTATTTAGCAAGGAAGCACGGTCCTAGAAAATTCCAAGGAGGTGTATTATTCTATATTAAGCAACCATGCAAGCAGGGCAATCATGCACTCTCTTCTTTCTTTTCTCTTTCTTTTTTTTGTGTTCGTTTTGTTGTTTTCTTTTTGTTTTGTTTTATTTTGCTTTTGTTTGTTTGTTTGTTTGTTTTTTGCATAAGAAAATATTATTGTTACGTATAAGTGTAGTGGCAGTAAAGGTATTAGGGAAGCAGACCACGAACGGCTGAAAGGACATTGGGGAAGCGGGTCGTAAAGGCCGAAGTTGATATTGGAAGTAGGCCACAATAGCCAAAAATCGAGGAGAGCGGGCTGCGAGAGCCAAATTATGGGAAGCATGCAGCAGGAGCCGAAGTTGGGAAGCAAGCTGCAGGGGCCGAAGTTACGGGAAGCGGGCTGTAAGGGCCAAATTCGGGGAAGCAGGCTGCGAGAGCCAAAGATATTGGGAAGCGGGCTGCAAAAGCCGAAATTGGGAAGCGGGCCGTGAAGGCCGAATTCTGGGAAGCAGGCGGCAAGGGCTGAATTCTGGGAAGTAGGCTGCGAGAGCCAAAGATATTGGGAAGTAGGCTAAAAAGCCAAGGGATATTGGGAGCAGGCTGACAAGCCGAGAGATGTTAGGAGTAGGCTGTAAAGCCGAAAAGATATCGGAGAGCGCGGTGGGACAGGTGGATTAATCACGATCATGGGCCTTGGCCGGAATGACTGAGCCAAAGGGCGTTGGGTAGTAGGATACGTGAGCCGAGGAGAAGGGTTTGTGAAGCGGCGGGTTCGAAGACCACGTCTGTCTCTTGTCTCTTTTTTTTCTTCTTCTTTTGTGTGGGGAGACAGGTGCAAAGACCATGCTTGCCTCATGGTCATTTCTTTCTCTTCTTCTCTTCTTTTGTGTGAAGAGGCAGGTTCAAGGACCGTGTTCGCCCCGTGACTGTTCTTTCTCTTCTTCTCTTCTTCTTTCATAGAGAGGCAGGTGCAGAGACCATGTTCGCCTCGTCACTGTTCTTTCTCTTCTTCTCTTCTTCTATAGAGAGGCAGGTGCAAGGATCATGTTCGCCTCATGTCTCTTTTTTCTCTCCTCTTCTTCTTTTGTAGAGAGGCAGGTGTAGAGACCATGTTCACCCCGTGACTGCTCTTTCTCTTCTTCTCTTCTTCTTTTATGGAGAGGCAGGTGCAAGGACCATGTTCGCCCCATGACTGTTCTTTCTTTTCTTCTCTTCTTCTTTTATGGAGAGGCAGGTGCAAGGACCATGTTCGCCTTGTGACTGTTCTCTCTCTTCTTCTCTTCTTCTTTTGTGGAGAGGCAGGCGCAAAGACCATGTTTGCCTCGTGACTGTTCTTTCTTTTCTTCTTTTGTGGAGAGGCGGGTTCAAGGACCACGTCTGCCTTATGTGTCTCTTCCTCCTTTTCTTCTCTTCTTTTGCGTGATGAGGCGGGCTCGAGGACCACGTCTGCCTCATGCATCTTCTTTTGGTTCTGCTCTTCTTCTTTTGTGTCAAGAGACGGGTTCAGGAACCATGCCTGCCTCATGTGTCTCTTCTTCCTTTTCTTCTCTTCTTTTGCGTGATGAGGCGGGCTCGAGGACCACGTCTGCCTCATGTGTATTCTTTCTTTTATTCTCTTCTTTTGTGTGATGAGACGGGCTCGAAGGCCATGTCTGCCTCATGCGTGTCTTTTTCTTTATTCTGCTCTTCTTTTCTCATTAATGCTTCCACGCTGGAGTGTATTTCTCTTAACGTGCCCCCAGGTTGGGGTGTAGCTTTATTTGGTATGCATCCCCCTGAGGGGTGTGTTTTGCCTCTTTGCCTCTGTGCCCCCAGGCGGGGCGTATTTTTCAAGGCTTCTATGCCCCCAGGTGGGGCGTGCTTCTTCTTCTGATACCCCTGAGCCGGGGAGTCTCCTCTATGGCTTCTATGCCCCTAGGCGGGGTGTATGTTGCTTTATATGCCCCTAGGGTGGGGTGTAATTCTTGCTTCTTATGCCCCCGAGGCGGGGTGAACTCTTCTTCTTTGCTTATGTGCTCCCATATCGAGGTGTATTCCTTTCTTCATATGCTCCCCCTAAGCCGGAGAATGTTGTTTGTTCTGCTTCAGATGCCCCCCCCCCCGGGGGGGGGGGGGGGGTATATGTTGCTTCATGGTGTGGACGCACTTTTCGTTCGTTTATTAAGCTCGTCTATTCGGGAATGGTTGATTGGTCTATTAAGTGCGTGGGCATGCCAGTCACAAAGTGACAATTTATTCGGGCTCCGAGGAAGCCCATGGTGCGCTCGATCTGACTAATCAGACGATTGTGTAGTTCGGGTCGGGACCAAAACCCGCCGCGCCATAAAGGGCACAGTGTCATTTACATCCCCCATATGAGGGAACACCCTTGATTAATCGTCGGGATTCAGGGCCTCATGGCCAAGAAATCAATTGCATGGAAGGTCTATTACGAGGTATTGAAATCCTCGCGCGAGGGCGAGAAGAAAACCATTCGCGATCATGTCGGTCATGTCGGTCATGTGCTGACCATTTAATATTCGGACGAATGTCCGGCTCGGGAAAAGTGCTATCATCGCGGGAAAACTGGAGCATAAGTATGTCAAGATATGGCAATTTATTATTCAGAAGAATGGAAAACATTCGGCTAAACCTCGGTCAGAGCAGTCAGAAACCAGTAAATCTGTTGGCCCGGTGCAAGAGCAAGCTGCGACCATACTGCGGTGGGCCCCCCGAGGTCGAAACAAGACTTGCATGAGCATCATTAATATTTCCGGTGCCAAGGGGCAACGAGGGAATATCCCTTGAATCGGCTGAAAAGCCCTGTGTCTAGGGAAGCGGACGTTCGAAACGTGTCGGTCATTCGGGAGACCGTTTAATATTCGGACGGGAGTCCGGCTTGAGAATATTGTAATCATCGCGGGAGGACCTGGAACATATGCATGCCGGGATACGGCAAGTTTATTATTCTGGGACACCGAAAACATTCGGTTAAATCTCGATTAATGTAGCAGGAAACTGGTAAATCTATTGGCCCGGTGCGAGATCGAGTCAAGACCATATCGGGGGCGCCTCCCGTGGTCCGAACGAGGCTTGTGCATGCATCATTAATATTTCTGGTGCCGGAGGGCAACGGGGGAGAGTCCCAGGACTAGACTCCAAAACTGAAAACGTGTTCGAAGGGAGCGGGCTGTAGACCGAGGATATGAGCCGAACGGTGACCACGATTGGGACGGACCCGAGGTCTAAGCGTGGCCCACGGAGGTCTTATTGATATTCCCATGGAAGGGGTCCAGGGGTGGCGAGGACCGTCTCGTTCTATTCCGATTTTGTCGGTCACTCACGGACCTTTTCATGTTCGGGCAAGGGCCCATATTGAAAGTACGGCGTGGATGGAAACGATCCCGTACAAATGTATGCCGAGTTTACGGCAGTTTCAATGAAAGAACGGGAACGAATCCCATTAGAATGAATCCGATTTAACGGGCTATCGGCCCGGAGCAATGCCGGCTCACGACCATGTTGGGGAGGGCGCCGTCGGCCATATTGGTTGCTCACGGGTCTTTTCATGTTCAGACATAGGTCCGTAATAGAAACGCGGCGAAAACCGAGGTGAACCCGTTCAAATGTCTGCCGAGCGTGCGACAAGTTTAATAGTGGCTCGGAAAGGATCCGGCCTGAGAAACGAGTCCGGTTTAATTGGAATGTCAGCCCGAGGCGAGGTCGGGCCATGGCCATTTCGGGATAATTCCCAAGACTCAGGCCCAACCTGGAAGGGCGACATTGTTGTTCCTTCAGCACCGGATCACGAGAGAGATGGGGCTGCAGAGTGGATTTTACAATTTTTTTATCTGGGTTTTAAATTATGTGCATATATATATATTATTGCTTATTTCCCTTTTATGTATTTATTCTGGATGATCTCTCCATTTTGTTTATTATTATTACTATTATATCTTCCTATTATTATTATTATTATTTCACATTTTTTGTTTATTTCTCATATATATATATATATTCAGGTTTATTTATTTATCATGATTTTTATTAATTTATTATCATTATTATCATTATCGTTATCATGACATATTTATATATATTTATTTTGGAAGGAAAAGTGGGCTGTTGGGGGCAAAAAGGGGTGTATCGGTGAAGGCAGGGAGAGCGTGCCACTGAAGAGCTAAAAGGGTGTACCGCTGAAGGGCTGAGGGAGTGTGCCGCTGAAGGGCCAAAAGGGTGTACCGCTGAAGGGCTGAGGGAGTGTGCCGCTGAAGGGCTAATAGGGTGTACCGCTGAAGGGCTAGGAGCATGCCGCTGAAGGGCTAAAAGGGTGTACCGCTGAAGGGTTAGGAGTGTGCCGCTGAAGGGCTAAAAGGGTGTACCGCTGAAGGGCTAGGTTGGAAAATACCGATGAGGGCCCACTCTCCGTCTAGTTCTTTTAAGGCTTTTCTTTTCTTCTTTTCTGATTTTTATTAAGTTTGCATGGGTTTCTCATTTTCTTCTCTTGATCAATTTCCATTCTTTCTCCCATGAGGACGAATGTTCAAGTTGTTTAGTTGTCGTTCGATTTGGCTCTCTTTATGTTGATTACGGTTCCCTTGCCTTGGTGAACGGGTTTCACCGTTGTTCTTTTCGTTTGTTTGTTACTGTCTTTTAGTCCTTTTTAAGGTGTGGTTGTTCCATTTGTTTGTTGCTTCCTTTTGTCTTTTAATATGTTATCATTTCTAATAAAAATTCGGCAGCATCTCCCCTTGACCCGAGCGTAAGGGAGATACAGGGAACGCGCCCACATGGAGTGGCGGAACCCGACAACTGGAGGTGGGCGCCTGTGAGCAGCAACACCTTTATAAACCTCGGAAAACTCGGAGGGAACGGCGAGTGGAAGACTACTCTAAGACTGGCTGGGGGGGGATGCACCGGGAAAGAAGGAAGGGCAAGTGTGCCGGGCAAGGGAGGCATGAGAGGGCGTGTCGGCGAAGGGCCTCGCCGAGGTGTGTCGGGGAAGACCCACGGGGTGTGCCGGCAAAGGGCTTGGCCGGGGCGTATCGGGGAAGGCCCGTAGGGGCGTACCGGTGAAGGGTTCAAAGAAGGGTGCACCGACGAGGGGCTTAGCCAGGGCGTACCGCTGGGAGCTGGGGAGGCTGCACCGCGGTAGGGGTGCACCGGTGGGTGGCTGAGCAAGGGGGTGAAGGCTGAGAGTTGGCCATGTGGCCTAGAGTTGGAGAAGGGAGGAAGGCCAAGGATGGTGTTGGGCTCGGGTATGCTAAGAAGAAGAAAAGAGCAATGACGAGGGGGACGAAAGCCCACGCCAAGGATCAAACGATCGGGAGGCGGAGGGGGGAAGCATTCAAACACACGCACGGATTCAAACCAACGGAGACGGTAAGAAGAAAGAACTCAAAAGAGCGATTTTATTCATAGTCGACAAAGGCCGCAACCGGCCACATACACCTCAGAACGCTGGAACATGAGGCACAACAGAGGAGAAGGAAAGAAAAGCAAAGGGGGGGAAAGGAAAGGGATGAGCTGGGGTCGAGCAGGGGCGACGGCTCGCTACTCTTCCCCTTCCCCTCTAGTACATGCGCTCTCTCTCTCTCTTTCTCAGCTCTCTCCCTTTTGGTGATCATCGGGGCTTCACGGCGGAGCTCCCTCCTTCTTCTTCTCTTCTCCTTGTGCGGACGATGGTGGATGGAGC
Organism: Amorphophallus konjac; assembly: GCA_022559845.1. Classification (NCBI taxonomy): domain Eukaryota; kingdom Viridiplantae; phylum Streptophyta; class Magnoliopsida; order Alismatales; family Araceae; genus Amorphophallus; species Amorphophallus konjac. Next base: position 178,613,732 of record CM040121.1, read on the forward strand.
AGCGCAGGGGGGGGGGGAGTCAAAGCTTCCCCTCCTCTTCTTCTTCTTTTCCTCTTCTTTTCTTCTTCGCACAGACGGCGGCGGTGGGTGGAGCGGCCGGAGGGCAGACGACTCCCTCTTCTTCTTCTCTTCTTCTTTCCCTTCTTCTCTTCTTCTCTTCTCTTCTTCTCTTCTGCGTGTATCTCTCTGTGTCTGTATGCCTCTCCCCTCCCCTCTGTTCACTTTTTTTGGCCGAAGAAGGGGGGCGTTTTATACCCCAGCGGCGGGAGCGTTCGGGCGCGAATGACGGTGGAGGGAGGTGACGGGCATTGAATGGGGTTTGACCTCCCCCTCCTTGGTGGCAGAGGAGTAGCATGCGTGGCTCAGCCTCCGATCGACACCTCAGACAACTCACTGCGCGCCAAGGCTCTATAGGGCATGGGCATCACGTCGTCCTGCCGGAGCGTGCCGCTGAAGAGCCTGGACAGCGTGCCGCTGGCAGGCACAACAAGCGTGCCGCTGAGAGGGCCAAAAGGTGTGTCGCTGGAAGACATGGCAAGCGTGCCGCTGAAGATCCCAAAGGGCGTGTCGCAGGAAGACATGGCAAGCGTGCCGCTGAAGAGCCCAAAGGGAGTGTCGCTGAAGGGCTACAGGGGGCGTGCCGCTGAAGAGCTCAAGGGCTGTGCCGCTGGAGGGGCAAATGGGCGTGCCGCTGAAGGCCAGGAGGGCGTGTGCCGCTGGGGCTCCCTGGGGGTGTGCCGCTGGGGCTCCCTGGGGGGCGTGCCACTGGGGCTCCCCAGGGGGCGTGCCGCTGGAGACACCCTGGGGGCATGCCGCTGGGGCTCCCCCGGTGGTGTGCCGCTGGAGACACCCTGGGGGTGTGCCGCTGAAGGCCAAGGGCGTGTCGCTGAGAGGGGCCAGTGGCGTGTCGCTGAAGGGCCTTGGGCGTGCCGTTGAATGGCTAAATGGGCAGTTTTGAGCCCATTGTGAGCACGAGTTATGGCCCGTTTGATTTTCTTCGAGGCCCATGGATTGTGGGGCTCTTGGTGGTTGATTTCTCTTCACTGTCGTGACTCCGGAGACGGCTTCACGGCAGTGTGCATATTTAGGGAGTCTGGGTGACTAGTCTCTCCGGGGTTTCTTCACTCGGTGCCGTTGTTGATGCTGGGCCGAGCAGGATATCTGTGCGTGCAATTTTTGGTGTCCACACATGGACCCCGAGATCGGGATGTATTCTTTCTTCAGATGCCCTAAGCCAGGGCGGACTCTTTTCATCTTATGCTCCCAAGGCGGGATTTAGCTTTTTCAAATGCCCCTAAGTCGGAGCACGTTCTTCATGACTTCTATGCCCCCACTGGCGGGGTTTGTCTCTTCTTCAAATACCCCTAAGCTGGGGTGGACTTCTCTTCATATGCCCCTGAGTCGGGGCGTGTTCTTTATAGCTTCTAGGCCCTCGAGGCGAGGTATGCTTCCTCTTCAAGTACCGCCAAGACGGGGTGTGATTCTTGGCTTCATATGCCCCCCAAGGCGGGGTGTGTTTTACTTCTTGTGCCCCACAAGGGTGGGGCGTATCTCCTTTTTGTGCCCCTAGAGCAGGGTGGATTCTCTTCAATTACGCCTAAGTAGGGGTTGATTCTTCCGCCTCTTATGCCACGGGGTGGCATACACTCCTCTTCGTATGCTCCTAAGCCGGGGTACAACTCTATTTCTTCTCATGACCCCAGGCCGGGGCAGTCTCTTCTTCTTATGCTTATGTGCCCCTAAGCGGGGTGCATTCCTTTCTTCATGCGCCCCTAAGCCGGGGGATGTTGTTTGTCCTGCTTCAAATGCCCCCGAATCGGGGTATAATTTTGTCTCATATGCCCCTAGGGCGGGGGTGTATTTCTCTTCATGTACCCCTCAGTCGGGGCATATTTCTTCTTCAAATACCCCCTGAGCCGGGGTGCATTCTTGCTGCTTCTTATGCCCCTAAATCGGGGTATAGTTTGTCTCATATGCCCCTGGAGCGGGGGTGTGTTTCTCTTCATGTGCCCCTGGGAATGGGGTGTACTCTTCACGGCTTCTATGCCCCCAGGCGGGGTATGTTTCTTCTTCATGTGCCCCTGGTACGGGGCATAGCTCTCTTCAAATGCCCCCGGGATGGGGGTGTATCTTTTGCTTCTTATGCCCCCCTGAGGCCGGGGTGTATCTTTTGCTTCTTACGCCCCCCCCCCCCCCCCCCGAGGCGGGGGTGTATCTCTTTACGGCTTCTGTGCCCCCGAAGCAGGGTATGTTGTTTCTTCAAATGCCGCTTGGGCGGAGTATATCTTTCTTCTTATGCTCCCAGCTCGGGATGTATGTCTCTTTGTTTCTGTGCCCCGGGTCGGGGTAGATGCTTCTGCTTCTTATGCGCCAAGGGCGGAGTGTATTTTTGTGCCCCCAGGCTGGGGTAGGTGCTTCTGCTTCTTATGCGCCAAGGGCGGAGTGTGTCTCTTTCTATGCCCATAGGCTGGGGTAAATTCTTCATGTTTCTCATACCCTTTTCGCAGGGCATATTCTCTTGTTTCTCATGTCCCTGGATCGGGGCGTATGTTTCTTCTTCTGACCCCCCTAGGTCTGGGTATATTCTTTCTTCATGTGCTCCCAGGTCGGGATGTATGCCTCTTTGCTTCGGTGCCCCCGGATGGCGGTGTACTCTGTCTCTTTGCTTCTGCGTCCCCCAGGCGGGGTATGTTTCTTATTCAAGTGCCCCTGAGCTGGCGCATATTTTTTATGGCTTCTATGCCCCCTCGCAGGATATATTTCTTCTTCAAATATCCTTAAGACGGGATGTATTCTTCTCTTTCTTATGCTCCCGAGGCGGGATGTATCTTCTTCAAATACCCCTAAGCCGGGGCATGTTCTTTATGGCTTCCATGCCCCCTGGCGGGGTATGTTTCTTCTTCAAACACCCCTAGGCCGGGGTGGACTTCTCTTCATATGCCCCTGAGTCGGGGCATGCTCTTTTATAGCTTCTAGGCCCTCGAGGCGAGGTATGCTTCTTCTTCAAATACCCCTAGGCCGGGGCGTATTCTGTATGGCTTCTATGTCCCCTGGCGGGGTATGCTTCTTCTTCAAATACCCCTAGGCCGGGGTGAATTCTTTTCTTCTTCCCAGACACACCGGGGGGAATGTTTGCTTCTTATGCTCCCAAGGTGGGGTGTATTGCTGCTTTTGATGCCCCCAAGGTGGGGCGTATTGCTGCTACTGATGCCCCAGAGAGAGGTATCCCCTTTTTTTTTATATGCCCCCGGCACGGGGTGTATTCCGCTTCTAGTGCCCCCAGAGTGGAGTGTATTGCCGCTTTCGATGGGGGGTGTGGTTCTTGCTTTTTATGCACCCGAGGTGGGGTGAATTCTTCTTCTTTGTTTACGTGCCCCCATATCGGGGTGTATTCCTCTCTTCATATGCTTCCCTAAGCCGGGGGATGTTGTTTGTTCTGCTTCAGATGTCCCCCCCGGGGGGGTGCATGTTGCTTCATGGACTCCGAGCCTGGGGTATGCTCCTTCAAAGGTCCCTAAGCCGGGGTGGATTCTCTTTTCTTCTCATGCTCCCAAGGCGGGATGTAGCTTCTTCAAGTACCCTTAAACCGGAGCGTATTCTTTATGGCTTCTATGTCCCCTGGCGGGGTATGCTTCTTCTTCAAATACCCCTAGGCCGGGGTGGACTTCTCTTCATATGCCCTTGAGTCGGGGCGTGTTCTTCATAGCTTCTAGGCCCTCGAGGCGAGGTATGCTTCTTCTTCAAATACCCTCGAGACGGGGGTGTGTTTCTTGGCTTCATATGCCTCGGACGTGGGGTATATCTTTTGTTTCTTATGCTCCCGAGCCGGGATGTAGCTTCTTGGCCTCATATGCTGTCGAGGCGAGGGGTATGTTGCTTTACGTGCCCCTGGGGGGAATGCATTTTGCCTCCGTTGCCCCGTGGCGGGGTATATCTCTTGGCTTCTTACGCCCCCCAAGGTGGGGTGTGTTTTCTTCTTGTGCCCCCGGGGTGGGGTATATCTTTCGCTTCTTATGCCCCCCCCTCTTGAGGCGGGGTGAAGTCTTTGCTTCATATGCCTCTAAATCGGGGTATAGTTTTGTCTCATATGCCCCTGGAGCAAGGGTGTATTTCTCTTCATGTGCCCCTGGGAATGGGGTGTATCTTTGTTGCTTGTTGTGCCCCCAGAGGGAGGTGCCTTTCTCTTCATGTGCGCCGGGCACCAGGTGTATCTTTGCTTTTTTTTTATATGCCCCCGAGGGGGGGGGATTCTTCTTCTTCTGCCCCGACATGTTGGGGAATGTCTGCTTCTTGTGCCCCCAAAGTGGGGTGGATTCTCAACGGCTGTTGTGCCCCCGTTGGTGGGGTGTATGCTTCTTCTTCAGATTCCCCTAAGGCGGGGTGTATTCTTTGTTGCTTCATGTACCCCCGAGTCGGGGTGGATTCTCTTCATGTGCCCCCATGGCGGGGTGTACTCTCTTTATGTGTCCCCAGGAGTGGGGCGTGGTTTGCTTCATGTGCACCCAAGCAGGGTGTATCGCTGCTTGCAATGTCCCCCGAGGCGGGGTATCCTTCTTCTTCAAATACCCCTAAGCCGGGGCGTATTCTTTATGGCTTCTATGCCCCCATAGCGGGGTGTGTTTCTTCTTCAAATACCCCTAAGATGGGGTGGACTCTTTTCTTCTTATACTCCCAAGGCAGGATGTAGCTTCTTCAAATGCCCTTGAGCTGAGGCGTGTTCTTTACGGCTTCTATGCCCCCAGGCGGGGCATATTTCTTCTTCAAATACCCCTAGGCCGGGGTGTATTCTTGCTGCTTCTCATGCTCCCGAGGCGGGATGTGACTTCTTCAAATGCTCTTAAGCCGGGGTGTAGCTTTTGCTTTGTGTGCCCCTCAATCGGGGCGGATTCTCTTCATGTGCCCCTGGGAATGGGGTGTATTTCTTTTTTTGCCTCCTATGCCCCCGTAGCAGGGTATGTATCTTATTCTCATCCCCCATGGCGGGGTATATGCATGCTCTCTTCGGGAGTGGTGGTCGTGCTTGGCCTCATTGCTATAAAACATTCCCCATAGTGGGCAACCATTCACCAAGCTACAATTGTGGCTCGTTGGGTCTTTTAACAACCACTCGGGGGCCGTTTTGTGCCGGATGGAGGCAGCAGAAAGGAGGAAAGAGCGGGGTCATTGCACCGCGGACTCGGGACCTCCTAGAGTCAGGCGGGATGCCGGGTTTCTTCTTGCTCTTTCAGTCGGCGATGCTGGCCAACTTTTCTTCCTTTCTTCTTTATTTCTCCCCTTTTTTTGTATAATTGACCAGGGTGGAGGTGCAGGAGAGCGCTCACCCCCTCAGGGAGGGGATGAGTGGTTCGCTCCACCGCATCAACCCCACAGTGGTAATCTTTGATCAACACGGGTCTCGACGGACGTGGCCGTACAACCCTCTCTTGCCAATTCTTTCTCTTCTTTTTTTTGCTTCTTTCTTTTCTCTTTTTTTTTTCTTCTTTTCTTCTCTTCTTCTTTTCTTCTTTCCTTCTTTTCTTCTTTTCTTCTCTTTCTTCTTGAGGGAAACGGGGGGGGCTTGATTTCCCCTTCCTTCTCTTCTCCCTTTTTATAACAGCCCCCATGATTCCAGGAAGCTGCATATGCTTCGAAGCAACGTCCTCGAGGCCACGAAGGCAGCTACGTCGAGTCTGTATTTTCTCCCCATAGGGTTGACGAAGATAGCACCTGCAATTCATCAAAGCAGGCAAGCATCGTTTATTAGGAGGCCATGAGGCTTTGAATCCCGGCGAAGAGATGAAGGGTAGTTTCGGTCCCACCGGGCGTGCCAGACTTGTGGACGCACTTTTCGATCGTCTATTGTTGTGCTCGTCTCTTCGGGAATGGTTGATTTGTCTATTAAGTGCATGGGCGTGCCAGTCACAAAGTGACAATTTATTCGGGCTCCGAAGAGCCCACGGTGCGCTCGATCTGACTCGGTCAGACGATTGTATGGTTCGTGTTGGGACCAAAACCCGCCGCGCCATAAAGGTCACGGCGTCATTTACATCCCCCATACGAGGGAACACCCTTGATTAATCACCGGGATTAAGAGCCTCATGGCCAAGAAATCAATTGCATGGAAGGTCTATTACGAGGTATTGAAATCCTCGCGCGAGGGCGAGAAAAAGACCCTTCGCGGTCATGTCAGTCGTGTACTGACCATTTAATGTTCGGACGAATGTCCGACTCGAGAAGATCGCGGTTGTCGCGGGAAAATCGGAACGCATGTATGCCGAGGTACGGCAAATATATTGTTCGGAAGAGCGGAGAACGTTCGGCTAAACCTCGGTCAGAGCGGTCAGAAACCAGTAAATATGTTGGCCCGGTGTAAGAGCAAGCTGTGACCATACTGTGGTGGGCCCCCCCGCGGTCGAAACAAGACTTGCATGAGCGTCATTAATGTTTCTAGTGCCAAGGGGCAACGAGGGAATATCCTTTGAATTGGCTGAAAAGCCCTGTGTCTAGGGAAGCGGACATTCGAAACGTGTCGGTCATTCGGGAGACCGTTTAATATTCGGACGGGAGTCCGGCTTGAGAATATTGTAATCGTCGCGGGAGGACCTGGGACATATGCATGCCGGGATACGGCAAATTTATGATTCTGAGACATCGAAAACATTCGGTCAAATCTCGGTTAGTGTAGCAGGAAACCGGTAAATCTATTGGCCCGGTGCGAGATCGAGTCAAGACCATACCGGGGGCGCCTCCCGTGGTCTGAACGAGGCTTGCGCGGGCATCATTAATATTTTCGGTGCCGGAGGGCAACGGGGGAGAGTCCCAGGACTAGAGTCCAAAATTGAAAATGTGTTCGAAGGGAGCGGGCTGTAGACCGAGGATATGAGCCGAACGGCGACCACAATTGGGACGGACCCGAGGTCTAAGCATGGCCCACAGAGGTCTTATTGATATTCCCATAGAAGGGGTCCAGGGGTGGCGAGGACCGTCTCGTTCTATTTCGATTTTGTCGGTCACTCACGGACCCTTTCATGTTCGGGCAAGGGCCCATGTTGAAAGTACGGCGTGGATGGAAACGACCCCGTACAAATGTATGTAGAGTTTACGGCAGTTTCAATGAAAGAAGGGGAACGAATCCCATTAGAATGAATCCGATTTATAGGGCTATCGACCCGGAGCAATGCCGGCTCACGACCATGTCGGGGAGGGAGCCTTCGGCCATATTGGTTGCTCACGGGTCTTTTCATGTTCAGACACAGGTCCGTAATAGAAACGCGGCGAAAACTGAGGTGAACCCGTTCAAATGTCTGCCGAGCGTGCGGCAATTTTAGTAGTGGCTCGGAAGGGATCCAGCCTGAGAAACGAGTCCGGCTTAATCGGAATGTCAGCCCGAGGCGAGGTCGGGCCATGGCCATTTCGGGATAATTCCCAAGACTCAGGCCCAACCTGGAAGGGCGACATTATTGTTCCTTCAGCACCGGGTCACGAGAGAGACGGGACTGCAAAGTGGATTTTATCATTTTTTTATCTGGGTTTTAAATTATATATATATATATATATATATATATATATATATATATTGCTTATTTCCCTCTCATGTATTTATTCTGGATGATTTATCCGTTTTGTTTATTATTATTACTATTATATTTTCTCTCCTCTTTTTTGTTTATTATTATTTTTACATTTTTTGTTTATTTCATATATGTATTCAGATTTATTTATTCATCATAGTTTTATTAATTTTATTATTACTATTATTATTATTATTATTATTATACATATTCTTCTGGAGAGAGAGTGGGCCGCTGGAGGTGGAAGGGTTCACCGCTGAGGGGGCTGAGGGAGTGCACCGCTGAAGGTTCGCGGGAGGTATACCGGCGAAGGGCTTGGCCAAGGGTATCGGCGAAGGGGCAGGTGTGGTGGCTATGGGCGGCGTACCGATGAAGGAGCCTTAGGTGTGCCGACAAAGGGCCTGACCGAGCGTGCCGGCGAAGGGTTGAACAGGGGAGAGTGTGCTATCAAAGGAGCTTGAGGGCGTACCGCCGAAGGGTTGGAGCAGGCGTGCCGCTGAGCGCAGGGGGAGCGTGTCGGCGAAAGGCCAAACGAGGCGTGCCAGGGGAAGCTGGGCTGGGGCGTGCCGGCGAAGGGCGCTGTAGGGTGTACCGGCGAAGGGCGTGTGTCTGCACATTGGCCGGTCGCCGCGACTTAAAGTCCGTACATTCATCAGCCCAAAGTCTATACATTATTTATTCAACCAGCACACAAAGTCTATACGTTCTTCAGCTCAAAGTCTGTACATCGGCTGCATTCATCAGCTCAAAGTCTGTACATTGGCTACATTCATCAGCTCGAAGTCTATGCGTTGGCCAGCTTAAAGTCTGTACATTGGCTACATTCATCAGCTCGAAGTCTATGCGTTGGCCAGCGTAAAGTCTGTACATTGGCCAGCTCAAAGTCGGTACATTGGCTGGGTTCATCAGCTCAAAGTCTACACATTGGCCAGCCCAAAGTCTGTACATTAGCCAGCCCAAAGTCTGTACGTTGGCCAGCTCAAAGTCTATACATCGCAGTTCAAAGTCTGTACATTGTAGCTCAAAGTCCGTGCATTGGCCAGCCCAAAGTCTGTACGTTGGCCAGCTCAAAGTCTATACATTGCAATTCAAAGTCTATACATTGGAGCTCAAAGTGAGTCTATACATTGCAGTTCAAAGTCTATACATTGGAGCTCAAAGTCTATACATTGGAGCTCAAAGTCCATACATTGGCCAGCCCAAAGTCTGTACGTTGGCCAGCTCCAAGTCTGTACATTGCAGTTCAAAGTCTATACATTGGAGTTCAAAGTCCACACATTGGCCAGCCCAAAGTCTGTACATTGTCTATTGGAGTCTATACATTGGCCGGCTCAAAGTCTGTACATTGGCCATTAAAGTCTATACATTGGCCGGCTCAAAGTCTATACATTGTCCATTAAAGTCTATACATTGGCCGGCTCAAAGTATGTACATTGTCCAGCTCAAAGTCTATACATTGCAGTTCAAAGTCTATACATTGGAGCTCAAAGTCCAAACATTGGCCAGCCCAAAGTCTGTACGTTGGCCAGCTCCAAGTCTGTACATTGCAGTTCAAAGTCTATACATTAGAGTTCAAAGTCCACACATTGGCCAGCCCAAAGTCTGTACATTGTCTATTGGAGTCTATACATTGGCCGGCTTAAAGTCTGTACATTGGCCATTAAAGTCTATACATTGGCCGGCTCAAAGTCTATACATTGTCCATTAAAGTCTATACATTGGCCGGCTCAAAGTATGTACATTGTCCAGCTCAAAGTCTATACATTACAGTTCAAAGTCTATACATTGGAGCTCAAAGTCCATACATTGGCCAGCCCAAAGTCTGTACGTTGGCCAGCTCCAAGTCTGTACATTGGCCAACTCAAAGTCTATACATTGTTCCTTAAAGTCTATACATTGCCCCTTGGCTGTAGTTCAAAGTCTGTACATTGGCCAGCCCAAAGTCTGTACATTGGCCAACTCAAAGTCTATACATTGTTCATTGGCTGCAGCTCAAAGTCTATACATTGCAGCTCAAAGTCTATAAATTGTCCCTTAAAGTCTGTACATCGGCCAGTCCAAAGTCTGTACGTTGCAGCTCAAAGTCTATACATTATTCATTGGCTGCAGATCAAAGTCTATACGTTGCAGCTCGAAGTCTATACATTGAGTTTGAGACGGTGGATGAGTGTGCCGGTGAGGAGCCAAGAAGGTGTGCCGTTGAAGGGCTGATAGGGTGTGCCGCTGGAGGGCTGATAGGGTGTACCGGCGAAGGCTGGAACGGACGTGCCGCTGAAGGTCCACTCCTTTGTTACTTGTTTTTAAGGCTTTTCTTTTCTTCTTCTCTTTGATTTTTGCGTGGTTTTATACAAATCTTTTCTCCTTCTTCTTGCAGTCTGTTGTTGCTCTATTTATTTGTTGCTTTTATTATCTTTTGGTATATGTTTGCCATCCCATTTGTTTGTTGCATCCTTTTGCCTTTTAACGTCCAGTTATTTTCTAACGAAAATTCGGCAGCATCTCCCCTTGACCCGAGCGTAAGGGAGATAAAGGGAACGCGCCCACATGGAGTGGCAGAACCCGACAACTGGAGGTGGGCGCCCGAGGGTGGCAACACCTTAATAAAACCTCGGAAAACACAGGGAAAACAACAAGTCGAAGACCTCTAAGACTGGACAGGGTGTACTGGAGAAGGGGGGGGGCAGGCACAGATGAAGGCACTGGGCTTTACAGGAGGAGGTTTGCGACCTCAAACCATTCAAGCTGATGGCACATCCGGAGGAAACCGTCGGCATGAGGGATGAACACAAACACCGGAAAGTGAAAGGAAAGACGATCAAACGCACTGTGGCTCACAACCAATGAGACAAAGAGACAACCCACTGAGGGGGATGATCTTCATTCATGGGGGAGCAAAGGGCCGTAGCCGTCCGCATGCATTACAAAACACGCCCGAGCTAAAGCTACGGGCAAGAAAGAAAACCAAAGAACAAAAGAACGGAGAAGGAGAAAACAAAGAACAAAAGAAGAGGAGGTGTTGGGGATCGAGGCAGGGACGACTGTCCACTGCTCTTTCCCCCACCTTCCCCTGCTACATCAAGCCCTCTCCCTCTCTTACTCTCTTCTCTCTGCCTGGTAGTTGTCGGAAGACTCCATGCCAGAGCCCTCTCCCTTCTCTTCTCTCTTCTCCTTCTTCTCGTAGGTGGCTTTGTGTCTCTTCATTCCTTCTCCCTGTGTGCCTCTTCCTCTGTGTATGGGCCTCTTCTTTCCTTCTTCGCCGGAATGGGAGTGGTTTTATACTCCCAGCAGCGGGGGCCCTCGAGCACGGCAGTCAGAGGCGGGAAGCGGCTGGTCATGATGGGGATTGACTTCCCCCGTCCTGGATGTCAGGGGAGTAGCCTATGTGGCCCAACCTCTGGTTGACACCTCGGACAGCTCACTGCGTGCCAAGGATACGTAGGGCATGGGCTTTACGTCGTTCCGTTGAAATGCCTTCACGTTGTGTCGCTGGCTGGCTCAAGAAGTGTGCCGCTGAAGGCTTGAAATGGTGTGCCATTGAAGGCTTGAAATAGTGTGCCGTTGAAGGCCTGAGATAGTGTGCCGTTGAAGGCTTAAAATAGTGTGCCGTTGAAGGCTTAAAATAGTGTGCCGTTGAAGGCCCAAAATAGTGTGCCGTTGAAGGCTTAAAATAGTGTGCCGTTGAAGGCCCAAAATAGTGTGCCGTTGAAGGCTTAAAATAGAGTGCCGTTGAAGGCACATGGGGCGTGCCGTTGAAGGCACATGGGGTGTGCCGCTGAAGGCACATGGGGTGTGCCGCTGAAGGGCCCAGGGGCGTACCACTGAAGGGCCAAAGGGTGTGCCGTTGAAGGCCCAAAAGGGGCAGTCCTGAGCCCATTGTGAGCATGAGTTGTGGCCCATTTAATTTTCTTCGAGGCCCATGGATTGTGGGGGGTCTTGGTGGTTGATTTCTCTTCACTGTCGTGACTCCGGAGACGGCTTCACGGCAGTGTGCATATTTGGGAAGTCCGGATGACTAGCCCCTCCGGGGCTTCCTCACTCGGTGCCATTGTTGATGCTGGGCCGAGCAGGATATCTGGGTGTGTAATGTTTGGTGTCCACAGGGCAAGCTCATGGTGGTGAAATATAATAGTCGGTTATGTATCAATCGGCGTCAATACCGATGAGATCTTCTCCACTGGGAGATCCTCATTTACCATAACCTTCTGAAGATACTCCATCAAGGCGTCTTGATGGGTTTTCAACCTCTTGATTAGCTCGAGAATGGAGATCCGAGCTGGTGTTTTATTCAAGTGTTTTAACAGGTCGTATTGTGTCCCGGGGATAGACTCCTCTGGCTGCTCTTCGGTGTCTTTCTCTGGCTGAGATTGCTCGGGGACCTGACTGTTTTGGGGAAAAATCTGATGGAACATCCTTCCACTACGGAGCACCATGGCTTGTGGTTTTGGCAGCACCTCTATGGAGCTAGATATGGGGTTTAGCAGGGGTTCGAGGGGTAGTGGTGGATGAACAATTGATGAAGCAGGGGCAATAATAGGTGTAGGGGCTCTGATGAGTGGTTTGTTAGGTGGAGGTATGGTGGGAGTGGATGAAGTCTCAGATGGATGGTGAATGATAAGGGGTTTAAAAGGTGGAGACATAGTAGAGGTCGATGGGGGCCCGGATGGGTGATGAATAATGAGGGGTTTCGAGGGTAAAGGGGTTGTGGTGGAGGTACATGGTGCCTCGGAAGGGTGTTGGACAATAAGGGGTTTATTTAGTGGAGGCGGAACAAAGGTGGATGACGAAGTGGAAGCGTGAGAAATGATGAGAGGCTTTGAGGGTAACGATCTTATGGTGGAAGTGGAGGGTGTTTGTTGGGGACTCGAAGGGAGGTCATCAGCAGAGACGCGGATGAGAGGACGTGATGGCAGTGGAAATGAGTAAGGTATCACTGCGGGTTGTGCTACGGGTGGAGGATAGACAGGTGCGGGATGAATAAGGCGTGGGGATTGGATAGGAACGTGATTGGTGACAAGGACAGAGCCGCTTTCCGTATGCCAATCTTGCCCTCTTCCAACCTCCGGGAAGGAAGAGATGGGGTTAACTTGGTGGTTAGGTTCTTGGTGCGCCGGTAACGGATTTTGGAGGATGCCCATATTTGGCTGTTGTTGTGGTGCCTGCTGAGGTTGTTGTTGCTGCTGTTGTTGTTGTTGTTGCTGTTGTTGTTGTCTAAGAGGAGGTCTCCTGGCCTTCATCATGGTGACGCATCGCCTCATTTCATCCCAATCTATTTGATGTTCATCGTTCATATCATAGATATAATCTCTGAAATGAAAATAGTTTTCCACTGTATGACCCGGCTGTCTATGGAAGACACAATATTTGGAAGTGTCGACGTTCGGGGGCCATATGGCTTTTTCCTTAGGCAAGGTGAGGAAATTAGCAGCCATGAGAGCATTAAAGATGTCTGATAATGACTCCGGCAAAGGTGGGTAGTGAGTCCTCCTTGGGCCGATCGGCCTCCTCTGTTGTTGGAGGCCATAATCCCCGGGTGGTGGAACCTGATTATATTGAGGAGGTCGCTGCTGTTGTTGTTGGAGATGGAGCGGTTGAGGCATATTGTTCTGGAAGAGATTGTTTTGTGGGGGAGGACGATAGGGTTGCTGACCTTGTTGGTCCTGATGAAAGGGGAATTGTGGAGCTTGTGGAGGCCTAGGGTTAGCTTGCTGGTTGGGATGGCCAACCGCACCCACTTGTTCATTTATTACAACCCCTTCTGTCACCCCACCTTGGGCACCCGTGCTCGGCTTCCTAAACACCTTTGGCTTTGGTGGCTCGAACATATGCATGAGGGGAGAATCTTTCAACTGTGTTTGGATATATCGAGCTCTCTCATATAGTTCCTCCATAGTGGTGAGCTTGTTCATTGCCAGGACGTGTCTAAATTGTGGAGTGGCATTAGACACTATCATCTTTACTTGCACCGATTCTGAAATGGGGTCTCTCACTTTCTTTGCCAAGGATCTCCATCGATCGGCAATTTGGATGAAATCTTCGTCCGGCTTCATTTTTTGAGCTACTAGGTTGGTAATAGAGAAGGAGGGACCGACCCTATCCCGATATTTCTGTAGAAATTTCCGTTGCACTACGTCGAAGTTCTCAGCCTCACTCGGCTCTAGGGAATAGAACCATTCTAAGGCGGGACCATCCAATGATCTCCTGAAGAGATACTGTGGACACCAAAAATTACACGTCCATATGTCCCGCTGAGCCCCGCATTAATGTCAAAGTCAAAGGAAGAGGACCCGGAGAGACTGGCCATCCAGGGCTCCGGGAAGATACTACCGCCCGGCAAATCCCCGCATTTGCACGGGCGCATTAAGAGACTGAGAAGTCACAGGATGTCCTCCTGAATTAACACACTGCTACGGACCCACCCTCGGGCCCCTAACGGTGAAGAAATATCTCAGAATGCACAGCTTCAAGTTCCCGAAGCAAAAGCAAAGGCCCCTGTCAAAACGGCACCTTTGGTGCCTCCAGCGGCACGGGCATGAGGCCCTTCAACGGCACGGCATTTCAGCTCCCAGCGGCACGGCCCTTCGGCCCTTCAGCGACACGCTTCATTTAGGGTTTCACCAAGTCTATACAGCCGTCAGCCCAAGCCTGTATGTTGGCTGATTGCACAATCGAAGTCTGCACATCCACCAGTTCAACTTCCAAGTCTATACATCGGTGAAGTATTGGAAGTCTATACGTTGGTAGCTTTACCGACGTTGCCCCTACCTTCCTTGCTCAAGTCTGTACATCGTCCAGTTGCCTTGCCAAAGTCTATACACCCGTGAGGCAAGTCTTCACAGAGTTCAGACACGAAGTCTATACACTCATGTGGCAGGTCTGTACAGAGTTCATGCACGCGAAGTCTATACACTCATCTACCAAGTCTTGGCCCTTCAGCGGCACAAGGTCCTTTGCCCTTCAACGGCACACCCTGGTGGCCCTCAGCGGCACAGCCCCTTGGCCTTCAGCGGCACAGCCCCTTGGCCTTCAGCGGCACAGCCCCCTTGGCCCTCAGCGGCACATCCCCTTGCCCTTCAGTGGCACAACCCCCTTGGCCCTCAGCGGCACGCCCCCCAGGCCGCCCAGCGGCACACCCCCCCAGGCGCCCAGCGGTACGCCCCCCAGGGAGCCCCAGCGGCACACTTGCCGTGTCCTCCAGCGGCACACCATGGCGAGCCTTAAACGGCACGCTTGTCAGCCCCTTCAACGGCACGCCCTCCTTGCCGTTCAACGGCACGTCCTTTGGCTCTTCAGCGGCACACTTGCCGTGTCTTCCAGCGGCACGCCCTTTTGGCCTTCCAGCGACACGCCTGTTTAGCCTGCCAGCGGCACGCCATTAAGGCTCTTCAACAGCACATTCTGGCAGACGAGATCTTGCGCCCATGCCCTATGGATCCTTGGCGTGCAGTGGGCTGTCCGAGGTGTCGCTCGGGGATTGGGACACGCTGCCTACTCCCCCTGTCACCCAGGACAAGGGAGTCAACTCCCATTAAATCCCCCCGGACGCTTCCCGCCTTCGGACGCTCCCGCCGTAGGGGGTATAAGACCCCTCTTCTTCGCAGCGAACAAACCAGGAGGAGAGAGACACCCACACGCAGATAGTGAAGAGGAGAAGAGAAGAAGAGAAGAAGAGAAAGAGAAGAAGAGAAGAAGAAGGAGAAGAGAAGAAGAGGGAAGAGAGGAAGAGAGGGGAGGAGGCCCCGCCACTCCGCCCACCGTCGCCGTCTGTGTGAAAAGAGAAGAAGAAGAAGAGAAGAAGAGGGGCCTGCCGCCTCAATCACCACCGCTTGAGCGAGGAGAAAGAGGAAGAGAAAGAGAAGAAGAGAAGAAGAGAGGAAGAGAAGAAGAAGAGAAAGGAGGCTCCGTCCACCCGCCACCGCCGTCCGCGCGAAGAGAAGAAGAGAAAGAGAAGAAGAGAAGAAGAGGGAAGAGAGGAAGAGAGGGGGGAGGGCTCGCCGCTCCACCCACCGCTGTCGCCTGCGCGAAGAGTGAGGAAAGGAAGAGAGGGGAGAGTGCTGCCGCTCCACCCGCCGCCACCGCCTGAAGAGAAGAAGAAAAAGAAGGGAAAGAAGAGAAGAAGAAAGGGGGGGAGAGGGCCTGCTACCCTTCCCCTCCCCGCTGCAATCTCTGCTCATTTGCCTAAAGGGAGACGCCCTTCCGTTTCTCCTTAGACATCCAGGCCCAACGCTTCTATCACAAGGCCCCTTGAGTCTCTCTCCCTCCTGCCAAGATTCCCTTCGGCCTAGCCAACCAGCATCCCCGGCTGGTCCTTCGCCTGGCATACCCTCCGTGTGCCTCCAGCGGCACGCCTTTGGGTCACCCACTCGCCGGCATGCCCCTACGGGCCTTCCCCGGCACGCACTAGCCAAGCCCCTTCACCGGCACACCCCTGCGGGTCTTCCCCGGTGCACCCCGTGACCTCCTCGTCCAATAAAATTAAAATTTAGGACTAACAAGAGTTTATAAAATTCATACTCTCATATCCAGCTCTCCCTTCATAGAATCAACCAAAGATTAAGAATCTGGAATCATTAATACACACTAGCCTTACGTAGGAACTACATGATCAAGAATTCAAATCAAAGCTCAATAGCACTTGTGCATATATAACTACCAAATCCACAGCTTAGACAATTGCGTCCCTCATTCGCTATTCCAAACAAATGCCTTTCAACCCTACACCTCTTAGATCAGAGCATTATGTATATTAACTTTTTGTCTGCCTTATTGCTTTGTCCCTTTTGGGATCTTTTATACCACACATGATGCTACACTACCCTTCACTGCTCAACGCGAACCTCGACTCTTGTCTTAGGAGAAGTAGGCCCGGTTTCACATATCAAGGTTCCCTTTTCCGTTTTACGCTAACCTCAACACGTCTTAGGTGAAGTAGGCCCGGTTACTAAGACTAGGGGCATTTTTCGTGGTGTATTTTTTTTTTTTTGTACCATTACGCTTATTTGATAGATAATTTGGCAGAAAGCTTTGTAAAAAGATCTCTTTTCTTAAGAAGTGCAGAATAGCAGACATCATACCAAAAATAGCAGAGGGCTTGTCTTGCTTGTTTCATTAGTGTGCAATATGAATTTCTTTTCTTTCTTCTTTTTTTTCTTTTTCTTTTTCAAAGTGCACATGAACTTTAAAGGGATTCTTATGTCAGTTTTCCATGGCTATATTGACTAAATTTCCCATCATCATTCTCCCTAGTCTTTTCTATTCCAGAATTACTTTTAAATTAAGCATGAATCATGAAACTCAAAATGGGGTTTACATCTTTCTATTTTCACGGAATGATGACATGCAAGATAAAACTCCTATCAGGTTGTGTAATATGCATCACAAAAATTTTTCTTTCCCCCACAACTTGAATGGCATTGTCCTCAATGACATGTAGAATATATGAACATGACAATGCATACATGAATGCTTGGGAAGGAAAGGTACAACCTGGGGTGCGCAGACGTGGCTATTTTGGTAGGCAATTTTTGCGAACGACTCCTTCCAGCTCCTACAAACACAAATGAAAATGACTCACTAGATTTTTGAAGAGAAATGGTTAGGTTGCCTCCCAACAAGCGCTAAATTTAACGTCTTCAGCCAGACGACATTCTTGTATTTATCATGGGTCACTCAGTGGGATTGATTCCTTTGATAGAAGTTGTGTGTTCTCCAAGTAGAGTTTGAGACGCTGACCATTGACAGTAAAAATTTGACCATTTTTAGGATCTATAATTTTGACAGCACCATGATCAAAGGCTTTGAGCACAACAAATGGTCCATCCCATCTAGACTTTAATTTTCCGGGGAATAAGCGCAACCTTGAATTAAAGAGCCAAACTTTTTGATCAGGTTGAAATGATTTTCTCATAATGTGTTTATCATGGAAAGCTTTGGTCTTAGCTTTGTAAATCTTGGCATTTTCATAGGCTTCATTCCTCAGCTCCTCCAACTCATTTAGTTGTAGGGTCCTATGAGATCCGGCTTGGGCTAAGTCAAAATTGAACTGCTTAATATCCCAATAGGCCCTATGCTCAAGCTCAACAGGTAGGTGACAAGCTTTTCCAAAGATTAACCTATATGGAGACATTCTAATGAGGGTTTTGTATGTTGTCTGATAGGCCCAAAGAGCGTCATCCAATCTTTCGGACCAATCCTTCCTATCGGGCCTAACAGATTTCTGCAGGATGTTTTTGATCTTCCTATTGGATGTCTCCACTTGGCCACTTGTTTGGGGGTGATAGGGGGTGGCAATCTTATGAGTGATCCCATATTTCCCGAGAAGAGCTCGGAATTGGGCATGAGTGAAATGAGAACCTCCATCACTAATGATCGCCCTCGGACACCCGAACCTTGAAAATATATTCTTTCGGACAAACTTCATGACAACTTTGTGATCATTAGTCCGGGTGGCAATGGCTTCAATCCATTTAGACACATAGTCGACTGCCACAAGAATGTACTCATGTCTGAATGATGGTGGAAAGGGCCCCATAAAATCAATTCCCCAAACATCAGAGATTTCGACCACTAGAATGGGGTTGAGTGGCATCATATCGTGTTTGCTCATGTTTCCAATGGCTTGACACCTGAGACAAGTCTTGCTAAATTCATAGGCGTCTTTGAAGAGAGTGGGCCAGAAGAATCCACTTTGCAACACTTTGGCGGCTGTTTTTATTCCCGCGAAGTGTCCCCCACAAGATAGAGTGTGACAAAAATTCAGGACGCTTTGTTGTTCTTCCTCGGGGACACATCTCCTAATTATTTGATCTGGACCTACGTGGAACAATTCAGGATCTTCCCAGCAATAGTGTTTGATTTTGGCAAAGAAATGCTCTTTTTCATGTTTAGACCACCCATTAGGAATTTGTCTCACAGCAAAGTAGTTGACAATGTCTGCGAACCATGGGAGTTGACTATGGGTGATGGACAGGAGATGTTCATCTGGAAATGAATCTTGCAAAGGAGCATTATCAGTTGTGAGAATCTGAGAAAGATGATCGGCAACTTTATTCTCAAAACCTTTTTTGTCTTGGATCTCAAGATCAAATTCTTGGAGTAGGAGGATCCACCTAATGAGTCTAGGTTTGGCATCCTTTTTAGAGAACAAATATTTGAGAGCTGAGTGATCAGAGTACACAATGACTTTTGCCCCTAAGAGATATGATCGAAACTTTTCAAGGGAAAGACAACAGCTAACAACTCCTTTTCCGTGGTGGTGTAGTTAAGTTGAGCATCAGCGAGAGTGTGACTCGCATAATATATCACCACCGGGCACTTGTCAATTCTTTGGCCTAGAACTGCCCCGATAGCATAGTCGGAGGCATCACACATGATTTCAAAAGGCAAAGACCAATTAGGAGATTGGAGAATGGGTGCCTTGGTCAAAGCCTCTTTAAGGGTATTGAAAGCCTTAAGGCAGGCAACATCTAAATGGAATGGAGTGTCTTTGGCCAAGAGAAGAGTTAACGGACGGGCAATCTTAGAAAAGTTACTTATGAACCGGCGGTAAAAATCGGCATGGCCGAGGAATGAAATAATTTGTGTTGAGTCCCGGAAGATGGCAATCAAGAGGGGAGGGGTGAATTGATTGGCTAGTTAAAAACTTTTCCTCAATAAAACATGATTAATTACGCATACAAGCACTAATCCTTACACGAACATGATCTCACTTGTGAAGTCACGGGAAAAGGGTGTATGAAAAAAAGATATAAACAGTGTACACTCAACTCACCGAGAAGCCCACTCGTCAAGATAACGAATATGCATACCACAATTGAAAGCACGGACTTTTTAGGTGGTTCGGGTACACTGCAGTGTCCCCTACGTCCACCCCTCACACTTGAGGATTAAGACTACACTATGAGTGAGCCACACACACGCTGTGAAGAACAGCAACACCACATCCGGTAACCAACTTTGGTCACCACACACAGCTCGTATCTCATATACGAGCACACACCCTTACAAAATCATGTGATGAGTTTAACAAATAACAACAATAATTCCACACAAGATATGGAAATGAAAAGATCAAATTAGGAGGCAAGTGATGTGATTTAGAGCTCCCCCTTTCTCTTTTTCAAATGAGCTTTAACACTTCTGCAGGTTGATGAAGCTTCTGGAAGAAGAGGAAGATGAACAATAGTTGATCTTCTATTTGTAAGCTTGAATCTTGAACCAGCTTCACGTAATCAGATGTTTGAAGGCTTGAGACCCTTCTTTCCCTTCACGTATAGGTACAGATCTGAGTGGCAGCACCTTCTGTGTGAAGCGTGAACCGCACCACTCTCGTCTCTTCTCCCTCTCATTTTTCACGATCTGTTCTCTTCTCTTATTAGAGCCTAATTAAAAAATATTTAATAGCCTGAATAGTCAACAAACATGATTAGAACCAGATCCACAATTTACGGAATTGAATGAGCTCAATTTGACTGAAGAATGGCACTTTCGGCGCTGAACCGCGAAAGTCGTAAAGGACGTGCCGAACATGATAAAAAAAATAATATAACAACAACAACAAGTGTCGACACATGTGTCGACACCATTGTCGACACATGTGTCGACAACAAAAATAAAACTACGCCTAAACATGATATAACAGATAAAACAAGATTTAACAAATGATTAACACAAAGATTATAACTAAACAAAACTTAATAAGATGCAAAACAACATGTGTCGACACTAGTGTCGACACACATATAGCAGAGTAGCAGAGGCGGCCGGCAGCAACACGTGTCGACACAGGTGTCGACACATGTGTCGACACCTGTGTCGACACACAAATACAATGGCACGAAGACTGTACAATAGGAATGAAATGTGTACAGTACGTGTCGACTCCGGAGTCGACACATGCTGTAGACTTACAAACCAAATACCAACAAGCCCCACAATAAGTGAAATAAATTAAAACAAGTTACCAATGATGTGATGACATTTAAGATTGATGATCTTCAGGCCTGTAGAACAGATTACTTGAATCAATATTCATTCAATTTAGTTTTACATATATTATCAAACACAAGTATCATGGTGATAAAAGAATATGCATTACATGAGTAATATAATGAACAACGTAGTTATGTAAATCACCACGTACCTCTGGACTTACCTTACTCCATCGTTGATATACAAGAGTTTGGATCTTTAAACCAATTGGATAAGGAGTTGATTCACTCACATCTCATAAGATAACCACTCATAGTAATTATTCATCATCAAAATAATCCACACATCATACCTTGGGGTTAAACAATCTCCCCCTTTTTGATGATGACAAAAAAAATTGCTATGAGTAAAGATTTAAACAATATAACTAGAGTGGTGAAAAACATATCACATGATAAACCATCCACAACCACCATTCACGCAGTGAATCAAAAACATATATGAAGTGAGTGGTTTAGACAATCACAACTATAGTAAGTTCACAGCCAAACTAGCACGCCCTTTTTTTTGTTAGAGTGTTTTTGTTGATGAAGAGTACAAAACAAAAGAGGAAGCATGCAATGAACTAAGAACCTATAAAGACATAACACACAACAACCTAAAGATAGAAAGTATGCATGCATGACCACACAACACACATAACACACATAGCATATAGATTAACTCTCCCCCTTTGGGAACATCAAAAAGAAGGGGGAACCACCAACTAGAAGCATATGCCAGAAGGAGGAGCAAGACTTAAGCGGGTCCGGAGTCTGGCGGAGGAGGACTGGAGCGAAAAAATTCAAATAGATCATTGAACGCCTGGTTGTGAGTATCAAAGGAAGTCTTGAGAGAATCAAGGGAGTTGTTGATATTCTGAAAAGCCGCAAGATACGTGGTATGATTTTGCTTCAGTTCAGCAACATCTTGGGTAAGAGTGTCCACGGACTCCCGAAGCTCACCTACATCTCCACTCAAAGTCTCCAAAGATAGTTCCATCCCCGTAAAGTCATAAACACCGGCATGGCCACTGGAAGACCCACCATCCGAGTCGTCATCAGTGTGCTTGTCTTGCTTAGATTTCAGAATACGGACGAGACGACCGTCAGGGGTTCTTACATAACCCATATTCTTGCATACAGATTTGAGGGTATAGATATCGCCTGCACGTAATTGCTGAAACCTTTCTTGTCCCAAGGGAATATCAAGCAGACGAAAAACTCCTGTCAAAGCTGCAGCATATGGAAGTGTCCTGTTCGGATTATGATAACACCCGAGAATGTGACTGTGAATAAGTGATGGAAAATTGAATGGCCGCCTTTGTAAAATACTAGAAATAATGAAGATCTGCATATCGGAAACTCTTTCACGGCCACCAGCTATAGGAAGCAGAATAGTAGTCACCATATGATGTAGAATCCGTTGCAGAGGTGGAAAGTGGTTGGCATTCAAGCTGGCAACAGAGGCATCACGCATATCTTCCCCGGTAAGCAAGTTATAAGCCACACCTTCTTCACATGCAACCATCCCATACATATCTCCATGATCGGGTAAATCAAAAGCTGCTGCTAAAAGAGACTGAGAGATTTGAAACGGTTTACCATTTACCACCGTCATATATTTATCGCCTTGGATAACCATGTTACCATAAAACTGATGTACAAGAGAATGATATATTTTCCGATGATCAGCCATGAATGAGATCAATTTCGGTTGAATTTGTAGTAATGGAAACAATCCAGGAAGACATTGCTTGAAATCTTCAAAATGCACAGCACGTGGTCGCAAAAGTTTTCGTTCCATCATTTGAAATTGAGCAGGTGTAGGTGCCTGCGTGAAGGCCTGTTGCTCTTTACGTTTGGCCCTAGTTTCCCTTTGACGACTAGATTCTTCCATAGTCTTTTTGCCACTTGCAGCACGTTTGGGAGCCATGGAATAAATTTCAATGAATACTAGAATGAAAGAACGAGAATGTGCCTGGTAGTACGAGACTATCTTTCCGCAAGATATGCTTTGATCCACTAATCAACCACACAAAATAGCAACAAGGGGTGAACAACGAACAAACCACGGAGCTAGATGTGGAGTGGGCGGCACCACCACCGCTGCGAGTCAAAGGAAGAGATGAGGAAGACGCCCAGCCCGTCGCCGTCCAAAGGAGGAGAGGGAGAGGTGCCGCACCCCAGCCGCCGCTACCGCCGCGGTCCAAAGGAGGAGAGGGGGAGCCTCGCTCCAACCGGCCGCGGCCAATGAAGAGAGGAGGAGGCGGGGTGTCGACACCCACGCGCCAAGGGGTCCCGGCCGCTGCCGCAGCCAAGAAGAAGGGGGGAGCCGGAGTCGACACCGCCAAAACCCAATGCCCACGGGAGTGAAAAGCAGGGGAGTGAGGGAAAGGAGATGTGGGAAAGTGAAGTGGATGGGAAAGTGAGTTTGTAGGGCAGGGAGATGAAAATAGTGAAGGATAGAATAAAAAAAATGGGAATATATTACCAATGGAAATGTAGACTTTTGTGAAGATGTGAGCAAATAATGTCCATCATGAGTGAATTTTAGCAACATTTGCGGACAAATAAATTCCAGAGATGCAACAATTAGAATTTAATCCCCAAAAATGAAATGAGAGACAAAGGATATTCCAAAGGGGATTAGAGAAGAAAAGTGACAAAAAGGAAGATATTCTTTGAAAGTATTTGATAAAATTTCGCCTAAGTCCAAAACCAACTTTCCGGAGGTTTAACTTAAGCTCGAACTCAGAATGGCATTGCTTTATTTTCAAGAAAAGGTCGTAGAAAATCAAGGAAGTACAATATTTTGGGTTTTTCAAGTAAACATACTCATGCAGGGATATTAACCCACACACACGATGCAAGGAACATGATGAATATGCATGATCAAAAATTAACAAACTAGTGGTGAAACCAGACAAAAGCAAAACACTAATGACTCTCTAGACGACAGATGCCCAACTCTCTTCTAAAAGAAGTGAATTTATCTTCATTAAGGGGTTTGGTGAAGATATCTGCAATTTGATTGTTTGTGTCAACAAATTTTATTTCGACGTCCCCTCTACTAACATGATCACGCAGAAAGTGATGCCTAACTTCAATATGCTTTGTGCGAGAATGATGCACTGGATTCTTAGAAAGATTGATTGCAGAAGTGTTGTCACATAGAATGGCAGTGTTTCTTAGTGTGATGCCAAAATCAATCACTTGTTGTTGTATCCAGAGCACTTGGGTAACACAACTTCCTACAGCCACATATTCGGCTTCGGCAGTTGATAAAGCCACAGAATTTTGTTTCTTGGAAGCCCATGAAACCAAGCAACCTCCAAGGAATTGACAGTACCCACTTGTGCTCTTACGATCTATTTTGCAACCCGCGTAATCGGCATCGGAATAAGCAGTTAATTCAAGACTTGAAGTACGCGGAAACCACAAACCCAATTCACAAGTACCAGCAATGTATTTAAAAATTCGTTTCACGGCCGACATATGAGATTCTTTAGGATTCGATTGAAACCTAGCACACAAACATACAGCATATTGAATGTCGGACCTGCTGGCAGTCAAATACAATAAGGATCCAATCATGCTCCTGAAAAGGGTCTGGTTCACTGATTTACCTTGGGGGTCTTGATCAAGTTTTAGAGAAGTGGACATTGGAGTAGGTTGTGATTTGGTTGTAGTCAAGTTGAATTTCTTTAGCAACTCCAGGGCATACTTTCTTTGATTTATGAACAAGCCGTCATCCGTTTGTGTCACCTGCAATCCCAAAAAATATGTTAACTCTCCCATAAGACTCATTTCAAACTCACTCTGCATTAGTTTAGCAAAGTCTTTACTGAGAGCATCTTTAGTGGAGCCAAAAATAATGTCATCTACATACACTTGAACGATTAGAATTTCCTTACCATTCAGTTTTGTAAAAAAGAGTTTGATCAACCATACCTCGTTTGAAACCACTCTGAATGAGAAATTCACTTAACCGTTCATACCAAGCACGGGGAGCTTGCTTCAGCCCATAAAGAGCTTTATCAAGCTTATACACATAATCCGGATGCTCCGTATCTTCAAATCCCGACGGTTGCTCCACGTACACATCCTCCTGGATATAACCATTTAGAAAAGCACTTTTAACATCCATTTGAAATAATTTTATGTCATAGCAACATGCAAAAGCCAATAAAATCCTCACTGCCTCGAGTCTTGCTACAGGAGCAAAGGACTCATCAAAATCAATTCCTAGTTCCTGGCTATAACCTTGGGCCACAAGTCTGGCCTTGTTCCTAGTTACCACCCCTTGATCATTGGTTTTGTTCCGAAAACTCCATTTAGTTCCGATCACTGAGTGGTTTCTAGGGCGTGGCACAATGAACCACACTTTGTTTCTTTGAAACTGATGAAGTTCTTCATGCATAGCCAAGATCCAAGAATCGTCTTTTAAGGCTTCTTCAATAGAGTGAGGTTCAGATTGAGAGAGTAAAGCAACTAAATCCATGTTTTCAACTTCCCTGAATGAAGACCGTGTCTTTACTCCTTCTTCTATGTTTCCAATGACATCCTCTGGAGGATGGTCCTTTGCAAAGGTCCATTGTTTTGGTAGCTGTTGTTCAACTTGAACTTCTTGATTTTGACCATTTTCTTGTGGGTCTTTTGCTTCTTGTTTCTCAGCTCTTTCTTCGTTCTTTTGGGTATCATCATTTTCTAACTCATCATCCTGCAAAACAAGTCCTTCATTAGATTTATTTGTAGATGATTCATCAACTATAACATGAGGGCTTTCTTCAACAACAAGAGTTCTCAAATTGTAAACTCGATATGCTCTTGAGTTGGTTGAGTAACCAAGAAAAATACCTTTGTCACTTTTAGGATCGAATTTCGCCAAATCCAGTTTACCATTGTTATGAATGTAACAAATTGATCCAAAAGGTCTTAAGTATGAAATGTTTGGCTTCTTACCTCAGTACAGCTCATATGGTGTTTTCTTCAAGAGAGGTCTTACCATGGCACGGTTGATGATGTAGCAGGCGGTGTTTACTGCTTCAGCCCAAAAATACCTTGGTAATTTGTTTTCATTCAGCATAGTTCTGGCCATCTCAATTAAGGTCCTGTTCTTTCTTTCAACAACCCCGTTCTGTTCAGGGGTTCTTGGTGCGGAGAAGTTCTGCAAAAAACCTTGAGTCCTGCAAAAATTGTTAAATTCATGGTTATCAAACTCCCTGCCATGATCACTCCGCACGGTTTTGATACAGCACCCCTTTTCATTTTGAACTTGCCTGCAAAATGCTTCAAATTCCGTTAGGGCATTGTTTTTATGAGAAAGAAAATACACCCAACAGAATCTAGAGAAATCATCCACAATCACAAAACCATAGAGTTTACCACCCAAGCTATGAGTTCTGCTTGGTCCAAACAGATCGATGTGGATTAATTCAAGAGGCCTTGATGTGGTTACATCATTCTTGCACTTGAATGATGTTCTTGTTTGCTTACCCATGCTGCAAGCACCACATACTCCTTCGTCATTGACCTTCAATTTAGGCAGGCCAACCACCAATTCATTTCTAGAAAGTTTAAGCAAGACATTGAAACTAGCATGCCCAAGATGACGATGCCACAACCAAGCGTCATCGTTGTTCCTTGCAACCAAACACAATTTTTCATGAGATACATCATCCAGATCTATCATATACACATTGTTATGCCTGAAACCAATGAACTTAATTTCATGAGTGTTTCTATTCACAACGGTACAATGGTTAGAATCAAATGTCACATTGCATCCTTTATCACAAAGTTGACTGATACTTAAGAGATTGTGATGTAACCCCTTTACATGCAGTACATTCTCAATAGCGTGATTTTGATTCTTACCTATCTTACCTTCTCCAATGATTTTACCTTTATCCTTACCACCGAATGCCACTGTCCCACCATCTTTCTCATGCAGGTCTGTAAATAAGTTTTTGTTTCCAGTCATATGACGAGAGCAACCGCTATCCAAGTACCATTTGCTTCCTTGAGCTCTCAAACAGACCTGCAAGATATCACACAAATACTTATGCAAATTTTGGTACCCAAGCAAGCTTGGGTCCACGATGGTTAGACACATGAGATATTGGAGGCCGATTCATCATCCTGGCAAAATATTCATCATCAAATCTCATGGTTCTGCAATCATACATATCATGCCCCATTCTACCACAATAGAAGCAAGTAGAGAATCTGTTTTCACGGTTTCTTTTCTTGTTCATATTTATAGTAGTATTATGTACATGTGTGTTTGATGATGATGGTAATGAGCTTCTTGGAATCCATGAGGTCATGAGTGTTTTAGAGTGGGATGCATTCCCTCTTTCCATTTTAGTAAAAACATTCTTCAGCTCATTAATCTCAAGTAACAAGATTTCAATTTTCTTTTCAGCAGTTTCCTTGTCATGATTGCAGGTGATTCTTTCCAACTTTTCTTTTTCCAATTCCAATTTCAAATCTTCATGCATTTTGGTAAAGGTGTTTTGATCATCACGCATGTATGAACTTTCTTCTTCAAATAATTCTATTTTGGACAACAGAGTTTCATTTTCACATTTGAGATTATCAATTTCAGAATTCAACGAATTGCAATTCTCACAATGATTTTCAACATGAACAAGATGCTCAATCTTCTTTTTCAAAAGTTTATTTTCAGATTTAAATTTTTTACATTTTCCATATAATGATTCATATGCAATTTGCCATTGTTCACAAGTAAGAGTTTCAGAATCAGAATCTATCTCATTTGATACGTCTTCGTCTGCCATGAAACATAGATTCTTGACGAGCTCATCCAAGTTGCCTTCATTTTCAGATCCTTCTTCATCTTTGTCGCTCCAAGTGGCGACCATTGCTTTAGGCTTCTTGAATTTTCCTTTCTTGAATCTCTTCACCAAATCAGGGCACTCACCCCGCATGTGACCAGGCTTCTTGCATTCATAACATATCACTTCATCCTTTTTGATGCTTTCATTTTTCTTAGGACCTTGCCTTCTTGGTCCTTTTCTGAATTGACCACCAAACTTCCTAGTGTTTTTGACAAATTTTCTTGCCCTTCTGGTGATCATAGCAACAAGCTCCTCATCTTCAGTGTTAGCCGAGGAGCCTTCCTCACTTTCCTCAGATTGTTGCGAGCTCACTTTCAAAGCCACGGTTGAGGCAACCTTCTTCTTTTTGTGATCTTCCTCGCTCCTTTTGATGTTTATTTCATAAGTCATTAAGGAGCCGACCAATTCATCTAATGTCAAGGTACTGAGGTCTTTTGAATCTTCAATCACAGTGGCCTTTGTGTGCCATTGAGGTGATAAGGATCTCAGCACCTTCCTCACAAGCTCTCGATTTGAATACTCCTTTCCAAGAGCCTTCAAACCATTTGTAATTTCCATCAGCCTTGCAAACATTTCAGATATAGATTCTTCTGGTTTCATCATGAATAATTCATAATCGCGGACCAAAAGATTTGCTTTGGTCTCCTTTACTTCAGAAGTTCCTTCATAGATCAAGCGTAACTTGTCCCACATTTCCTGCGCAGAAGCACACATAGAAATTCGTGAGTATTCGTTTGGATGAATAGCACACTGAATTATATTCATGGCCTTAAAGTTTGCTGAACAATGTCCGATATGTTCATCATCCCAATCATCCTCATTTTCAGGTAACTTATAAGGACCTTTATTTATCACATTCCACACAGCATACTCTTGAGCACGCAGAAACACATACATCCTATTTTTCCAATAAGTATAATTAGTTCCATCGAAAAATGGAGGTCTGTGAACAGAATGCCCTTCAGGCATCATCCCTCTATTTGCCATAACTGGGATCGTACTCTTCGACCGTGTGGTCGAAACAACCAGAGACCAAAGCTCTGATACCAATTGTTGAGTCCCGGAAGATGGCAATCAAGAGGGGAGGGGTGAATTGATTGGCTAGTTAAAAACTTTTCCTCAATAAAACATGATTAATTACGCATACAAGCACTAATCCTTACACGAACATGATCTCACTTGTGAAGTCACGGGAAAAGGGTGTATGAAAAAAAGATATAAACAATGTACACTCAACTCACCGAGAAGCCCACTCGTCAAGATAACGAATATGCATACCACAATTGAAAGCACGGACTTTTTAGGTGGTTCGGGTACACTGCAGTGTCCCCTACGTCCACCCCTCACACTTGAGGATTAAGACTACACTATGAGTGAGCCACACACACGCTGTGAAGAACAGCAACACCACATCCGGTAACCAACTTTGGTCACCACACACAGCTCGTATCTCATATACGAGCACACACCCTTACAAAATCATGTGATGAGTTTAACAAATAACAACAATAATTCCACACAAGATATGGAAATGAAAAGATCAAATTAGGAGGCAAGTGATGTGATTTAGAGCTCCCCCTTTTTCTTTTTCAAATGAGCTTTAACACTTCTGCAGGTTGATGAAGCTTCTGGAAGAAGAGGAAGATGAACAATAGTTGATCTTCTATTTGTAAGCTTGAATCTTGAACCAGCTTCACGTAATCAGATGTTTGAAGGCTTGAGACCCTTCTTTCCCTTCACGTATAGGTACAGATCTGAGTGGCAGCACCTTCTGTGTGAAGCGTGAACCGCACCACTCTCGTCTCTTCCCCCTCTCATTTTTCACGATCTGTTCTCTTCTCTTATTAGAGCCTAATTAAAAAATATTTAATAGCCTGAATAGTCAACAAACATGATTAGAACCAGATCCACAATTTACGGAATTGAATGAGCTCAATTTGACTGAAGAATGGCACTTTCGGCGTTGAACCGCGAAAGTCGTAAAGGACGTGCCGAACATGATAAAAAAAATAATATAACAACAACAACAAGTGTCGACACATGTGTCGACACCATTGTCGACACATGTGTCGACAACAAAAATAAAACTACGCCTAAACATGATATAACAGATAAAACAAGATTTAACAAATGATTAACACAAAGATTATAACTAAACAAAACTTAATAAGATGCAAAACAACATGTGTCGACACTAGTGTCGACACCTGTGTCGACACTAGTGTCGACACACATATAGCAGAGTAGCAGAGGCGGCCGGCAGCAACACGTGTCGACACAGGTGTCGACACATGTGTCGACACCTGTGTCGACACACAAATACAATGGCACGAAGACTGTACAACAGGAATGAAATGTGTACAGTACGTGTCGACTTCGGAGTCGACACATGCTGTAGACTTACAAACCAAATACCAACAAGCCCCACAATAAGTGAAATAAATTAAAACAAGTTACCAATGATGTGACGACATTTAAGATTGATGATCTTCAGGCCTGTAGAACAGATTACTTGAATCAATATTCATTCAATTTAGTTTTACATATATTATCAAACACAAGTATCATGGTGATAAAAGAATATGCATTACATGAGTAATATAATGAACAACGTAGTTATGTAAATCACCACGTACCTCTGGACTTACCTTACTCCATCGTTGATATACAAGAGTTTGGATCTTTAAACCAATTGGATAAGGAGTTGATTCACTCACATCTCATAAGATAACCACTCATAGTAATTATTCATCATCAAAACAATCCACACATCATACCTTGGGGTTAAACAATTTGCCTCACAGAGGTCGGAGGAGGGAGATTAGAAATAAGGTCGATCTTGGCTTTATCCACCTCTATACCTCGTTCGGACACAATATGGCCCAAAACTATGCCATCTTGAACCATGAAGTGACTCTTTTCCCAACTAAGAACAAGGTTGGTTTCAATACATCTCGCAAGCACTTTCTTCAAATTTTCCAAGCAGTTTTCAAATGACTCCCCAAACACAGAAAAATCATCCATAAAGATCTCCAAGAATTCTCCTACCATATCAGAGAAAATGGCCATCATGCACCTTTGAAAAGTGGCCGGTGCATTGCAAAGACCGAATGGCATTCTCCGAAAGGCAAATGTTCCATATGGACAAGTGAATGTGGTCTTCTCTTGGTCTTCCGGATAAATGGCCACTTGATTGTACCCAGAATATCCATCTAGGAAACAAAAATATCTTTGGCCCGCCAATTTCTCTAGAATTTGATCAATAAAGGGGAGTGGAAAATGATCCTTTTTGGTCATGGCATTGAGTTTCCTATAATCGATGCACACTCTCCCTCCCGTGGTGGGCCTAGTGGGCACATCTTCTCCTTGTTCATTTTGGACCACGGTGAGTCCCGATTTCTTAGGAACCACTTGAGTGGGACTCACCCATTGGCTATCCGATATGGGATAAATAATTCCCGCATCGAGCCATTTGACAACCTCCTTCTTCACCACCTCCTTCATGTTCGGTTTCAACCTCCTTTGCATTTCCCGACTAGGTTTGGCGTTGTCCTCTATGTAGATGTGATGCATACAAATAGACGGACTTATCCCCTTAAGATCGGCCACTGTCCAACCTATGGCACTCTTGTGAGTCCTAAGGACTTCTAGGAGAAGTGTTTCTTGGGTAGGGGTAAGATTGGAAGCTAAGATAACAGGAAGGGTTTGATCGGGGCCTAGGAATGCATATTTGAGAGAGTCCGGAAGGGGCTTAAGCTCAAGTTTAGGAGGACTTTCAAGTGATGGAAGGGCTGGTTCATCTTGCAAAGCTGGAAGTGGTTCAACCTTATGCCAAATGCTACTATGATGAGGGGAATCTTGAAGAGCATTGACCTCCCTTATTTGACCCATGCCCAGATCATTCTCAATAAGTTCATCATAGATGTCTATGAAGTGGCATTCTTCATCTAGGTCCAAATATTGGGAGGCTTTGAACACATTGAGAGAAACTTTTTGACCTCCGAATGAGATGTCCATCGTCCCCGTAGCACAATTGATGTTGGCTTTTGCAGTAGCAAAGAATGGGCGGCCTAGGATGATTGGGGTGTGACTTAGCTCCGACGAGGAGGCCATGTCAAGGATGAGGAAATCAACGGGGAAGTAGCAATCATGGACTTTCACAATCACATCCTCTATCAAACCTCGAGGGGTCTTGACTGAGCGATCGGCCAGTTGGAGAATGACGGGGGTTGGCTTGAGTTCCCCTATATTGCTCATAAATAGATGTGGGTAAAAGGTTGACACTAGCTCCTAAGTCGAGGAGGGCACGGTCAAAGGTTATACCACCTATATCACATGAGATGAGGGGAGCACCGGGATCCTTCAACTTTCTAGGAAGATTGTTCATCAAGACCGCACTAACATCCTCGGAGAGCCAAATTTTCTTAGGGGTCGACTTGGACCCTCTTCTTGGAGTGCAAAGCTCTTTGAGGAATTTGGCGTAGGCCGGAACATGTTTTATGGCATCTAGGAGTGGAATATTGATGTGAACTTGTGAAAAGAGCTCCATGAATTCCTCATTTTGGGCTGGCCTTGTCATAGTGGGCTTCGGTTCTAGGGCATTAGGAAAGGGGACCTTGGGTTGATAGAAATTTGGATCTTCATGGGCCTTTCCTTTCCCTTTAGGATCTCCCCCCAACTTATCTTGAGTGTAATCCTCCTTGCTTGCATCCTCATTATCTTGATTCTTTTCTATGGAATCTTGCAACTCCTTTCCATCCTTGTATGGGTCATCTAACACCTTCCCACTCCTCAAAGTTGAAATAGCCTTGACATTTTCAAATTGTGGGCCTTTAGGTTGGGCTTGTGGGATGGGTTGAGGTAGGAGGCCCGGTTGTGGAGGAAAACCCGGGGGTTGGTTTCTTGGGTTGGCCACAGGTTGACTTGGAAGTTGACCCACTTCTCTTCTCATTGTAGCTTCCGCCAATTGTCCTATTTGACTTTCCAACTTGGAAATGGATTGTTGTTGATTCAAGATAATTTGTTGGAGTTGATTGAATTTATCTTCAAAGTTGGATTGAGGCGGAGGTTGGTAAGTGGGTTGGCCTTGATTAGACTGAAAATGTGAATAGCCCATAGGAAGGAATTGAGTTTGTGGACCTCTACCAAATGGATTGAAGGTGTTGGGTTGGGTTTGAAATTGACTTTGCATGGGTTGCTTTTGGACTTGATGAATAGAGGGGTTGGTTGCTTGAGGTGGAGCTTGTTGGGATTTCCAAGAAAAGTTCGGGTGATTCCTCCAGCCCGGATTGTATGTGTTTAAAAATGGGTCATTATTGGGTTTAGAGAATCCTTGGGCTGCAAAGACTTGCTCCTAGATGGCAAGGGGTAATTGAGCCGCAGTTGGACACCCCGTGATGTGATGGGATGGGCTTGCACATAGAGTGCATGCCTCATGTGGAGTGACAGAATGACCCAAGTAAGAATGGGATGATGGTTGGCAAGAAGGGTCTTTCAAAGTCAAGAGTTGATCTAACTTTTGAGTCAGACTCTCTACTTTATCCAACTTTTGAGTGATGAGATTTATGTCCAATCTTGGTTCAAAATCACCCCGGGCCTTGATCTCATATAATCCGGCCCGCTTGGAGGGCCCAATGGATCTCTCATAGGATGATAAAGAAGCATGATTGATAGAATTCTCACTAAGTATTTCGAATAAATCATACGCCTCATCCTCACTTTTGCTCATGAATGCCCCTCCACATGATGCATCTACTATTTGTCTAAATTGATCGGATAGACCCTCATAAAAAGCTTGGACTATTTGCCATTTGGACAACCCATGGTGATGACACTTCCTAAGCAATTCCTTGAGTCTTTCCCATGACTCATGCATTTGTTCCCCTGGAGTTTGGGTAAAACCTGTGATTGCCCTTCTCATAGTATTGGTGCGGCCTATAGGGTAGAACTTCTTCAAAAATTCTTGTTGCATCTCGGCCCAAGTTCTCATTGGCTTCCCTATAGTGCCTAACCAATATTTAGCCTTATCCTTAAGAGAGAATGGAAAGAGGGTCAATCTAAGGGCATCATCCGAGAAATTTTGGATTTTTACCGTCGAACAAATTTCTAAAAATTCATCAATGTGCTTGTAGGGGTCCTCATTGGTATTTCCATAAAATGAGGGGAGCATTTGAATTGTGCTTGACTTGATCTCATAATGGATGGCTTGATTTTGAGGAATGTAAATGCAAGATGGAGGTTGATATTGGTTGGGAATGAAATAATCCTTCATTTGCTTTGGAGGATTAGGATTTTCGGCCATGAGATTTTGGTGGTGAGGTCCTTGATTTTCGGCCATAAGATCTTCTTGGAGATCATCTCTTGGATACAAGACTCTCTCTATTTCTTGAATGGGTCCTAGTAGATTTAGATGTTGTGATCTTCTTCCTTGCATAAACTAGGACGAAGAGAGATGAGAGAGATTTTTTTTATGATGATTTATATTTTTTTTTTGGTTTTGACACAAACTAGGACGAAGAGAGAGAAGATGAGGATTTTTTTATTTTTATTTTTATTTTTATTTTCTATTTTTTTATGCAAACACAAACAAGTTGTCAAACAAATTGCCTAATGACCTAGATGTGACTTAGACCTACAAATTGGGTTTCACAAAATGGCTAAAGTGCAACTTGAGTTCACCCTCAATATTTCCACCGGCCAGGTAAGGGGTGGGGTAGTGGGAGGCTTCTCCTACTTTCGTAGGGACCTAATTATAAACCACTAGCCCGCTTAAGGCGTTTGCCGTCTGACCGTCTTGCCTTAGGCACCGGTTTTCACAAGAGGGTAAGCCCAAATAACACAAGAACCACAGTGTGAATCTAGGGCCAACGTCTATTGAATTTTATTTAGGGTCTAGGTGATGCAAAGATGAAGGAAATTATGGTTTGTGGGCTAAGGAAGGGTGATGAAATCCCCACCTTATTTTGCTTATGGGTGTTGCCCTTAGAATATTTTAGAATGATATGCAGCAAACCAAGTTCAAACAAGGGGTTCTATGCAAGTATGCATGAGCATGTGATTAAGAAAAAGATTAGAAAAGAGCTCACCTTGTCCCTTGCAATCTCCAAAATGCAATGACCAAAGTTAAACAAGGAAAAAAAAACTTCTATCCTAAATGATGCATGACTTAGAGCATGAAAGTGTCATTTCTACTCTTGGAATGAGAATTTTTTATTGGGTTCAAGTGAAGAGTTTTTTTTTAATTATTTTGTGAACCTATCTAACCATAATATGCAATAATCATTAAGGAAATGACACAAAATGATAGCAATAGGTTTGAAGACTTACTTGATGCGCAATCCCTCGTTCTCTCTCTCTCTCTCTTTTTGAAATGAATGACAAACTCAAAAGATGAAAGAAAGAAATGCAAACTTACCTCTAATTTTTCTGGGTTTTGTTTTTAACCTGTAAAAAAAAGAGTGCTTTATTAGTACACTATATACACAAGGAAAATAAAGTTCTTAAATAAAAAATCATCATTCTTCCCCGGCAACGGCGCCAAAAATTGATAACGCGAAAGTTCGTCGTTTAAAACATGCGTATCAATCTTAAAATTTCCAACTCGCACTAGATGAAGGTAAGACGTAATAAGGTGACGAGAAGGGTCGAATCCACAGGGAAGAAGAGATTTTTAAAGTTAAAAACCTTGGAGTCCTTTAGAAAACACTTGTGATTTTGTTTTGTTTAAAGAAAATAGTGAAATGAAGAACAAACCAAACACTTAATTAAAAACACCTATGATTATGTGCCTATGCTATAGAAATTAATTGCATGAAGTGAAAAGAAGAGATAGAAGAAGGGGGTAGAGATGGAAGAAGATCAAGAACTAGATCAAGAGAACAACTTTCATTAACTTAAAATAAAGAGTACATGAAATGTGAAACAAGTTTACACTAATGATACAATGAGATTACAATGAAGTGAAATAAAACTAAAGCAATAACAAAAAGAGGAGCCTAAGGTGTGAAGATGGTAGTAGCAATGGTGATGACGCCGTCGTCTCCTCCTCGCCGAGCCTTGGAGACGATCGCTCCGCCTTGAAAGAGATCGCCGTGGAAAGAGGTGGATGAAGAAGCCGTCACCGTCCACGTCACGAGCCTTGGAACGTCGCCCGTCTTGATGTGTACGCCGCCATGAAAGGGGAGTTGTGGAGGACAAACTTTGGAGAGAAATATAGAGAGAAATGTGGAAGGGTTTGTGTGGAGATGAAGAAAGAAGAAGATGGGAGAGTAAAACAGTGAGAAAATAAATATACCTCGTAAATAAAGAAGAATTGGAGGAAGTGATAGAAGAAGAAAATCTAGATATACATAATAGGAAGAACTTTGATGAAGAACTCAGAGAGAAAAGAAGAGTGGAAGGACTTCAAAACTGAGAAATAACGAAAGCTAGAACCTCAGATGAACAGTGAAATCACAGGACAGCACAGTGAAAAACATGAAATAGATTGAAAATCAGAAAGAATTAGAAGATAGTGCAGAAGAAGAAGTTGTAGAGAACGTAAAAATAAAGAACTTTTATGAAGACACCAAGAGACGAAAATGACTAGAAGGGAGAGAAATATAGGAAATAACAGAGAGAAACATGGGTTTGCAGATGAACAGGACAGCACAGTGAAAAATACGAAATAGCTTAAAAACTAGAAGGAACTAGAAGATGCTCCAGAAGAAGAAGTTTTAGAGAACTTAAAAATAAAGAACTTTGATGAAGAGTGCATGATCTGAAAACGAACTTATAAGGGATAACTCGGAGGCCTAAGGTTGGGAGAGAAATTGCCAAAAGAAGAACCCCCCTCTCCCTCTTGTCATGGGCTATTTATAGGAAAAGTTGAGTAGATGGAGGGTGGAGATTGTATCAAAGGAGATGGATGGATAGGATTTAAGTAGAATATGATGCATGAGGAAGAGAAAAAGTAGGTGAGTACACCCTCCTTGGGCTTTGGATAACCCCATTCCCAAGACTCATCATTCCTCTCCTTTATTTCAAACTTTGAATGTCCTTTTCCTCCTTTTCAAACTTAAACTTTGGATTCCTCCTTTTCAAACTTTGAATTCGAAATTTTGAACTTTCCTTTCCCTCCAACCAAAATATTTTGAATTCTTTATTTGACTTGGTCAAAATGGTGATGACCCTTTTTGCCCTCGGCTTCTTTTGTAATTGCCTTTGGTGTCCTACACACACATAATTGCACTTTAGTCCATAAAAATTATCATAAGGTGCACATAAATCTTAAATGCTCATGATTAATTATGTAATGGAGAATTAATGCGCATGGCCCTCAACTTTAATTCATTAAATAATATCACCAAATTAATCAATTTACGTGAAATACTTAATTTACATGTAAAGTTGAGATTAATGATAGGACATGCATAATTATCTAATTATATGCACATAAAATGGTGTACATGTGATGAATTATCATCGAAAATGAACACTTATCAGGGAGAGGGCCTGCTGCCCTTCCCCTCCCCGCTGCAATCTCTGCTCATTTGCCTAAAGGGAGACGCCCTTCCGTTTCTCCTTAGACATTCAGGCCCAACGCTTCTATCACAAGGCCCCTTGAGTCTCTCTCCCTCCTGGCAAGATTCCCTTCGGCCAAGCCAACCAGCATCCCCAGCTGGTCCTTCGCCTGGCATACCCTCCGTGTGCCTCCAGCGGCACGCCTTTGGCTCACCCGCTCGCCGGCATGCCCCTACGGGCCTTCCCCGGCACGCACTAGCCAAGCCCCTTCGCCGTCACACCCCGTGACCTCCTCGTCTAGTTACCTTGCCTCCCGTTCACCGGAACGGTCCCCCTTGGCCTTTGCCCGACACACCTCTCCAGCCCCTATAGGCTCCTTGGCCGGCACGCTAGCCACCACCCCCAACCTTCTTGCCCGGTGCACCCCCGGCCAGCCTGGGAGAGGTTCCCGTCCGGCGTTCCCTCCGAGTTTTTTGAGGTTTCATTAAGGTGTTGCCGCTCTCGGGCGCCCACCTCCAGTTGTCGGGTTCCGCCACTCCTTGTGGGCGCGTTCCCTGTACCTCCCCTGCGCTCGGGTCAAGGGGAGGTGCTGCCGAATTTTTATTAGAAACAATAACATGTTAACAAGATAAAAGAAAAAATAACAAACAAATAAAAAAAAAGAGAGAACAACGGTAAAATGCTTTAACCAAAGCAAAGGGACCGCAACCAACTCAAAGAGAACCAAATCGAACGACAACTAAACAACTTGAACATTCATCCTCATGGGAGAAAGAACGGAAGTTAATCAAGAGAAGAAAAGAAGAAACCCATACAAACTTAATAAAATCAGAAGAGAAGAAAAGAAAAGCCTTAAAAGAAACGGAAGAGGAGTGAGCTCCCCAGGCCCTTCGCCGGTACACCCTCTAGACACCTTTCGTCGGCGCACCTGCTCGCGTCCTTCGCCGGCACGCTCCCCTCCACCGTCCTTCGCCGGCACACCTCCCACCATCCCTCAGCGGTACACCCCCGTCCCTGCCTTCGCCGGTACACCCCCGATCAACCCCTCAACGGCACGCTCGTGCCCTCCTTCAGCGGTACACCCTTCCACCGCCCTTCACCGGCACACCTTTCTGCCCACCTTTCTTCAGCGGTACGCCCCCTCTTCAGCCCCCCTTTCAACCTGCCAAGGGTCAACTCTCCCCAAAAAAATATATATAATACATGAATATATGTATATATGTATATATGGACATATAATGGCAGAACTAACAAGCCAATAGAAATCATGATGAATAAATAAACCTGAACAGCTCCGTATAAAAAAAAGAATGAAATAAGTGACAATAATGATAAAAAAAAGAGTAACAGTGACAGTAAGCAAGATGAGGGAAATCACCCGGAACAGATACGGAAAGAGGAATAAGCAACGGAGTAACAAGAACAATAATGATAAAACAGTATAAGGTATTAATAATTCCACATTGCAGCCCCCTCTCTCCGTGACTCGACGCAGAAGGAACAATAATGCCGCCCTCTCAGGCCGGGCCCGAGTCTTGGGAATCATCTTGACATGGCCAGGCCCCGACCTAGTCTTGGGCCGACATTCCAATCAGATCGGACTCGTTCCTCAGGCCGGATGCCCTCCGGGCCGCTACTAAATTTGCCGCACGTTCGGCAAACATTTGAACGGGTTCGCCTCGGTTTTCGCCGCATTTCTATCACGGACCTGTGTCTGAACATGAAAAGACCCGTGAGCAACCAACATGGCCGACGGCTCCTACCCCGATGTGGTCATGACCCAGCATTGCTCTGGGCCGATAGCTCGTCAAATCGGATTCACCCTATCGGGATTCGTTCCACCCTTTCATTGAAATTGCCATAAAGTCGGCATACATTTGTACGGGATTGTTCCTATCCACGTCGCACCTTGAATATGGACCCTTGTCCGAATATCAAGTGGTCCGCAAGTGATCGACAGAAATCTGAATAGAACGAGATGGCTCCTGTCATTCATGGACCCTATATACGGGAATATCAATAAGGCCTTTGTGGGCTGTGCTTGGACCTCGGGTCCTTCCTGATTATGGTCATTGTCTGACCCACACCCTTGGCCTATAGCTCGCTTCCTTCGAACATGTTTTGGTTTTGGAATCTAGTCCCGGGACTCTTCCCCGTTGCCCTCCGGCACCGGAATCATTAATGATGCCCACGCAAGCCCCGTTTGGACCGCGGGAGGCGCCCCCGGTATGGTACCGACTCAATCTCGCACCGGGCCAATAAATTCGCTAGTTTCCTGCTACACTAACCGAGATTTAACCGAATGTTTTCAGTGTCTCGGAATAATGTATTTGCCGTATCACGGCATACATATGTTCCAGGTCCTCCTGCGACGATTATGATATTCTCAAGTCGGACACCCGTCCGAATAATAAACGGTCTCCCGAATGACCGACACGTTTCGAACTTCCGCTTCCCTAGACACAGGGCTTTTCAGCCGATTCAAGGGATATTCCCTCGTTGCCCCTTGGCACCGGAAATATTAATGACGCTCATGCAAGTCTTGTTTCGACCGCGGGGGGGCCCACCGCAGTATGGTCGTAGCTTGCTCTTGCACCGGGCCAACAGATTTACTGGTTTTTGACCGCTCCAACCGAGGCTCAGCTGAACGTTTTCTACTCTTCCAAACAATAAATTTGTCGTACCTCGGCATACATGCGTTCCGGTTTTCCCGCGACAACCGCGATTTTCTCGAGCCGGACATTCATCCGAACATTAAATGGTCAGTACACGACCGACATGACCGCGAATGGTTTTCTTCTCGCCCTCGCGTGAGGATTTCAATACCTCGTGATAGACATTTCATGCAATTAATTTCTTGGCCATGAGGCCCCGAATCTCGGCGATTAATCAAGGGTGTTCCCTCGTATGGAGGATGTAAATGATGCCGTGACCTTTATGGCGCGGCGGGTTTTGGTCCCGACACGAACCACACAATCATCTGACCGAGTCAGATCGAGCGCACCATGGGCTCTTCGGAGTCCGAATAAATTGTCACTTAGTGACTGGCACGTCCACGCACTTAACAGACGAATAAACCATCCGAATAAACGAAGAACACAGTAAGCGTGTCGAAAAGTGCATCCACAGATACGCCAGGGATCTTTGATCGTTCTGCCAAAACGAGGACTCATACATGAAGTCCTTCAGATGAATGAAGGGGTTGCCTGTGCCGGTGTACCGTCGGTACGTTGGCATTTCAGAAGGAGGGAGACGGAATACAGGAAGGATTGGTAAAGAGATCTCAGGCGCGGATTTGACATCCACAATCTTTATGAAATTTTGAAATTATTCGTCCATCTTGTTCAACCTATGAAGGAGAGATTGAGTGACCTCCTCGTAAGGAGCAGGTTGTGGTGGCCACTAAGGCCTTGCGAAAGCCTAAGAAGGGAATTCCGGATGAGTGGGACGTTGTGGCATGTCAGTAAACGGAATTGACTGAAATGTCGTATGAGGAATTGGTGGAACTTGAGACTGGGGTGGTAGTTGGAAAGAGGGAGGTTGCGGACATTGTGGCATATCAGTAAATGGAACTGACTGAAATGTTGTATGAGGAATTGATGGAGCTTGAGACTGGGGAGGTAATTGGAAAAAGGGAGGTTGCAGACTTGTCTGCACAAGAGGGAATGAGGAAGAGATTGCCTGTGCAGGCTCTTGAGTAGGGAGAGCAACTGGTGTTGGATTTTGAGGAGTAGAATCAACAGATTTCCCTTTTAAGACGGCCTGAAAGGCCCGGATCTGATCGGAATTGAGCTGTGTGTTCGCAAGAACACCCAGCAGGGAGGAAATATCTTGCGGCGGGGATGCTTCCCCGACGGTGGTTCGCACCACATATGAGGGCTCACGGGAGGAACCTGCGTCCTCGGCAGGGACATGTGTCCCTTGGTGACTCGGGGTCAGATTCTGACCGTTCCCGGACATTTCTTGATCTTTTTCGGAACGCGAGATTTTACCGGAACGTAATATCATACACACTCAAACCAAT
Organism: Amorphophallus konjac; assembly: GCA_022559845.1. Taxonomy (NCBI): domain Eukaryota; kingdom Viridiplantae; phylum Streptophyta; class Magnoliopsida; order Alismatales; family Araceae; genus Amorphophallus; species Amorphophallus konjac. Next base: position 178,654,638 of record CM040121.1, read on the forward strand.
AACAAAGATTAACAAACAAGTTGATGTTTAACGCCTTTTTTATGTTTTCTTTTTCTTTTCCCTTTTTTATTTTTCTTTCTAATCAGAATGTAATAACATACACACTCAAACCATTAGCAAAGATTAACAAACAAGTTGATGTTTAACGCCTTTTTTGTTTTCTTTTGGTTTTCCCCCTTTTTTTTCTTTTTTCTAATCTAATGTTCACACCACAGGAGGGACCTTAGTTGCAATACTGATTTCCGCCGTGTGATCTAAGGACACTCGACTCACCACGAATGGGTTGACTATCTCCAGGGAACTTCAGTGGTACAACCAGCCCAGTGAACGAAGAGGGAATCCTTCGATGTCGGGGACTTACGGAGGTCCTGATGAAGGAGATCCTAGTCCGTCGAGAGGAATTCCCGACGGAGAGTCCTTCCTTCACCAGGAAAAGGTGATCCTAAAAAAAATGGAACAAAAGAAATAAAAATAAAAGGGAGATGATATGCAATGCAGTGCTGAATTTAACAGGAGATATATAAACAGATAACAAATATATACAATAAAAGAAATTAAACAAACATCACAACACTCCTTTTCTGCAATGATACGAATCTCTTCAGACTTCACAGGGGACTCTGAGTAATGCACGTAGTGCACGAGGGATGAAGTTGGAATGCCAAAAGTGATAGCGGGAACACAAATGTAGCGCACGCAGGCGCAATCAAGAGGGGCACACGTGGGTGCCGAGTGGAGAGGGTGCTACTGGGAGCACGAATGTAGCGCACGAGGGCGCAATCAGGAGGGGCACACGTGAGTGCCGAGTGGAGGGGCACACATGGGTGCCGATGGCAAGAGTGCTACTGGGAGCACGAATGTAGCGCACGCGGGCGCAATCAGGAGGGGTACACGTAGGTACCGAGTAGAGGGGCACACGTGGGTGCCGAGTGGAGGGGCACACGTGGGTGCCGAAAATATCTGGGTAACCATAGAAAACAAAAGAGGTCCCACCGTCGCCAAGAGATGTGGACGGGGAAATCACACCAACGACGGGTCCCAAGAGATGTGATGTGGAGACTGTGGCAATGGAGAGGGAAGGAAAAGAGGAACGAGGAATGGATTACTGGGTAATACGAGAAAAGTGGTGGAAAGTGTGACTTGCAAGAAACATTCTGGTGGAACACAAAGAAGGTAGACTTATTAGACTCCGGTACGTGGCAGAGATAGGGGTCTGAAGACCCTCTCGCGCAAACTGACCCTTTCCCGATAAGCATGACTTACCGTTCCGCGAGCAGCTTTTCATATACCGAGGAGTCTGAGAACCTATGTAATAGAATTTGAGAGACACGTAGACTCGGAATTTATAACGATATGCCACTAATCAGAAAATTATAAGAACAATATGAACAAAAACATACCACCGCAGGACATTGGTCTTTGCGGAGTTTTAATAGCAATATAGCAATGGCAGCAGTAATGAACATGTATACATATAGAAACCACCGCGAGACATTGGCCTTACGGGATTTTTACTGCAATATAAGTAATAAATATAAGTATATACATAAGACCGCCGCGAGGTATTACTCTCCACGGGGTTTTTATTATAATATAAGTATATATAACAAGAAATAAAAAAGGGGATCAAATAAACCGCCGCGAGATGTCACTCTCCGCGGGGTTTTAAGGCGGTGATAGGGGAATGCTGAAATTAAACAGTTAGGGGTTAGGATGTTAGAGTGCAGAAATTAGATTACTGAAATGAAAATGGTCGCGGGAGATGGCCCACCGCACCAGTTAGATAAAACCACCGCGAGGAACGGATTCCTTGATCGGGGTTGGAATGAAAGTATAGGAAATGAAACCACTGCGAGGAACGGGTTCCTTGATCGGGGTTGGAACGAAAGTACGAAAAATGAAACCACCGCGAGGAACGGATTCCTTGATCGGGGTTGGAACGAAAGTATAGGAAATGAAACCACCGCGAGGAACGGATTCCTTGATCGGGGTTGGAACGAAAGTACAGGAAATGAAACCACCGCGAGGAACGGGTTCCTTGATCGGGGTTGGAACAAAAGTACAGAAAATGAAACCACCGCGAGGAACGGGTTCCTTGATTGGGGTTGGAACGAAAGTACAGAAAATGAAACCACTGCGAGGAACGGGTTTCTTGATCGGGGTTAGAACGAATGAAAAGGGGATCAAATAAACCGCCGCGAGATGTCACTCTCCGCGGGGTTTTGAGGCGGGGATAGGGGAATGTTAAAATTTAATAGTTAGGGGTTAGGATGTTAGAGTGCAGAAATTAGATTACTGAAATGAAAATGGTCGCGGGAGGTGGCCCACCGCACCAGTTAGATAAAACCGCCGCGAGGAACGGATTCCTTGATCGGGGTTGGAATGAAAGTACAGGAAATGAAACCACCGCGAGGAACTGGTTCCGTCAACGGGGTTTGAACAGAAAAGAAATAACAGAAAGAAAGAGAAGGGAAGTGTGATCGCCAGGGGTTGAGGACCCCACAGGAAGTGTTCTGATCGCGTTCGCCGTAGGAGCGGGAGCAGTGCGGGTCTTCTCTTCCTCTTCTGTCGGCCGGCCGACGAAGAGGGCTTCCTTCGGCTACCCTTGCAAAACACAGCAAACGAAACAAATGGACGGTGGATTAGAATGGAAATAGTGTAATACCGGTCCCTTGAAATGAAAATAGCGCGATCATGTTCAAACACGCACCTAGTTGGTGTTGTTTGAAACCCCTTTTAGACAATAGGGTGGACAGACAATATGATGAATGAACAAGCGAGGGGTCTCTCAGGGAGAGAGATGCAATATGGACGACAGATGATGGTGCATGCAATGCAAAATAACTAGTGAAATAAAAGCAAATAAGACGACGTGGTGAGGAAGCTTATTGGGAGGCCGATGACGGGCTCGAGGAAGTTTCTCCCAGACGAGGGTGGCAGGAATACACGGTGAAGTGGAACATCTTCTCGTGCGCTCGAACGTCCAGTAACTCAACTTTCTTTATTTCACAGACTTCAACATAGATCGGATCGGAGCATCTCCTTTCATTCCGTACAGACGTATACAAGCACTTACACACACCTGCAAGAACACTCACACATACACGCCTATATATATATATACAGGAATATATCTATGAAGGAGAGATAGAAAGAGAGAGGGTTAGTGAAGGAAAGAGAGAAAGGGAGAAAAAGGAGGACTCTTTTTTTTAGAGATTTTTATTTTAGTTTTACATATATAGCATATATATATATAGAGAGAGAGAGAATATGAACTATATAAGATATATATATATATATATATATATATATATATATATATATAGTATATATATATATATATGTTATATATATAAGAGAGGGAGAATGAACCGAGAGTGAGGGATGAAGAGAGTTGGGGAGAAATAAAAAAATAAAAAGAAGGATGAGTGAGGGATCGAGAGAGGGAAGAGACAGGGAAAGGAAGAGGGGATTAAATAAAAAATAAAAAAAAGAGGAAGTGAGAGAGAGGGAGATCGAGAGAGGGAGAGAGAGAGAGACGGTGGGAGGGGGAGAATGAGAAGCAGAGAGGGAGAGAAAGAGAGAGAGAGGGGATTAAAAAAAAATAAGAGAGAGAGAGATAGAGATAGAGAGAGACGGCAAGGGAGGTGGAGTTAGAGAGAGGGTGAGGGGGAAAAGAGTTAGAGAGAGGGAGGGGAATAAAATAAAAATAAAAAAAGTGAGAGGGATTGAGAGAGACACGGCAGAGGGAGAGAGAAATAGTGAGAGAAAGAGAATGGAGGGGGAGAGAGAGAACCGAGAGAGGGAAAGATTAAAAAATAAAAATAAAAAAGGGGGGAGAGGGAGATAGAAAGGAAGAGAGGGAGAGAAGGAGTTGAAAAGAAAAAAAATAAAAATAAAGGGGGGTGAGAGATCGAGAGGGAGAGAGAGAGACGGTGGAGAGGGGGTGTGAGAGAGAGGTGGGAAGAGAATCAGATGGAGGGAAGAGAGAGGGAATAAAAAAGGAAAAGAAAAGGAGGAGAGGTGGAGAGAGATCGGGTGAGAGGGAGTGAGAGAAGCAGAGAGGAGGGAGAGAGATGAAACAGAGAGAGGGAAATGGAGAGAGGAGGGGGGTTAAAAAAAATAAAAAGGAGAAGGAGAGGGGGAGGGGATGAGAGAGATAGGGAGAGAAAGAGGAGACGGGGGGAGAGAGAATCGGCAGGGAAGTAAAGAGAAAGGAGAGGGGGATTTAAAAAAATAAAAAAAGGGGAGAGAGAGAGATCGAGAGAGAGTGGAAGAGAGAGAGGGTGAGAGGAAGAGAGAAAACGGAGGGGGAGAGAAGGAGGGAAAGAAGAGAGATAAAAAAAACTGAAAGAGCAGAGAGAGATCGGGTGAGAGGAGAGAAAGAGGGTGAGAGGAAGAGAAGAAACGGAAGGGGAGAGAAGGAAGGAAAAAAGAAAATAATAAAAAAATAGTGAGAGAGGGGGAGAGAGAATCACGCGAGAGAGGGGGAGACGAGAGGAGGGAGAGTGTGAGAGAGAGGGAAAGAGAGAGGGAGAGTGTGAGAGAGAGGGAGAGCGTGAGAGAGAGAGAGAGAGAGAGAAAGAGAGAGGGAGACGGGAGAGGGAAGTAGATAGAGGAGGGGGATGCGAGAGAGAGAGACGGTGAGGGAGGAGAGAGAAACAGAGAGGGGGAGAGAGATCGCGGTAGCGGCGACGTGCATGCGGGTGGTGGAGGCGGCGGACGACGTGGGGGAGTCCGGCGGACGACGACGGCGACAGCGGGGCTGCAGGTGCGAGGGAGACGCGGTGCGAGGTGCAGGGAGTTGGCGTGGAGGACGTGGAAGGCCGCAGTGGAGAGCGACGGGCTTCACGGTGCTCGTGAGCGGTAGTGCTGCAGAGGCGACGAATGGCGGTGACAGAGGTGGGGTAGACGGCGTCCGGCGGTGTTGCTGCAGTCGACGTGGACGGCGACGGCGGGTGCGGCGGCTCGCGTGGCAGACGACGGCCGATGGCAGCGGCGTGCATGCGCAGGGGCTTCGCGGCGGTGTTGGCGGTGGGGTGACGGAGACGGCCGGGGCCGACGTAGTGGGCGGCAGTGGGTGGCCGGGGATGCGATTGTGTTGGCGTAGACGAAGCGGAGCTGTGTAACGATGCTCGGGGGGTGCTCACGTGGTGGTGCGGCGGCTGTGGGGGTTGATGAGGGTGGAGACGGTGGCGTCGGGGACGTGGACGGCCGCGGTGGAGGGAGGTGCGGGTAGAGAGAGAGAGTCTAAAGAGAGAGGGAATGAGTGGGGAGAGAGGAGTCCGGTCGAGTGTAGCAGGGAGGTGGTGTGTAAGAGATGGAGTTCGCGGTGTGGTTGGTGGTGGGGGAGACGGTGAGAACGAGTAGAATGAGAGGGAGGAAAAGATGGAGAAGGGGCTCACAGGTGTGGGTTGGTTAGCAGAGGGAGGTGTAATCGGCCAGGGAGTGGCTGTCGACGGGAGTGGCTGGGAGAAGAGCGTGAGAGTGGGGGGTCTCCTGCCTGGAGAAGAGAGGGAGTGGGTTGGTGTTCGTCTGTCATCCATAGGATGGTTTCACGTGAGACGTTGCTAGAGAATAGGATGGGGTGTGTAAGAGGCAAAAGAAAGTGGGGAAGAGAGGAGATAAGGGTGTGACAAAAGTGGGGGAGAGTGTGTGTCGTGGGAGTGAGGTGAGAACAGTGAAGTGTGCATGTGTGTGTGTCGTGGGGAGGGGAATGTGAGCAATGAAGTGGGGTGTGTGCCGTGGGGGTGAGTGTGTGCAGTGAAGTGTGCATGTGTGTGTGTCGTGAGGAGTGAGGGTGAGAACAGAGAGAAGGGGGGGTTACGTGAGAAAGAGGGAAGAAAATAGAGAGAGAGAAAGAGATGTAAGAAAATTGCATAGTCGGTACGGGAGTATTAGTGAGTGTTAAATAAATATCGTAAGTGGATTAACGACGAGATAAGACAGGGATTAAGATTAATAAGTAGAGATTAGATTAAGCAGAGGTATTATAAATATATATTATATATCTTTTTTATGTTTTTGTTATTGATTTCCTTCTTTATATATATATACATAAAATTATTTATTTTTATGAATCGGGAATGATTTTCATTTTCTCCAAAAAATTTTTATTATCATTTATAACCTTTTCTCAATTTTTTTGGATTTTTAAATAATGTATAGACTTGTAAGGCGAATGTATAGACTTGCTAAAGTTGAATGTACAGACTTGTTAAAGAATGTACAAACTTTGCCATCAACGAACGTATAGACTTCATGGTAAAGTATGTACATCGAAAAGGAATGTACATACTTTGCCATCAACGAGCGTATAGACTTTGGTGTGCAAGCGGCAAGACGATGTATAGACTTGCTGTAACGTACAGACTTGAACTTATAGACTTAGGATGTGTAGACTTGGTGACATGTAGACTTGGTGGGAATGTATAGACTTGGGGGGAATGTGTAGACATGGAGTGTACGGACTTGGGAGGAATGTATAGACTTGGAAGGAATGTGTAGACTTGGAATGAACGTATAGACTTTGGAGATGAATGTATAGACTTGGAGGGATGTATAGACTTTGGAGATGAATGTATAAACTTGGAGGAATGTATAGACTTTGGAGTGAATGGATTTAGGGATTGTATAGACTTTGGAGAATGTATGGACTTGGTGGGAATGCATAGACTTGGGGGGAATGTGTAGACATGGAGTGTACAGACTTGGGAGGAATGTATGGACTTGGAAGGAATGTGTAGACTTGGAATGAACGTATAGACTTTGGAGATGAATGTATAGACTTGGAGGGATGTATAGACTTTGGAGATGAATGTATAAACTTGGAGGAATGTATCGACTTTGGAGTGAATGGATTTAGGGATTGTATAGACTTTGGAGATGAATGTATAGACTTAGAGGGAATGTGTAGACTTGGAGTGAATGGATTTTGGGATTGTATAGACTTTGGAGAATGTATAGACTTGGTGGGAATGCATAGACTTGGAGGAATGTGTAGACTTTGGAGATGAATGTATAGACCTTGGAGATGAATGTATAGACTTGGAGTGGATGTATAGACTTTGGAAATGGATGTATAGACTTGGAAGGTATATGTAGACTTTGAGGATGTTACGTAGGTAAAGATAGGAATGTACAGACTTTGTGAAACCAATGTATAGACTTCGAACGTACAGACTTGCTGCAACGTATAGACTTGAACGTACAGACTTGCTGCAACGTACAGACTTTGGACGTACAGACTTGCTGCAACGTACAGACTTGAACGTACAGACTTGTTGCAACGTATAGACTTGAACGTACAGACTTGCTGCAACGTACAGACTTTGGACGTACAGACTTGCTGCAACGTACAGACTTGAACGTACAGACTTGCTGCAACGTACAGACTTTGGACGTACATACTTGCTACAACGTATAGACTTGAACGTACAGACTTGCTGCAACGTATAGACTTGCTATGCATAGACTTTAAAGAGAAGAATGTACAGGCTTGAGTTGATACAACTGAAGAATGTATAGACTTGCTATGAAGATGCACGAACCTTGTTATATACATATGCTCAGACCAACAATGTGCTCGGACCATGAATGCATGTTTCACCATTATTCAACTTCGTCAGAAAATTGAAGACCATTTAAAAAATTCGACCGGGAGGGCCGCTTTGGGGCATCATAATATAATACGAGATCTGCTCGCCACAATGTCAAAATTGGCGTGTCTACACTGGTATGTTTATTTAAATTCTTAGATAAATGAGTAGTGATTATGTACTTTATTTTGCTCACAACATATTATTTTTACAGGTCCGAGTGCCTCCACACCGCTCCCACCACTTGCTACTGGTATGTTTATTTGAATTCTTAGATAAATGAGTAGTGATTATGCACTTTTTTTTGCTCACGATATTTTATGTTTACAGGTCCGAGTGCCTCCACACCGCTCCCACCACCTGCTGCTGGTATGTTTATTTAAATTATTAGATAAATGAGTAGTGATTATGCACTTTATTTTGCTCACGATATTTTATGTTTACAGGTCCGAGTGCCTCCACACCGCTCCCACCACCTGCTGCTGGTATGTTTATTTAAATTCATAGATAAATGAGTAGTGATTATGCACTTTGTTTTGCTCACGATATTTTATGTTTACAGCTCTGAGCGACTCCACACCGCTCCCACCACCCACTGCTGGTATGTTTATTTAATTTCTTAGATAAATGAGTAGTGATTATGTACTTTATTTTGCTCACGATATTTTATGTTTATAGGTCCGAGTGCCTCCACACCGTTCCGACCACCTGCTGCTGGTATGTTTGTTTAAATTCTTAGATAAATGAGTAGTGATTATGCACTTTATTTTACTCACGATATTTTATGTTTACAGGTCTGAGTGCCTCCACGCCGCTCCCACCACCTACTGCTGGTATGTTTATTTAAATTCTTAGATAAATGAGTAGTGATTATACACTTTGTTTTGCTCACGATATTTTATGTTTACAGGTCCGAGTACCTCCACACCGCTCCCACCACCTGCTGCTCGTATGTTTATTTAAATTCTTAGATAAATTAGTAGTGATTATGCACTTTATTTTGCTCACAATAGTTTATGTTTACAGGTCTAAGTGCCCCTACACCAGGTCTACAGAGTACACTGCTTCCATCACATTCTACTGGTATGTTTATTTAAATTCTTAGTTAAATGATGAAAATTCTATATGTTTACTTGTTGAATAAATAATTTTTTAATAATGAGCTAAAGTCTAATTAACTATTTCTATTTTACTTGTAACAGGTACGTCAGGCACACCACCTGCGATAGTTGGCTCGTCTGCCCACCCGGGCACATAATCGGCAGACGGTGTTGTTAGCCATCATGAGGGTGAGCAGCTTCTACTGCAAGAGGGACGCAAGCCATGTTGGGTCTCTGGGTAAATATTTAAACTCATGAATTATGTTCGTTATCTATCCATCAACTATATAATTGTTGGCTATCATTTTAACATATGTAATTGGAGGGATAAAGTAGAGCCCAATGACGCTTCTCGTTTTATTACCAACACTATTATGCGACATGTGCCTGGCCGATATAAGTCATTTCCAAAGTTTCCTCAAGATATCTGCGATCGATTGTACGATGAGTTCCTGGTATATAATTTAATCTTTTAAATTAAATATTTCCCAACTCCGCAGTTTTAATAGACTAACTTATAAAATTTGAATTCTTGACCGTGAGGATATCAGTTTATGAGGCCAACTGACGCCGAACGACCTCGACGTGCATGGGAGGCCACAACAAGTATAAATTATAAGCATCAATTATACAGCTATCGGGACCGTGCCTAGGCTGCAGTCGGGGGGAGCGAGGACCGTGGCCTTTGGAAGGCACACGACCCCACATGGATGAGGAAAGAGCATTGGGAGCTCCTCTGTGATAGATGGGCTGGGCCTAATTGGATAGCCAAATTCGAAAAAGCTAAAGCAGCCCGTGCGTCACATCCAGATGTGCATCTCCATACTTCTGGATCCATTTCCTTCATGACACAGAAGGAGAGATTGGTAAGTAATAATCTTAATTTTATTATATTTTATTTCTTAGATGTCATTATTTATTCTCTATAACATGTATAACAGGAAAAGAAGAGGGGTGGTACGGTCTCGTACCGCGATTTATTTGCTAAAGTTCGCCAGGTGAAGGGGACCGATCAGTATGTGAGCGAGAGAGCTCGCTTGGTAGTGGTAAGATTATATACATACACATTTCATTTCTATTTCAAATTTTAAATATGATTGATTAATATGAAATTTACAATATTTTTTATTCAATTTGTAGGAGTCATATGACATGCATATGACTGAAAAGTACGGGGAGGAGGAGACGCAGCGGCCGCAGTTAGATCTTGAGTCATGGGTAGCAGAAACTGACCCACCAAAGAAAGGACAAGTATACAGTTTTGGGCAGAGCTTGGACACTAGCCCGATTCTAGTTATTGGAACCCTGGTTTTGATAATGACAATTATGGGTCATGTGAAAATAAAATGCATAAATCCTCTATTCATTTCTGTTTGTGTTTGAATGAGCATGTGTGATATACAAGGTCTGTGCAAGTATTATTCGTACAAGTATTGATCGGCATAAAACATCTGTGCATATTTCATGAAGGTCTGAGCTACGCTTAGCTGAAGTCTGTGCACATAACGTCGGTGCACGTTTGCATCATCTAGTATTCATAAGGTCTGTGCAATGTGCATCGTGCATGAATGAGGTCTGTGCAGGTTTTATGTTGTACACATGAGGTCTATGCAGGTTTCATCTTGTACACACAAGGTCTGTGCATGATCTCCTCTTCACATAATCAAAGTCTGTGCACACAACGTTGGTGCATGATGTCTAATGAGTGCACTCGAAGGTCAGTGCATGTTTTCCTCCTTCACACGGAGTCTGTGCACACAAGCTTTCAAGGTCGGTGCATGTGTTTCTTCTTCGCATGAAGTCTGTGCACAGAAGTCTTTACGGTCGGTGCATACTTGCCTCACGAATGTTATAATGTCTATGCATGTCTTGGTAGAATGCACACTACATCAGTGCACCTTCTATAGACTACATACATAGTCTGTGCATTGTTGCATCATTAGGCATATATATAGTCGGTGCACACACTATAGACAGACAGTGCATGATTGATTAAAAGCACATGAAAGTTGGTGTGTTGTTTTGTCTTGTGCAACAAGGTATGTGCAAATTATGTTAGAGGCTTAGCACGTCAGTGCACATTCTATCATAAACGTGTATAAGGTCTGTGCATTCACTGTAGCAGGTAAATGCATAGTCGGTGCATCTTTTAGCAAGGTCTGCATTGCTCAAGTTGTGTTTGTGTACATTTTCTTATTGAACGATTCAAGAAAGTCTGTGCATATCTTGAATTGACTCAAAATGACGGTATAGGTTGTGCCATTGGTTTAGAAGGGGCGGTGCATACATGCTGTGTTTGTTTGGAATGTCTGTGCATATCCCATCTCATGCCAAATCAAACTCGGTGCATCTTTTCTCTTGACTTATCCTTTTCTGCATTGCAGGGCAGAACACAAGGCAGATTCGTTTGGAGGATTCTGCCACGTGTATTCGTCCATCTATCTACATCTGACACGTGTCCTCTTCAAAAAGGCAGGAGCGAGATCTTCACACAAAAAATGTGCGAGCTCGTGGGTCCTATAAATTGAAGCCATATAAAAAGCCTTTTTTGAAGATCTGATTGTGAGTGTGGAGGCATTAAGAAATAGAGAGACTGAGAAGAATCACAGAGCGTGAAAAAGAGGGGAGCTTTAGAGAGTTGAAGGAAGAGAAAATTGAAGAGAAAAGCAAATATAGTGAGCAGTGATCCATTCTGAGCTGAGAAGAAAAGTGCAGCAGCCCAAGCAAAGGAAGAAGAAGATCTTGTAGCCTCTGGATCAAATCCAAGCTACGTGTGCTCCATAGCGAGCTATATTTTGAGGTTTTAGTGTTCAGCTTTCTGTTGCTGATTGCATCGTTATTTTTCTTTTTCTATTTCCACTTTTGAAGCTGTGTGACAGTGGAGGCATAAGCTGTAATGCCCAGCAGCAGAGGTGGTTTCCTCTAGATAGCGAAATTGTAATGCTCAGCGGTCTGAGAAAGTGTAATGCCCAGCGGTTTGTAGGCAAGCTGTGAGGCCCAGCGGTTTCAAGCTGTGTGTCAGCAGTAATCCACACTCAGGATTGAGTGTGGGGTGGATGTAGGTCTGGAGGACCGAACCACCTAAAAGATTCTTGTGTACTGTGACTTGACTTCTTATGTGTCAAACGCTAGATGAATGATAGGATCGTTTCCACCTAATTTCCTGGTTGGTTTTAATTTTGAATTAGTCTAAAGTTTTCAAGATAAATTTTAATTTGATCAAATTTTTAGAGGGAGATTCATTCACCCCCCCTCTGAATCTGGGTTTGCACCACCTCATAGTTCTAACACTTGCATCTTGTGTAAGCTCATCTTCGTCCAACCCTAGTAACAGTTTCTTCTCTACTCCCTCCACCGGCACTTCTACGAGTCATATTAGATCCATAGTCTAAGATGAGGTAGACGGCATCGAGACACGCATTGAGGCACGCATTACCCGGGCGGTTGCTACCCTCCTCTCTCAGGCGGGGATTTTGAATCATGGAGCACCCTCGAGCACAATACATCCCCCTCATGTGAGTATTTAATTTAACTTTTAATTTTGTAGACTTTAGATTAAAATATTAGTACTTGGTTCAAACAATTCAGCTTTAAGAGTCTAAGATTTGAAACTTGAAATTAAAAATTGATCCAACACAAAAGACCGTGTAAGATGTAAAATATTGGTCTGATCAGTATGTCGATTATTCCAACACGACCTAGGTGGGGAGTGTGACTTAGGGGAGCTGATGAAATCTAAAACGGATACCCACTTTGGGGTCGGCGCTCAAACTAGCCATTTCCAAACTAATTTAGTTTGAAATATATCCAAAGTTAGGGGTTGCGAGGGTCCAACATATGAAATATCGATCTGATCAACATGCCGATTATTCCAACACGACCTGGGTGGGGAGTGTGACTTGGGGGAGTTGACGGAATCCAAAATAGATACTGGTTTGGGCTCGACGCTCAAACTAGCCATTTCCAAACTAATTTAGTTTGAAATAAATCTAAGGTTAGGGGTTTCGGGGGTCCAATATATGAAATATAGATACGATCGACATGCCGATTGTTCCAACACGACTTGGGTGGGGAGTGTGACTTGGGGGAGTTGACGGAATCCAAAATGGATACCTGGTTTGGGCTCGGCGCTCAAACTATCCATTTCTTTCCAAACTATTTTAGTTTAAAATAAATCTAAAGCCTAGGATTTCGGGAGTCCAAATTGTGAAATACCAATGTGATCGACGTGCCGATTATTCCAACATGAAATGGGTGGGGAGTGTCACTTGAGAGAGCTGATGGAATGTAAAATGAATACCTGGTCTGGCCTCGATGCTCAAATAAAAACTAATTTGAAGAATGCATCTTCATATTATCTACTTTAAAATTTAGAAAATCAAAAAGATATTTAATTAAATTTATTATTAATTATTTTTTAAATCTATTTAATATTATTTTTTTGTGATGTAGGATCCTCCTGCAGCTGGTGATGGTGAAGGTGCAATGAATGAGGATGATCCAGTGGATATCTCTTGAATTTTTTTAATGATATTGTGAAAAAATGACACTTTTGAATTAATGTAACTGTAACTTTTTTTATTCATTGAGTTATGTGTTGTGGATGTTGTTTATTGCATGTTGTGTAGATGTTGTTTATTGTGTATTTTATGTTGAGTTGTGTAGGTTGTATGTTGTATAATTGTAGTAGTAAACAGATTTTTAAAATTTTCAAATATATATAAAAAATTGAGAGAAATTTTTGACGAATTTTGACATTCTGTAGAATATACGTCAAAAATTATCGACGTTTTTTCGACAGAAAATTATTTGTTAGAAATATTTTTAATTTTACTATTATGTATTACCGACGTTTTATCGACGCCATATATTTCCGTCGGAAAATTTTCCAACGTATTTTTCGAAAGAAATAATTTTCTATCGGAAACTTTTTTAAAATTTTTATTAATTAAATTTATATATTACCGACGAAATACTGACGAAATAAATTTTCGTTGGATTCTTTTCCGACGTATTTTCTGACATAAATATTTTTATGTCAAAAACTTTTTTAAAAATTTTATTAATTAAATTTATATATTATAGACGAAATACCGACGAAATAAATTTTCGTCAAAAATTTTTCTGACGCATTTCCGATGTAATAGCATCCGTCAAAAATAGTTTTTAATTTTAATATTAATTAAAAGAATATATTACTGACATATTTTTTGACTTAATTATTTTCGTCAAAAATAATAATTAATTTTATTATTATTAAAAGTTATTAATTACCGACATATATACCTACGAAAATATCGACGGAATATGTTTGTCGATAATTTTCGACGAATTTCTGATGGAAATATATTACGTCGGAAATTAGCAACCTAAATTTTCTGATAGCATGATTCCGTGGAAAATCCGTCGGAAATACGTAGGAAAAGTCAGTTCCGATGGATTTTCGACGGAATTAGTCCGTCAGAAATTATGATTTGTCTTGTAGTGAGTGAGGGAGCTCGAGATGGAGAGGAGAGAGCGAGCACGGGAGAGAGAGGAGCGGATGAGGGAGAGAGAGGAGTGGCTCAAGCGCTAGTGCAAGTTCCTGGAACTGAGGACCCGACTAGGCGTTCTCGAGGAGCGTTTGCGGGGTACTGAGGAGCACTACTGTGGACGCACTTTAATTCGCTGGTTTAGGTGGTTTCGTCTATTAAGTGCATGGGCGACCAAGCCACACAATACAAACCACAATGCACAATGATTTTTAAGGTGGTTCGGATGTAACGACGGCAATCCTACGTCCACCCCTCACCAAACCCGGTGAGGCTTCACTCGGGGATAAATCCCCAAACGGAGACAATGCTCCAACCACACACGCAGGACGACGCCTGCACACACACACGGGGACGCACCCCAAAACACACATACACACGGAGACGAGGTCTCCAACACGATCCAACAAGCGGATCACCAACACACACACCCGCTGCCACAAGTGCAGTAATCTACACACACTAGACAGAACGGATCTAAAAAGACCCACACACACACAAACGTAAATCTAGGAAGATCCACGCACACACGAATCAAATACAACACACATACACACCACCACGGATCTAACAACGATCCACACACACACAAGTTCTTGCAGTTTATGATAAACACAATTACAATACCCAAAACATAAAGACAATGAGGCTTAGTTTAAAAAACTCCTGTTTTGGGTTTCCCTTGAATGCATATTGCAGATCTTGAATGGATCTTCACTTGACCGGAGCTTCAATCCGTGCTTACTTGGCTTTTCTCCTTTCTTGCTTGCTTGGCTTCTCTTCTTTCTCCCTTAGGCACTCTTCTTGGAATCCTTGCTTGCTTCCTTGGCTCTTCTCTTCCTTGGAGGTTGCTAGCTTCAGATTTGGCTTGAAACACCTTGGAGATGGATGAAGATCTTGCTGCACGAAGTACTGTTCACAGAGCTACAGTGCCCTCTCCTTTCACCTTGGACAGCCTCTATATAGATCTCTTGGATGGTTAGGGTTATGGCTCCAAATGAGATGTTATATAACTCTTGAAAGGCCCCTTGGACAAGCCCCAGACCAGATCCACGAAATCTGGTGTAATTGGGGGTAAAAGGATTAAAGAAATGGATGGAAAGACCACCCTTCCAACTTGAACCAAAAGTCAACAAAAGTAGGCCTCGGGGCTGGCGGTTGACCGGAACTTTCTGGCGGTCGACCGCTACTGAGAAACACTGCAAACGGGTGATCCCTGGGAAATCCGGTCGACCGGGATTGGCCTGGCGGTCGACCGCGCTACAGTGTCAACCTGGCTACAATGTCGACCTGGCTACAGTGTCGACCTGGCTACAGTGAAATTCCTGACTTAAAGATTTCACCCTCAAACTCCATTGCAACCCTTCCAAACTTTGTGGCATCAAGCTTCTTTGATCTTGGAGGGATTATACCAAGAATTTAACCTACAAAACCATGATAAAAATGATTAGAACTTTAGCTTAATAATCAAGATGATGAATGTATGAAATGCATACATGAAAGCCCATGTTCAAGGTGCATACAAACACTTGAACCATAAAAGGTTTAAGCTAAAGGTGAAGAATTATTTCTATGCAAGTGAGCAAAGTATGAGAGCAATTTAGCCATGCACATATACAAGTGAACACTTTGAAAACATGATTGACTAAAGATCAAGATACATAGATATGCATGTCCAATATGAATGCATCATGTAACCAAGCTCCATGAAAAGTATGCATAGGAAGCATTCAATGCACATGTTCAACTCAATCATATTCAACCAATCAATATGAACAATCAACCATTTAGTTAGCATCAAAACCATAGCAATACACATTAAGTTTAGTTATCATCAAAATCATAGCTCAACAATCTCCCCCTTTTTGATGATGACTAATTTAGTGATGAATGAGGACAAACTTAGTGATGATGATAAACTAAATGATGATACAACATGTTCTTCTCCCCCTTACACATGGCAATCATGAATCTTTTTCTCCTGACAAAGGTAATCAAGAATCATCACAAAGGCAAGCATGAATCATCTTTTTCTCCCCCTTTGACATTATCAAAAAGTGGGATAAGGCAAGTCTTTCTTCCCCTGTAACATGAGCAACAATATCAACAAGCTGGTGGAAGCCAAAGTAGGAAGAACAAGTTTATCTCCCTTTGAAATAGCAATAACCCATCTTATCAAATCAGAAGAAGCAAGGGCAAAATCATGGACGAACAAATCAACATGATTCCAATCAGATGAGTTCAATTGGTGATTAGTCTCACAAGATAAAATGACACCATTCAAAGCAAATACCGTCAAACATGTATAGAAACCAATTGAAGGTGGTGATTGGCCTCAAGGATATGAACCAGTGGAGCAAGATGTTCACAAGATGAGGTGTTCAGCATGATAGCATTCAAAATCTAGATCCCATGGCATATTTTCACAACAAGCAAGAGCATGAGGGCATACCAAAAGAATTTTATTTGGTTTTTAAATTTCTGATTTTTGTATTTTAGTTTGAAATGCATGAAACTATGTATATGCAGATGATGACTCATGAAGTGCATACAATGCAACCAAACAGTTACATATAAGCATACATGCAATCTCCCCCGTACATATATAACAAGGGAATAGGTATTGGAGAGATGCAAGAGAGTCATGACAACCGGAGTGCACATGAGTAGCACATGGGAAATTGTGCAATCATATAGGAGATACATGCAATTGCTAAAGTAGTCAATCAATTTTCTGAATCCACAATGAATCAAATTTCCAGATGTGTAAGTGAGTAACATGAAAAATGATAGTTGCAGTATGGATATTCAGATTTTCAGATCAACACAATGAGACATTTCACAGACTGCACTTCAATTTTTGATAACAGCGTATTGGAGGCTACGCTCTACCACAATGAGTTTTCAGTAACATTTTACAACTCAAGATAGATATATTTTTCAAGAGTGATCAAGTTCAAATAATTCCTTTTTACACGAGTAGACGCATGGAGCTCATGCCAGAATCCCCGGTTACTCAGAATATTGAACCATTTCACCTCTTTTTGAATAGAGATACTAGTCAACACTTTTCAGATATGAACCACATCACGTCTCAGGTGACATGTGCCCAGTTTGCTCAGTGAGACCGAGCATTGCTCTATCTTTCATTTTCATCTCAGATTTTTCAACAAAGATGGGTAGGCAACTTTTTCCTCAACTGTCTCTTCAACATATATGCAGCAAATTTAACATCTCGAGAGGGTTGAAAAGAAATTCATATATCCTTATCATTAACACTCATTTTCACATTTGTGGATGAAGTGTTCGAATTTGATTCAACATGTATACCGAAAATATCATGAATACATAACAGTGCAACTCCCCCTAAATAGATGCACTTATGAAATATGAATTCCCCCAGAGTGTACGACATGAAACATACCAATAATGACTCAAATGCAACATTATTTATCAAGAAGACATAAGGCCATAGAAATGTCAATGGATGGGGGTGAATAGCATATAATATCACACAAGCACGCAGTGGGAGTTTATGCAAATGCACTATGACATGCATGCAAGCAATGTGATGTCATTTTGATACCAATTGAATGGATGCCAACTAAAAGAGTCAAGTGCGACTAATGCATGAATGCCAATGTAAAACAACATATGAGCATATGAGAATGCGATGTAATGTGCAAAGTGATTCGGACTTGATTTTCATTTGCATGATCTAAAAGCACAATATGCATTGAATTATGATGCATGCAACCTCTAACTATGTGAGAGTGGAATGCAAGTGGTTTTCGCAAGATAAGAGCTTTGATTTTCAAGCCAGTGTGACAAAATTCTCATTGAAATCATCCTCATTCTATTCATGAATCAACGAACATTTTTCATGACATGACCTTTATGAATAAGGGTGCTTAGATGATCAAAATTAAGCAATACAACTGAATTTACAGAATTGTTCAACAACATATCTTCAAAGGTCATTCACAAGTGTTGACATGAGAAATCATCCAAAAGCCAAATATATGAATCATTTAACCACAAACATATTCTCAATTTACATAGCTCAGCTCAAGAATTCTTTCACACATCAACCAATCCCAATTTTCAAGATCTGGTACTAGGCGGAGATTTTAGTCCGAAGACCCAGCTCAACACATAGGGAATGCTTCCAAGTGGACATAATTCACTTTTTCACAGACGCCATTTGATATACCAGATATGTAATTCAATTCAAGTGTGATCATACAATTCAAATTGAGAATATTCAATACATACTTCTCAAGCCAGTTAGACAAGTTCATCACAGCAGACTAGTGAATGACAATTCAGGTTTTGAAACAATACTTGTCATCCTAAAGTGTCAACAAGTGACAAAAGACCATTGCATGAATTGACGAGGTTGAATTACCTTAGTTTAGATGACAAGATAGAAAGCCTTCATGCACCAAGATTGCTAACCCCACAACGGTTAGTACTTCAGATTTTACTTTTCATACCTTTGCCTTGAGAATCCATTTTGATCCAAGCCTTCCACCTGCAATGACGAATGAAATTCAGTTTACTCATGAGTGTATTTTAAAATCTTCTTGCACAATCCCTGCACAATATTCACAAAAGGCATTATTAGTAGCTCAGAAATGATATCATCCACATACTCAAACCACTAAAATGTCTTTTACCTGATTTATTTTGTGAGAGGTGTTTGATCAACCTTACCTATTTAACATGTTCTCAATCAAAAGATGCGGACTTTTCATACCATGTCTTGGGTACTTACTTTAGCACGTACAAGGACTTTCACCACCTTGTACTTGAGTCGATCCTGGAGGCTGTTCTACACAAAGTAGCCCATCTTCTTGTAGCAACTTGAGAGGGTCCTCATCATTTTCATCCTTGCAGGGTATTCTCCCAGTTGATTCAAGCTTGGTCATGACTAGTCCATCATGATTTGGATCTTAGAAGTATAATCTGCATCCAAAGAATTTTATTTGATTTGTCAATTTCGATTCAAATTTATTGATAATGATATGACAAATAATTTTAACAACCAACACCTCTAGACAGCTCTAGATGCAATGCATGACTCATGTGTGAACTTGAACATTAAGCCCATATGACGAATGTGATTGCTTCCCCTTAATGTGTGCATGAATGCAAGATGTTCGGTGACAATCCGATCCCATATGCAGCCTTTTAAGTAAATGACTCATAGTACCAAGCGGAGAACTTAGATCCGAAGATCACCTCACGCGTAGTGATAATTTTCAGACAGGCTTAACCTGCCCTTCCACATGTCACCATTTGATATACTATGTAATCATGGATGATGAAGGCATGGAAATTGTAATGCATTGTGACATGAATACACAATGTTCAACTTATGCATGATAGAGTATGAGAGTGTATGCAAACTCAATATATGTAGTGAAATCTTGATCTGAAGAATCTTCAAGCTCTCCTACAACAAGGTGCTATATGACAAGTGATATACACACAGATATGCAAATAACTATGGATGGAAAGCATGTACAGATATGTGCATTATCACAAGACTATTCAGAACAAAATGAATCAAACCATGACATGATTTCTGAAGGGAGTGAGAGGGATATCACCTGAGTTTCTAAATTTCAGTTTTGGTTATTCTTTTAACCTGACTTGTGCCACTTGGCCTGTGTGCCTTACCTTCTTGATGAAAATAAATTTCATGCCCTACATTCCCAAGACACACCTGCAAAATAGATATCTCATTTGGCCTTCTTAGGTACCCAAATCTTTTTAAGTCCTTGTGGGTTAGCATTAACATGGGCATGTGGTTTCCAACTTTTGACAACATTCAAATCATCAACTTTCTTCAGAAAATAATCATGCACCATATGTCTAGATTTTCCACAATAGTTACAACATGACTTTGAATACTTAAAAGCATGAGGATTCTTTGAAGCATGTGACATCACATTCATTTTTCTCAGTTGCTTGACCATATTGTGTGTGTGAGCATGATGTGTTGAGTGGGAGTTCTTTCTCTTCAACAATAACCAACAATGTGAAGTTGTATGACCCCTTTTACCATAATGATTACAATGCACAGAAGACATTTTCCCATGTGGTCTTTTTGCATGAACATAAGATTTCTCAAATCTATTTCTCCCAAATGAAACCTTTTTTGCATTTTTGAATTCATTCATTTTCTTGCATGCTCTCAAATCATCATTCTTCATAATGAGACAATCATGCATGTCATGTCCAGATTTACCACAGTAAAAGCATGTGAGTTTCTTTATAGGTGGTTGTGTGTGCGTGGAAGAAGTATGTTCAACATGCATGGAAGTGCTAGCAGCATTTTTGGATTTTTGATGCATGTTGATTTTCTGATTTTTATTTTCTTTTTTAATCCTTTGGATATTCACACTATTTTTCTGATTTGATTGGGTTCTTGATATAATGGGTTTCTGGGAGTGAGATGTGGAGGTGTTGGGTGCACAATTGTCATGAACAAATGAAGTATATGTTTTACTTTCAAATTTCTTTTTGTTCACAGGATTAAACCCCAGCCCCTCTCTTTGGAAGTTCACTTTCATGCCCAGCAATTTATCCAAGTTGCTTTGACCATCCACAAATCTAGATAATAAAGCATTCAAGTCAGAGATTTCTTTTTCAAGTGATGAAATATGAAATTCGTATGAAGCTGTCTTATTTTCATAAGAGTTAACTTGATCATGTAAAGTAGCATTGATGGTTTTATGACTTTCCATTTCTTGCAACAAAGCATGCACTTTTTCAGATTCATCATTATTCACAAATTTTCCTTTTTCAAGAGCAAGCAATCTTTCAGAAATGGTTTTATTCAATTCCTTCAGTTTCTCATTTTCCATTTCAAGATTTTTATCATGAGCAAACTCATTTTGACCATTGCTCATAAGGCTAACTCTCTCTCTCTTAGCTCATTGTTTTCATTTTTCAAGGAAGAAATTTGATCTTTATGAATTGCAATGTCGAACACATGACCATCAGTCAATTCTTTCACGTGTGAGCATTCTTTACATGGAGAATCACATTTATTTTGACCAACATTCTTTTTCACTTTTTTATTTTCAGACTTAACCCTCTCATATTTATCAGCAAGCTCATCATATGCAATCAATAACTCCTCATAGCTAAATTCATCTTCATTATCAGAATCAGAATTTACCTTTGAGCTTGATTCAACTTGTTGATCACTCGTGCCTGCCACAAGACATTGGTCTTCATGTTCTTCCCGAACTTTGGTTAAGCCAGCCAAGATGTCCTTCGCGGATCTGCAATGGGAGACAAAAGGGAAACGATTAGAATCAACTGCAGCAATAAGCAATTTTAGAACTAAGCAATTTTGATCATGTTTGGAATCTACGGTCCAGACAGATTTATCTTTAGGCAACTCATAAGGACCATGTGAGATAAGCTTCCATAGCTTAGGATCATATGAGTTGACTAGACTACACATCCTTCCTAGCCACAAATCAAAACTACAACCATCAAACATCGGTGGAGAATTCAAAGTATACATAATGGTAGTCATTGATCTGGATCACTCTAGATCGTAAGATCTATAGAATTAGAGCCTTGGCTCTGATACCAATTGAAGTCCCGCGATCAATGACACCTAAGAGGGGGGTGAATTGGGTGTTTACAATTTTTAAGGAAACTTTTGACCTTTTATAAAATATGTGATACAATGCTAGTTTAGAGATTCAAAACTGCTTGTACACAATTTGGATTTATCAAACTATATATGATAAAGATATATATTATGCAACATACAAGAGGATAAATCCAAACAAACAGTTTACACTAAAACTCATGGAGAATGGAGGTAGGAGAAATGGACCAAGCCACACAATACAAACCACAATGCACAATTATTTTTAAGGTGGTTCGGATGCAACGACGGCAATCCTACGTCCACCCCTCACCAAACCCGGTGAGGTTTCACTCGGGGATAAATCCCCAAACGGAGACAATGCTCCAACCACACACGCAGGACGACGCCTACACACACACACGGGGACGCACCCCAAAACACACATACACACGGAGACGAGGTCTCCAACACGATCCAACAAGCGGATCACCAACACACACACCCGGTGCCACAAGTGCAGTAATCTACACACACTAGGCAGAACGGATCTAAAAAGACCCACACACACACACAAACGCAAATTTAGGAAGATCCACGCACACACGAATCAAATACAACACACATACACACCACCACGGATCTAACAACGATCCACACACACACAAGTTCTTGCAGTTTATGATAAACACAATTACAATACCCAAAACATAAAGACGATGAGGCTTAGTTTAGAAAACTCCTGTTTTGGGTTTCCCTTGAATGCATGTTGCAGATCTTGAATGTATCTTCACTTGACCAGAGCTTCAATCCGTGCTTGCTTGGCTTCTCTTCTTTCTCCCTTAGGCACTCTTCTTGGAATCCTTGCTTGCTTCCTTGGCTCTTCTCTTCCTTGGAGGTTGCTAGCTTCAGATTTGGCTTGAAACACCTTGGAGATGGATGAAGATCTTGCTGCACGAAGTACTGTTCACGGAGCTACAGTGCCCTCTCCTTTCACCTTGGACAACCTCTATATAGATCTCTTGGATGGTTAGGGTTATGGCTCCAAATGAGATGTTATATAACTCTTGAAAGGCCCCTTGGACAAGCCCCAGACCAGATCCATGAAATCTGGTGTAATTGGGGGCAAAAGGATTAAAGAAATGGATGGAAAGACCACCCTTCGAACTTGAACCAAAAGTCAACAAAAGTAGCCCTCGGGGCTGGCGGTCGACCGGAACTTTCTGGCGGTCGACCACTACTGAGAAACACTGCAAACGGGTGATCCCTGGGAAATCCGGTCGACCGGGATTGGCCTGGCGGTCGATCGCGCTACAGTGTCGACCTGGCTACAGTGTCGACCTGGCTACAGTGAAATTCCTGACTTAAAGATTTCACCCTCAAACTCCATTGCAACCCTTCCAAACTTTGTGGCATCAAGCTTCTTTGATCTTGGAGGGATTATACAAAGAATTTAACCTACAAAACCATGATAAAAATGATTAAAACTTTAGCTTAATAATCAAGATGATGAATGTATGAAATGCATACATGAAAGCCCATGTTCAAGGTGCATACAAACACTTGAACCATAAAAGGTTTAAGCTAAAGATGAAGAATTATTTCTATGCAAGTGAGCAAAGTATGAGAGCAATTTAGCCATGCACATATACAAGTGAACACTTTGAAAACATGATTGACTAAAGATCAAGATACATAGATATGCATGTCCAATATGAATGCATCATGTAACCAAGCTCCATGAAAAGTATGCATAGGAAGCATTCAATGCACATGTTCAATTCAATCATATTCAACCAATCAATATGAACAATCAACCATTTAGTTAGCATCAAAACCATAGCAATACACACTAAGTTTAGTTATCATCAAAATCATAGCTCAATAGTTTGTTGTCTCTTAGTCTCTTCGTCAGTGCCGACAGGATGCCGGGAGCCGACCTGGTTTGTTGTCTCTTAGTCTCTTCGTCAGTGCCGATAGGATGCCGGGAGCTGACCTGGTTTGTTGTCTCTTGGTCTCTTTGCCAGTGCCGACAGGATGCCGGGAGCTGACCTGGTTTGTTGTCTCTTGGTCTCTTCGTCAGTGCCGATAGGATGCCGGGAGCCGACCTGGTTTGTTGTCTCTTAGTCTCTTCGTCAGTGCCGACAGGATGCCGGGAGCTGACCTGGTTTGTTGTCTCTTGGTCTCTTCGTCAGTGCCGACAGGATGCCGGGAGCCGACCTGGTTTGTTGTCTCTTAGTCTCTTCGTCAGTGCCGACAGGATGCCGGGAGCTGACCTGGTTTGTTGTCTCTTGGTCTCTTCGCCAGTGCCGCCAGGGTGCCGGGAACTGACCTGGTTTGTTGATCTCTTGGTCTCTTTGTCAGTGCCGACAGGGTGCCGGGAACTGACCTGGTTTGTTGATCTCTTGGTATCTTTGTCAACGCCGACAGGGTGTCGGGAACTGACCTGGTTTGTTGATCTCTTGGTATCTTCGTCAGCGCCGACAGGGTGCCGGGAACTGACTTGGTTTGTTGATCTCGTGGTCTCTTCGCCAGTGCCGACAGGGTGCTGGGAACTGACCTGGTTTGGTGACCTCTTCTTTTCTTTTCTTTCTCTTTTTTTTGAACCACATTACCGATACAAGCGCCCTTTCGGGTTTTCGCCGGTACCGGCCCCCTCTTGCTTTTGCCCACGCGCCCTCTCAGTTTTCACGTGACGGGGTACCCGATTTTACCTGTAGCGCCCTTTCGGGTTTTCGCCACAGCCGGGCTGTTGCCATTTTTACCCTTGTCCCCATGTAGGGGGAAGTCCGGCGGGGTATCTCTATTTTTAACCCCATTTTCTTTTCTTCCTCTTTTTTTTTAACTATCGAGTGGTACGCGAGTGTCGGCTAGGGCATGAAGCCTTGCGCCAGAAGGTAAGGCTTATTCGTTGGCAAGAAGAAAATGCCAGCACAACGGGAGAATTCATGCCGATGCGGACGTAAGGTCCGTAATGGCAATATTGTGCGGAGTGAGTGGCTAGGGCACGAGGCCTTGCGCCGGAAAGGGACTTATTCGTCGGCAAGAAGACAATGCCAGCGCAACGGGAGAATTCATGCCGATTCAGACGTAGGGTCCGTAATGGTAATATTGTATGATGGGAGGTGGCTGAGGCACGAAGCTACGTGCGCGGGAAGGCCTTGGCAGGGTAGTGGTGCCCCGGCAAGGGTAGGTTTGCAGGGGTAGAGTCGTTTTTGCTTGTGTGGACGCCCGTGTGACCAGGATTGTGGGGATGGAATGTTTCCCCGGGGACATTGATTATCGTACGTTACTGACCTACTCCTTCACATACGTGAGTGGACAAGTATGTAAGTGTAGGCATATGTGTAGGTATATATATATATTTATTTATTTAATATTTTACATATACTCCTGCTTCCCCTTCTTTTATTTTCTCCTTTTATTCATTTTTTGTCTTTCCTTTTTTCTTCCTTTCTTTTATTTCCTTCTCTTCCTTTTTATTCCTCTTTCCCTCTTTTGGTTTCCCCCCCTTTTTTATTTCCCTTCTTTTCCTTCCTTCTTTTTTTTCCTCTTTTATTTCCTTTTCCTCACCTTCTTCTCTCTTCTTTTTTCTTTCCTTTTCTCCCTCCCCCTTTTTTTACTCGCTCTCCCCTTTTCTTCTTTTTTTCTTTTATTCTCTCTCGCTTCTTTTTTTTCTTTTTCCTCTTACTTCTCCGCCACATAAAAGGGGCGGGGGCGGTTCATTCGAACCACCCCCGTTCGAATTCCCCCCCCTCTTCTTCTCTCTCTTCAACAGGCGACCGTTCGCCCCCTCCCTCTCCATCTTCTGTGTCTTCTCCGTCACCGAGCACCGCCACCTCCGGTCGTCGTCGTCGTGCTCTCTATTACCGGGGTGAGGAGACGGCCATGGAGGCCCCCCCTCTCTATTTCTCTCTTCCTCCCCCCCTCTTCTTTTCTTCGCCGTGGAGGGCGGATGGGGCCCTCGGCCCCTCCGTCTCTCTCCCCCTCTCTCCCGTTTTCTTCCCCTCCCCCCTTTCTTCCTCTATTTTCCTTCTCCGGCTGGTGACCACCGCCGGTTGCACCGGCAGGACGGGGAGAGGGGCCTCGCTCCTGCCGGTGGCGTTTGCACGGATGTGCCGGTGAGGGTGCTTCGAGGCGTGCCGGGGGATGATGGTTTGAGCGTGTCGGCGAGGGCCGTTTAGGGCGCGTCGGGGAAGACTCCACAGGTGTGCCGGGGAGGCTAGCCAGGAGCGTGCCGGGGAGCGGCGTTGGCAACTGTGCTGGGGAGGGGCCTTCTGTGCGTGCCGGCGAACGGGGCTGAGTGTGCCGGGGGAGCCCTCATAGGGGCGTGTCGGCGTAGCGGGGTCCCGAGTGCATCGGGGAAGGACACCTAGCAGCGTGCCGGCGAAGGCGGCCACGGGGTGTACCGGGCAGGTCGCCCGGGAGCGTGCCGGGGAAGGCACTGCAGGGCGTGCCGGGGAAGCCTTGAAGGGCTGTGCCGGCGAAGGGGGCACTAGGGTGTGCCGGTGAGGGCCTATAGGGGGAGCTGTACCGGCAAAGGGGCCAAGGGGATTTTTAGCCAGGGAAGAAGATTCCCTTGACTGGCAGACTTCTGGTGTTGCCTCTCGAGGCCCACCATGACTTTGTTGGGGCCGTCACTCCTTGTGGACGCGCACCCGTGTTTTCCCTTACGCCTCTGGCCTAGGGGAAACTCTGCCGAAATTTCGTCAGAAATTGGCAGTATCTTATTCATTTGACCTGTAGCGAAGCCTCTTTACAGTCTTTCATTTCGTTTTACGTGCGGCTTATTCTGATCTTTGATTTGTGTATCTTTGCAGACAAATGGCTGCCCCAAGTGGTTCTTCTGCCCCTGTCACTGCTGTCAGTGCCGACCTCATTCCGCGGGGTCCCGTGCCAGCGGTCACGTGGCTCAATGTGGAGGACCTGGACCGTGAACATGCGGAAATAGCTGCCTTGGCGGAGTCATCGGGGTCCGACAGTGAGAGCATGGACTTCAGCCGGCTTGTCAGAGTTGAGAGCGGCTTCACGTTTGATCGGGCCACCGAGGAGTACCGGAAGGACTTCCCGAAGGATAGGCACCTCATTCGATTCCTGAAGCATCTGCGCTTCCGAGATGGGCGAGACTTCCGCACGATAAAGGCCGTCGAGCGGGCCATCCTGCATGCTCGGGACAGTTTGTTGTACAGCGTCCCCAGGAGCATTCCAATGTATCTGGTGGGAGAAGTCCAGGAGTGGAAGCCCGTCTTGGGGATTGAAGGAGTGCTTCCGGCCGAAGACAAACTGGTGCGAGTGCCTCAGTTCGTTCCGGCCAAATGGGATATGTCCGCCGGCAAGGTGCACAATGAGTCGCCCCGCTTCGGCTTATTCTTGGCTCCCCTCAAATGGGGCTATAGGGAGGAGCCGTTTATATTGGACTGCTTGGCCATAACGTTCAAGTATGAATTATCACTGGGCTGGTTCGGGGAGCTGAAACTTCAAGACGCCCACAGTTTTCGGGAAGGGGCAGTGGAGTTCACTGAATATGTACTATTCAACTATGCTCTGTTGCTGGTCCGGGTTGGCATTTATCACAGTGTATACGCCTCTCAGTATGGCTATCCCATCTCCAAGGGCCTCTGTTGTGGCATGATAGAAGTGTTCAGTGCGGAGACCAACACTTTCTACACGGCGGAGGGCGAGACTTCCCTGGACCTGTGGAGTCTCAGCCAGTTGAGCGGCTTGCCCATTGACGGGGAGCCTTATGAAGAAGTGTGCCTCCCCGACTTGATCAAGGATGAAACCAACGGGGATGGCTATTATTCTCTCGGGTATTCGTACCGGTATCTCATGAAGGCGTACCGAGAATTATATCAGCTATCACATGGTGGGAGGCAGCCCGCCCGTGGGGATAGAAAGAGGGTGTGCATGGCCCTGTGGTTGGAATACTTCTATGTCGGGCTGAAGCAATATGAAGAGTTTCCCCACGTCGGCACCGCTGTTGCTCGCAAGAAGCGTGCGAAGCCGAAGCTTGGTGTGAAGATCCCCTCCAAGGGGCGTCGGAGCGGGCCTAATCCGATGGGTGTCAACCCGCTAACCCACTGCACCGCCTATCTCACGTACTGGCTATGTTCGTTTGCCATGCCGTACGGGGATGAGACGGTTATTCGGCCAGACGCCATCTACCCAGCATGTCAGATGGCATGGGGCGTCAAGCTTTCCTTGTGCCCGGTGACCCTCTGCTTGATTTACAAGGCCCTGGGAGACATCAGCACCCATCAGTTTCCGAGGCAGGCCCGGTATGTGTGCCCACTACATTTCTTCAACGCGTGGGTTTGCTCGTTGTTCCTCGAGTTCGCCCCGCGAGCTCTCCAGGATTGGGGACTAATGCCGAGGATGCTGGAGTTTGCCAGTGCAGAGCCAGCTTCTACCTCCATGCGGATGTTTGATATTCGGGGCCGGCTGACAACGGTTCCCCGGGATGCGGCTGGCACTATTCATTTCTGGACATTGGCCGCGCACTCTAGCCCTCTGGTGAAAAATAAGAGGGAGTGCAAGGACGATCAGGTGGAGAAGTACGTCCACCTCATCAGCCAAGAGAATGTGGTCCGCCCGCTACTGGAATCGGAGCTGAGGGACTGGGCGCTATCCATTCGCTCAAGCGTGTTGGTGTTCAGGAAGGGGGATAATGTGCTGCTGGAACCGTATTATCCCTTCCGGTTTGGTCGCAACTTCGGGCATGACCAGCATATCCCTGTTTATCATGCACAGTTCGGCCTGCCTTCGCGGAACATCTGGGGGAGTTCAGTTGCTGAACATGCTAAGAGCTGGTGGGACTTTTTCCACCGGGCGGACACTGCCTCTTTCAGGGTGCCAGCCCCGGGTCGCATTCCCCGAGTGACCCAAGACTACATAAAGTGGTGGAACGCCCGGACGGCCTTCTATCGGTTGCATAAGACCGACTGCTGGGATGGGGCTGAGAGGAGGTTCCTCAGCAGACAGGCGGTGCCGGTGCTTGACATCGAGCCAGATCATCTTCTTCGGCTCAAGAACAAGCAGGAGAGAGAGGTAGCGGCATATATGGCTGCTCGTCGGGAAGCCCGGGAAGCGAGGCCGACGCCGAAAGTGGAGTTGCCTCCGGTGGCGAAGGACGACTATAAGAAGACATTGCGAGATCTTTGCCGGATAGGGAGTGATCGTCTGGAGCTCATTAATTACCCGCTCCCCATGGAGGAGGAGGGCACCCCCGCAAAGAGCTGGCGTCCAGAGAGGGACCTGATCTGCCCATACCGCACATTTATGAGGCGGGAGGAGAGGAAGCCCGAGAATTATAAGGACACCACATGGCTGTATGTTCTGCTGCGGGTGAATGGGCTGAAGATCGAAGATCAGATGGCTGCCATCCTGGGCAAGCGCCTACACATCCCGTATTATTATGCCGACGGGTGGGGCATAGACCACTTCAATCTTTTCAGCTACCTCTCCTCGAAGAAGCACGTAGATCTGGGTAGCCTCACAGACCGGTGCCAGAAGGTCGAGGACGTATGATGGCTGATCCGAGAAGCGGCACGTCGGGACAAGGAGCCGCCCCTGAGCTACTGGCCGATAACACTTCGGTTGTACACCGATCCTCACGGTATTTAACCTTTCCCACTTCTTCTATTCTCGTGGTCGTGTCCTTGGCAGATTTATCGGGTGCTAACCATGTGTGTATATGTATTTATTCTTCCTACCAGACCATCCCGATAGCACCTATATGGCGACATACCGCAATCTTCTTCGATTCGTCCAGAAGCCCGCCTACTTTGAAGCCGCACTGCCGGCTCCAACTACGGCTCCTCTGCCCAAGGCAACGAAGAGGCCCCGGGCAAAATCTCCTGTGAAGAAGGCAGTGGATGCCGCGAAGCGGCTAAGCAGCGGGACACAAAGCGGAGAAAAACGGAGGCGGCCAAGGCCCCGACTGCCATTCCTCCGGCGCCATGGGTCCCATCTTTTGAAGAGTTTGAAGTTGCCCGCCCCGAGCCGAGCCAACCTGTTCCTGACGCGGGGGAGCCAGTTCCCGCGCCCGCCCCTGACATGGGTGAAACCGCGGTCATAGCGAAGGCGACTTCGGCGGCGGCTCCGGCTCCCTTACTGCAGGCCAAGGGAAGGTCCCAAGCCAAGTCGCCTGTTAAAAAGGCGTTGGCTGCTGCCAAGGCGGCCGGGCGGCAAGCAACGAAGCGAAGGCGGGCCGAGGAATCCCCGTCCCCGGGGATAGCCCCTTCGGCGCCCCTCATTCTGTCCTTCGAAGAATTCGAGGTCACTCGGACCAAGCCGAGTCACCACGTCGGCGGGGTTCAACGGTCGCCGACGTCACCCGGGATTGATTTGCCTCTTGGGCCATCCTTGGATGCGCGCACGGCGACAATGCGTTTCTTTCTTATAGGCGGCATAGAGGAACCGGCGCCCGTGCGGATCCCGGGCGGGGGTACGGCTGCGACTCCCGAGTAGGCCTTGCCTGTCGGGGAAGCCCGTGGGTCACCCCGCGCTGTAGGAGCCGAAGAGGGTATTTATCTTTGTCGGCCTAAATGACTTCTTTGTTCTTTGGGAGCCGACTGGATTTGATGTAACCCACCCTTTCTTCTTCGTGACAGGCACAGCAGAGGCAGTCGCTGGACTACTCAGGCCCCGCGCGCAACTCCCGACGACGCATCTATATGTGAGGAGGAGGCTGAAGTCCGGCGTACTGGCCTCGTCTAGCCCGAGGGAGGGTGCGCCGGCCATTGACCTCGAAGTGGAGGCCCCTTTGCCGGCAAGGGGAGAGCCTGCGGCGGTCGAGTCATCGTCGGGTGAAGAGGTAGACTACAATTACTCCTCCGATGAAGCGGCTCCTGACGAGGGCGTGTCCGGGGCATCGGAGCCGCCCGAGCCGGTCTTCAGGGCCCCCTTACTTGCTGGCTCCCCGAGCTTTGTGGGGAAGACTACTGTAAGTGTGAGCTTGTGTCACGCCCCGAGCGCGGAAGATACCCGGAGATGCGCGACGAGTTTATATCAATCATGTCAATCAGAGTGGTCGTGTATTCGACACAAAGACAGAGACGCGTAAAATAGCAAGATAACCCAATCCTTTATTTCATAATGGATAGACTATTACAAATCCAATACTCTGTTAATAAAAAGAGGAAAAGAATACATAGTTGACTCAAGAAAACTATAGAAAAGACTAGATGACATTTGAGCAGCTCTATCACTTTCACTCTTGAATATTCCCATCCGATTGACTTCCATCGTCGTCGGATTTACCTGAAAAGTACAAAAGGGACAAACGGAATGAGCGAACGCTCAGTAGGAAATTACATCTCAAGTACTAGCAAGGGGTTTAAGTAATTACATCTTTCATGAATGCAATAAAGCTATGCATGCTCGCATAAACGACAAGATAGAGAGTATGTAATATCAAGGAAATAAGATGAACTAATCATGAACTTTCAACAAGATAACAAGTGTATTCAAGATATCAAGCAAGTACGTTTAACAAGTCATGTCAAGAATTTTGGCTATCATGTATCAAGCAAGTAATTTACCCTTTTTCGGGCCACGCATTTCATGTCAAGTCAAGTACGATTCAAGTACAAGATGTGTGTGGAATGTCCAATAAGCAAGTCAAGTACTCGGTATAATGCCAGATACCTTATCATTTTAACTCCCATGGGCACAAGTACTTTCGGGTGCTCCTCCCAGGACCAGATCGGGCCCTATATGCGCAGGTATTTATCATGTATTTTTGACATCCACTCTTGTTTATATAGCCAATTTAGAATTTCAATAATCAAGCTTGTAGACATGTATGACAACTTGGATAGAATAGAGTCCAAAATATGACAAAGGACATAGATTGACGGTAATAACGGTATAATCACGATATCGATAAAACTAGGTAGAATATGGTTCCCTTAACTTAGGTACCATGACAAATCAGTATGGATATTCTTTATATAGAATTAAGGTCCACATGAACAGTATATCAAAGTAAGATACCCTCATTCTTATCATAGAATTGAGGTTTACAAGAACGACATGATATGACATGATATCATCATCCCATTAAGAATTTTCTTATGATATACTCTTTGTATAAACATAAGGGCCGGTATACCATGTTTCTTTAGATTGACATGGCAAGGATCGTGTAGTGGGTTTTTAGGGTACAACCAGCTCAGTCGGCCTTGAGGGAATCCAAGGCTACGAGGAGTCTTACGGAGGTCTCTATGACTAACTCGCTAGTCCAAAGGAACGGAATGTCCAATGGAGAGCTTGTATGTCAATGAGAGTTGAGTGTGATCGATAAATCAACATGAAACGTGGGACTATACTCACGGAGTGGAGAATAGTGCCGATATATATATATTATATAACATATGAAAGCACCGGTTAACAGAGACAGTGAAAAATCAGTTTACAGTAAAATAACGACTTAGGTCAAGTCGTTTCTCAAGTAATTAACGCCTAACCGAAGGGCGTTTACATATTTTCCATTTTGCAGAATTTTCAATAATTCAGTAATTTAACTAAAACGCGCCCTGGTCAGGGGCGTTTATTAAGAGTTGACGACTACAGAAGCAGGCGTCTCATTATTTACATATTTGACAGAATATAATTAATTTTCAGGATTTATCTAAAACACGCCTTTGTAAGGGGCGTTACTATTTAATTCTATTTTTGCAGAATATATATTCCAGGATTTTAACAGAGAAACGCCCTAGGAAGGGGCGTTAGATTTCAGATTCACGCCCTGTTCTGGGGCGTTAACATATGAAAAACGACTTTGTCCAAGTCGTGAATTCAAGAAATTTACAATATTCCAGGAAATACAATTTCAAGAGACAGGAGGCATGGTTATGACAAGAAAATTAACAGGAATTTACAGGTAGAGTCATGCAAGATATTAGAATTGATATTTCATATTTATCGAATTTGAAACAGGATCAATTACTAATTACATGCGGTTGTTCATGAAATTAACGCCTGTATAAAAGGCGTATAATTTGAATTAACGACCTGGTGAGGGTCGTATCTTTTAAAATAGCGCCCTTGACAGGGGCGTTTCTTTCAAAATATTCCAGCAACATCCGAGAAACAAAAATAAAACTAATGCATGATATGCATGATGCTTCTTGTATATATATATGTAGTTTGGGCTACAAGACTTGAGAAGATCCTACCTTAAAGGGTTGATTTGGAGATAACCGTGAAGGGTCTGTAAGAATGAAGATGCAGCAGAAGTTGGATGAAGATGAACGACCTACAGAGGATAGAATACGAAGGTATTATGCTTCGTAATAACTTAACAGAGGTAAAGGAGGAGAAAGAAAGAAGACTTACCCGTTAGTCTTCTTATCCTGCAAGAATAGAAGAAACGAAGAATATTAATTCTTCTCATGCTACGTTCATAAGAAAGGAACAGAAGAAGAAAATAGAAGAACATATGTTCTTCACGTACCTGTGCAGTTCGATCGTCCAAATAGGTTTAGGGTTGTTCGATCAAGACTATTTATAGGATTTTGGAGTCCTAACAAAAGTAGTGTTGATTGAGGGTAACATATCCCTAATAGAGTCCTTACTCTAATAGACACTTACTAGATTAGGTTAATCTTTCCCTGGATAAGTTCTGGGTTCGAACGGTTCACGAACTGAATTAACGCCTTTGGTCAGGGCGTTGATTCTTAAATTAATGACCTTGTTCAGGCCATTTCTTAAGAAACGTCTTGTATAAGGGCGTTCCTTGTTTTTGAAACACGTCTAAGACATGGGCGTTTATTTTACTTGCCTATTTGGTCGCGTGAGAGTTGACGACCACATGCGTGGGCGTCCTTTCTTTAGTCACGCCGTATGTAGAGGCGTTTCTTTTTAAATTAACGCCTTACTCAGAGGCGTTATTTTTAATTTGTTTTATTTTGTCTTACTAACCCTATTCTTATTATCTATATTACTTCTGTAATATATATGTTTTAAATTTTATTTCAATATTCATTTATCAGGGTTGCTACACCCTCCCCCACTTAAAAAGAATTTGGTCCCCAAATTCAATATATATAATTATACACGTGGAGAGTGTAGAACATATACCTCTTAGAATAAGTCGGGAAATCGTTTCTTCATAGATTCCTCGGTCTCCCATGTCGCTTCGCGTTCGGGATTCTTATTCCATTGCACCTTGAGCATGGGAATAACCTTATTCCTTAGAGCTCGTATTTCTCGATCCAAGATCTTCATAGGCTTCTGTTCATAGATGAGATCTTTCTGGATCACCAGATCTCCATGTTCAATAATATGAGATGGATCGTGCACATACTTCTTCAACATGGATATGTGAAATACATTATGTACCTCGGACAATTGAGGAGGTAATGCGATGCAATAAGCAACCTCGCCAACTCTTTCAAGTACCTCAAATGGTCCGATGAATCTTGGCGTAAGTTTGCCCTTAACACCAAATCTTCGTATGCCACGTCCAGGCGATATCTTGAGAAATACATGATCTCCGATTTGGAATTCAAGATCTCTCCTTCTTGTATCAGCATAAGCTTTTTGTCTCGTCTGAGCAACTTGCAATCTTTCTCTGATTACTTGTATCTTCTCAGTTGTATCCCTTACCATGTCTGGACCTAGCAGTTGTTTTTCTCCAACTTCGTTCCAGCATATGGGTGATCTGCAACTCCTTCCGTATAAGGCTTCGAAAGGTGCCATTTGGATACTAGCTTGGTAGCTGTTGTTATATGCAAATTCAATTAATGGCAAGTGATCATGCCATCTTCCTCCAAAGTCAATGATACATGCTCTAAGCATATCTTCAACAACTTGATTAGCTCTCTCGGTCTGACCATCCGTTTGTGGGTGGAAAGCAGTACTAAAGTTAAGCCTTGTTCCCAATGAATGTTGTAATCCCTTCCAAAAATGAGAAGTAAAATGGGGATCTCTGTCAGACACGATTGAGACAGGAATTCCATGTATCCTGACTATTTCCTTGATGTACAGTGCAGCTAGCACATCAATTGACCATCGGCTCTTTATTGGCAAGAAATGCGCCGATTTAGTTAATCGGTCAATGATAACCCAGATTCCATCATGTCCTCCTTTAGATTTAGACAAACCCATGATGAAGTCCATACCAATATCCTCCCACTTCCACTTAGGAATATCTAGAGGGTGTAGTTTTCCAGCAGGCTTTTGGTGTTCTGCCTTGACCTGTTGGCATGTGAGACAGCGTGCTACATAGTCCGCTATTTCTCTTTTCATATTGGGCCACCAAAAGTTCCTCTTTACATCTTGGTACATTTTGGTTGATCCAGGATGAATAGTGTACCTTGATCGGTGAGCTTCATCTAAGATCTTCTTCTTTAATTCCGGACAGTCGGGTATACAAGTTCTATCTTTGAACAATAATCTTCCATCAGAAGTTAGTTGGAAATCAGATTGTCCTTCTAATCTGCCCTTGATTTCCACTAATATAGGATCATCACCCTGAAGTGCTTGTATCTCAGATAATAAATCTGACTGTATGCTTACATGAGATAATGTAACAAATTTGGATTCCGTGTCCCAGCTTATATTGAGCTCGGAGAATTGTTCAAGTAACCTCCATTCTTGTATCATACAATTGGCTATCATTGCTCTCGGCTTTCGACTAAGGGCATCAGCAACATAATTACCTTTTCCGGGATGGTATTGTATATTGAAGTCGAAGTCCTTGAGATATTCTAGCCAGCGTCTTTGTCTCATGTTTAGCTCCTTTTGTGAGAATAGATATTTGAGACTCTTGTGATCGGAGTAGACAGTGAACTGTACTCCGTAGAGATAGTGTCTCCATATCTTTAGGGCAAATACTACCGCGGCCAGTTCTAAGTCATGGACGGGGTAATTCTCCTCATGCTTCTTCAGTTGACGTGAAGAGTATGCTATGACCTTTCCTTGTTGCATTAGGACACATCCGAGGCCAATGCCAGAAGCATCTGTGTAGACCTCGAATTTCTCTCCTTCTGTCGGTAGAGCTAAGACCGGAGCTGTAGTGAGATGATCTTTGAGAGTTTGAAAACTTCTTTCACATTCCTCACTCCATTCGTATCGGATCTCCTTGCGAGTTAACCTTGTAAGGGGCACGGCGATCTTAGAGAAATCTTTGATGAATCACCGATAATAGCCTGCAAGACCTAAGAAACTTCTGATCTCGCTTGCATTAGTGGGTCTTTCCCAGTTTCTTACAGCTTCAACCTTTGACGGATCTACTGATAATCCATCTTTTGATATGACATGTCCGAGAAAAGCCACTTCTTCAAGCCAGAACTCGCATTTGCTGAGTTTAGCATATAATTGATTTGTCCTCAAAACTTGCAATGCAATCCTCAAATGCTCTTCATGTTCTTCCTTAGTCTTAGAATATATCAATATATCATCAATGAAGACTACTATGAATTGATCCAAGTAAGGCCTGAATATGCTATTCATTAACTGCATAAAGGCAGCAGGGGCATTTGTTAGTCCAAAAGGCATAACAATAAATTCATAATGGCCATACCTGCTTCTGAATGCGGTCTTGTGAATGTCATCATCCTTGATTCTTAACTTATGATATCCCGACCTGAGATCAATCTTGGAAAAATATTTGGATCCTGAAATCTGATCAAATAATTCATCGATTCTCGGCAGTGGATACTTGTTCTTGATAGTAAGATGATTCAACTGTCGATAGTCGATACACAATCTCATGGATCCATCCTTCTTCTTTACGAATAAGACTGGTGCTCCCCACGGGGAAGTACTTGGTCTAATAAACCCCTTTCGGATTAGTTCCATCAACTGCTCCTTTAACTCCTTGAGTTCAGCAGGGGACATTCTATATGGTGCCTTTGAAACAGGACCAGCACCAGGGACTAAGTCAATGGTGAAGGCCACTTCTCTTTCAGGGGGTAATCCCGGTAAATCTTCCGGAAATACGTCTGGAAACACTACAAGAAAAATCGCGGATAGCGACCGACCTAGCGGTCGCTATTCAGTCGTAGATCGGTCGCAAATCTGCATTGCGACCGAACAGAGACTATCTAGCGACCGAACATGTCGGTCGCTATATACTAGTCGCTATATAGCGACCGACATAATTCGGTCGCAGTATCAGTCGTTACCAGAGACCGATTATAATCGGTCGCCTGATCGGTCGCTAATTAGTCGGTCTCAATTCGGTCGCTATTCGGTCTCTAATTATGTTGTATTTTTAAAAATAAAATTAACCTATTGGATTTATTCGGTCTCAATTCGGTCGCTAGTCGGTCGCCAAGTATAATTATTTAATAAAAGAAATATAACGTATAGTCGCTATTCGGTCGCAATTCAGTCTCCATGCGGTCGCTAATTTTGCATTATTTTTTTTTTAAAAATTTATTTAAACTGATAAATAAATTACCTGATAAATAACAAATTCATAACATAAATATAAAATCAACTACACAGACAACAATATCGACAAATCTCA
This sequence comes from Amorphophallus konjac, assembly GCA_022559845.1. Classification (NCBI taxonomy): domain Eukaryota; kingdom Viridiplantae; phylum Streptophyta; class Magnoliopsida; order Alismatales; family Araceae; genus Amorphophallus; species Amorphophallus konjac. Next base: position 178,691,966 of record CM040121.1, read on the forward strand.
AATTCATCACATACAAGCACCTGATAAATAACAATTTCATAAAACAATAATAAATCAACTACACGGATCACAATCTCCACGAACCTCAAATTACACACAATTAAAATAAAATCACAAATTAATCATACATCCATAATAATAAAATGACAACATACACAACTAAAATAAAATCACAAATCCTCCACATATGTCTCATCCTGGTCGTCGTCTCGTCCAACATCATCCTGGTCGTCGTCTCGTCCAACATCTCGCGACGGATGATCCTGTATATCATTTAAAAAAATTATAATCAAATCCTTAATAAAGAAATCAAGCATTAACAAGACTTAATAAAGAAATCAAGCATTAACAAGAGTATGCCAATAGTTTAAGCCAGCTCATTTTCATATATATAAATACACACACACAATATAAGTTCAAATTTCATCTTGTATTTTAAAAATGAAGTTTGAGCGCCGAGCTCAAACCGGGCATCCGATTTGGATTCCGTCAGTTCTGACAAGTCACTTTCATCTCCCCGGTCGTATTGGAATGATCGGCACGGCCATCCGACCGGTATTTCGAATTTTAGACCCCCGGACCCGTCCTAACAGTTCATTTGAACTAAGTGTATTTTAAAAATGAAGTTTGAGCGCCGAGCTCAAACCGGGCATCCGATTTGGATTCCGTCAGTTCTGACAAGTCACTTTCATCTCCCCGGTCGTATTGGAATGATCGGCACGGCCATCCGACCGGTATTTCAGATTTTAGAACCAAATGCCCCGTCCTAACAGTTCATTTGAACTAAGTGTATTTTAAAAATGAAGTTTGAGCGCCGAGCTCAAACCGGGCATCCGATTTGGATTCCGTCAGTTCTGACAAGTCACTTTCATCTCCCCGGTCGTATTGGAATGATCGGCACGGCCATCCGACCGGTATTTCGAATTTTAGACCCCCGGACCCGTCCTAACAGTTCATTTGAACTAAGTGTATTTTAAAAATGAAGTTTGAGCGCCGAGCTCAAACCGGGCATCCGATTTGGATTCCGTCAGTTCTGACAAGTCACTTTCATCTCCCCGGTCGTATTGGAATGATCGGCACGGCCATCCGACCGGTATTTCAGATTTTAGAACCAAATGCCCCGTCCTAACAGTTCATTTGAACTAAGTGTATTTTAAAAATGAAGTTTGAGCGCCGAGCTCAAACCGGGCATCCGATTTGGATTCCGTCAGTTCTGACAAGTCACTTTCATCTCCCCGGTCGTATTGGAATGACCGGCACGGCCATCCGACCGGTATTTCAGATTTTAGACCCCCGGACCCGTCCTAACAGTTCATTTGAAATAAGTGTATTTTAAAAATGAAGTTTGAGCGCCGAGCTCAAACCGGGCATCCGATTTGGATTCCGTCAGTTCTGACAAGTCACTTTCATCTCCCCGGTCGTATTGGAATGACCGGCACGGCCATCCGACCGGTAACTTATGACCTATGCTCCTTTGTATGAACTGCCCTTCCTTTGCTTAGAGGTGCTGTTCCTGGCTTCCTGCCATGACAGTTACCAGACTTTGGGGAGATCTTTTCACCTAAATTGGCATATTTTATTCATGTCTACATGTTACTTTCCTTATATTATTCTAGCTTTATGAATATTTATAGATCTGTATCCTCCCCCACTCAAGTGAATAGAATTTATACATATCTTTTCACTTTCAGTTCTAACCAAAATCTCTATACACCTATGGAAAATCCTGCAGAACAGTCTGCCTGTTGATTCTAATATCCAGAGGATAGGTGTAAGATGATATTTAGAGTTAAGAAAATGATATTTTCCCCTCCTCAATCTAAATTCTTATATTTTGTAAGATGATATTTAGAGTTAACAAATAGAAAATCAATCAAATAAAATACTTACCGGAGGCTGCTGTGCAGGAGGTGCAGGAGGTGCTCTACTACTATCAATTCCCAAGGATGTGAGCATCTGGGAGACGGTCTGAGCGACGATGGTTGAGATATTCTGAGAGATATTCTGAGAGACGGTCTCGTTGACGATCTGCCTAAACATATCTGGAGTCATGGTCGGGGCGGCACTGGAAGAACCATCTGGGGCTGCTGGTGTGGTAAATGGAGAGGTCGCATGTGAGACCGAACTCGAGCATGATGATAACACCCTAGTCGTGCCCAAGCTATGTCCAAAACCATAAACATGTCCTTTCTTGGGTGCCCCAGATGCTGCAACCCAAATGGCAGGATCCAACTCTGGACGCTGACTGTCATCCCCGTACCTCTCATCCATTCGTCTACTATATGAGTCCTGCAAAAACCAAAAAAAAACAAAACCAAATTATTCTACAATTTAATCTTAAATGAAAACTATTAATGTATACACTTACCGCTACCTCCCGAGCTTTCTCACTAATGTAAGCATTTGTCCCTTTCTTCTTATGAGTTCGATCAAAAAGTTCATGAAATTGAGCTGGCCGCTTTAACTGTGCTTCCTGTTATTCAAATAAATCACAGTTTCATAATAGAAACAAAAAATTTATATATGTAGAAGTGTACTTACTAATCTCGCTTTATGTGTTGCAAAGGAGACAGAGCCACCCGTGTGTAAATTCGCTTCAGGATGCGCTGCTCTGTTTTGCTTTGCTTTGTTTGAATTGGCATTCCATTTCTCCGCTTCCCAAATGTTGCACAGCTCTGTCCAATACTCCTTTCTCATCCACACAGGCCCATGCTCCTTCCATATGTTCTTATCAGTACTTGCACATGCTTTTTTTGCATATCTTCGGGCATTGTACATAAGATGTTTGAAATTATCTCTTGCAGTAGCTGTCCATGCAAATCTAGCACGTAACTCATCTGAATGTTCTGTGAATCGATGATTCCTCTATATATTAACAACAACAAAAATTTATATGTTACATAACAAAGTGGGTTAAAATAATAATTGAAAATGACTTAATATGATAAAATAAGATAAATACCAAGAACATAGAGAACAATAAATCCTGAACACCCATCGGAAAATCAGCAAAGCGATGGATGGGGCCTGGAAAATGTGCTTGAATTGTCTTTGTAATAAATTGTGATGCTTGGGCTGGCTCTATTTTATTCCTGAAATTAAAAATATTAATACCACAATGACGAATAAATAACAAAAATAATGCATTACGTACCCTTCATTTATCCACACTGCCCGCATCGTCTCATTACAACAGCCCTCCCCCTCATGATGACTCGCCTCGTCATCAGCACGTACTATACGAATTAAATAGTATAAATAAAACAAACTATCAAAAAAACATAAATATGCAAATGAACATACCTGACTCAGCTGGGGGAGGTGTAGATCCACTCGCCATGTGTGATGGCGGTGCATAGGCCGTCAATGTACCCGTTGTCAGTGGTAACGGTGCAGAGGCCGTGGGTCCTGTAAGGATAAGAATCAGATAACACAAAAACATAAAGAATTATTTTAAACAAATACTCAAATGAATTATACATGAAAGTATACATACCTACTACCGGTGGTAGCGGTGCATCCCTCGGTGGTAACGGTGCAGAGGTCGTGGGTCCTGTGAAAATAAGAATCAGATAACACAAAAACATAAAGAATTATTTTCAACAAATACTACAATGCATTATACATGAAAGTATACATACCTACTACCGGTGGTAGCGGTGCAGAGGTCGGTCGTAACGGTGTAGAGGTCGTGGGTCCTGTGAAAATAATAATCAGATAACACAAATACATAATGAATTATTTTCAACAAATACTACAATGCATTATGAAGGGAAAGTATACATACCTACTACCGGTGGTAGCGGTGCAGAGGTCGGTGGTATATGTGCAGAGGTCGTGGGTCCTGTGAAAATAAGAATCAGATAACACAAAAACATAAAGAATTATTTTCAACAAATACTACAATGCATTATACATGAAAGTATACATACCTACTACCGGTGGTAGCGGTGCAGAGGTCGGTCGTAACGGTGTAGAGGTCGTGGGTCCTGTGAAAATAATAATTTCTCATCTTGTGGCAACATATCCAAGCCCTAAGTCAGTGACCATCTTCTTTGCACGATAAAAATTTTCAGGTAATTTCTCATCTTGTGGCAACATACTTTTGATAATCAGTAACAAACGATCAAAACAAATCTCACTGATGTGAAATTCAGATTTCAAGTTCAATAATTGTGACACCGCAGACAGTCGAGAGTGATTTTGACATCCAGTCCACAATGGCTCATCAGCATCTTTGAGTAGCTGATAAAATCTTTCAGCTGTCTTGTTTGGCGGTTCTTCATTATGTACATGCTCCTCGTGAACATTGAATCCTGGACCAGCAGCATCTATGACCATATCAACATATGAACTTCCACTTCCAACATTGGCAGGCTCGTAGGTCGACCACAATGTTTCACCATGACATATCCAGTTTGTATAATCTTTAACAAACCCCTTTCTGTATAAATGACGTTGTACATCCCATGTTGTCAGCCACTTCAAATTCTTACAGACTACACAAGGACATCGGATACGACCCTCACAATCTACAGCTTCAATAGAATTTCTCAAAGCAAACTGAATGAATCTCTCAACTCCATTTTTAAATTCTATAGACACCACCTGATCAACTACTCTACGGTACATCCATGAACGATCTTCAGACATTTTCCCTATGCGAATGAAATGTAAACACACAAAACTTTAACATGTTTAACAAAATAAAAAGTACAACCCTTACCTCACATCGTCCATGTCTGCCATTTTAAATAGGACGGAAATATCATTTAGATCTTCACTTTTTAACCCATCTGTGAAGGTTTGATCGCACGATTAATTACTATATGTGTTGTGTTGTTTGCTAAAAATTTCGGCAGCATCTCCCCACACCTCTCCGATATACCACAAAATATTTATTGATTAAGAAATTTTCTTAAACACTTACTAATAAGTGGTTAAGAAAATAATCAAAATCAATAAAGGTATATCAGAGAGGAGTGAGAAGACGCAGCCAAAATTTTTAACAAACAACACAAACACATATAGTAATTAACCACCTAAGTGCGATCAAACATTCACAGACTGTCCAAACGGGACAATTCAAGACTTTGAGTTAGATATACACATTCTCATCATTCAAAATGAGAACGTGCATATCAATCCCAAAGTCTTGAACGGGTAGGTTGATTGGCACGGGCTTAACACGCTCTCCTAAGATGCGTGCAATGTTAGGTTGCACCCACGCATCTCAGCTCACATACAACACCCAACTAATTAAATATTGACAAGATAATAACACAATCTAAAAACATAGCAGTAACATGTGAAATTGGCAATACATGTACACAATGAAAACATGAATTTTATTTTAACATCCAACATAAAGACAACACTTTCACTAGCTATTTAGCAGAAATAAAATATAGCATGATACTTTTTAGCTTAAAGACAACACTGTCACTAGCTATGCAGAAATCAAGTAAAGAAATTGATAGTATCGTCACTGAATAAGACAATAATAAAACACACTTTACTTTTCATCCAACACTATCCAAACAGTACTCTTAGCTAATGACATGTTTTAGATATTCTAAAATTAAGAAACTGAGCTACAATTCTAAAATGTCAATGTTTCTCTAATACTCATGTCATGTAAATTTAAACATATCAATAATTTATGAGGTTGTCAACCACGACTGCTAATCTTTTTTTTTTTTTGAAAATCTACAAGATGACTAGTAGCTTCCATTGACAGATTCCCCATTTTAAAAAGGCGCGGGTTTACATGATTTGCAACGTCTCGACAGTCCTCAACTATTGTGCCTAGAAGATATTATCTCGTAGGGGTATGTCTAAAATTATTGCAAATTCTGATGAAATGGCCCACATCTGGGTATTATGGAAAGACCATCTGCATGTTTCTCTGGTTACTAGAGATGATCAGCAAATTACTCTTCTCATGGGTCTTAATGGTCAAGTCCCTTTTCACTTAACTGCAGTATATGCAAAATGCAATGTGATTGAGAGAAAGGGTCTTTGGACTTCTTTAATTAACGTCCACTCTAACATTTCTGGTCCTTGGATGGTGGCAGGAGACTTCAACTACATTACTGATACAAAGGAAAAAATTGGTGGTAATGATCCTAATTCGATTGCAATGACTGATTTTAAGGACTGTATATCAAATTGTGCACTTTTGGATACTGGTTTCAAAGGATCTTCCTACACTTGGCATAACAATCAATCAGGAAGCAGGGGTATTTGGGCCAGACTGGATAGAATTCTAACCAATTCTGATTGGATGGCTCATTATGCCTTCTCCGTTGAACATCTTTCCAGGGAAGTCTCAGATCATGCCCCTCTACTTGTGTTGCAGACTCCCCAGATTAAAAGGAAAACCAGATTCTGTTTCCAAAAAATGTGGACTTATCATGACCATCTTCTTGCTGATGTTAAAAAGTGTTGGGATACTAGTCCTTTAGCTTCTTCACCTACCTTAACCCTTTATCTTAAGCTCAAGAGTCTCAGGCAAATGCTTAAAGTTTGGAATTATCAAGTCTTTGGTAATATTCATAATAATGTGGCAAAAGCGGAGGATGATGTTATTAAGGCAGAACACGCTTATGACACCCAGCCTTCCACTACAAATCAGACTGCCCTGGATGAGGCTAAACTTGTTCTGTCCAAAATGTTGCTTCAGGAGGAATGCTTTTGGAGACAGAAATCTAGAGTCCGATGGCTCACTGAAGGGGATAGAAATACCAGATTCTTTCACTCTACCACTTTAGCTAAGAGGAAAAAAATGTGCATATCTCAACTTCAAAACTCTGCAGGCCTTCTCACTTCGGACCCTGGGGAAATGACTTCAATTGCTGTGACACATTTTCAGGAAGCCTTCTCTTCCCAACATCATTTAGCAGATAGTACTGTTCTTGACTGTATTCCCTCTCTGGTTGATCAGTTAGACACTGACACCCTCTGCTCAATCCCTACTGCCGCAGAAATCCAAGACTTATGTCTTCAGGCTATCCCAAGATAGTGCACCGGGCCCTGACGGATTCACAGGTGCATTTTACCAATTTGCTTGGGGGATAATTGCCTCCACTGTGATAAGAGCTGTGCAGGAATTCTTTACTTCCCATGAAGACTTACCCAGATCTGTCACTGCTACCCTGGTTGCTCTCATTCCAAAACAAACAAATGCTACCAGAATTTCTGAGTTTAGACCTATTAGCCTGTGCAACTTCTTTTACAAAATTATTGCCTCTATCATTAATACTAGGCTTGCCAGCATTCTTCCTAAGATCATATCTCCTGAACAATCTGCATTTGTCAAAGGCAGAAATATTATTGAGAATATTGCTTTGGCCCAGGAACTTACCAATGAAATTGGCATGAAAATAAGGGGCTCTAATGTGATGATAAAGATTGATATGGCTAAGGCTTATGATAGGCTTGAATGGGATTTTCTCTTCAATGTTCTTAACAGGTTTGGATTTAATGACCAGTTCATCAGGCTTATTAGAAAAATGGTGCACAATAACTGGTTTTCTATTCTTATAAATGGTACCCCTGCTGGATTCTTCAAATCTTCAAGAGGGGTGCGTCAAGGTGATCCAATTGCTCCCTCACTATTTATCATTGCAGAAGAGGTACTCAGTAGATCTCTGACAAAAGCCTTCCAATGTGGCCTCATAGAATGGTATGCTAGTCCTAGACATTGCCCGAATATTTCACATCTTTTGTTTGCGGATGATACCATCATTTTTTGCAATGGCAATCTTATTTCAATAAGGAATCTCCTTAAGATACTACAAGATTATGAAAGAGCTTCAGGGCAGTCAATAAACACAGGTAAAAGTGGTTTTTTCATACACTCCAGGAATAATAACTCTACTGCCAGGAAAATTCAGGATGTCACTGGTTTTGTTAAACACTCCTTCCCTCATAAGTATCTTGGTTTTCCCCTGATCAAAGGAAGATGCAAGAAAATTCACTACACTGGTATTCTACACAATATTCAGAGGAGGATTTCAGGTTGGAAATGTGGGATGCTCTCCTAGGGAGCAAAACTAGTCCTTATCAAGCATGTCCTGATCTCATTGCCCATATACTTTCTTACATCTTCTTCACTGCATATTGGAACTCACCAAGCTATTGAAAAATCACTTGCCAATTTCTTCTGGGGTTCATCTGATCATGGTCACAGGAAGCACTGGAGAAAATGGAACAAAATCTGCACTCCTATCTCTTAAGGTGGACTGGGTATTATATCACTAAGGAATATGGAAACTCCCTTAAGTGTTAAAATGTTGTGGCAAGCTCTTCATTCAAATTCATTATGGGCCGAGTATTTCAGAGCCAAATATATTAGGAACTGTCCTCTCATCCAGGTTCAGTTTACAAATATGAAGGGTTTTGAAAGGAGAAGGTGGATCACTGCAAAAAATTTAATTATTCAGCATAAGAGGGTCATTATTGGAGATGGCAGCAGGACAAGCTTCTGGTATGACAGATGGATAGGCCAACACACCCTTGCTGATTTTGCATTGGCTGATAACACCATCAACCCTATGCTCTCTGTTCGGGACTTTATTGTACAGATGAATTCAGAAGACACAAATTGGCCTAACAGGTTTTTTACTGAAGAAATTAGCACTGCTTTGAAGCATGTTAAACTCAATCAGGAACATGACCTACCTGCTTGGAGCCTTTCTTCTTCGGGGAACTGTTCAGTCTCATCCACCCAAAAGGCTATTAGCAGGAACCAAGAGACTCAGACTTTCAATCAGTGGACTAGCATTTGGTCACCATGGCTGCCTTCCAAGATCTCCATTCATCTGTGGAAAATTATCAACAAGTGTCTTCCTCTGGATTGCAACATTCAGAAGATAGGGATTCCAATTTGTTCAAAATGCTGCTGCTGCAAGACCCCACAGACTGAAAATTATAACCACTTATTTATTTTCGGTGATTGGGCTTCTTACATATGGACATATTTCAGATCTAAGGGGTTGCAAATTGAAGAAAATTCAGCTACCTCAATGATACTCAACAATTTATGCTCCACTCAGAAAAAATCAATGTTTGGCCTATTTGGTCTAGCTGCTGTCGGAGTTAGTATGTGGGAGATTTGGTGTGCTAGAAATTCAGACAAATATGATGACTCCAAAACTTCCTGCCAGGGTCTCCTCCACAAAATCAGATACAAAGTCAAAGAAATATGTCAGATTTCCTCACTACCCGAAGCCAATCAGGAACATATCAGAATTCTGGATGCTCTAGGAATTCAATTTGCTAAACCAAAGCAGCTTAGAGCTATAGCCATTAAATGGTTTTGCCCTCCTTGGCCTTCTTTAAAACTAAATACTGATGGAGCATCTAAAGCCAATGGTGAATCTGGTGGAGGTGGGGTCATAAGAGATCACCTTGGAAATGTCATCCTAGCTTTCAGCCACTACTATGGATTCTCAAATAGCATCATTGCTGAGGCCCCTGCCCTATTAGATGGAATGAAGTATATCAAAATCACTGGTTCCACAGCAGCAATAATTGAATGTGACTCTCAAACTATTGTCAATATTATCAAAAGGAAAGCCACCTGCCCTTGGTCGATATTGTCCTATGTCAGGGAGATATGGAGCCTCCTTAATCCTGCAGATACCATTAATCACATCTTTAGAGAAGGGAACACTGTGGCTGATTCCTTAGCTTCTTTAGCTTGTAAGTTGAAATGTAATGCATCCTATTCCTCCTCTGAGCTTCCTACTCTCATTAGAGGTGCTGTTAGGCTTGATAAACTGGGTATGCCCAGTGTCCGCTTGATGTAATTTATCTTTACAATTGCTTTTACTCAATAAAATACCCACTGGTGGTTAGGTGGTAGAGTTCTTCTCTCAACCTTTCCACTAGGCAGGGCTTTCACATAAAAAAAAAAGAAGATAGTGAAACCCTTCAGTTTCAGAATGCTATAGGCAGTCTCCATGCATGCATGTGGAAATGACAATGTCTATAAAGCAAATTAAACCTTAAGTCAAAGTTTTGAATTCTTCAGCTAAAATCAATATGTAACTTCTACAGTCCACTGATAGTTTGCAGAGAGTTGAGTTGTTTGAACAAAGATTTATTGTTTTATGAATTTGGCACGTAAACTGTCGGGAGACATGTAATCACCTCTGCACGTGGATTGTGCTAGCTTTCACAGAAAAATTCCACACCTAAGTACATAACCATGCATGACTATGCATAAATCTTTGAAGTCGATTCTGCTGGTTCGGGTGCCGGAGGGGGTGACACAGAGAGAGAGGGATCAGAGAGAGAGAGGGTGCCAGGTGGAACCTTTAATGTTGTAGTCGGCGAGGGTGCGGCCGTCCTCCAGATGCTTCCCGGCGAAGATGAGATGCTGCTGGTTCGGGGAAATGCCCTCCTTGCCCTGGATCTTAGCCTTCACGTTGTCGATCGTGTCCGAGGAGTCGACCTCCAAGGTGAACTGTGCTTTGACCGCAGGGGGAGGGGGGGCTCCGGCGGAGGGGGGCTCGGGCGGGAGGCCGCAGGGGGAGGGGGGCTCGGGCGGAGGTTGGCTCGGGCGGGAGGCCGCAGGGGGAGGGGGGGCTCCGGCGGAGGGGGGCTCGGGCGGGAGGCCGCAGGGGGAGGGGGGCTCGGGCGGGAGGCCGCAGGGGGAGGGGGGGCTCCGGCGGAGGGGGGCGGAGGCCGCAGGGGGAGGGGGGCTCGGGCGGGAGGCCGCAGGGGGAGGGGGGCTCCGGCGGAGGGGGGCGGAGGCCGCAGGGGGAGGGGGGGCTCCGGCGGAAGGGGGCTCGGGCGGGAGGCCGCAGGGGGAGGGGGGCTCTGGCGGGAGGCCGCAGGGGGAGGGGGGGCTCCGGCGGAGGGGGGCTCGGGCGGGAGGGGCGTGGGGGGGCTAGGGCGGAGAGGGGGCCGCAGGGGGAGGGGGCTCGGGCGGGGGCTCGGGCGGGAGGGCTCGGGCGGGAGGGGGGGCTCGGGCGGAGAGGGGCTCGGGCGGGCGGGGGCCGCAGTGGGGAGTATAACGGGATCAGCGACTGATTGGAGACCGAAGTAAATTCGGTCGCAAGAACAGCGACCGATTGGAGACCGAACTAAATTCGGTCGCCAAAACGGTCTCACATATGCGACCGATTATTTCGGTCGCCGAATTGGTCTCTATTTGGGACCGACTAGCGACCGATTTAATCGGTCTCTAAGTCGGTCGCTATAGCCACTTTTTCTTGTAGTGAAATTCTTGCACTACCTGAATGTCTTCTATCTTGGTTTCCTTAGCTTCTTTAACAGTGACAAAAGCAAGGAAGGATACACATCCTTTCCTGACGAGCTTGCTTGCTCGAAGAGCCGAAATAAGAGGGGATTTGCTTCGACTCTTAGGACTAGTATAAGTCAGTTCTGGAAATTCTTTGAAAATAATCTTGCTATTACGGCAATCAACCGTTGCCTGGTACTTAGATAACCAATCTGCTCCTAGTATAACATCATATTCTTTTAAATCTAAGCAGATAAGATCAATAGGAAAATTCCTTCCTCGAACCAACACCTCACAGTTTTGGTAATGATGCGTGATATCCGTCTCGTTTCCGAGAGGAGTAGACAACACTATTTTCATCCATTCCGGTTCTAGAGGTAATGGGTCAGCAAACTTCTTAGAAACAATAGAATGCGATGCACCCGTATCAAATAACACGTGTGCATATTTGGAACAAATTTTCAATGTACCTTCCACTAATCCGCCTTCTTCTTCAGGTTCGGTCTCCTGTATTGCATGAAGACGAGCATTCTTTGTCACCGGGCGTTTACCATCGCCGGCTTGGTCGTTCATTAATGGACACTCGGGAATCCGATGCTCACGGTTTCCACAACGGAGACAAACTCCTAATTTCCTCCAGCATTCTTCTGTCTTGTGACCAGCCTTGTCACAATGCTTACATACTGTATTAGAAGGGGTAGTTGTGATAGAGAAAGGCTTGGTCTTTTTGAACTTATGGTCTTGAGAGGAAGAACCTCCATTATTGGGCCTCTTCTTGAAATTGGGTTTGAAAGAACCCGAACCCGTGACGTGTTCCTTCTTGTCTTTCCCTCGGATCCTATCAGATAGTTCCGTGGCATCTTCAAGTAGTTGAGCTCGGCGCACTATCTCAGAATAAATTTGGATGTCCATAGGCGCCAGTTGAGTAATATAGTGGGGCCTAAGCCCATTAAGAAATCTACGGGCTTTCATCTTCTCCGTGCTAATAAGATGCTTAGCATATCTAGACAACCTGGAGAACTGAGCTTCATAATCTGCTAATGATAGGGATCGTTGCTTTAATGCAGCGAATTCGACAGCCTTCTTTTCTTGGACTCGGTCCGAGAAATATTTAGCATTGAAGTATTCCACAAATTCTTCCCATGTTACTTGAGTCGGATCTATGGTTGCTTCAATAGACTCCCACCAGCATCTAGCATCTTTCTCCAACTGGAAAGTAGCTAATAGAACTTTGTCCTGGTCCGTGCATTGCATGACACGGAATATGCGTTCGGTTTCCCGAACCCAATGCTCGGCATCGTCCGGATCGGTCGATCCCATAAACTTCGGGGGATTCATGTTCTTAAAGGCTTGGTGTAAGCTTCCAGTTCATGGAGTACCACCTTGTGCTACCTGTTGTAGCACTTGGGTCATCCCTTGGAGGGTACGCTGCATGTTGCGCCATTGAGCACGTTCGGCAGCCATTATCCTACAATTACAATAACTATATTAGTACGTGATCGTATTTAAAGACTCGTATACTATGTTAAATCTAACCCTTGGTTCTACCCAATCTCACTGGTTTAAAGGTTCAACTTATCCTTGGACTTGGGTTTTTCCTAGGAATTGAATACCTTAGTGCTCTGATACCACAAAAATTGTCACGCCCCGAGCGCGGAAGATACCCGGAGATGCGCGACGAGTTTATATCAATCATGTCAATCAGAGTGGTCGTGTATTCGACACAAAGACAGAGACGCGCAAAATAGCAAGATAACCCAATCCTTTATTTCATAATGGATAGACTATTACAAATCCAATACTCTGTTAATAAAAAGAGGAAAAGAATACATAGTTGACTCAAGAAAACTATAGAAAAGACTAGATGACATTTGAGCAGCTCTATCACTTTCACTCTTGAATATTCCCATCCGATTGACTTCCATCGTCGTCGGATTTACTTGAAAAGTACAAAAGGGACAAACGGAATGAGCGAACGCTCAGTAGGAAATTACATCTCAAGTACTAGCAAGGGGTTTAAGTAATTACATCTTTCATGAATGCAATAAAGCTATGCATGCTCGCATAAACGACAAGATAGAGAGTATGTAATATCAAGGAAATAAGATGAACTAATCATGAACTTTCAACAAGATAACAAGTGTATTCAAGATATTCAAGCAAGTACGTTTAACAAGTCATGTCAAGAACTTTGGCTATCATGTATCAAGCAAGTAATTTACCCTTTTTCGGGCCACGCATTTCATGTCAAGTCAAGTACGATTCAAGTACAAGATGTGTGTGGAATGTCCAATCAAGCAAGTCAAGTACTCGGTATAATGCCAGATACCTTATCATTTTAACTCCCATGGGCACAAGTACTTTCGGGTGCTCCTCCCAGGACCAGATCGGGCCCTATATGCGCAGACATTTATCATGTATTTTTGACATCCACTCTTGTTTATATAGCCAATTTAGAATTTCAATAATCAAGCTTGTAGACATGTATGACAACTTGGATAGAATAGAGTCCAAAATATGACAAAGGACATAGATTGACGGTAATAACGGTATAATCACGATATCGATAAAACTAGGTAGAATATGGTTCCTTTAACTTAGGTACCATGACAAATCAGTATGGACATTCTTTATATAGAATTGAGGTCCACATGAACAGTATATCAAAGTAAGATACCCTCATTCTTATCATAGAATTGAGGTTTACAAGAACGACATGATATGGCATGATATCATCATCCCATTAAGAATTTTCTTATGATATACTCTTTGTATAAACATAAGGGCCGGTATACCATGTTTCTTTAGATTGACATGGCAAGGATCGTGTAGTGGGTTTTTAGGGTACAACCAGCTCAGTCGGCCTTGAGGGAATCCAAGGCTACGAGGAGTCTTACGGAGGTCTCTATGACTAACTCGCTAGTCCAAAGGAACGGAATGTCCAATGGAGAGCTTGTATGTCAATGAGAGTTGAGTGTGATCGATAAATCAACATGAAACATGGGACTATACTCACGGAGTGGAGAATAGTGCCGATATATATATATTATATAACATATGAAAGCACCGGTTAACAGAGACAGTGAAAAATCAGTTTACAGTAAAATAACGACTTAGGTCAAGTCGTTTCTCAAGTAATTAACGCCTAACCGAAGGGCGTTTACATATTTTCCGTTTTGCAGAATTTTCAATAATTCAGTAATTTAACTAAAACGCGCCCTGGTCAGGGGCGTTTATTAAGAGTTGACGACTACAGAAGCAGGCGTCTCATTATTTACATATTTGACAGAATATAATTAATTTTCAGGATTTATCTAAAACACGCCTTTGTAAGGGGCGTTACTATTTAATTCTATTTTTGCAGAATATATATTCCAGGATTTTAACAGAGAAACGCCCTAGGAAGGGGCGTTAGATTTCAGATTCACGCCCTGTTCTGGGGCGTTAACATATGAAAAACGACTTTGTCCAAGTCGTGAATTCAAGAAATTTACAATATTCCAGGAAATACAATTTCAAGAGACAGGAGGCATGGTTATGACAAGAAAATTAACAGGAATTTACAGGTAGAGTCATGTAAGATATTAGAATTGATATTTCATATTTATCAAATTTTAAACAGGATCAATTACTAATTACATGCGGTTGTTCATGAAATTAACGCCTGTATAAAAGGCGTATAATTTGAATTAACGACCTGGTGAGGGTCGTATCTTTTAAAATAGCGCCCTTGACAGGGGCGTTTCTTTCAAAATATTTCAGCAACGTCCGAGAAACAAAAATAAAACTAATACATGATATGCATGATGCTTCTTGTATATATATATTTAGTTTGGGCTACAAGACTTGAGAAGATCCTACCTTAAAGGGTTGATTTGGAGATAACCGTGAAGGGTCTGTAAGAATCAAGATGCAGCAGACGTTGGATGAAGATGAACGACCTACAGAGGATAGAATACGAAGGTATTATGCTTCGTAATAACTTAACAGAGGTAAAGGAGGAGAAAGAAAGAAGACTTACCCGTTAGTCTTCTTATCCTGCAAGAATAGAAGAAACGAAGAATATTAATTCTTCTCATGCTACGTTCATAAGAAAGGAACAGAAGAAGAAAATAGAAGAACATATGTTCTTCACGTACCTGTGCAGTTCGATCGTCCAAATAGGTTTAGGGTTGTTCGATCAAGACTATTTATAGGATTTTGGAGTCCTAACAAAAGTAGTGTTGATTGAGGGTAACATATCCCTAATAGAGTCCTTACTCTAATAGACACTTACTAGATTAGGTTAATCTTTCCCTGGATAAGTTCTGGGTTCGAACGGTTCACGAACTGAATTAACGCCTTTGGTCAGGGCGTTGATTCTTAAATTAACGACCTTGTTCAGGTCGTTTCTTAAGAAACGTTTTGTATAAGGGCGTTCCTTGTTTTTGAAACACGCCTAAGACATGGGCGTTTATTTTACTTGCCTATTTGGTCGCGTGAGAGTTGACGACCACATGCGTGGGCGTCCTTTCTTTAGTCACGCCGTATGTAGAGGCGTTTCTTTTTAAATTAACGCCTTACTCAGAGGCGTTATTTTTAATTTATTTTATTTTGTCTTACTAACCCTATTCTTATTATCTATATTACTTCTGTAATATATATGTTTTAAATTTTATTTCAATATTCATTTATCAGGGTTGCTACAGCTTGCTTGGGCCGGCTCCTTCCTCTCCTTCGTGGTTACCTAATGATCTTTTCTTGTCAATTCCGGGTTTCAGGGGCTTAACTTGCCGGAGGCTGTGGAAAAGGGTACCCCAGTTGCGCCGATCGACCGTCAGGTGGGGGTCGATGTGGGATCGAGCAAACTAGCCCTTCTATTCGAGGCTCTTCAGCAAGGGTCGGCCGTAGGGACTTTAAGTGTTTCTGAAGCGGCGGACGAGCCTCTGGAGGAAGGAGAGATTGCGCCCGAAGGCCGCGCCTTCACGGTGGCCGAGGTAAGCGGGGCTTTATGGCTCTTCCCACTTCTCGTCCTTACGTAATTTATTCCCGGTGACGGGCGGCTAACCGTATTTCATGTGGGCAGGTGGCGCCGACGACCGGGAGGATGCCTGGCCGCTCTCGCAAGGCGATCGCCAAGCGGAGGCCGATTACCGGTCAGCCACCAGCAGGGGGACCGACTCTGGCATCCGTTCCGGAGGTGGAGACTCTTGCCGTGCTCGTGCAGGCGGGAGGCGTCCCTCACCTGCTGGTTCCACTTCCACCTCTTCCGAGGCTTCCGGCCCAGATGGAGGACCCTCTCTTGAGACAAATATTCACGGGGCTCCGTGCACATCTAGAGGGGCCCCATATGCGAGAGAAAAGTCCGTGGGTGATGGTGTCGGGTCCGGCTTTACTCGAAGCCCCTCCTTCAGCCGAAGCAGCCGTACCGGCACCCCTGCCCATTGAGGCAGTGGCAGAAGCAAACCAAGCAGAGGCAGAGGAGGCAGGAGAACACCGAGTGACGGCGGCGACAAGTGCTTCAGCGATGACTTCAGCCATTTCCTTAGCCGTGGTTGGCCAGGAATCTTCTGTCGAGCCACGCCGGCCAGGCGTCTTGACTCTAGCTCTTCCATCTTCTTCGGCCGCGGTGAAAGCTGATTTGTGGGCAGAGGTGGACAGCACCGTGGAATTTACTCCCCCAGCTATGCCTTCGGTCAGTCACACCTTGTCAGAGGCGCCAGTCCATCAAATGCTGGTAACGCTGCGGACGATGCTATTTGCCGACCTTTCCTTATCATACCGGGAGGTACACACCATAGTGACGCAGCTGACCGGGGCGTTACAAGTGCTGGGCTGCCCACTGGAGGAGTGGTCGCGGCGGGTTCTGCTATTGCTAAAGTATGTGAAGCGTCGCGAGTTCCTCGAGACCCAGGCTCCTAACGAACGCGCCGCGCTAGATGCCCAAGCGGACGAGTATTTACAGGTCTTGGAGGCACGACGCCATGATGAAGAGCGCCTTGGGAAGGCCTTGGAGAAGGGCCAGGGCAGCGTCCGCTCCCTCAAGAGTCGGATCGGGAAGCTAGAGGGCTACCTTGCTGCGGATAGGGTTGACCTTGCCGAGGCCGAGAAGGCGGTCGAGAGTGAGAGCGAAGCTCTCGCCGTCGCCCAAGTTGAAACGGTGTCCGCGGAAGCTGAACTCGCCCATCTCGAGGAATTGCGGGGCCGGTTACGTGATATGACGAACTTTCCTTGCGTCGGGATCCTCCCCCTCGAGGACGTCTTCAGGGGTGTCGACTGAGTGTCGCCTCCCTTAGCTTTCTCCTTTTTGTAACACAGGGGTATGCCCCGAAGCATATGTAATCTGTTGTGCATCCCTTGTTTTGATGATGACAAGTTGTATCTCATTGTCTTTACCATATGCACATGCCAAATGTTTAATATCTAAATGATCAATGCAGGTATATTGATGATTAAAATAGGCCAGCCAAAGGTCAAGGATGAACCAAACTCAATTCAGAAGCTCAGCCCTTCAAGATCTCCAAAACAGGTTCTGGACTGGCTCAGAAGCTGACACCTGAGGGCTCCGAAGCCGACACTTGAAGGCAGACAGAAACCAGGGAATTCTGGTTCTGTTCAGAAGCTGACCACGGAGGCCCTGGAAGTCGACACTTGAAGGCAGACAGAAACCAGGGAATTCTGGTTCTGTTCAGAAGCCGACCACGGAGGCCCTGGAAGCCGACCACGGGCGGAGATGCGAATTGTAAGCCCTAAAATGGACCCGTTTCTTGTGAGATCCGATACCCAAGGCTTGGATCCATTATGGTACACACCTAGAGGGTCCAGATAAGCCAGGAAACATGGGTCTTTGCCAAGTTTTGGTTCTTTTCATGGATTTGACTTGGTCTTCTACTTCCTAGCTGAAAATAGGAGATTTCCCATTGGATTCTCCAACTGAACTAGCAGAAATCGTGGGAGTTCCTAAAAATCAGAAAGAGATGGCGGGAAGGCAGAAGGAAGGGCGGCTGCAGCAAACTAAAATCAGGGAGGCTACTGGAAAAAGAGAGCGCTGCATCTAGAGTGCGCTGCATCTAGAGAGAAAAATCTGCAGGTCGTGGGAAGAAGCTTACTTGGAAGAGCTTGTGCGACCCAGATAAAGAAGCAAGAAGAAGCTACTGGAAAAAGGAAGTGCGCTGCATCTAGAGAGAAGTGTCTGCATCTCGTGGGAAGAAAAGAAAAAAGGGGCCTGTGCGACCTAGATCAAGAAGAAGAAAGAGAAGAAGAAAACAAGGGTAACAGCAGAAGAAGCACCAGTAGGAGAAGAGTAGCAGTAGGAGAAGCACCGACAGCAGCACAAGATTAGCCAAGATCTGAAATCAGAGAAGAAGCTCGATGAACTCCATCTACAGATCGAGATACCCAATCATCAGGAGAATTCTACACTCGATATGTATTTATATCTCTATTCGATCTTTCATTTCATTCTTCTATTCTGTTAATCAAGCTGTTCATCAGCGGAATATTCAGATTGAGCTGAGCTGCTCAGATCTGAAGTTGTTCAAGCTGTGAGTCAGCGGAGTGTTCAAGCTGTGAGTCAGCGGAGTGTTCAAACTGTGAGTCAGCGGAAGGAAGCCTCACCGGGTTTGGTGAGGGGTGGATGTAAGCAGACTGGATGTCTGGCCGAACCACCTAAAAATCCCTGTCTCCTTTGTGTGATTGTTTGTGATCTCCGCTAGATGCATGCCTAGGTTCGTCTTTGTTATGCATAGAGTATACGCTTTAATTTCCGCTTAAGCCGCATAGTTTAAATTGTTTACATAAGTCTGTAATAGTTTTTGAATTTGGGGGCGGATCTATTCACCCCCCCCTCTAGACCGCCATTCCACCTGCACAACACGTGGTATCAGAGCGGGTTATCCATTCAAGAGGTCCAACGACCCGGATAGATTAGTGGAATGGACGCCAAAGGATTATTGGCAGAGGGTCATTCGGTGACTAGGCCACCATATTTTGATGGTACTAACTACCCGTATTGGAAAAACCGAATGCAGGTCTTTCTCAGAGCGCAGGACCATGAAACATGGAGAGTTGTAAGCCGAGGGCCACATCAACTTCCTGAAGATGAAGACACCTGGACACGAGAGCAGATAAAGAAGTCAAATCAGAACTGGGGAGCAATGAATATTAGCAATGCTCGCTTCACCCAACAGAATTTTCAAGGGTTTCCTCATGTGCCACTGCCAAGGAAATGTGGGACCGGTTAGAGGTAATATATGAAGGCACTTCTGAGGTAAGAGAAATTAAAGCCAATATGCTTATCTCCGATTATGAAATGTTTAAAATGGAACCACATGAATCCATTTCTGAAATGTATGCTAGACAAACTCAGTTAACTAATAGCTTAAAAGGTCTAGGGAAAAACTACACTAATAATGAACTTGTGAGGAAAGTCCTTAGATCTTTAACTTCTACTTGGCATACCAAAGCAACAGTGATTGAGGATTCTAAAAACTTATCTACTATGACTGTTGATGAGTTGATAGGCTCATTGATGACTTATGAGCTTAACCTGAAGAGAAATGAGGAAGAAACATCAAAGAGGAAACCGTTAGCACTAAAGGCTAAAGAGCCTAGCGAGGCGTCCTCAGATGATAGTGAGTCATCCAGCACCGAGGAGGATTTGGGTGAGTTTGCCAAGTTAACCAAAAAATTCAAAAAGTTCTTGAAGATGGAAGGTAAGAACTTCAAGAATCCAAAGGGTAAGGTAAGAATGCCATCCAAGTTCAAATCTGAATCACTTGAAAAAAAATCTAACAATCTTATTTGTTACAATTGTAGCAAGCCCGGACACATCGAGATTGAATGTCCACACAATTAGAAGAAAACACACTCCAAGAGGAAAGACAAGAAGAAAGCCATGATAGGCACATGGAGTGATGAAGGGGAAAGTGAAAGGAAGAGTTCATCTAATGAAACCAATGAAGACTTAGGTCTTATGGCAATAGGTCAGTATGAGGTAAATGAAAACTCTTCGTCATTTTAGCATTTCACTATAGATGATTGGCAAGAAGCATATGGCGAATTGGTTGATACATGTGATATTTTTAGAAAGGAAAACAAAGCCTTGAAAAAGAAAATGAATGCCATGATTCATGATACAACTTCAAGTGATAAAAATGCATGCTTGCAAATTGAAGTTTCAAATCTGAAGAGACAAGTTAATGACTTAGAGATCTACAAATCTGAATTAAGACAATTGGAAGATGAGAATGAAAATCTGAGAGATGAAATTGATGATCTGAAAATGAAGATGCAAGAAGGTGAATCAAAGGGACTAAAAGAAGAGAACGATGGCTTAATAAAGTTGATTGATGAACTAAAATTAAAAGTGCAAAGCTGTGAGCAAGAGACAAAATTGACTCATGAAAAGGCTAACACGATTAAGCAAGAAAATAACAAGCTTTTGGAAGAAATCAAAAGAATTCAAAAAGCATTGGAAGATAAACAAGAGAGTCTAGAGAAAATGGTAAGAGGAGAAGAAAATTTGAATGCCATGCTCGGAACAAAAGTCAATTATCAAAAGGAAGGTTTGGGATATAATCCTAATGCCAAAAAGGATTTCCAAATGAAAACCATTACCTTTGTGGCCGGTACAGATCCAAAAGGAAAGAAACCTCTCATAAATATGTATGAAATTGAAGAGTCAAGTGACACAAATGCAAGAGAAAAAGGCTCTAACAAAAATGAGTTGGAAAACTCAAGAATAAAGACCAAAACTTTCAAAAGTTCTTCTTGAAACAAGGCTAATCATCTAATAAGGAAACAAACTCAATCAAGTCGTTCAAAGCAAGAAATAAAAAATTCTGGAATCAGGAAAGTCGGCTCAGAAACCCCCCAGAGTCGACCACATGCACTGCTAGACAAAATGCAGGATTCTGGCAGAACCGAAGTCGACCACGACCCCCTCAAGTGTCGACCACAGCCAGAAATAGAAACTGGTTGAATTTCTGGGAAGTTAGAAGTCGACTTAGACTCCCTCCAAAGTCGACTTTTGGCTACAGCAGAACATATAAAGCCCCTCAAAGTCGATGCTTGCCCTTCCATGGGTCAACACATGGGCATCATGGATCATACTATCATCATAAATGTCAATGGGCAGGTAAATCCAGAGTTAATGGTAAGTCTCAATCACCCTCTACTTATTGGAAGGATGGAAATATGAATCTTGTAAGGAAGCAAAAAATTGCGAACCTCTCTAATGTCTTTACTGATGTGGTGAAAAATTCTTCATGCAGACCAAATGGACATCCAAAGCAAGTAAGGCAACTATGGATACCAAAAGACATACCGTCATGTCTTAAAAAGTTAAATACTCAAAAGGGACCCAAAGCTACTTGGGTTCCCACATTGGCAGTTTAACTTGCTTGCATCTAAGCCTTGCAGCCATACATATCAAATGGCATCATGATAATGGCTGTCCAAGGCATGTCAAAGGAGGAACAAATGCAAATTGTTGTTTGATTGAAAAGTAAGTTTTTGTTTACCTTCTTAACTGGCCTGGCCTGCATGGAATCAGGTAATCCTTCAAATTGAAACTTATACTCTGCTATGTTTGATTGATTGGAAACTTGTAATGCTGCTGCCGAACACTACATGGTTGGATGAAATTCTGAAATCTACTGCATTGGTCCATTGATAGATATTATGGTGGTGCTGCAATAGTTTTTGAACTCAATCACTAATTGCATATCATAGTGAGGGGGAGTTGCACATGTGGTATAGGTCCTTTGCATGACTCAAACATCCATTTTCATATCTAAGTCTGCTTGTGTAGTAGTCATGCATTCATAGCATGGATTCTTGTGGTATATTAAATGGTGATTGGTGGAAGGGCATGTTAAGCTTGTCTGAAAGCCACACTATGCGTAGAGGACTTTCCTCCGCCAAGTACCAAAGGTCCAAAATTCATGTACAGAAAGCCTTTGGATAGGTCAAAAGATGCTTTACATGTCATGAATGCATATGGAGTCACCTGATTTGACTGAGAGGGACCTCAGACCATTTCCATCTTTCTGTCCCCACTACTCTAAACGTCGTTCATGCATTTGCCCCCATCTTATCAAGAACTCTTACAAAATTCCTCAATTCACTGTCGTCAATTTATATCATCATTCTTACATCCTTATTGCAATAATTCCAACCCATTTGAATTCAACACAGGTTCATGATTTCAGGGGGAGTAATGGGCAAATACTCTTCTAATTTCTTAGAGAGCTATTGAAATTGACCCATGGAAATAAGTCAATGGTTTGGGGTCTATAAACCTCTGAAATTTGAAATTAAATGCCTATGAAAATTTCGGCCTGTGTTCATATAATCGTTTTGAATCAGCCTAAGGGAACTATGTCCCCACCTTCTCTTGAGATTGAATTTTTGATAGTAGTGAGGCAACTCTAGTTGAATGGTTTTAACTTAGTATTGTTTTTAAACGTGTATCTTGAAAAAGCCAAATGGGAATACGCCATTAAATTTCTACAAGATATTCTGAATGAAAAAAAAAGGGGAAATGTAGAGCAATGGCATATTTCATTGAGAAACCAAGTCCCTGCACCAATGAAGTGCTGAGGACAGTGTCATGATATGAAATGTTAACTCTGTCCAAAAGGAGGCAAAATGGTCAGTTGTGTGAAGTAATCGGGGACTCTGGTGTCTGATAAACATGTTTCCTCGCACTGAAAAGCCATGCTGAACTTGATTGCTCATTACAGTAAAAAAAAGGGAGAGGAGCAAATTGTAAAAATGGTTGACCCAAGGCTAATATCAAAACTTATGCAAGTTTAACCACAATACTAGTGAAAACCCTTCCGAGAGGTGACTAATGAAATCATCTTGACGATCAAAAGAGCTTGGACGGGAACTGGTTTGAAGAGGTTGCTTTAACACTGTTATATGTGCTAGAATGAAATTGCTCTTGATTTTTTAACTTCAGATTTGAGGCTTATATGTCTTGAACCATTGGCAACAATAAGGCCAGTTACCTTAGCCTTTAAGAAAATTCATGAGTGTTTCTCAATTTCAACCCTCAGGTGAAATCTCTCATGTGAACCACGTTGAACAGCTTTGCTCATGCCATTACTTCCTCTCATCCCTAACAGCTTAGTCCACATCTTTCCTCAATCCCTGATATTAGTTTTATCTCTCATCCTCTAAACTCCCAAATCTTGTTTTGATGATGTCAAAGGGGGAGAGAGTGTCATTGTGAGAATGTCAATGTATTTCATATAGGGGGAGAGATTGTTAAGAGGGAGATGTAGAGAGAGATATGAAGAGGGAGAGAGTGTCAAGTCTATCTTGTCTGTCCATTCATCATATGACTCATTCATAATAATGACTTATCTATCATGAATACTTTTCATGCATAGTTCACAATGATCTACAGTTGCCATCATCAAAAAGGGGGAGAATGTTGTGCATCCCTTGTTTTGATGATGACAAGTTGTATCTCATTGTCTTTACCATATGCACATGCCAAATGTTTAATATCTAAATGATCAATGCAGGTATATTGATGATTAAAATAGGCCAGCCAAAGGTCAAGGATGAACCAAACTCAATTCAGAAGCTCAGCCCTTCAAGATCTCCAAAATAGGTTCTGGACTGGCTGAGAAGCCGACACCTGAGGGCTCCGAAGCCGACACTTGAAGGCAGACAGAAACCAGGGAATTTTGGTTCTGTTCAGAAGCTGACCATGGAGGCCCTGGAAGTCGACACTTGAAGGCAGACAGAAACCAGGGAATTCTGGTTCTGTTCATAAGCCGACCACGGAGGCCCTGGAAGCCGACCACGGGCGGAGATGCGAATTGTAAGCCCTAAAATGGACCCGTTTCTTGTGAGATCCGATACCCAAGGCTTGGATCTATTATGGTACGCACCTAGAGGGTCCAGATAAGCCAGGAAACATGGGTCTTTGCCAGGTTTTGGTTCTTTTCATGGATTTGACTTGGTCTTCTACTTCCTAGCTGAAAATAGGAGATTTCCCATTGGATTCTCCAACTGAACTAGCAGAAATCGTGGGAGTTCCTAAAAATCAGAAAGAGATGGCGGGAAGGCAGAAGGAAGGGCGGCTGTAGCAAACTAAAATCAGGGAGGCTACTGGAAAAAGAGAGCGCTGCATCTAGAGTGCGCTGCATCTAGAGAGAGCTACATCTAGAGAGAAAAATCTGCAGGTCGTGGGAAGAAGCATACTTGGAAGAGCTTGTACGACCCAGATAAAGAAGCAAGAAGAAGCTACTGGAAAAAGGAAGTGCGCTGCATCTAGAGAGAAGTGTCTGCATCTCGTGGGAAGAAAAGAGAAAAGGGGCCTGTGCGACCTAGATCAAGAAGAAGAAGGAGAAGAAGAAAACAAGGGCAACAGCAGAAGAAGCACCAGTAGGAGAAGAGCAGCAGTAGGAGAAGCACCGACAGCAGCACAAGATCAGCCAAGATCTGAAATCAGAGAAGAAGCTCGGTGAACTCCATCTATAGATCGAGATACCCAATCATCAGGAGAATTCTACACTCGATCTGTATTTATATCTCTATTCAATCTTTCATTTCATTCTTCTATTCTGTTAATCAAGCTGTTCATCAGCGGAATATTCAGATTGAGCTGAGCTGCTCAGATCTGAAGTTGTTCAAGCTGTGAGTCAGCGGAGTGTTCAAGCTGTGAGTCAGCGGAGTGTTCAAGCTGTGAGTCAGCGGAAGGAAGCCTCACCGGGTTTGGTGAGGGGTGGATGTAAGCAGACTAGATGTCTGGCCGAACCACCTAAAAATCCCTGTCTCCTTTGTGTGATTGTTTGTGATCTCCGCTAGATGCATGCCTAGGTTCGTCTTTGTTATGCATAGAGTATACGCTTTAATTTCCGCTTAAGCCGCATAGTTTAAATTGTTTACATAAGTCTGCAATAGTTTTTGAATTTGGGGGCGGATCTATTCACCCCCCCCTCTAGACCGCCATTCCACCTGCACAACATAATCTGATCCTTCTTTAAATAGAACAGAACAGTTACAGTTTCACGTGTTCTTCGCGTATTCATTCATCCCAGAGGGACCTCTCTTCCCCTTTTTCTCTTCTGTGTATATTGTTTTCCTCTTCCTCTTCCCTCCCCTCCTTTTTTTGTGCTGAGACACATTGGCAGGGTGTGAATCTTCGCGAGAATTCGCTTTGGGAGAACCAGGCAGGAACCCACGTCAGGGCACAGGAGAGTGCTCGTCTTCCCAGGGGGAGCACGAGGGGACCACTACACCATACCGAACGGGCGACTCCCTAGTTTCGCCGCAATATTGGAAGCGCGTGCTGGCCTCAAGCGGGGGGCCTCGGTCAGAGACAGGATTTCTCGTCGTTCAGAGGGGACGGAGAGAAGAGTTTGTTTGGTCAATGACCCGAACGGGAGGTCCGGGCCAAAGGGGTATTGACCTCCCGGGGAGGACGGAGAGAAGAGTTTGTTTAGTCAATGACCCGGACGTGAGGTCCGAGCCAAAGGGGTACTCACCGCCCGGGGAGGACAGAGAGAAGGGTTTGGTTAGTCAATGACCCGGACGGGAGGTCCGAGCCAAAGGGGTATTCACCGCCCGGGGAGGACGGAGAGAAGAGTTTGTTTAGTCAATGACCCGGACGGGATGTCCGAGCCAAAGGGGTACTCACCGCCCGGGGGGGACGGAGAGAAGAGTTTGTCTAGAGATTTCTTTTAGTACTTCCGTGGCTACGGGGCGACGGCTAGAAATGGGAGGAGTTCGCCCTTTCTTGGCTTCCATTCTTCCCTTTCTCTTGCATCTTTTCTCTCTCTTCTTTTTTCTTTTTTCTTCTTTTTCTTCTTTTTTTTCTTTCTCTCTTCTCTTCTTTTTTTCTTTTTCTCCTCTTTCTTTCTCCCTTTTTTTTTCTCTTTTTTTTCTTTTCCTCTTCTTCTCTTCTTTTTTTTCTTTCTCTCTTCTCTTCTTCCCTTTGTTTTCTTTTTTTTTCTTTTATCCTTTTTTTCTCTTCTCTTTTTCCTCTCTTTTTTTCTCTCTCTTTTTTTTAACTTCCTCTTCCCCTTTTTCTCACTTTTTTTTTTGAAAACATGGATAGTGGTCTAGTTGTTTGGACATCAATCACGCAAATCCGCCCAAAATAGGGCGGAGGGTTATATTATTGATTGAACGGGGGCGCCGGAGCGTGGTACAGTCTCAAGTGCCTTCCATTAAGAGGCGGGAACTGAACTTCCCCGCGATGGTTGACAATTACATAGGCCCCACCTTCGTAGACTTTTTAGACTACGTAGGGTCCGAGCCAGTTCTCATTCAGCTTACCCTTAGGGTTGGCAGCCATGAGGTCTCTTCTCTTGACCATGACGAGGTTGCCCTTTTTGAATTCGCGTTCCTTGACAAGCTTGTCAAAGGCGCGTGCAATCCGGGCCTGGTAGATCTGAATGTTCTATTAGGCCTGGAGCCGCTTTCCTTCTAGACTGGAGAGTTCATCAAGCCTTCAGTTGACGTTGGTTTTCCCTTCAAGGACAAGGCCATGCTGAATGGCAACCCTGAGGGACGGTATCTCCAGTTCAACGGGGATGATTGCCTCCGAGCCATATACAAGAGAAAAGGGCGAGCAGCATGTTGGAGTCTTGTATACAGTTCGGTACGCCCAAAGCGCCTCGTACATTCTTTCTTCCCAGTCCCTTTTGTTAGAGCTGACCGTCTTGGCCAGGAGAGTACAAAGTGTCTTATTAAAAGCTTCGGCCAGCCCATTAGCCTGTGGGTTGTAAGGAGTCGATGTCCTCCAATCAATTTTATATTTTTCTGCCAGTCGGTAGACCTTCTGGTTGCGGAAGTGGCTGCCGTTGTCTGACACAACTCGGTCGGGGGCGCCAAACCAGAATATGATATTACGGCGGACAAACCTGACCACGATCTCTCCGGTGACCTCCCGCAAGGCGACAGCCTCTGCCCAGCGGGAGAAGTAGTCGGTTGCCGCCAGAATGTACTTGCAACCCGTGGAAGACGCTGGTAAGGGACCCACAACATCTGTTCCCCATTGGGCAAACGGCCAACTGGGCGCCGTTGGGTGCAATTGCACGGGGGGCCTCCTGGGTATGGTGGCATGCTCCTGACATTTCTGACACGACTTAGCATATTTGCAGCAGTCGTCGAACATCGCAGGCCAATAATAGCCAAGCTTCTTTATTTCAATCTTCATTTTTGGCCCGGCCTGGTGTGCGCCAGCTGTCCCGGCGTGGACCTCCTTCATGACCCTCCAGGCTTCTTCAATGGACAAGCATCGGAGGAGTAATTTCTGCTTGGCGTCGGCCACCATTTGGAATAATATTCCACTTCGGAGCTCATAAGAGTCCTTAATTCTGATCAGCCTGATCTTCTCTTCTCTCTGCTTGGGCAGCTGCTGGTACTTGAACCACTGCATCAGGGGGTCTCTCCAGTCGGGTAGGCCGACGGCTTCTGCTGTGGTGACTTCTAGCTCTTCTTCTTCTGGTTCCTCTTCTATCATGCTGGGCATCTGGCGCTGATTTATTACTTGGATACTGAGAGATCTGTCTGGAGACACTGCCAGTGAGCTTGCCAGTTTTGCCAGGGCGTCAGCTTGTGCATTCTCCCCTCTGGCGACATGGCCTATCTCAAGAAGGTAGAACCGCTCCATGAGTCTCTTCGCCTTAGTGTGATAAGGGAGCAACTCAGGTTTTCGGACATCAAACTGTCCCTGGACCTGCTTGACGACCAGCAGCGAGTCGCCGAATACTTGGAGCATTTTGATCTCCATTTGGAGGGCCACCTGAAGGCCGATGATCAGAGCTTCATATTCTGCTTTATTATTTGTGCAGGGCTTAGTAATGCAGCAGGAAGTGTGCATCACTTCTCCGTCTGGCGATTTGAGGACGATGCCAGCTCCGGCCCATATCTTGGCGTGTCCGGACGGGGTCGCTTCTGTTCTCGAAGCCCCGTTAAAGTATAGCTGCCAGATAGCTTGTTGGACATGATCCACTTCCAGTGTCTCATCTTCGGGTAGCTCGGTGGCCAACGGGGAGCCTTCGGGCACGGGGTGTGCTGCGAAGAAATCCGCGACGGCTTGTCCCTTAACGGCCTTCTGCGGCACGTAGGTGATATCAAACTCCATGAGCAGCACGGCCCACTTGCCAAGGCTCCCCTTCGGGATAGGCTGGAGGAGGATGTGCTTGATAGGGTCAGCTCTGGATATTAGGCTTACTTCATGGGACAGCATGTAATGCCTCATCTTCTTGACTGCGAAGACCAAAGCAAGGCAGACTTTCTCTATCGGAGTGTATTTGTCCTCCGCTCCCACCAATCTCCGGCTGAGGTAGTAGAGCGACTGCTCCTTTCCCTCATCATTATTTTGGGCGAGCATTGCCCCCTAGTGAATATTCGGTAGCCGCTATGTAGAGAACAAGCGGTCTGCCTTTGACAGGTGCCCCCAGGACTGGCGGGGTCTTCAGGTATTCTTTTAGCTGGTCAAACGTGCGTTGGCATTCGCGACCCCAGCTGAAGGGTGCATTCTTCATCATTAGTCTGTGAAAGGGTTGGCAACGCCCCGACAGGTTGGAGATAAACCTGTGGATATAGGCTAGACGGCCCTGTAGGGACCTCAGCTCTCCCAGACTCTTCGGAGGGGGCAACTCCTGAATGGATTTTATCTTGAAGGGGTCAATCTCGATCCCTCTGTGCCGGACAATAAAGCCGAGAAACTTACCACTAGACACGCCAAAGGCGCACTTCATAGGGTTCATCTTCAGTCCATACAGCCGGAGCCTTTGAAAGACAACCCTGAGGTCGCTCAGATGTTCAGCTCTCTTCTTAGTCTTGACAACTAGATCATCAATGTAGCATTCAACCTTGCTATATAGCAGCTCGTCGAAGATCTTGGTCATTGCCCGCTGATATGTAGCACCGGCATTCTTGAGACCAAAGGGCATCCTCTTGTAGTGGAATATCCCCTTGGGCGACCTGAAAGCCGTGTGAATGCGGTCATGGTCGGCTATCCAAATTTGGTTATAGACGGACGATCCATCCATAAAGGACAAGGCCTCGTGGCCAGTGGTTGCATCAATCATCACTTCGGTGATAGGCACCGGAAAGTCATCTTTTGGGCAGGCTTTGTTCAGGTCGTGGAAATCCACGTAAATCCTGATCTGTCCATTCTTTTTCTTTACTGGTACAATGTTGGCCAACCAAGTGGTGTATTGATTCTCCGCCACGAAGCCGACATCTATGAGCTTGTCGACCTCCCTGTAGATCTGGCTGATCAATTCCGGCCTCATACGCCGGGGAGACTGCTTTACTGGTTCCACTGTGGGATCAATGGCCAAGATGTGCTGAGTCACCTCGGGGCTGAGCCCAGGCATTTCTTTATAATTCCAGGCAAAGCAATCCTGGAATTCTTGCAGCAACTTTATGTATTGTTCTCTCTCCTGTAGGGGCATAAGAGCACTCAGAAAGGTCAGCCTGGGGTCACCTTCTGTGCCAAGGTTGATCTCAATCAATTCGTCGACTGTGGCCTGGCCGCGATTTTCAATTTCCGGCGGGGTTGGAGACAAATCGACGAAGTCTTGATCTTCATTGTCTTCGGGCTCGAGGACGCCATCCCCCTCTTCTTGTCCCTCATGAAGGGGCGCGGGGGCTGCATCTGTGGGGCATTCCTCGTGGACCGTAGCTGCCGGGTCCGCGGGGTCCGCTAGTGCAGAAAGCCACAAGGCCACCTCGGGATCTTCTGTATAATCATCGTAGACAGCTCCGGCGGGGGCCGGGGAAGCCGCATCTTCAGGCGCCTAGTATTCGATGGATAGTGTATAGGCTCCCCTTCCGGGGCTGTCCGCCACGTGGGGGCGTGGTGGGGCTACCACATAGTCTCCCATTCTGAGCTCGTCCCTGTCAATGAGGTTTTGAGCAATGTCTTTGAAGACATAGCAGTCTTCGATGGCGTGGCCCAGTATCTGGTGGTAGGGACAAAACAGTGGGTCCCCACTTCTTCGGGTGTCCTGCGGCCTCTTGGACCGTGGGAGGGAGACCTTGCCATAATGGCAGGCCCAGTCAAAAATACCCCGAGTCTTCTCTCTTGGGAAAGAGTAGGGCTTTTGCAGCTTCTCTTGGAGTGTCCGGCCTTGCCTGGTTGGCTGCCCGGTTAATGGGCTTGCCGTGTCTCTTGTCTCCCTTCTTGACCAGACGGGGGTGCCAGGACTGGTATCTCGGGGCCGCGGCACGCGGCCACCCCACGGGGGGAGGGAGCCCTGGATGAGGTCGGCAACTAGCAAGGTCAACTCAGCCAGCCGTGCTTTTAACATCTCGATCTCCCGTTGCTGCCTATGGTACAAGGCGTACATGACGGGGTCGTATCGAGGGGATTTCGGAGCCTGGCCCATGCTACTGCTCCTTGTTTCACCGGCAGGCCGG
Organism: Amorphophallus konjac; assembly: GCA_022559845.1. Taxonomy (NCBI): domain Eukaryota; kingdom Viridiplantae; phylum Streptophyta; class Magnoliopsida; order Alismatales; family Araceae; genus Amorphophallus; species Amorphophallus konjac. The sequence continues at coordinate 178,722,603 of CM040121.1, forward strand.
GGTGAAGGTGCCTCGATGGTGTGCCCTCTCGAGGTTGACCCTTCGGAGAAGGAGGGGGTCTTTTCCATGCAGCGGCGGCGGGGAGATTTCCAAAGGAAGACCTCTTCGTCTTGTGCCTCCTCAGCCGGAGGCCTGGGATATACTTCTTGGTGGGCTTCCCGCAAATCTACAGCTTCCGCGGGGTCGTCGCCGGACAAGGCCGAAACCGATATCACATCAGTTTCGTAATAATCTTCTGGTGAAAAGCCCAGACCGGGGTGCTTGGTGATTTACAGCAACTGCCGATCCAGGTTTGGTGGGTTCCACATTCTTTCGAACATTTCCTTCCGGCTGGAGGGTTGATAGGGGGGAATCTTTTGCTTTCTGACCATCCTGGCTGCCTGGTCGGTCATATGGGGGAGTCTCACAATGGGGACGTGCGGGTCATGCAACTCGTCAGGAAATCGGTAATCATCGTCTTCCATGACTGGCTTTTCCCCGGCAACATAAAAGATAGTGGATGGCCCCTCCGGGTTAGGCACTTCAAAGGTCCTCAGCCGCTCGGCCGCTTGACAGTCAATCTCTGTAATGGGCTTGATGATCCCTGGCGGGACTTTGACATCCTCCAGCATGTCTTCGAGGCAAGGCGTCCCCGGTGTAGAGTAGATAGGGAGAGGGGCTCCCTTAAATACCCCCCCCTCTTGTGCAATGAATGGTACATGTGGGGGAGCCACATAACCTGGGGGCGGCGGAGGAAACCAACTGCCCGACTCCACTTTCTTCTTCCCTTTGTCTTGGGCGGCTTGGGGGGCCTGCTTCACCTTCTCTAGATATAGATTGGCATCTGACAAGTGACACTCGAACACCTCGAACGGGTGGAGGGTCGGCGAAAATTCTGACTTCCTTCCCTTCACAGGGGTACTTGATGCATTGATGCAGGGTAGAGGGCACCACTCTGTTCTGGTGTAGCCAGGGCCGGCCAAGCAACGCCTTATAGGAGGTGTTGGAGTTGATGACGTGGAACTGGACCTTGGTGGTGAAGTCATCAAAGGTCAGGCTGAACTCTGCGACCCCCATGGGCACCTCACATTTCTGGTTAAAACCAACAATCTTGACATTTCGGACCTCAACCAGGTGTACATCAAAATAATGCTTCTGGTACACCCGGTATGGGAGTATATTCACTGCTGCCCCCGGGTCGATCAGGACCCTGTTGATGGGCTGGCCGTTCAGCTGCCCTTTCATGTAGAGGGGCCTGTTATGGCTGCAGGTCGGCAGGAGCATGTCGTCTTCTGTGAAAGCCACAGCTACTTCAGGTGAGGTTTCTGCCAGGCAAGCTTCAAGGTGCGCTGGCGTCTGGAGTGCGGCAATGATGGCTTGCCGTGTTTCTTCGTCCAAAGACAGCATCTCCCACATGGTAAACCGGGTCGGGATCTTCTTGAGATGTCTGACTATTCGGTCGGCAGCCCGCACCTTGAGTAGTTTCATCTCTTCGGGCTTGCTGCGCCTGCCCCCACCCTGGAGCTGGGGTGTCAGGTCGGAGAATGCCAGCTTTGTGGGCTCTGTTGCAGCCTGCTGAGCCGGCGGGGCCTGCTGGGCTTCCTCCACCCCCCGCATGAATTCGGCGAGGTTTGGGATATCACTATTGTCTGCCACCGGTAGAGCTTGAGAGCTGCTTACTTTTTCGGTCGAAGGAGACCCCTGGGAGCGTGCCTTCCCGCCTGCTCGGGCTAACAGGAATTCGACGAATGAAGGGGTGCCTCGGCTCCTGCCCCTACGGGATAGAGACCCGCCGGAGGAGGGATCTCGGTGCCTCGGACCTCAGGGTCGGGGGCCTGGTATGGTTGTTCCCCCCTGAGCATGATGTTGAGGTTATCCTGAGGAGGGAGCCCCCACTTCCTTCCCGACCTGGTGGCGTGTTGGGAAGTGGAGACTTCAGCTTGATTCACTTTCGGCGGCTCATGGGGTGGCTCTTCTTCTGTTTCCTCCAGGGAAAGGGCAGTGTCGAATAAAGCCGAGAGGGTGTTGCAGGCGACGATGACCTCCTTCTTCTTCTTGCCCCAGGGTCTTCTCTTCTTCCTCTTCTTTCCTGCTGCGGTGGATGGCTGCTCTCGGGGAAGTTCAGCCCACAGGGGAGGCTCTTTCTCTGCTTCAGCTTCTGCCCCTGGAGCCAGTTCGAGTGATTTGAACTCCTCCCATGGGACATACTCCTTCAGCTCCACGGGCTGGATTTCGGGCTGCTCATAATCGTCAAGCGCATCAATAATAGCCTGTAGTCTTTCAACCTCTGGGCTGGTCTTCTTGTGCATCCGCAGCGAGACAGAGCTCTTTTTATTGTGAGTGGGCCGCCTCATGACTAGTCGGGGGGCCGTGTCGTGGCGGGGGTGGTGCAGGCAGGGGTGTCACATCCCTGAGATGAACTCCGGGCTGGGTCGAGGGACGTGTGCTCTTCTATTCTTTCTAGTTGCAGTCTGCCAACCTCCTTGATCCTAAGCTGGGGTCATGATGAAGGTCTCATAAGTGGCGCGGGCGCAGGCCTCCGCCCACTCCTCAGGCAACTCCTGGTATAGCGAGACCATGTTGACAATGGAGGTTATGCTGGGCAACTCATGCGGTTGCGGGGGGTCCACTCTATGCTCCCCCATGTCCAGCTCCCCATTCTTGATCAAGGACTCAATAACATCCTTGAAGACATAGCAGTCTTCAATGGTATGCCCGAGCACTCGGTGGTACGGGCAGAAGCGCGGGTCATCCTTTTTCTTTAGGTCACCGGGCCTTTTCGGTTCTGGCAGTGTAATTTTGTTGTAGCTGGTTGCCCATTCGAACAGAAGCTTAGACTTGTCCCGGGCAAAGGAATACAGCTTATTCCTCATCTTCTCCCTTAGTGAGGGGCCCTCCCGCCGTTCTGCGGCTCTGGGCGGAGGAAGGTCGGCAGCCCCCTTGGCTTTCTCTTTCTATTTTTCAAAAGCCTGGAAATCTAATGTGTGCACCTCAGGGGGAGCCGGCTTCTTCTCGGCCTGCCTGGCTCTTTGGCTTGACATGGCCGGGGTGGAGGAGTATCGGGCCAAAAATGCCTCGATCTCTGCTACCACGTTGTTCAGGCGGTCAAATGTCTTGACCTCGGCGCCGATCATTCTTTCCAGGATTTCTTTCTTCAAGTTCTGTTTGCAGATCTGCACCGCATCCTCCTGGTGTGGGGGATGCCTGCACCTCATGCTGAGGTTCCTCCATCTCTTGATATAGTCGAGGGCTAACTCGTCATTCTTCTGTCTTGTGGCGTAAAGTTCTGCCACGGTGACCTCCCGCTCCGCAACATAAAATCTCTCTTTGAACTTCTTTTGCATGTCAGGCCAGTCGGCGACAGACCCGGGTGGCAGGCTGGAGTACCACTCAAAGGCAAGCCCGGTGAATGTCGAGCCGAAGAACTTCAGGAGGTAGGCCTCATCAGCAGCCAAGTCCCCCATGACATTCACATAATAAGCAATGTGCTCCCTGGGGGACCCTTGCCCGTTGAACTTTTTGAACTTGGGTGGCTTGGTGACGCCGACCGGCAACTTCTTCGCAGCATAGTGAGCCGGGTAGGGCACCCTATAGACGTTGAACAGCGTCTGATCCCCGTCACCTCTCTCGGCCAGTTTCATGTCTATCATCTGTTCTAGCATCAACCGGCTAACCGTTGCTGGGTCGACCGGACTCGGATAAAAATGAGCGGGCTGCGCGCTCGGGGTGGCCAGCACGGTTGCCTGGGGGGCCATGGGGGACCCCTGGGAAGGTGAGGACTATGGCGGGGCCGGTGCGGCGCAGTGTGCCTGCTGCAGTGACACGCCCCCGAGAGGACTGAGGGCTGCTTCTGAAGACTGCCCCCTGTCCCTGGGTACTTCGGGTATAACCTCGGTCTGCCAGGACATCGGGGGCGGTGTGTTCCGCTCATTCAATTGCTTTTTAAGTGATTCAGTTTCCTGCTGGAACCGCTGCATCATGAGCAGCATTGCCGGGTCAACCGCGGGGAGGCTGGGCATGCCCCCTGTCTCCTCGGCCGGGGCGTCCTCGGATGATGTCGAGGGTCCGCACTCGTGTCGCCGGTGGTGACCACATTGGCCGTGAGTGCCGAGAGGGGCTCTTCAGGTAAGGTCCCTACGGCGCCTGTGGGTGCCGCGTCGCCTGCCGCTCTCCCTCTTCTGGTGAGGGGTCCCAGCCTGAAGGCGATTCTGGCCACTTCTTCCGGATCGGTGGGCAAGGCCCCGTACCGACCGTGAACTCCTGGCATGTTGCAGGTGAATGTTTGCCATCTCTTGTTCTTACTTCTCTTTGTCTCCCTCCTGGATGATCTTCCTGGGAACACCAGTCTGTCAAAGACCGATCGTTGGGGCGGCGTTTTCTCCCGTACAGGGGACTGGCACGGCTCCTCCGAGCGATTCCTCGACTCCGCGCTGGGTGCGGGTCGGGCTCCTTCTTCTGGGACAGCGGAGGCCATTGCCCCCAGCAGTCTCTGGCGGCCGGCGGGGGTGCTGCCCGGGCCTCGGAGGTAATTCCTCATAGCCTGCTTGATCCCTTCCCACCCCTGGTCAGGGAGAGCAGCCTGCGGTTGCATGTCGATAATAGTGGCAGGGGGAGAATAGGCCTTGAGTGCTGGGCGAGCAGCATTGTGTCGGCGCCCTCGGGGACGGCGGTGGATATTCTCGGACGGCACCAGGATGACGGGTGCCGGTCGGAGAGTTGGGGTCATCACCTCGACCCTGTCGTTTCGTCGGGCCCTCCTCGGGCGAGAAGTACTGGGCCCTGCCTGGGCGGGTGCAGTGGGCTGGGCCTCCTTGGGTACCCAGACTTGCTTTAGTTTGGCCGGCCTGTGAGCCGGCGCCTTTTTCTGTGTCGCAGCTGGGGTTGCGGGTGTGGCCCTCTCTTTCAGCTTCTCCAGTCCTTGAAAAGAGTTGCGGACTGGGACGGTCGGGACGATACGGTCCGGTGTCACTTGGGACCTCTGCCCGTCCAGATGGACTCGGAGGGCCCCAACAGTCATGGACTTTCCAGAGTTGGACGAGCGGCGCCCCGAGCCGGCGCCGGTGTTGTTCCTCCGAAGCCTTCTTCGGTGGGATGCTGACCCTTGGTGGGAAGGGCCGGTAGTTTGGTGCACGTGGTGCACGTTGTAGCTCAGCGTCGTTGTGGGGACGCTATTGTTGTTCTTGGCCGTAGCTCGACCGACAGCAGCTTCGACGGCCCCCGGAGCGGGAGCGTTGATCTGGGACTCCTCGGGCGCCTTCACCTCAAGAATGTTGACAAAGGCCACCCCCAAGAAGTTGGGGAAGCCTACGGTGGGAGGGAAGCTCCCGAAGCTGAGTGGGGCCGCCAGGTAGCCACCTCGGACGTGGTTCTTGACGGGCTGAGGGCCGCAAGTGATAGCCATGGTTGGCACCATGATGCAATTCTCTCTCCTGCATTTGAGAAAATAACACAATTAGTATTACAAGAAGGGGGCCGCGGGGCCCCTAATTTCGGCAAAGAGATGAAGGGTGGATCTGTCCCACCGAGCGTGCCAAAACTGTGGATGCACTTTAATTCGCTGGTTCAGGTGGTTTCATCTATTAAGTGCGTGGGCGTGCCAGTCACCGAAGTGACGATTTATTCGGGCTCCGAAGAGTCCATGGGGCGCGCTCGATCTGACTTCGTCAGGCGATTGTGTGGTTCGTGTCGGGACTGAATCCCGTCGCGCCATCATGGTCACGATGTCATTTACATCCCCCATACGAGGGAATACCCTTGATTAATTGCTGAAATTAGGGGCCCTGTGGCCGAAAAGAATAATACCAATTGCGTGAGAAAGAGACAGGAGAAAATCACACCAAAGTACGCATTAGGATGCGAGCCACTGGCCATGTCGGTCACTCGTGGACCTTTTCATATTCGGACACGGGTCCGTGATGGAAACGTGACGAAAAACTGGGGCGATAAATGAATCCGATCTGATTAGAATGTCAGCCCAAGACTGGGTCGGGGCCCGGTCATGTCAGGACGAATCCCAAGACTCGGGCCCGGTCTGCGAAGGCGGCATTATTGTCGCCTTTCGTGTCGGGTCATGGAGAGAGATGGGGCTACAATGTGGGCCTTAGGATCTCTTATCTGGGATTTTCTTAATTATATGCTCCTATCTTTCCTCTGCTGCTTGTTATTTCTTTATGCATTTGTCCCGGATGGCTTCCCCTTTTTGTTATTATTATTATTATTTTCTCCCCACCCCTTCTTTTTTATCACTATCACACATTTTTTTACTTGCTTCCTATATACACTCGAATTTCTTTAATCGCTATGATTTTTATTAATTTATACGCTAATGCCATCATTACATGTTATGTGTATGTCTTTTCCAGAGAGAGAGGGCCGCTGAGGAGTGTACTGGCCAGGGACATGGAGGGGCGTACCGCTGAGGGCGTCCCAAGGTGTGCCGGTGAAGGGAGAGGAGGGTGTGCCGGGAAGGCCGCCAAAGGGCGTACCGATGAAGGATGCTGATGGGTGCGCCGGCGAAGGGTGTTGGAGGTGTACCGGCGAGGGGCTGAGGGGTGTATCGGTGAAGGAGGGAATGGGTGCGCCGGCGAAGGGTGCTGGAGGTATACCGGCGAGGGGCTGAGGGGTGTATCGATGAAGGAGGGAATGGGTGGCATGCCGGGCTGAAGTCCGTACATCCCTCCGTCCAAAGTCTATACACTGGCTGCGTGCATCGGCTCAGAGCCTATGCGCTGGCTACGCTCAGCAACTCAGAGTCTATGCGGTGGCTGATCATCGCCACACGAAGTCTGTACACTGGCCAGTTGCCTGTACACAAAGCCTGTACGTCGGCCCTTGGCGATAATTCAAAGTCTATACATTGTTCCTTGGCTGCGGTTCAAAGTCTATACATTGATCAGCCTGAGGCCTGTACGTTGTCTATTGGCTGCAGCTCAAAGTCTGTACATTGGCGCGAAGTCTGTACATTGGACAACTCAAAGTCTGCACATTACATTTCAGAGTCTGTACATTCCAGCTCAAAGTCTGTACGTTGTAGCCCAAAGTCTGTACATTGGAGCTCGGAGTCTGTACGTCAGCCAGCCCAAAGTCTGTACGTTGCAGCACAAAGTCTGTACGTTGCAGCATGAAGTCTATACATCGGCCACCAAGTCTATACACTGCAGCACCAAGTCTGTACATTGCAACGTGAAGTCTGTACATTGGCCAACCCCAAGTCTGTACGCTGCAGCACAAAGTCTGTACGTTGCAACGTGAAGTCTGTACATTGGCCAACCCCAAGTCTGTACGCTGCAGCACAAAGTCTGTATGTTGCAACGTGAAGTCTGTACATTGGCCAACCCCAAGTCTATACGCTGTAGCACGAAGTCTGTACGTTGCAACGTGATGTCTGTACATTGCCCAAGTCTATACGCTGCAGCACAAAGTCTGTACGTCGTAACATGAAGTCTGTACATTGGCCACAAAGTCTATACACTGCAGCACAAAGTCTGTACGTTGCAACGTGAAGTCTGTACATTGCCCAAGTCTATACGCTGCAGCACAAAGTCTATACGTCGTAACATGAAGTCTGTACATTGGCCACAAAGTCTATACACTGCAGCACAGAGTCTGTACGTTGCAATATGAAGTCTGTACATTCTTCAGCCTATTCAACTCAGAGTCTGTACGTTGCCCATGCAATCAACATGCGAAGTCTATACATTACTTGTTGCTGCGTTTGTGCATCCATCTGCCAAGTCTGTACACTGGATCCTATTGAGACGGTGGATGAGGGTGTATCGGTGAAGGGAGAGAGACGATGGGAGGGAGTGTGCCGCTGAAGGGTGTGTCCCTGGGGCAATTAGGGGTGTACCGCTGAGGGTTCAAGGGGCGTGCCGGGGAAGGCTTTGAAGCGTGCCGCTGAAGGCTGGGAGGAGTGTGCCGCTAAAGGGTGTGTCCCTGGGGCAATTAGGGGTGTACCGCTGAGGGTTCAAGGGGCGTGCCGGGGAAGGCTTTGAAGCGTGCCGCCGAAGGCTGGGAGGAGTGTGCCGCTAAAGGGTGTGTCCCTGGGGTGATTAGGGGTGTACCGCTGAGGGTTCAAGGGGCGTGCCGGGGAAGGCTTTGAAGCGTGCCGCCGAAGGCTGGGAGGAGTGTGCCGGTGAAGGGATTGGATGAATATGCCACTGGAAGATGACTGGGGTGCACCGTTGAAGGGCCAATCAGGGCATGATGGCGGAGGTTCAATCAGTCTTCAATTCTTTATTTTAAGGCTTTTCTTTTCTTCTTGTTTTATTTTTTTTTTTATGCAGTTTTATATAAACTTCTCCCTTGTTTTGTTCTGTTCGGCCTCTCTGCCATGAGTCGGAAGTTCGGCCTGTCATGGCGTTGATCAGTTCGGTTCTTATCATGGTACTGGCAATGACTTGATTAGTTGGAGGGCTTCATCATTAATTATCCTGTTCGTTTGTTGCCTCCTTTTGCCTTATTTAACATGTTATTTTCTGACAAAAATTCGGCAGCATCTATCCTTGACCCGGGGCGTAAGGGAGATAAAGGGAACGCGCCCACATGGAGTGGCGGAACCCGACAACTGGAGGTGGGTGCCCGAGGGCAGCAACACCTTTATGGGACCTCGGAAAACCCGGAGAAAACTATGAACGGAGGGCTTCTAGTACTAGACAGAATGGGCTGGGGGTTGGCGGCTGAGGGCGTACCGCTGAGGCACCAGGGGAAGGTATACCGCTGGGGGGCTAGAAAGTGTGTCGCTGAGGGCTAAAAGGGGTGCACCGGCCAAGGGCAACGGGGTGTGCCGCTGAGGGCCAAAAGGGTGTACTGGTCAAGGGCCAACGGGGTGTGCCGCTGAGGGCCAAAAGGTGTGCCGGCCAAGGGCTGGAAAGTTGCATCGCTGGAGGATTAAAAGAGCTAAATGTGTGGGCTGGGAGACCTGCAGGCTATTCAGGGAAAGAATGGGAATTCAAGGCCGAGGAAGGGCTGCTGGAGATGAGTAAAGGACCCACAAGGCCAAGCTTCAAAGGGGAGGCATCACATTGAAACGGTGACTCGAAAGAAATTGGAGAAACGGAGAAAACGGACAACACACTGCACGCATTGTGAAGGCGGGAGTGAACCATCAGATATAGTAGGAAAGACCCAAGGAAGGTGATTTTTCATTCATGAGAAGCAAAGGGCCGAGGCCCTACATACACATCGACGGACACACCCGAGCCAAGGCTACGGGCAAGAAAGAAAACCCAAAAGCAAAAGAAAGGGAAGAGGAAAGCAAGGAAAACCATGAAAAGGAAGGTGTTGGGGCTGAAGTGGGGACGACCGTCCACCCTTCTTCTCCCACACCTCCCCCCATTACATTCAGCCCTCCTTCTCTCTTACTCTCTCTTCTTCCCGGTGGCCGTCGGAGGAGACTCACGCCGGCGCCCTTCTTCTTCTCTTCTCTCTTCTCTTCCTCTCTTGCCTATGTCTCTTCCGTTTGTCTGTTGCTCTGTCTCCTTTTTCCTCTCCCCTTTTTTTCGTCGAAGTGGGAGTCATTTATACTCCCGGCAGCGGGAGCCTTCGAGCACGGCCGTCGAAGGCGGGAAGCAACTCGTGATGATGGGGTTTGACTCCCCCTGTCCTGGCTGTCAGTGGAGTAGCCTGTGTGGCCCAACGATCGGATGACACCTCGGACGGCTCACTGCGCACCAAGGATATGTAGGGCATGGGCTTCACGTCGTCCCCCGCCGTTGAAAAAGCCTCACGCTGTGCCGCTGGCGGGCTGAACAAGCGTGCCGCAGGAGAGCCAAAAAGGCGTACCGCTGGAGCCCCAAATGGGCGTGCCGCTGGAGCCCCGGATGGGCGTGCCGCTGAAGCCCTTGGATGGGGTGTACCGCTGAACCCCCTTTGGGGTGTGCCGCTGAACGCCCATTGGGGCGTGCCGCTGAAGCCCTGGGCCGTGCCGCTGGGACCCCAAAGGGGTGTGCCGCTGAACGGCCCAGGGGGTGTGCCGCTGAGCACCCCAGGGTGTGCCGTTGAAGGCCGAATTGGGCATGCTTTTGAGCCTGGTCTGAGCCCGTTATGGACACGAGTCATGGCATGTTTGGCTTTCTTCGAGGCCCACGGATTGCGGGGCTTATTGTGATTGGTTTCTCTTCACGGCCGTGACTCCTGGAGGCGGCCTCGTGGCAGTACGCATACTTAGGGAGTCCGGACGACCTGTCTCTCCGGGGCTTCTTCACTCAGCGCCGTTGTTGATGCGGGGCCGAGCATAATATTTGGGTGTGCAATTTTTTGATGTCCACAACTACCAGAGGGGACGGGAGCGAGCATAGCGTGAGGGGCATCCCAGCACCTACTCCAGCACCAGCTACCTAGCCAGCTCCTCCGAGTATCGGAGGAACAAGGCCGACGCACGGGCTCGCGGCAAGAGACCTACCGATACCCAGGGATCGATGGGGCCCCCACGAGTTCCTCTTAGAGATAAAGATAGGAGCGAGGCAGAGAGTACGAGAGAGGAGGGTGGTGATGAGAGTTAGAGAGAGTTTGTTGTACACCACCTCCTTGACTTTTGTACCTATCCATGATTATGATAGTGAAATGAAAAAACATTATTTTTATGTTACCTGATTATCTCTATTGTGCTCTTGTGTACATGCCTTTCGTGTCCCTGTGTGACAAATCTTCAACAAACAGGTTAGTTACTCTATTCGACTTGGCCCCTTACTCAATAAGCAAGGGGGTGTCCTTCTGACCTTGGTAAAGGGTCAAGGGGCCAAGCCTTTAATCAACTAAGGTGAAATAAAAGAAAGATTTCAGTAATGCAATCATGTAGGCAGACGGATGCAAACATGAATTGAAAATATGATCATACATAATGCAAGCAAGCAAATTTTAATTTTTTATTTCTTCTTTTTTATATATTTTTATTTTTTTTGGTTTTGTGTTTTTTTTTTGTTATTTTGTTTTGTTTTTCTTTTTCATTTTTATGTGTTTTCATTTTTCATTTTTTCATTTTTTTAGGCTTAGCGTGGTATATAGGCCGAAAAACCTTACTCATTCACCATCTTAAATTCATTAATCATTCTCAAATAATTTAACGAGAGGTCAACGTTCTCAAAATTATGCTTTTACTCCAAAATCCCGCGCGGCACATCCTCCTAAGTCCATCTTTGTCATCCCTTAGGCTTATGGCACACCACGGAGGGAGAAAGGAAGAGTGGTGGGGGGAAGTTCACGAAGGGGTTCGAAAGACTGGGAGACTTCCCTATCTTATTGCCTGTTGGGGTTCGATCTTTGGCTTAGGGAAATTTCTTTGTCGCCCCTTGCCCTTGTGGATGCATGCTTACGACCAGGGCTTTCCCTACAGAGACTTTGCTATAATGCCCGGGATCCTTATTGGATTCTTATTAGGTCTTTCGGATCCTTTTCAGAGAGTTTCGGATCGCTTGTGTGGGTCCTGAGTTGAGTTTTACAATCCACGTGAGTTTTTCTCGTACTAGTTATAGAACCCTGTGGTGAGTTTAGTTCTCAGTTCATCGACTCATGGACGCCGCAGTTGTGATGTACTCTTCGAGACGATTGTTTCGACTATTTTTACGTATTTTTCTGAATTAGTGGATTTTTGGGCTAAAAATCGAATTTTTAGAAATTAAGAAAAATTCTGAATTTCTTTCTTTTTATTCTTTATTCTTTTTTTCTTTTCCTCATTCGCACGCGACCCTCCTCTCTCCCCCGTTTTTCTCTCATTTCTCTCCTCTCTTTCTCTCTCTCGTTCTCTCTCCTCTCTGGTCTGTTCGGCGCGGGGTGCACACCGTTGCGGAGCTGGCCGAGGCGGGGACACGATGGAGTGATTGGGACGCGGGATGGAGCGACGGTTTGAGCATGGCGTGGTGTGATCCCTTGGTGGATTCCGAGATCGGCGCGGTTCGTGATTTGGCATTTTCGACGTGGTTTAGTCACTTCGGCGTACAGTTTCTTTGGTGGAGGTAGGGAGACGGATCACCTACTCTTCCTGCACATTTTTCCTATAATTTCATGTTGTTCGGTGCGAGTTTGAGCGGGTTTCGCTCAGCTTCGATAAAATCATGCTTTGTGGAGTTCGTAGGGTTCGTCGGAAAACGGCAACAATTTTTAGATCGGTTGGTATCAATGGACTCCCTGGAATGTCAGCATTCCAGATCCGCTGATTTCGTGTCGTTTGGTTGTCATTTGGGGTCGGTACGAGTCCGGGAACCCCGGTGACCCAAATAGGGTCGATTCGATTGAATCGCCAGTTTGTCACCATTTCTGGGCCAATTCGACTCCCGTTGGAGTCTAAATGTTGTGTATCGTCGTTATGTGACTTTATGGATGTATCCCCTTCGTTTCGGAACTAACGGGGCTTGGAACCGGGCTTTAGGGCTCGGATCCGCCGGTTTTTCGCCGTAATCGGTCGACCGCGGCGGGCGGGCCGGTCGACTGGCCGACGTTCGCAGCGGACGGGGGACCGCCAGTTCGGTCCGGTCGATCGACCGCCCAGGGCCGATCAACCAACCCTGTTAGGTCGACCGCCCCCAGCGGTTAGGTCGACCGAAATTCACTTATTTTGACCATTTTGAGTCCCGGTCGGTCCGATTGAGACCCAATGACCGACCTACGGCCTCGTAAGTGTCCCGGACACCCTGTGGGTACCGTGTCCATATTTTTGGGGTGTCGGGAGGTGCCGTGTTACCTTGATTAGCGTGCCTGAAGGCATGCATGTTTCAAGCTTTGTGTTACACTCGATCGAGTCACCGTGAGTCGGTGTGAGTGCAGTGGGGTTCCCCCGCATGTGAGTGGCCTTCCGTGAGTTCCCGTCTTGAGGGAATGGTCTCGGCGGCCTGTGGTCTACCTCGGTATTCATGTTACCGTGGTCTTAGACCTAGTTATGATTTAAGTCTGTTGGCCTTGGCGGCCTAACCTTCATGTGTTTCTTCGCTGCAGCTCGCCTTCCTTAGGCTGCTACGAGTCGTTTGTCTTAGGTCAGCATCTTAGGGCAGTTAGTATGGTGGTTGTCTCTTGGACCGCCTAGTCCGTGTCGCGGATTTTCTATAGATTCGCTTGGTGGTTAGTTGGGCAGGTCAGCTGGAGTTGACTAAGTCTAGTGGTTCATCCTTGACCGCTACAGTCGCCTCGTGGCCCTACCCCTGACCGCCAGTGTTCTTGTCTCTGTGTGCATAGCGGTTTCCTCCTTGACTACTTGGTTTCCCTAGCAGCTGAATTATGGATCGTTTATGCCCAGAGTATCGTTTCCCATCATTTTGATTTCCGTATATCTTGGCTTGACCTTGTGGTTTTCTGTTCCCGTGGATATCTTTTGATGTCCTATGAGGGCTAAGGCCGTGTTAGGAGGTAGCTAGGAGTTTTCTTGCTTGAAGTAGGATTTTCTTTCCTACTATAGAATCATCATTGTCGGGGTTTCGATCAACCCGGGGTGACCCAATGGTTGACTGATAACCTTGATTGTCTCGGCGGTTCTGTCCAATTCAAGACGTGATTCTGGATGCTTCGGGGTATCGTCTTACCTCAGTTTGCGTGTCCAGGTGTGCTGAGGGTCTTGTTGATCCCTCAGGTCTCCGTGTGTCGTTTTACGCGAGTATGTCGTTTCCTTTGGCTTAGGAATAGATCGATTGGCGGTTTGTTCCGCTTTGTACGACGATCTTGACTCCGAGTCGTGAGACTCAAGGATCGTTGTGTTTTCAGGTCTAGTTGCCTTATCCTGAGTCCGGTGGCAGTCTGGTATGCTACCTCGTGTCCTGTGCTTCGTAGTCCGTATGATAGTGCTTCCTTGCCTGTCTGTACTACATCACTCTTGTTTCAGAGTTCTGTGTCTAGTGAGCCTCTACTAGTCGTTGCCTTATGACACGTTACGGCGTGTCGGCCCTTGTGGCGGGGCAGTTCCCAATATACAGTTTGTAAGCTAGTTTCCGTGGGGCCCCGCTGTACATTGGCATCCTGCTGGGTGGGGAAAACTAGCTAGAGTTCTGGTTCTCCAGCAAGAGTCAGTGTGTGAACACGTGGTCAGGGGCTTTGGACTGACGCCGATGGGGGTTCCTCTGTCTAGTCACTCGTTACTGTAGTCCTGTTCTGGTTCTGAGTGTGTCTTAGTCTCTGTCGTGGTTTGGGCGGCATAGTAGACGAGACGCTTGTAGGCGCAGCATAAGACATCAGTGGACGCAGCTGGCTGTTCTTCTAGTAAGGGGGTACTTCTGTCACGTGGCACGTGACTCTCGTGTTTCTCGCACGTCGTGACCTTTCCGGGTTAGCCCTCTCGTGGTTTTGCCCGAGGTTAGTGTTGTGTCGTGTGCACAACGTTCTAGTCGTGTGTGGTCGTATCTAGAAGAGCGTGCACGACAATCGAGTCGTGTATACTATAGGCCGTCTGTGTCTATCTAGGTCTTTTTCTAAACTTGTTGTCTGGTCTCGTAGGCCTTCATCTTGGGCCTCGTGCTTACCGACAGATCGATAACTCCTGACTTCATCAGTTCAGAGTTACCCATCTGTTGCTGTTGTTGTTTGGAGTAGCTTAGGGGCCGAGGTTAGTTTGGCAGCCGTGTTTTGTTCAGTACGGCTTTTCCATTTTCTTTTAGCTATTTCTACTCCTTCCGTTCCGGTCTTCTTTTACAGCTTTCTAGTGTAGTTTTCCTGCTTTACTACACCTGTTGTTTTTGTCGTTCCGTGTTACTGCGTGTTTTTCAGTGGGGATCTGCGTGACCCCTACTGGGCCAGTGACACGTGGCTCACCCCTGCTTTTCAGGTGGGTGGCGTTGTTCTGCTTCTGTGGTTCCTGGTGTGGCGAGTTCGTAGCTGCCAGCGGTACCTACGTCGGGCTTTCCCCGACCTCAGTGTACGTTTTCCTTTCTGTTGACTGTACTGCTTCTCTTTCCTCTAGACTAGACTCTAGTATAATTGTTAAACTTAAATTGTTAATTAAAAAGTAATTTTATTTCTGCTACTTTAGCAAACCGATCTAATGAAATTTAATTGCTTACTGTTATATCTCTGTGGCTTCAATGTACTACACGACAATACCTTTTCCCTTTAGAGCTTTTACAGCTCTTGGGAGGCTTCACGGGTTCCAAGCGGTATCGGGTCTGCTCGGTGGTCCTATCGGGATCCGGGTATATCCGATATCTGGGATCCGGGTCGTCACAGTTGGTATCAGAGCATTGTTGTGTGAAGTACATGGGAATCCGAGATATACAGTTTCCAGAGTCCTGAAAGTCCAGTACAGTCTTCAGCTGGCATTAGGTTTTGTGATTCTTTATCGCTTCATTTTCCGTGTGTTGTCTTATGCGTGCTATGTCAGCACTATACGAGATGGTTTTGCTCTCGTCAAGATGCGACGAGATGCTCTTTTTCATCTTGGTGTTTGTCTCGATCGTGCTGTGCTTGGTAGAGTTTGTTGATAGGCTTGAATCTGTAGTACATTGTTCGAGATTTTTCCGTGGTTTATTCAGGTGCCTGGTGACTTCTTCGAGTTGGTGTGATGGCCGTACATGTTCTGACATTGTTTTGGTCGTCCCAGCTTAAGTCTGTGCAGCTCCTGAGGTGTTTCGCTTCTGTCGAAGTGCTCGATTAGATTCCTCGATTAAGAAGATGCTCAGGCGACCTAGGATTTTTCCTTCATGGTGTGCTTCTGTTAATCGAGCTTGATGCTTCTCGTTCCGTTTGGTGGAGTCTTTTTTGAGGTAAGCCTTGGAATTGCTGTCTTGGTGAGGCCTTTGTCCTGTGTCTACTTAAGTGTGGATAGTATTTCTTCTGAGCCTGATCTTCTCCTTGGTTTACGGTTGCCTAGCTTTGGACCTAATCTTTGTGTTGAGAGCTGTTGTGCACCGTGTTCATCATGCCGTGTCTGACAGCTGATATGTTGTGAAGGGTCATTATTTGTTTCAGGACGTAATGGTAAGCTGAGATTAGCTTTTCTTTGTGCTTTGAGCTGAAGCTGGTGCTCTTCTTGGTTCAAACTTAGGCTATTTGTGATCGGTTGCTCGCAGGATCAGTACTCGTGGCGTGATATATTGTGATTTCTTAAATTGCGATGGCGCCGAGTGTGTGCTGAGATACGGATGTCGAGGTATTTCTGATGCCTGTGTGCGTTGTGTGAGTGCGCAGCGGAAGCGTGTGGGCTGATAACCCACAGGTCGAGGATCGTTGGTTGTAAGATTCTGACTGGTCGAGAGAATTGTTTTTCTCGATGTGACTTCGTCTTGGCTGTCTGTTCTTTGATGTGGTCTTTTGTCGTGTCGTTGCTGGAGTTATTCTGGTGTTGGCATCAACATTTGTGAGTGTTAGGGAATCTATCAGCATTCATGTTGATTGCGTACCCTCTGTAGGGTATTGTGCTCTCAGGACGTGATCGTGGTCCTTGAGATACGTTCCCCGAGATTGTTGTCATTTTTATTGCCATGGGTCTGTTCTTGGTAAGCTGCTCGATGCGTGACCCATCCCTTGTGGTTGTGCGTTCAGCTGTCGTTATGCCTTGATGTGACCTAGCTTGTAGTTGCGTTCCGTAGTTCTGTGTTCAGTACGGAGCCGGGATCCTTCAAGTGCTGCTGTTGTTGTTGTCGTTTGATCGTTGTTTCTCTATGATTTTGTGTACCTATCTTGGCACTATCTTGGACTAGGTTTGTCGGTTAGCCTTGCTGTACTCTTCTCTCCCGGTAGAGTTAGCTGGCGTCTCGATCAGATGTAATGTCTGACTGAGGACTGACTTGATTGTGCTTGTGGTCCGGTGTTGTCGTTGGCGTCATGTGTGCCAGGCTTTCGTGGTTGCCTTTGACACTGGAGCCGATGATGTTGTCGAGCTGTCAGCTAAGAGGACTATGCTTCCTTGTTTGAGCTGATGCTTACCGTGTCTATCGTTTTATTTTCCCGGTATCTGTTGTCGTGGCATGGGTCGTGTCTCCTTTCCTGTGAGACGTAAGCGACATTGCCTTGTTTTGGAGGTGTCAGACTTATGTTCACTTGTGTCATGCTCGATCCAGAGTGTGTACCTGTGATTATGGTCTAACTATGTCCCTCTGAATTGTGTTTCTCGAGATTCGCACTGTTTCAAGTCATGTCTTGGGGTTGTTCTTCCATGCTTCTCCTTTGCTAGTCCTTAAATTTCGAGGACGAAATTTCTTAAAGGAGGGGAGGATGTAATGCCCTGGATCCTTATTGGATTCTTATTAGGTCTTTCGGATCCTTTTCAGAGAGTTTTGGATCGCTTTTGTGGGTCCTGAATTGAGTTTTACGATCCACGTGGATTTTTCTATCGTACTAGTTACGGAACCCTATGGTGAGTTTAGTTCTCAGTTCATCGACTCGTGGATGCCGCAGTTGCGATGTACTCTTCGAGACGATCGTTTCGACTATTTTTGCGTATTTTTCAGAATTAGTGAATTTTCGGGCTAAAAATCGAATTTTCAAAAATTAGGAAAAATTCATAATTTCTTTCTTTATATTCCTTTTTCTTTTTTTCTTTTCCTCATTCGCACGCGACCCTCCTCTCTCCCCCGTTTTCTCTCATTTCTCTTCTCTCTTTCTCTCTCTCGTTCTCTCTCCTCTCTGGTCTGTTCGGCGCGAGGTGCACACCATTGCAGAGCTGGCCGAGGCGGGGACACGATGGAGTGATCTGGACACGGGATGGAGCGACGGTTTGAGCATAGCGTGCCGCGATCCCTCGGTGGATTCTGAGATCGGCGCGCTTCGTGATTTGGCATTTTCAGTGCGGTTTAGTCGCTTCGGCGTATGGTTTCTTCGGTGGAGGTAGGGAGACGGATCACCTACTCCTCCTGCACATTTTCCCTATAATTTCACGTTGTTCGGTGCGAGTTTGAGTGGGTTTTGCTCAGCTTCAGTAAACTCGTGCTTTTATGGAGTTCGTAGGGTTCATCGAAAAATGGCGATGATTTTTAGATCGGTTGGTATCAATGGACTCCCTGGAATGTCAGCATTCCAGATCTGCTGATTTCGTGTCGTTTGGTTGTCATTTGGGGTCGGTACGAGTTCGGGAACCCCGGTGACCCAAATAGGGTCGATTCGATTGAATCACCCATTTCTCACCGTTTCTTGGCCGATTCGACTCCCGTTGGAGTGTAAATGTTGTGTATCGTCGTTCTGCGACGTTATGGATGTATCCCCTTCGTTTCGGAATGAACGGTGCGTGGAACCGGGCTTTAGGGCTCGGATCCGCCGATTTTTCACCGTAATCGGTCGACCGCCGCGGGCGGGCCGGTCGACCAGTCGACGTTCGTAGCCGACGGGGGACCGCCAGTTCGGTCCAATCGACAGACTGCCCAGGGCCGGTCGACCGACCCTGTAAGGTCGACCGAAATTCACTTGTTTTGACCGTTTTGAGTCCCGGTCGGTCCGGTTGAGACCCAATGACCGACCTATGGCCTCGTAAGTGTCCCGGACACCCTGTGGGTCTCATGTCCTTGTTTCTGGGGTGTCGGGAGGTGCCGTGTTACCTCGATTAGCGTGCTCGAAGGCATGCAT
Source organism: Amorphophallus konjac (assembly GCA_022559845.1). NCBI lineage: Eukaryota > Viridiplantae > Streptophyta > Magnoliopsida > Alismatales > Araceae > Amorphophallus > Amorphophallus konjac. Next base: position 178,741,050 of record CM040121.1, read on the forward strand.
GTTTTGAGCTTTGTGTTACGCTCGATCGAGTCACCGTGAGTCGGTGTGAGTGTGGTGGGGTTCCCCCGCATGTGAGTGGCCTTTCGTGAGTTCCCGTCTTGAGGGAATGGTCTCGGCAACCTGTGGTCTACCTCGGTATTCATGTTACCGTGGTCTTAGACCTAGCTATGATTTAAGTCGGTTGGCCTTGGCGGCCTAACCTTCATGCGTTTCTTCGCTGTAGCTCGCCTTCCTTAGGCTGTGGTGCGGACACCCGAGCAGTTGATCGGCATGACACACCGAGCCACCGGTACCGCACACGGAGCACGACACGAGCCACCTCAGCGTCCATCTGGCTCGGAGACAGCCTGGAGACTCCGCCTTGAGCCTCCCCATTTATTATATTTAGCTAGACTTTATGTGTGTAATTTGTATTTATTTCGTTGCATTCGGTTTGCCATTTTGAGTGTAATAGGGGCTTACGAGTATTTTGGACCCCGTGGGCCCCACGGGCCCCCCGGGCCCCACCACATTGGGCCACCTCAGCCTAGGGTCCCACGTGGGGCCAGTCAACATGCCACATGGGAGCATCTAGAACATTGACTTGTAATTGGACACATGGGGGACAATGGACTTGAAAAGTCCAAATGGGAGGCCACCTACCCCCACCCACCATTCAACCCTCCCTCCTTGGTCCAAGGGCCGCCCCGCCCCCCTTTTATTTTTTTATGTATTTTTTTTGTGTGATGTTCACATCTCATCCCCACCCTCCATCCCCATCCCCTAGATCCAATGGTTGTGGATGGATGTGAGATGTAAGGTATTTAAACTTGTATTTTCCATTTTAGTGAATTAATGCATTCATTTGGAAGAAAAAACCTTGGAGCTCCAGCTTGGTGCGCCTCTCTCTCCCCCCTTGCAGCTTTGAAGGTTGCCTCTGGAGGTGTGACTCCTCCCCTATCAGTTCCGGTCATGGCCGCCGCCGCCACGAGCCGCCACCGCACCGCCATCGCCTACATCGGAGTTCTGCCCGCGCAGTACCACAGCAGCCTCCACGAAATTCAGCTATCAACCACGAGCTCAGATCGACCTAGGAATTTTACTGGAGGTCCCAGGGGTGTCAAGGATACCCCATAAAATTTGGTTTGTCATTCAGATTCCGTTTCACAATTTTTGATTTTCATCCACCCTTCCACTTTGGTTCTGCCAAAATTCTGTCTAGGTTCTCATCCGCCATGAGTTTCAAGTCTTAGGTCCTTTTTTGATTTTCTTTGGTTCGCCCAATTTAACTGGGTGTTCCTTGCATCCATCCCTTCATCCACCATTTTTTTTAATTTTTGGTTCGTCCATTTCATATTTTCTAAAATTCGTTCTCAGTCCTAGCTACAGTTCTGTTCCCCAGTTCCCAGATCCGACCACCAGACACTCCAAAAATCCTATCAAATCACCACCACCTCCAAATCCAATTCTAAAAATTGTCCCAGCTTCATGGTTTGATTATCTACAAAGTTGAAGAAGAGCTTGAAGTCTGATTCCTACGGCAAGTAGGCGGTCAACGGTGGTTCTCAGACAAGTACCCTGTAAATCTGATGTCTCGGTTACTGTACAACAGGGATTTGTAAATTCATTAAAGTCTAGATCCGGCTAGATCCATCAGATCTCTCTGAGTCTAGATTGAAGCATTTGAAGAGAGCTTTCCAACGATAGCTCATGCGTCCCGATCCGACGTCGGGATCGACCGCAGCGGCTGTTTTCGCCGGAGCGCGCGCAGGGAAAACAGAACTGAAATCCGTGGGCAGCCATTCCACAACTTGAAGATCGGACCCGACCGGCCACCAATCGGTGTCTCCGGCCGACCGCCGTCCGTGGAGGCGCACCACCAAGGGTCTCCATCATAGTGGGACCCACCTCCGCAGATCCGGAGGACAGCGCCATCCGTGGGCCCCACGGGCCCGCAGAACCCGCCGTTCGGGAAGCACGAAAACGCGGAGTTCGGCGCGTCGAGTCGACATCAAGATGCCGCCTGTCAACCTGATTTGCGTGATCCCCGAGGCCCACATGTGACCTTTTACCTCCCTGCGTGGAGTGGGTCGAATCCTTTTGTACCGCTGTGAATTATGTTAACCGGGGGTCCGTAAGTCAGCCGGGGTGTCTTCGCCACGCCGGGTGCGTGGAGGTAAAGGTCTTAACTTCTTGGCGTTACATTGCTTAGCTAGTATACGGTCTTAGGCCGCTGCCGAGAGTGTAGGTACTAGCCCGTGTGTCCATGTCACCGCTATGAGCGTGAGAGTGACCCGTCCCGCGACTCGATCCGAGTCCGGAAGTGAGTCTGACTACCTTGAACTCTGCCGGTTCCTTAACCGCGCACGATCCACGCTTTCCCTCGCATGGGACGCCGAGTGAGCTTGTACTTCTGTTAGCGACGTTTGCCACTAGGAGCTCATAGTGTCGGGCTTAGCGTCTCCCTGGTGTGTATTGCTGGTCGCGTCTTCATTTAGAGTCCGAGGGTGGCACTGTATAGTGTCGTCTCCCGTGTCCGTCCCGCATCAGTTTGGTATCAGAGAAGTTGAGTCTAGGGTAGTCGTTGCATAAGTCTTGCATAGTCTAAGGTTACCCCACACACACCTTCACTCGGTATATCCAAAGGTGTTGTCCGACCGTTAGGCTTCGCCTACCGGGAAGACCACACACTTGCGCGAGTGACCTTCGGGTCGATTACCTCCGCCGCGTATCGAGTCTTGGCCGTGTCTAGGGTGTAGTCGAGTCTCATTCTTTTCAAAACAAAAAAAAGTGTTTTAAATTGCATTCTTTCAAAATACCAAAAAAGGAGTGTTTTCAAATTGCAATTAGGTCTAAGTGTATCATTTAGTGTGTTTGCATTAGTCGGTCGTTGTCACCTAGTCCGTACGTCTTTGCATGCCCACCCGTCAAGGCACCCAATACTCGCCACCACCACCTATGGCGGACTCCCGAGCCCGTAGTTCCGATGAGTCTTCCACGGCCGAGATGTTCCGGGCCATCATGGATCGTTTAGACACGCGTATGGATGGTCTTAGTACGCGTATGGATGGCATAGGGACGCGTCTAGAAGGGAGGATGAAGGTCCTCGAGGATCGGGCCAGGGTTTCGGAGCAGTCCATTCAAGGCCTTGTTGGGAGGATTGCCGTCCTAGAGAGGGGCCCAGTAGCGGCGCAACCCGCGCCGACGAACGGCCAACAAGAGCCGGTGCAGCAACCCGCTGTGCCAAGGGCTCAGGTGGAGGATGTCGGGAGGCAACAGGCGCCTATAGTGGATGATTATGCCTCCGACAATGATCACGGGGGTAACGGTTGTCGTCATCAACGACGGAATCGTGATGACGAGGATGACGACCGCATTCTTAGGGGTGTGCGTGCGGACCCTCCCACTTTTAGCGGGTCCTTGGACCCTAGGGTGTATTTAGATTGGGAGGCCGGCATGGACCGGTACTTCGAGTGGTTTGAGATGACGGACCACCGAAGAGTCCGATACGCAAAGATGAAGTTGCAAGGGCAGGCCCAAACTTATTGGATCAATGTGGAGAGCCTGCTCAACCAGCGACGTCAACCCCAAATCGGTACCTGGGATGGTATGAAACTCAAATTGAGGGAGAAGTACCTTCCTGCCTCATATCGCCAACGTCTTATTGACAAGTGGCAAAGCATCTCCCAAGGGAACCGATCCGTGACCGAGTACACCGCCGAGTTCGATGAGTATTACTTGCGGTGCGGGGTCACGGAAGAGAGCACCATGACGATATCCCGCTTTCGGAGAGGGTTGCGGCCTAATTATCAATATGAACTCTTTCGCCGCAATGCCACCACTTTGGAGCAGGCATATCAGATTGCTCTTGAATTGGAGCAGTTCGAGGCCGAGTTCGAGTCACCCCATCGGTTGGGCTCCTTTCCCCTTCGTAGTGTCGAGTCCCGTGGCTCATCTGGCACATATCCGAGGGCCCCCATGGCTCGACCTCAGGAGCCCGCTCGCCACGAGCCCTTTGCTCCTAGGCCTCACCCTCCACCCCCGAGGGACCTTCCTCGTCCCCAGCATCTTACGGCCCCACCCATAGCCCGTCCACCGGCACCCGCACCACCCGCACGTCCTTTGTTGCCTACGCCTCCTATCCGTCGGGAGGATAAAGGTAAAGGACCTATGATTGGGGAGCCTAGTGGATCACGGCAGCAGTGTTATCGCTGCAATGGGTTTGGCCATTTCGCCAACCAGTGTTCCACCTGCCCATCTCTTCACATTGGGGACACACAGGCCGAGGATACCACCCCTGCGGGCCTAGAGTTAGTCAGCTATGAGGCAGATGAAGAGCTAGCTGACGAGTACTATGAGATGGGAGGTGAGGCCCAGGATGTCCAGCAGTTGGATGATACCCATGTGGGGGTCGTCAGATGTATCCTCACCCAGCCACAGGTCAGTGATGACTGGCGTCGGACCACTATCCTTCATGTATTCTGTAGGCTGGGAAAGCAAATTTGCAAGGTGGTCATCGATAGCGGGAGTTGTATCAATGCAATCTCCACGAACGCTGTCACTCGTCTTGGTCTCACACCCGTAGACCATCCTTGTCCCTATCAGGTATCATGGGTGGATACCACTTCCATTTCGGTCAGGCTGCGGTGCTTGGTCCCGCTGCAGCTCCACTCCTACCGTGATGATATCTGGTGTGACGTTCTCCCCATGGAAGTGGGAAGTATCATTCTTGGTAGGCCGTGGTTATTCGACCGAGATGCCACACTCCATGGTCGGTTGAACACCTATACCTTCGACCACAATGGCCAGCGGGTCACCCTCCAACCCGTTCGGCCCAGGAGCCCATCAGTCAGGGGTCCTACTGGCCCGAGTACCCCGAAGCCTTCCGTTCCCGGGCCTAGTACCCCATCCCCAGCTCGGGCTATGACCGTTACCTCTGGCCCAGGAGAGCCCTCGACGAGGAGATTGATGATGATTAGCTCCCGGGAAATGGAGCAGGAGCTTAGTCAGGGCTGTCCGGTGTTTGCCATTACGGTCCGAGAGGTGGAGCGGGACTCCGAGGGTGAGCTCCCACCCGAGGTTGTTCCCATTCTGCAGGAGTATGCTGATGTCTTTCCCGATAAGCTTCCCGAGGGACTCCCACCCATGCGGGATATTCAGCATGCCATCGACCTTGTTCCGGGCTCTTCTTTGCCCAACCTTCCTCATTATCGAATAAGCCCCACGGAGCATGCCGAGCTTAAACGGCAGGTCGATGAGCTCGTGCAGAGAGGATCTGTTCGGGACAGCATGAGTCCATGTGCTGTACCCGCGTTACTCGCCCCGAAGAAGGATGGCACGTGGAGAATGTGCATTGATAGTCGTGCCATCAACAAAATCACCGTGAAGTACAGGTTCCCTATTCCCCGCCTTGATGACATGCTAGACATGATGGCAGGTGCCACTATCTTTTCGAAGATCGATCTTAAGAGTGGCTACCATCAGGTGAGGATTAGGCCAAGTGATGAGTGGAAGACCGCATTTAAGACCAAGGACGGTCTATATGAGTGGTTGGTCATGCCTTTTGGGTTGACCAATGCCCCTAGCACTTTCATGCGACTCATGACACAGGTCCTTCGGCCTTTCATCGGAGTCTTTGTAGTGGTGTATTTTGATGATATTCTTATCTATAGTCGCATCACGGGGGACCACTTAGACCACCTTCGGCAGGTCTGTCTACTTCTCAGGCGAGAGCAGCTATTTGCGAACCCACAGAAGTGTGCATTCATGACACCTCAGCTTATCTTCTTGGGTTTCATTGTGTCTAGTACTGGGGTCTCCGCCGATCCGGAGAAGGTCCGGGCCATTGTTGAGTGGCCGGAACCCCGTATGGTTCATGATGTCCGCAGCTTTCATGGCCTTGCGACGTTCTACCGTCGCTTCATCCGCGGATTTAGCTCCGTCACTGCCCCGATCATGGATTGCATCCGGAAGGGCACCTTTGTATGGACGAAGGCCGCATCTGCCGCCTTCAAGGACATCAAGGAGCGCATGACCGAGACACCTATCCTTCGACTGCCTGATTTCTCGAAGGTGTTTGAGGTCTGTTGTGATGCGTCGGGTGTTGGGATAGGAGGGGTTTTGAGTCAGGAGTCCCACCCGATCGCATATTTCAGCGAGAAGCTGAATGACGCGAAACTGTGATATTCCACATATGATAAAGAATTCTACGCAGTTGTTCAGGCTCTTAGGCATTGGAGGCACTATCTTTTACATCAGGAGTTTGTCCTATACTCCGACCACGAGGCATTGAGGTACCTCCATTCGCAAAAGAAGCTTAACTCGCGTCACAGTCGTTGGGTCGAGTATCTCCAACAGTTCACCTTTGTGCTTAAACATAAGGCTGGAGTGGAGAACAAGGTGGCCGATGCCTTGAGTCGGCGAGCATGTCTTCTTACCACCATGAGTGCCGAGGTCATAGGGCTAGAGAAGATGAAGGAGGCCTATGTTGATTGTCCTGACTTCGGTCAGATTTTTACTACTCTCCAGGCTGGGCCCTCGAGAGACCATGATGATTATGTGCTTCAGGAGGGTTACCTCTTTCGAGGTAGCAGGCTATGTGTTCCCCGAACTTCGGTTCGAGATTTCTTAGTGTGGGAACTACATGCGGGAGGTCTAGCCGGCCACTTTGGTCGGAACAAGACTATTGAGGCAGTGGAGCATCATTTTTATTGGCCGAGCTTGAAGCGCGATGTTGCTAACATCGTGGCTCAGTGCCGTACTTGTGCTACGGCCAAGATGAAGAAGCAAAGCTCGGGTCTTTATACGCCTCTCCCCGTGCCTGATGCCCCGTGGCAGGATGTTAGTATGGATTTTATTTTGGGATTACCACGTACCTCTAGGAAGCATGACTCGGTCTATGTGGTGGTTGACCGTTTCTCGAAGATGGCCCTCTTTATCCCCTGCTCGAAGACTTCGGATGCTTCTAGGGTAGCCTGCCTATTCCTTACTCATGTGGTGTGCAAGTTCGGGTTGCCTCGCACTATAGTGTCTGACCGTGATGTTAGATTCACTTCCTATTTTTGGAAGACACTATGGCATATGATGGGTACGCACCTCAAGTTTTCCACTGCATATCATCTCCAGACAGATGGTCAGACCGAGGTGGTCAATAGGAGTCTGGGAGATCTTTTGAGGTGTCTAGTTAAGGACCGCATTGGGGATTGAGATCTCATTTTACCCATGGTTGAGTTTGCATACAATGATTCGGTGAATAGGTCTACCGGCATGAGTCCATTTGAGATTGTCACAGGTCGTAGGCCTAGGAAACCCGTTGACCTTGTCCCCATGCCTATCCATGCTAGAGTGTCGGAGTCGGCCGAGTCGTTTGCTAGGCATGTTAGTAGTTTGCATGACGACATCCGTCGTCACATTGAGGCCAGCAATGCACGGTACAAGGAGTTAGCCGATGCCCACCGACACCACCGAGAGTTCCACGAGGGCGAATACGTCATGATCAGGGTAAGACCTGAACGGTTTCCCTCTGGAACCGTTAAGAAGTTGCAAGCTCGCGGAGCCGGTCCATTCAGAGTGTTGAAACGCGTTGGATCCAATGCGTATGTTGTGGACCTGCCCGAGGAATATGGTATAAGCTCTACCTTCAATGTATCAGATCTTGTTGCATATAGGGACCCAGCGGCGATCCCTAGTGAGCCTTTTGAGCCATCTCCTCCCCTTGAGAGTGATCCCACACCTGAGTGTCCACTTCCACCTCTAGCCCCTTTTTCACGGCAGCGTGAGCATATAGATCGTATACTGGACGAGCAGGTGACAGTTACCAGGAGTGGATCTTACCCGCGCTACATAGTGCGATGGAGAGGACGGCCCGCTACTGAGGACACATGGATCACACATGGCGAGTTGCAGCAGATTGATCCGGACCTTTTGGAGCGATGCAGACCCTTACTCGACAGGGTCGAGTTTCTCCCACCCGGGGAGAATTGGTGCGGACACCCGAGCAGTTGATCGGCATGACACACCGAGCCACCGGTACCGCACACGGAGCACGACACGAGCCACCTCAGCGTCCATTTGGCTCGGAGACAGCCTGGAGACTCCGCCTTGAGCCTCCCCATTTATTATATTTAGCTAGACTTTATGTGTGTAATTTGTATTTATTTCGTTGCATTCGGTTTGCCATTTTGAGTGTAATAGGGGCTTACGAGTATTTCGGACCCCGTGGGCCCCACAGGCCCCCCCGGGCCCCACCACATTGGGCCACCTCAGCCTAGGCTCCCACGTGGGGCCAGTCAACATGCCACATGGGAGCATCTAGAACATTGACTTGTAATTGGACACATGGGGGACAATGGACTTGAAAAGTCCAAATGGGAGGCCACCTACCCCCACCCACCATTCAACCCTCCCTCCTTGGTCCAAGGGCCGCCCCCCCCTTTTATTTTTTTATGTATTTTTTTTGTGTGATGTTCACATCTCATCCCCACCCTCCATCCCCATCCCCTAGATCCAATGGTTGTGGATGGATGTGAGATGTAAGGTATTTAAACTTGTATTTTCCATTTTAGTGAATTAATGCATTCATTTGGAAGAAAAAACCTTGGAGCTCCAGCTTGGTGCGCCTCTCTCTCCCCCCTTGCAGCTATGAAGGTTGCCTCTGGAGGTGTGACTCCTCCCCTATCAGTTCCGGTCATCGCCGCCGCCGCCACGAGCCGCCACCGCACCGCCATCGCCTTCATCGGAGTTCTGCCCGCGCAGTACCATAGCAGCCTCCACGAAATTCAGCCATCAACCACGAGCTCAGATCGACCTAGGAATTTTACTGGAGGTCTCAGGGGTGTCAAGGATACCCCATAAAATTTGGTTTGTCATTCAGATCCCGTTTCACAATTTTTGATTTTCGTCCACCCTTCCACTTTGGTTCTGCCAAAATTCTGTCCAGGTTCCCATCTGCCATGAGTTTCAAGTCTTAGGTCCTTTTTTTGATTTTCTTTAGTTCGCCCAATTTAACTGGGTATTCCTTGCATCCATCCCTTCATCCACCATTTTTTTTAATTTTTGGTTCGTCCATTTCATATTTTCTAAAATTCGTTCTCAGTCCTAGCTACAGTTCTGTTCCCCAGTTCCCAGATCCGACCACCAGACACTCCAAAAATCCTATCAAATCACCACCACCTCCAAATCCAATTCTAAAAATTTTCCCAGCTTCATGGTTTGATTATCTACAAAGTTGAAGAAGAGCTTGAAGTCTGATTCCTACGGCACGTAGGCGGTCAATGGTGGTTCTCAGACAAGTACCCTGTAAATCTGATGTCTCAGTTACTGCACAATAAGGATTTGTAAATTCATTAAAGTCTAGATCCGGCTAGATCCATCAGATCTCTCTGAGTCTAGATTGAAGCATTTGAAGAGATCTTTCCAATGATAGCTCATGCGTCCCGATCCGACGTCGGGATCGACCGCAGCGGCTGTTTTCGCCGGAGCGCGCGCAGGGAAAATAGAACTGAAATCCGTGGGCAGCCATTCCACAACTTGAAGATCGGACCCGACCGGCCACCAATCGGTGTCTCCGGCCGACCGCCGTCCGTGGAGGCGCGCCACCAGGGGTCTCCATTATAGTGGGACCCACCTCCGCAGATCCGGAGGACAGCGCCATCCGTGGGCCCCACGGGCCCGCAGAACCCGCCGTTCGGGAAGCACGAAAACGCGGAGTTCGGCGCGTCGAGTCGACATCAAGATGCTGCCTGTCAACCTGATTTGCGTGATCCCCGAGGCCCACATGTGACCTTTTACCTCCCTGCGTGGAGTGGGTCGAATCCTTTTGTACTGCTGTGAATTATGTTAACCGGGGGTCCGTAAGTCAGCCGGGGTGTCTTCGCCACGCCGGGTGCGTGGAGGTAAAGGTCTTAACTTCTTGGCGTTACATTGCTTAGCTAGTATACGGTCTTAGGCCGCTGCCGAGAGTGTAGGTACTAGCCCGTGTGTCCATGTCACTGCTGTGAGCGTGAGAGTGACCCGTCCCGCGACTCGATCCGAGTCCGGAAGTGAGTCTGACTACCTTGAACTCTGCCGGTTCCTTAACCGCGCACGATCCACGCTTTCCCTCGCATGGGACGCCGAGTGAGCTTGTACTTCTGTTAGCGACGTTTGCCACTAGGAGCTCATAGTGTCGGGCTTAGCATCTCCCTGGTGTGTATTGCTGGTCGCGTCTTCATTTAGAGTCCGAGGGTGGCACTGTATAGTGTCGTCTCCCGTGTCCGTCCCGCATCAGGCTGCTACGAGTCGTTTGTCTTAGGTCAGCATCTTAGGGCAGTTAGTATGGTGGTTGTCTCTTCGACCGCCTAGTCCGTGTCACGGATTTTCTATAGATTCGCTTGGTGGTTCGTTGGGCAGGTCAGCTGGAGTTGGCTAAGTCTAGTGGTTCATCCTTGACCGTTACAGTCTCCTCGTGGCCCTACCCATGACCGCTAGTGTTCTTGTCTCTGTGTGCATAGCGGTTTCCTCCTTGACTGCTTGGTTTCCCTAGCAGCTGAATGATGGATCGTTTATGCCCAGAGTATCGTTTCCCATCATTTTGATTTCCGTATATCTTGGCTTGACCTTGTGGTTTGCTGTTCCCATGGATATCTTTTGATGTCCTATGAGGGCTAAGGCCGTGTTAGGAGGTAGCCAGGAGTTTTCTTGCTTGAAGTAGGATTTTCTTTCCTACTGTAGAATCATCATTGTCGGGGTTCCGGTCAACCCGGGGTGACCCTATGGTTAACAGGTAACCTTGAGTGTCTCGACGGTTCTATCCAATTCGAGACGTGGTTCTGGATGCCTCAAGGTATCGTCTTACCTCAGTTTACGTGTCCAGGTGTGCTGAGTTGTTGATCCCTCAGGTCTCCGTGTGTCATTTTACGCAAGTATGTCGTTTCCTCTGGCTTAGGAATAGACCGATTGGCGGCTTGTTCCGCTTTGTACGACGATCTTGACTCCGAGTCGTGAGACTCAAGGATCGTTGTGTTTTCAGGTCTAGTTGCCTTGTCCTGAGTCCGGTGGCAGTCTGGTATGCTAACTCGTGTCCTGTGCTTCATAGTACGTATGACAGTGCTTCCTTGCCTGTCTGTACTACAGCACTCTTGTTTCAGAGTTCTGTGTCTAGTGAGCCTCCACTAGTCGTAGCCTTACGACACGTTACGGCCTGTCGGCCCTTGTGGCGGGGCAGTTCCCGATATATGGTTTGTAAGCTAGTTTTTGTGGGCCCCAGCTGTACAGTGGCGTCCTGGTGGGTGGGGAAAACTAGCTAGAGGCCTAGCTCTCCAGCAAGAGTCGGTGTGTGCACACGTGGTCAGGGGCTTTGGACTGACGCCGATGGGCGTTCCCATGTCTAGTCACTCGTTACTGTAGTCATGTTCTGGTTTTTAGTGTGTCTTAGTCTCTGCCGTGGTTTGGGCGACATGGTAGATGAGACGCTTGTAGGCGCAGCATAAGACGTCAGTGGATGCAGCTGGTTGTTCTTCTATTGAGGGGGTACTTCCGTCACGTGGCACGTGACTCTCGTGTTTCTCGCACATCGTGACCTTTCCGGGTTAGCCCTCTCGTGGTTTTGCTCAAGGTCAGTGTTGTGTCGTGTGCACGACGTTCTAGCCGTGTGTGGTCGTATCTAGAAGAGCGTGCATGATAATCGAATCGTGTATACTTTAGGCCGTATGTATATATCTAGGTCTTTTTATAGACTTGTTGTCTAGTCTCGTAGGCCTTCATCTTGGGCCTCGTGCTTACCGACAGATCGATAACTCCTGACTTCATCAGTTCAGAGTTACCCATCCGTTGCTATTGTTGTTTGGAGTAGCTTAGGGGCCGAGGTTAGTTCGGCAGCCATGTTTTGTTCAGTACTGCTTTCCCCTTTTCTTTTAGCTATTTCTACTCCTTCCGTTCCGGTCTTCTTTTATAGCTTTCTAGTGTAGTTTTTTTGCTTTACTACACCTACTGTTTTTGTCGTTCCGTGTTACTACGTATTTTTCAGTGGGGATCCGCGTGACCCCTACTGGGCCAGTGACACGAGGCTTACCCCTGCTTTTCAGGTGGGTGGCGTTGTTCTGCTTCTGCGGTTCCTGCTATGGCAAGTTCGTAGCGGCCAGCGGTACCTGCGTCGGGCTTTCCCCGACCTCAGTGTACGTTTTCCTTTATGTTGACTGTAATGCTTGTCTTTCCTCTAGACTAGACTCTGGTATAATTGTTAAACTTAAACTGTTAATTAAAAAGTAATTTTATTTCTGCTACTTTAGCAAACCGATCTAATGAAATTTAATTGCTTACTGTTATATCTCTGTGGCTTCAATGTACTACACGACAATCCTTTTTCCCTTCGAAGCTTTACAGCTCTTGGGAGGCTTCACGGGTTCCAAGCGGTATTGGGTCTGCTCGGTGGTCCTATCGGGATCCGGGTATATCCGGTATCCGAGATCTGGGTCGTCACATTTGCCCTCTTGACATGCATTTTTTATTATTATTATTTATCAAGAATGGAAAGTTAACTTTACTTGGGCTTTTGACATATTGTTTCTTTTTGGGCCATGACTTCCACCTACTAGGGTGGCGGGTAGATTGGATGGTCTAACCCAAAGCCTCACTCCCCCTCGTGAACCGAAGAGAAGAAAACGGGTGATGCCTTACACTCTCAGTTTGGCATTAACTTTCCTCGAATTTTGCACTGCTTGAGCTTAAGAGTTAAGCATGTCGTGTGTGTTAGTGTTGACCCAGGGTTAAATTACCAAGTATAAATAATGAATTAGAAATTTTAATTTTTTGAGTTTCTTGGCCCACGTACCATGCCAGCCTACCATTTTTTCTTCTTTTTATTTTTTGAGACTTAAAGGTAGTACTTCTTATGATATAGTCCATTCCAAGGGTGAGCCAGTTCTTCCCCTTCAGCATTTACCAGTTTATAAGCATTGCCAGGGTAAACTTCGCGTATTACATAAGGCCCTTCCCAATTTGGTTGGAGTTTAGAGCGAGGTCCGCCAGGTTTTACAAAAATTCTTTTAATTACCATCTCACCAACCTTGAATTTTCTCTCAATTACTTTCTTTTGATAAAATTGTAAGAGCCTGTTTTGATAAATTTGCGCATGTTCAGCGGCGTCCAAGCGCTTCTCATCTAAGAGTTCTAATTGGGCAAGCAGAGACTCGCGACGCTTATCAATAGAAAGCTCCTTGTCCAATTATACCCTAAGAGAGGGTATGAGAATCTCATAGGGGACTACCGCCTCCATTCCATAAGTAAGGGCGAATGGGATTTGCCTAGTGGGTGTATGAATGGAAGTGCGATAGGTCCATAGACCTTCGACGAGCTTCTCTGACCAATCCGAGAATTTGTTAGCCTCACATGTTTTCTTGATTATTTTAATCAAAGTTTTATTGGTTGCCTCTGCCTGACCATTGCCTTGTGGATAGTAAGGAGATGAATGATGCAATGTAATTTTATACCTGTTGCAGAGGTCCTGAAGCTCTTGAGAGATAAGTTGTGATCCATTGTCGGTGATGATAGAACTTGGAATGCCGAACCTGGCGATGATGTTTTTCATGATGAATCTTCAAACTGTTGACGTTTTAATTTCCACGTAAGCTTCCGCTTCCGCCCACTAAGTGAAGTACTCCGTCACTATGAGGATGAATGACTTTGGTTTGGTGAGGAGGTTCGCATCGCCAAGAGGTCCAATGATATCGAAAGCCCACATGGAGAAAGGCCATGGGGAGGACATAGGATGGAGTGAAGAAGCAAGATAATGAATTTTATCGGAGTGCAGTTGGCACTTAACACACCTTCGGACATAGATAGAGCAATCCTCTTCTAGAGTGGGCCAGTAGAAGCCTAGCCTAAGGATTTTCTTCGCTAACATCTGGCTATTGACATGGCTAGCACAAACTCCTAAATGCACCTCTTCCATGACCTTCCATGCTTCGGCATCATCGAGGCATCTAAGAAGTGTTGTGTCCCTGTGATTTTGATGATGTCAAACACTATGACTCATCTTGAGTCAGAGCATGGAATTCGTGCCTTGATGATGTCATAGTGCATTGGTGCATTGGTTTTGAAGCATTGGTTTTATGCTATGTTGAAGTCACATGTTGGATGCATTTGATCCTATCATGATCTAATCATATGCAGAAGTGTGTGTTTGATTATTGATAAGAACAGGTCTCAAAGGATCTCAAAGGTTAAGCCAATTCAGCGGTATTAATGATTGCAGTACAGCAATGGCAGCGGTATAAGCAGTGGAACAAGAGCAATATCACATGCAGCTCAATAGAAGTCAACGCAGTCAAGCCCCAAAGTCAACAGACAAAACTCAAAGTCAACATAGCAGCTCAAGCTCAAATGTCAACAGTTCAGTACAAGTCAGATGTTCAAGATGTACTTGAAGCCCAAACTCAGTCAAAATGAGTCACCAGAAAGGCCCTACAACTAAGGGTGAAAAATGGCCCTTAAGGGCGACAAATAGCTATTTGATGGTGACAAATAGCTATATAGTGGTGACAAATAAGTCTGCACATTGAAGATTGACCAAAGTTGAAGTTTCCATGTTGACAGAGTTGACTCTAGAAGCCTTTCGAGCCGACTCCAGAACACCCGCCAGTTGAAGAAGTTAAGGGTGACCAATGGCTTCGTTTGGGTGACAAATGAGAGTTAAGGGTGACAAATAGACCCTTAGTGGTGACAAATAGGTGGTCATATGAGAAGAAGGGCTAACAAGAAGAAAATCCGCTATGACGTTGGCGCAACCCTCCTACAGCGTCGACGCAGCCAAGCTGGGAAAGCTATGAAGCTCATACAGAAGACAAGGCTAACAAATGAAAGGCTAGTGTTGACAAATGGATATTATGGATGACAAATAGATTGTCAAGGGTGAATAATAGGTGATGCTGGTTACATATGAATAACAGAAGTGAAGAAGAACAAGCAGTTGTGGCACTTGAGCATCAACGGTGAAAAACCTTTCATAAGGAAGACAAATGTGAAAGATCTGTGAAGAATGTCTCACAAAGGTGAAAGATGTGAATCAAAGTTGACAAAAAGTCAACTGCCATGAAGAACAGTCAACAAGAGTGAAGAATACTTCATGCTGGGAATAAAAGACTTAACAGCGACAACTAGAGCCTTAGCCGTGACAAATGAAGAGTCAAGGGTGAATAATACTTCCCTAAGGGTGACAAATAAGTCACTAAAGGTGACAAATAACTTAGCGCGACGGCTCAAGCTCAAAGGCAGAGGATCTAAGGCGATGACTATTAAGGGTGACACATAGCCGATATGTCTGACAAATGGCTCGTTAAGGTTGAAAAATACTCTGCCAAGGGTGATAAATAGGTAGGCGCATGGAAGACTTAAAGAAGTCATGTGCCTTTGACTGTCAATCATTGGCACATGATTCCAGGCACCTGACAGGTTTCATATGAGGCTGAAATGTCTGAATATTCCCTCCAAAACTTTTGGACGAATGAATCTTTCAAATTAAAGGAAATGCCAGGTCGAATATTCAAATGCTCAGTTGTATATATACTAGTGTTCATGTTGTTCAAGGTAACAGAGGCGGGAGAGCTAAACATCTGAATCTGCTGTGAAGTGAGAGTGTTCTTCGAAGGAAAAGAAAGAGAGCTAATCAGAGAGAAAGAGAGCCAGTTCGTGAGCTACAGAAAGAGAAAGAAAAAGAGAGAGAGCTCGTGAGAAGAAGAAGAAGAAGAAGAGAAAGAGAGAGCTCGAGAGAAATAGAGTGTAGCCGGTGCCAATTGAAGATCCGAAGTATTCATCATTATGTGGATCAAATCAAGAACTGCCTTGCTCCTGCGGAGCTATATTTTTTTTTCATTTGTGTTTTTCATTTGTTTACTTTTCATTTTCTACAATGTATTTCTCCGGTGGTACTTTGTAGTACTATTCAGAGGTGTGATCAAATTTTGGCTGGTCACATTCTGGTTTATAGACCACGGTGCGAGGGTGTTCCTCGTGTGCTGCCATAGTGCAGTGGTTCTAATTCTACTGGGTAGAGTTAGGGATGCGAGGGTGTTCCTTGTATGCTGCCTTAGTGCAGTGTTATTGATTCTACAGGGGTAGAATCATGGTTGTGTTCATCAGGTTGGTGATCACAGGTCCCTCTGTGTCTTCAGAGGAAGGGAGGATTGGTTCCTTCGGTCACTACCAGTGGTAGTGGGTCTGGTCTTGCTAGGTGCGAGATTAGGGTAAGGGATTTGTTTCCCTAGGGTCAAGCTATGGTATCAGCGTCTGTTGCAGACCAAGTCTGCGGTCTTGCATCTGCAAGGGAAGCCTCACTCGTGTTTGAGTGAGGGGTGGACGTAGGTCTGTGTGCTACAGACCGAACCACCTAAAAAATCCTCAGTGCATCATGGTTTAACTTTGTATGACTATTCCTTCTCATCTACCTCTTTCGCAGGTTAGTGAGTGAATTGTTTTCACATTCCATTTCGTCTATGTGGTAAGTGTTTGAGACTACTTTTGTGACAATTGCTAGATGCGCTATGATCTAAGTAGTTGAATCCTTAAACTGTTCTAATTGTTACTTGGTAACTACTTAGCTAGATTTAGAAACTGTCATTACCTTGAAACTTACTGCAGTTCGAGCTTTGCTGTGAGGTGTCCTTGTTTACCATTGTGCTTAGACTTGATCAGAAGTTGACTTGAGTCTATAGTGTTAGCTTCCGTTGTATTTGAATTGGGTTGAAGTATTAATTGAGAATAATTTTTGTAGAGGGATCTATTTACCCCCGCCCCTCTAGATCCCACCTTGCACCTAACAATTGGTATCAGAGCGGGTCTCTGATTGATCAGATCTGTTATCCCGATGAATTGGCAACGAAGAGGGGGGTGAATTGGTTTCCACCAAATAAAAATAATTTGGATGATATGTTGTGTCTCTAGATTTGATGTCTTGTTTTGATGTCTAGTTTTGATGCTGGCAACAGTGTGTTTGACATTAATCTGTCTCTGGCAACATTATCATTTTAAAGTCATTTCTTTAGTCAGAATAAGTTCTTGTTCATAACAAGGTCGATGCATATACATATTGTTGCATTGAAAAGTCGATGCACATTTGCATATAAGTCTTTAATGTCAGTGCAAATTCACGTTATAGTCTATCAGGTCAGAGCATACATTCATTCCAATACTGATAGGTTGATGCATCCATGTACCACGTTGAACATAAGGTCGATGCACATTTCCATATAAGTCCTGAAGGTCGGTGCACATTCACTTGATAGTCTATCAGGTCAGTGCATACATTCATTCCAGTCCTGAAGGTCGGTGCATATGTCGGCCTCTGCATATTTGGATTCTAGAGATAGGTCGATGCATGTCATAGAAAAGTCGATGCTAGTGACCTAGCGACTGCAGCTAGGGTCGATGCTAGTGAGCTAACGACTGCAGCAAAGGTCGATGCTAGTGAGCTAGCGATTGCATCATAGGTCGATGCATGTCATATAAAGGTCGATGCTAGTGAGCTAGTGACTACAGCATAGGTCAATGCATGTTATAGAAGGGTCGATGCTAGTAAGTCATCACTCTCAAGGTCGATGCACCTTGTGCATTCACTATAAAGACAGGTCGATGCATTGTCATTACAGAGTCAGTGTGTCTGGCAATTAAGGTCTACCTGTATAACACTAAGGTTGATGTTTTTGTTCTGACCTGCTGCATGTGTTAGCTATACAGTCTGATGTATCTCACTTATGCATCGATGCTCTTGAAGATTTTCTGTGCATACACTTATATAAATTGCCTGACCTCATGAAGCATCTGAAACTGCATTTGCTAATAACTATTACATGCTTCATGAATCTCAAAAATTCTTTAATTTTGTTTTGATAGAGAGAAAGAACCAACCTAGATCCATGAACGAACACCTGGGTGGCATAAAGGCAGTTTGCATTAATCTCACGTTGAACTTAAAGTGAACTGGATTAAAGGCACGTGATCCACGGTAGAAAACTGAACTAATATCCTACCACGTGGATCGTCACATCTTCTACCTCTGACACATGGCCCCTCGAAGTGCGCTTTCTGCATAAAGTTTTTAGGGTGGGAGTGTGTCTTCCATGCGCCCAAAAATATGAAAAGCTTGTGGGACCACAGATTCGAGCTCTCCAATATAAATAGGGATCGAGCACTCAAATTCAAAAAGTGAGAGAGAAAAAGGTAGAAGAAGCGTAGAAGAGAGCTGGAAGAGCCAGAGTTCAAGAGAGAGAAATCAGAGACGTGATCAAGAGAGAAAGAGCATGCTGCTAAGAGTGATAAGAAAACAGAGTGCCGTAAGTTTGAGAAGTTCATCTGAGTGAGAAGTGAGATTGTGAGGAAGATTTGCTGTCTTGACTCTTGGATCAGATCCAGAGTCAAATTGCTCCATAGTGAGCTACATTATTTTTCTTTCATTATCATTTCTTTAAATTCCTTTTTTTTGTTTGAAACTGTTTGTAAGTTGTGTATCAGTAGTCCAAGCTGTGAGTCAGCGGTGAAGTGTGATCCTCGGACAGCAAGCTGTGAGGCTCAGCGGTTTGGGACGTGTTCCCCAAAGCTATGGATGAGAGGTTGTAGGGATTCTATCCCCAAAGTTATGGATCAGTAGTGTTCAAGCTGTTCGGCAGTGGAATCCTTACTCAATTGAGTAAGGGGTGGACGTAGATCTCAAGCTCGAGATCGAACCACCTTAAAAATTGATCTCTCATCGGTGTGATTGATTTTTCTTTACTGCGAATAGATGAATGCCTAAGATCATTTACTACAATTCCCTAATAACTTCAACCTATTCATCTGTTGCTTACGCTCAAATTTTTAACTTGTCAGTTTGAATATATTCCGAATCTGTCTATGCTGTTTCATCTAAAATTGACATTGCTTTGAATTGTTCAGTAGACTTATCATCTTCATCTAATTTGTAATCGTCAACTCAGTGGTAAAAAAAATTGGTTCAGTCAGAAGGATAGATTACATCTATCTGAAAACTGGCCTTTGCGTGAGGAGATTTTCTAATCAACCCTCCGCCAAGTACTATACTGAGTTGATTGATCAATTATTTTGGTGTTTACTATGGTTAACAACAATTTCATAGTAGATTCTCTTGTTGATAATTGAAACTGCTTTTATTGTTTTTGTTCACAATAGTTTACTTTAATTCCGCAATGTTATTAACTACTGTAGTATTTTATTTTGGGGTTGATCTATTCACCCCCCTCTAGATCACTTGTTCATCCGTTCACGTACATCACGTGGTATCAGAGCCTAACTCTCCCTGAGGGCTTAACATCTCGGAGATATTAGTTGTAATGGATGCTAGAGGTCTAACTGCTGAGGGTCATTCCACCAGTAAGCCGCCATTCTTTGGCAGAAATAATTATGTATACTGGAAGAATCGTATGCAGGTCTTCCTTCGAGCGAAGGATTATGAGATTTGGAAGGTTGTTAGTAAAGGCCCGTTTGAGCTCCCTGAGGATGAGGAAGTCTGGACCTGGGAGCAGATCCGTACGTCTACATTGAACTGGAGCGCTGTAAATGCTATCCAGTGTGCTCTTCACCCTACTGAATTTTTGAGAGTCTCCTCCTGTTCCACAGCCAAGGAAATGTGGGACAAGTTGGAAGTAATCTATGAGGGAACATCTCAGGTTAGAGAGACCAAGGCTAATATGTTAGTCTCAGAATATGAAGCTTTTAAGATGAAACCTGACGAGTCTATATCTGAGATGTACGCCAGACTGATGGTTCTCACTAATGGCTTGAGAAGTCTAGGTGAGGTTTATAGTGATTATGAAATTGTTAAAAAAATTCTTAGGTCCCTGACACCTATTTGGCACACCAAGGACACGGTTATGGAAGAGTCTAGGAACCTAGCAACTACTACTGTAGACGAACTCATCGGTTCTCTCATGAGATATGAGCTGAATCTAAAGAGGGTCGATGAGTCTGATAGGAAGAAAAAATCTCTAGCACTTAAAGTTACTTCTAGTAGCAAAGGGTCGTCAAGTGAGCACAGTTCTACTAGTTCAGACGAAGACCCAGATGTATTTGCTATGTTTACTAGAAAGTTTAAGAAGTTCCTGAGAAAGGAAGGAAAGGGGTTCAGAAGAAAGTATTTCCCGGGTAAGAAGCAGTCAAAATATAAGTTTGATACTGCCAAGAAATCTGATGGTATTGTTTGCTATAATTGCAGGAAAGTAGGGCACCTAAAGGCTGACTGTCCTGAGCTGTAGAAGGAAAAATAACCCAGGTGGAAGAACAAGAAAGGAAAAGCTATGGTGAGCACCTGGAGTGATGAAGATGAAGGCAGTCAGAGTAGCACATTTGATAGCGAGGAAGAAAACAAGCTCTGCCTGATGGTTGAAGAAGAAGAGAAGGAAGATGAAGAAGAGGTAACTTCCCCTTTCAAGAACTTTACTCTTAGTGACTGGGAAGAAGCCTATGCAGAAATTTTAGATAAATACGATCATGTGCGTAGAGAGAATAGGCATCTAAAAAGAAAAACAAACTCTCTAGTGAACGATACATCGTTGAATGACAAAATTGCATGTCTAGAAACAGGAAATTGTAGTTTGAAGAATTCTCTTGCTGAATGTGAAAATTTCAAAACTGTCTTGAATGATATGAGATATGAAAAATGAACAATTGAAAAACACATTTGATGAATTAAAAATCAGAATGCAAAAATTTGAGGAAGAAACCAGAATTACAAATGAAAAATATGATGATGTTAATGGTGTGAATAAAGAATTGAAAAAGATAATTGAGAACTTAGAAAAGGAAATTAAGGATAAACAACATTCCCTTGAAGGCATGACACAGGGAACTGAAAATTTGAATGCCATTTTGGGAACAAAGGTAAACTTCAGAAGGGAAGGATTGGGTTTTAACCAAACAAATAAGAAAAGGTCTGACGTAAAGACTATTTCCTTTATTGCTGAAAAAGGAACATCCAAACCTTTGATAAAAATGAATGGTGAAGAAAACTTCAATGAAAATTCTATGAAAAACAATAAGCTTAGTGCCAAGGATAAGGGCAAAGGAAAGATAGAAGTGCTAGGAGGATCTAGTACACACACCACTGCTCCTCAGGCTAAGGGACAGGTTAGGGGTCTGCCAGCTAAATCCAAAGTCCAAGGAACCCCCAAAACCAAGGTAACCCAGCCTCAACAGAAAGGTCGATGCAACAACCAACCTGTATCGACGCATATTGCTTCTGGGTTCAAGTCCTTTAGAAACCAAAGTTAGAGCAGGGGCACCTCAGGTCAAAGCTACTACTATAGTGCATCGACCTATCCATCATTCTATAACTCCTATCATTACATCTTTGGTAGGAAAGGTCGAGGTAGCCTCTATATGAGGTCGATGCAGCAGAATGTTCATAATTCATACTCTAGTCAGGTGCATCGACCTTACCACTGGACTGCCTCTATGCAACCTAGGTTTAGAACTTTCATGAACCAGAACTCATATGGCCATTGTTGATAAGTTTTATGTGGTGATGCAGATGTGATGAGGTGTGAGATATGGAGGTGTGATGGGTGATATGTGCTAACTCAACAAGCAATAACATCAAGCATAGAGCATGTGGGCATGTCATCTCAACAGTGCAGTGCAGAGTAAAGATGGAAAGTAAACACACGCCGTGGGTGTGGACCAACTAAAAGAACAAAGGAAATAAGAAGAAGATGGAAAAATATGATAACCAATGCCCAAATAAGAAAGATGTGATCACCACCAAAGCAAGCAATGCAGCAAAACTACACCACGTACCTTGGAAAGAAGCCGAGTGAAGCACACTCGCCCGCGGGAGAGAAAACTAGGTGCAAAGATGAAAAGTGGTCCTAAGACAACCGCTAGGCAGAGGAAAACGGTCGGATGATAGACCGCACGGCGAGGCAAACGGTCTGGCGACGGCCGCTAAGCGCACCCAAAAAAGTGTGACGTGGAACTTGAATCTCCACCCCTCTTTGCCGGCCAGAAGAGTTGGGCCTCGTGTAATGAGCTCTGTAGACCTGCAAAAGAGTGTAGACACAAAAAGAAACAACCCAATTAGCCTTGGAAAGATGTAGTATCTATGACACAATGAAGCTAATATGCATAAAAGGAAGGGTGAATACCTGGGGGGTTGGTTGTTTTTAAATCCTATGGGGCATAAAAATAGTAGGAGGACGTTCAAAAATGTGATGTGAGTGCAGAAGAACGTGGAGAAAGAAGAAGAGGATATGCTATGATGATGCAAAGAAGGCAAAGACAAAAAGAAGAAGAACACAAAAACAACTTAAGAATCGGCTACTCCCTGGACCAGCCGAACCTAGGACGCAGACACAAGCTCCCCCTGGTTGGTACTCGCTCCAGGATGCGACAGCACTTCTACGTGAGCTCCAGAAATCTCCTCCTCAACCCATGAAGTCAAGGGTTCTATTTATAGACCCCCAAAATCTTAGGTCGTGTTGGAGGGATAATGACACGAAAATAGGGTTGAACCTAGATAAATCTCGAAGATAATACTCCCAAGAGTCCATAGAAATAAACAGAAGTTTCTGAGGATCAATACTCAGAGAGAAATCATCAAACTAAGGGCTCTAGTTCGACCACGGATGGAGAGAGGAAGAGCAGGCAGAGTAGGACTCTCTGTCTCCCCTAACGGTCTTGCGATAGACTGTAAGGCATGGAAAAATGGTCGACCGATAGACCGCAAGGCCAAGTCGTCCACAAAGAGATAAGACCGAAGAAACCCAACGGACTCTCTGCCTCCTAGCAGTCTTGCAAAGTACCGCCAATGCCCCCTTAACGGTCGTGCGATAGACCGCAAGGCTAAGAGACATGGCAAAAGAGATAAAGGCAAATAAATCTTCAAATTAATCCACAACAAAATCCATTATTAGCCCTTATCTAGGCCCAATAAGCCCAAATTGTCGAGAAAATAGAAGGAGCTTGGCCCAACCAGGGAGATCAACCCATAAAATAGGCCCAAAACTGAAAAAAATGGCCCAACAACCAGCAAACAACCCGGGACATCACAAAAATAAATAAGGAGACGACCCAACTCATTGGTCATAAAATGGGTGTCAACATATTCCTCTCCTTAACGTCCTCTTTGCAGGGGAGCGAGCGGAGGTGAAGCGAAAGCGAAATGGAACATGGAGATGAAGTGGAAACGAAGTGGAGTGGACTGAAAAGCGGGCATTAAGGTAAACGACACCCGTCCTCAACCAACGAGCGATAGGAATCTTCTGGAAAACTCTGAACCAATCATAAGGAACGGCCAAACTGAATGACGCATTCCCAGAGAAATTAACAACTAAGGAAAATAAAACAGGACCAACCTCATCACTGGAACACATAGCTGATAAGCGATCGGAGCAAGCGAAAAGTAAAACAAGCAACTAAACTCCAGACAAGAATCCTTAGCTAACCAAACCTAGCAAACATACCGAAGAAAACCTTCCAACTCAGAGTGGAATGACTCTCCTTACCCAAGACCATGGACACAGCTATCCACCAGTACTGAGACACCTTAGACAGATTAGGGCTCATGAATGCTCAAAGATGTGCATGATGCATGCTGGGCTAAAGTAAAAGAAATCATCAAAACGAATGCAAAGAAACCATAAAATAGTAAGATACTCGAGAATAATATTGCTAGACCAAACAAATCAGGGTTAAGACACTATCCGCAACTACGGCGTGCGAGATAGAACCATCATCCCCCAACTCTTCCAACCCAACGGCCTATCCAACGATTAAACATGTGCACCTAGATCATCATCATTTTTGTTAAAGGGAAACATCAGATACCAGAACACATGAATGACCAGCCTATTCTTGAGATAATATACCATAGATACAGTATAGTAATGCATTAAGGGACTAGGATCGAAACACTTACCTGCCTAGCGAGAAGAAGCGATGTCACAGCGCTCATAAATTTCAATCATTTTAGAGGTTAGCCATCAATAATAAAGCCATAGAGAAATAAGCATGATGCATCAAAAAGCCACTCAAAGATGTAACAAATATAACATCGCAATTATCACAACATTCAGCAACCAAACGGTCATGCCAAGACCGCAAGGGGAAGCATAACAGTCTAGAGATAGACCACTACCCTTGAGGCGCTTCACATTCCCCAACGGGCGAAACCTTAAGAAAAATGGTCCAACGAGGACCGCCAAGGATAGCCTAACGATCCATCGCACGACTGCAAGGCTCTGGGCGATTTCAAAACCGTAAACTGACCATTCGAAACCCACTCTCACCTCATCTCATTCAAACATTCAAACCCCTCTCACCGGTGACCACCACCTCTGACAGTGTTTTCTATCCCTATTGCAAGAACCTACACTCACTCATACTCCAGAATGGTGAAGAAGAGGGCAATACGATGATTTCAATGCCGTATGGCCGTAGAGAATGAGCCCGCGATTCTGGCAGATCAAACGGAAGAGGAAGCAGCACCGGCTCAAATCGAAGTCGAGGAACCATCTACAGCGGCCACAATGCCGGAGGGAGGCACTAGAGATGAGGAAGGTGAACACACGGCTGAGGAAGCCCCCGAGGCAGCGGCCAGAACCCCCTCGTCCGAGGTAGGCCAAAATCTGAAAAACCCAATTTTTGATTTTCTAGATCATGCATGTGAATAGAAATAGGAAGGGAATGGGCCAGGGAACCCATGGAAGTCATGTAAAAGTCTTTAGGGACATTTCCAGAGCTTGGGGAAACGGGGAAAACACTACCGCTACGGCGACCAAACGGTCTGAACCAGACTGCTAAGGCCATAGAAATAGTCAAGAGAAGATCGTTAGGGTTCTGAGGGTTTTTTTTTAAAATGCAATGCATGAATTATTAAACTACATGAATGACTGACCTTGACTGTTTAAATGCATGCAGGGAAAGCGCCGGATGAGGATATCTTGGCTACAGGTTCGAGTAGTGTACCTGGCACTGCCAGATTTCTAGAGAGAGTAAGATTAGCTGCGATGGGGTTCGCAGAGTTCCTCGGGATAGAGGTGATGAGGCTAGACACAGCCCTCCTCTACGCGCTACATGACCGGTGTGATCCAGTCCGCAGAGCCTTCCTGTTCTCGTGGGGTCACATGATCCCCACTCTGGAGGACGTGGCGAGGATTATCGGACTGAGAGTACATGGAGCACCAATGACTGGGAGGACATACGCCGACTACCGGGAGATGGCGAGGAAGCTGCTGGGATTAGAGCTGACGAGGCCTAGACACCACTCATCCATGCTGGCACTAGCGACCCTCCAGGAGAGCCTGGGATTGAGAGGAGTAGCGATAGCCGTGGGAGAGCTGCTAGAGGAGCATCTGGGGAGGCTGATAGATCGGGCGAGAGAGAGAGTGGCTGCGGGACCAGGCCTAGAGGGAGACATCATCCTACGTCGCTTCCTGATGCTGATGTTCGAGAAGCTAATCTTCACAACGAGGGCAGACGGAGTGAGTTGCAAGCTCCTCCCTTTACTGGCCGATCTAGTTAAGTTGGAGACTATGCGTGGGGCGCTGTCGCGTTAGCGTTCCTTTTCGACTCTCTCAGCACCACCAACCGGCAGACGATGCTGGGAGGGTTCTCACCCCTGCTTCAGGTAACCCTCTACCTTAAATGCTCGTGCAATTATGATTATATGACTGCTACATGCTGACACTTGACAAATGCAGGTATGGTCCTATATGTACCTCCCCGGCCTACGGAGAGGGAGGAGGTATAGCCCGACCGAGTGCCCATCGCGAGGCGATGGATGTCGGTATGAGATACTGAGTCTCTACGACGCCTAGTGCAGGCGATCCAGGACGACCTCGACACACTACCTTATGCATCGATAAAACTCTAAACTCTAGACTTCTAAATGCACTTAAATGCTTCTGATGCTGACACTTGACTCTATTGCCTTCTTTTTCAGGTGTACTGGACACCGTACCGTGACGAGGGTCACGAGGGACAGCCCTAGGTGGAGGTATCCCAGGCATACGCGGGATGAGACGTGTGGTTGCACTGCATGAACATCATCGAGCCACTGTAGTACCATCTGATCATGAGGACCAGGGGCGTCCACAAGCCAGAGGTAGAGTTCCCGACACGAGAGGAGGAGCGCATGGGGCGATCTTCCAGAGGACTAACTGGCGAGATCGACTAGGTCACGCGAGTGGTGGACCAGGTACAGGGTTGGACGAGATGAGGCCGAATAGTGTGAGCCCGAGCCACTAGCGATGAGGCCTACCTGAAGGCCTACGCCCGACGCTACGGAGACCAGGTCTTCCGTGGCACCTGATGACCGGTATGACTCTCTAAACTTATGCTTCCTAACGACTTATGATGCACTGACACCTTGACTTTCTATTTGCAGCTAGACCCTCAGGGATGGATAGTGGAGCTCCAGGGACTCCTCCACTCTACCATTTAGCAGCGGGATGAGTTCCAGCGCGCACTGGAGCTTCTAGTAAGCTTTACTTAACATTAGACTTAATATGCAAATGCTTATGAACTTGATTGACTGACTCGACTTCTAAATGCAGCGGGCCGAGGGAGCGTAGAGATAGGGACCAGATGCTCCATCCTCTTCTTCCCAACCATCGGCGGACAGGGTAGAGAGGGATGCTGACTTTGCACGGGCGGTTGCTCGGGCCGAGGAGGCCGAGGCCACTCTCGCAGAGAGGGTAAGCAAACCAACCGACTTTCTTTTGACTTCAATACTTATGCTATGCAAATGGCTGACCATGATGAATGCATATGCAAACTAGAGAGCTAGCAGCCGCGTTGAGCGAGGCAGAGCGACTCTGATCAGAGGCAGCAGAGGCGACCCATCTCCGTGCAGAGGTGGAGCGATTGAGGACTAGAGCGGTAGAGGTAACGGACTCTCGGCTGGAGGTGAGAGAGCTGAGGGCCGAGATCTGAGCGCTGGAGAGAGCACTCAGTCTAGTGGGTGGATGATCCTCTCATAGTGTGTCGCAGAGCGGCGCACGCAGTGGACACCGGGATTCTCTTACTGATTCTTCCGGCCAGCGGAGGAACAAGGAGGATGAGCGGTGCCGACACCACCGCGAGGAGGGGAGCATGGCTATGGGGCCGCCGGTGAAGAGGCATGAGGGGACCAGAGACAGCGGTGGCCCAGGAGAGGGACCCTCTTGATGTACTTTTTCTTCTTCCTCATGTATGGACACATTCATGTACATGATTTTTGGTTTTGTGAAAAATGTTATTTTTTCCTTTATTCTTCTAGAAATACAACTATGTGGATGTTAATGCTGACTCAATAAATACTGACAAAGAAAGTGAGAGAAGGTGGGAAAGAGAGCGAAAAAGATAATAGGTTTCGAGACACAAAGCTTGGAGAGAGAGGGGAAAATACAGGAAAGAACATGGCGGTCAGGTGAGAAAAATGATCCAAACAGGGCCGCTACCTTCTGGGTGGCGGTCCTCTAAAAGGCCGATAGGGGTAGATGATGAAGAACTAAGAAGAGCAGGAAAAATGGTCTCCTCAAGACCGCAAGAGGGAGCAAAACGGTCGCGACGTGCTTGTTAGGTGAGTGAGAGAGAAGGCGGCAAAAAGAGGGGACAAACAGTCATCTGACGACCGCAAGGGAAGCCTAACGGTCGCGTGATAGACCACAAGGGTGAAGATTCAGTTAAATCCGAGCGAGACTCTCTGAGAGAGTTCCAACCCGTGGATAGGAGCACCCAATCTACACTAACACACATCTTAACTCAAATTGAGGCCTCCTAGCATCAATCCTAATGCACTAGGACTAAAACCAAAGCCCTATAACTAGGAACATACCCAGAACTCGCAGCTCACAAACAACTCCTACTTTAAGCCTTGAAAACTCCATTAAAATAACCCAAATTACCATGAAGATAACCTTTGAAGCTAGCACCATGGGTGAGGTCATCTACCACGGGCCAAAGCCGACTAGGAAGGAGCGTGGGGAGCTGCAACGATTGACCTCCATCCCCAAGCATCTGAGCACAAGCCCTTCAAGAGAGGGAAGCCAAGTTAAAAGTTCATTATTAGTCATCAATCTTTCTTAAGCTTCTCATATCATTCCTCTTCTTCTCCTTCTCCTTCTCTTTCTTTTTTGTTCTTTAGCTCCTTCCTGGCCCAAGATGCTATTCTAGCCTAAAGTGGGTGGCACCCATTATAAAGGAACTCCCTTTAGAGGTCGTCTCAATCTTAAGGTCATGGCACCTCTACCCTCTATTAGTTTTAGCAAAGAATTTCCAGAAAATCTCACTAGATTGGCCTAGCATTTCAGTTCTAGTGGAGTTGTGGCATCCTTAAACACACACCTTTGTGTTCCCAACCTTTGAAGCTACCATCCTTATGGAGGAGGTTGAGACTTACTTAGCCCTTCCTAGGACTAAAGTGGGAGATGAAGACCTAGTGTGTCACACGGTTAACCCTATAAACCCATCACTCATCTTGGGGGATTTCATACACAACCCAAAGAATGTGAAAATCATGATTAGCTCCCCCCATATTCACTTGATACCCATGGCCCAATGGATCACTGCCCATTTTAAAAACAAGTGGGGGAGGTATGAAGCCATAGCCAAAGCTACTTCCATTTGCTTATGCGGGGTTTTGCTCTTTTCTACCACCGATCACCTCTTAGACATTCTGAACCTCAGTATCATCAGCTAGTTGTAGCGGGGTTTATCCATCTCCCAAGCCATCCTTTCTTTCCTTTATGAGGGCCTTAGTTCAGCTTCTCTTGGGGGTCCCCTCGTCGGGTCTATGATTGTTCTAGAGTGTTGGATGGGAGTTAGACTAAAATTCTTACCCAAAGAGGATGTGCCATCAGCTAGCCGCATATTCAGGAGCCACCCACTCTTCTTCATTGGAGAGGCATCTGGTTTTCTAAACATGTTGAATGCTGGATCGCGGATAAGAAGACAAGGGACGATTGGCGCCTCTTCCTCAACACCTTGCCACTCGACAAATTCGTGATGCGACCACGGGCTCTTCAAGGCACTACTCTTAGACTACCCCGGTGACTGGGCCTGGATCTCCAGCTAGTTGGGAATACTTCATTGGCACTCTACAACCCCCACTGGTGCTACTTACAAGTTGGACTTCTTCGCACTATGGTTCCAGCACTATCTCAGTACCCTCCCCTTCAAGCTAGGAAGATTGGGACCGAGGAGGATGAGCAGGCGGTGCGGAGCGCGCTGACCATGTGGGAGATCAGTCGAGTCCATACCCTGCAGGCAGAAGTGACAGAGGACGAGGAGAACTATCGAGCTTATGTGAAAGCATTACACAATCCAGCCCTGCGCGGATGCGAAATTGAATGTAGCTTGAGTTCCATGATCACGCATTTTATTTTATTAAGAGAATGCTGTACCATGAACCTTGAATGAATGAATAAGAAGATTGAGCCATTACTTGTGAAAGTGTTCCTTTTGGCATGAATAATCAGATGGAGCAGAGTTCTCTGTTTGAAAAACGGTCTAGCAAAGGACCGCTAAGCTCGCCTAATGGTCTGGCGACAGACCGCAAGGGGAAAAGGCACAGGAAAAATATTTTTTTTGGCCCTCGGGTGTGGCATGCGGTCGCTACTAGACCACTAGGAGGAGATTAACGGTCTAACAAAAGACTGCAATGGTGGAGGAATAGAGAAACTTGAGAGTTCTGGTTCTCAAGCGTGGGTAACGTGTTGTCTTCCCTGTGGTTCTGAAGTTTTGATGATGACAAATATTATGTCTTGTTTGATGCACATTTTTTTATCTCTCTTCTCAT
The DNA here is from genome assembly GCA_022559845.1 of Amorphophallus konjac. Lineage (NCBI taxonomy): Eukaryota > Viridiplantae > Streptophyta > Magnoliopsida > Alismatales > Araceae > Amorphophallus > Amorphophallus konjac. The sequence goes on from CM040121.1 coordinate 178,770,784, forward strand.
CTTGTTTATTGTTTTTATTTATCTATTTATGTTTATGGGTTTATTGGCGTGCCAGTCACCGTGGTGACGATTCTTATTGTGCGCTCGATCTGACTTGGTCAGTCGATTGTGAGTGATCGTGTCTGGACTAGTAGTCCGTCATACCCTGAACGCTATGACGTTAATTACGTCCTCCCTAAGGAAGACAACCCTTGATTAAACGCTAGAGGTAGGAGGAAGACAGCGGTAAAACCGTATGCTCAAAGGAGACAAAGTTCATCTGTTTACAAGACGTTTAAACGTATTTGAACAGAACAGGGGTTTATTAATTACGGGGGGAACCCGCCGACATATTCCCACCATCTTGGATGATGCCAGGTGGGGAATAGGAAACCACCCATGCAGCGGCAGGGTAGACTCCGCAAAAGATCGGGTATACGTATATATAGACATAACCCGGAATCCGGATGGGGACCGGTCCTGATGTAACACACCCAGTACGAGTGCGATATCTTATTAATATCCCCCTTTGGAGGGCCATCAGAGATCGCACAAGGGCATAACTCCGTGGGCCAGCGGGGTTATAGGAGAATACCACACTCGATTGGTAGGTCTATGTAAATTTCGGCAGCATGTTCCCTCAACCTGGATTATGCCAAGGAAGAATAGGTCATCATCCACGGAGAGCCGGGACAACGACCGAACAAAGATGGGCACCAGGCCCAGGGACATCTCTTGCCTTCATATTATTGATCAATATTCCCTTGGAACCCGTCAGAACACATGTAATGACATGGTTCTTTAGGTTCATAAGGCATGGTGAAATTCGGATTCGGGACAAAAGCTGTAGGGGAGATCTTCCCCATTTATTGTGTCTCATCAAGACACAAGTGATGGTTTATAAATATCTCCTTAAACAGGTGAAAGGGGGAGCTTTAGAAGTTTATAGAAGAATGGTGCAGAGATGGGCCTCGGAGTGGGTTTCATCTGGCTGAAGGAGGGATCTCGGCGTGATCTTGATTGGCAAGAAGGAGCTCTCGGCCTGGACATTTAATGGACGAGGGGAGGCTCTTGGCCTGGTCATTGGGCCGGCCAAAGGCTTCTCGGCGGCCAAAGGAAGGGGCTTCTCGGCGCGGTCCTTGGGCTGGCAAAGGGGGGTCTCGGCCTGAGCAATTGGTTGGCCAAGGGGGGGGGGGTCTCGGCCTGGTCTCTCTCGGCAGGCTCCTGGGCGCGCCGGAAAGGGGGGCGCCGAGAGGAGTAGTATTAGGTTTGGCAAAAAAAAAGGGAATAAGGCCTCTCGGCCTGGAGCTTCTCGGCGGGCTCATGGGCGCGCCGGGAAGGGGGGGGGCGCCGAGAGGGGCAGCTTCAATATTGGGCAAAAGGTGTGAGGGTGGTTATGAAGGCAGAAGGGTTCTCGGCAGAGGGCTTCCCGGCATGCTTCTGGCCACGCCGGGAGTCTACACGCCGGGAGCCTCGCACACATAGCCTCACGAGGAAAGCATTGGTAACCAACTGGGTTGTCGTTTAGCCAAAAGACGGGGAAGGCCTCTCGGCCTTGTGGTTCTCGGCGGGGAAGCTCGCACGCCGGGAGGGTGAAATTGCAGAAGAATCTCAGGTTTTCCAGAGCCCAGAAACGATGCTCTGTTTGGGTGTTTTCTGGGGATTTCAGGCTCGAATCAATGCTGGGTCAGAGATGCAAGGGAGGAATTTCATGGAGATCGCTGTTAGAAGGGTGCCAAGGGTTTTGGACGAAGGAATCAAACGGGGGAGATCATACCATCACCTGGTTCCGTTGAGAGTTTTGCCCGTCTGTTGCAGGCCATTTGGGGGAGTCAGGAGGTGACTGTCCTCCGACCCCTCCAGATGAGCCCAGTGATGTTAAATCGACGGAAAAGGAAGGGCTATCAATCGTATAAACTTCAGGCCCTAAGCATCCAATGTTTAGGATGGAGAACCTGAGATCCGATCGTTATTTATGAGAGCTGGGCGGCTGAGGAGACCAAGAGACTGATATCTCTGGTTCCTGAACCGCCAAAGGGGGCTCCTTCAAAAAAAGAAAACAGATCATATATGTATGGAAAACAGACATCGAGATCGGAGAGGGAAGAAGAAGACAAAACTCAGTAACCCATTGGATGGGGTTAGGAGTCTTATCCTCGTCCCTCTTCGAGGAATAAACCCTTGCGATCGACTATGAAACCCAAAGAATCTGATCTATGTTCCTTTCAGACGAAGACCATATGCATAGAGAGACAGACGGACAGAGATCGATATCTTAAACCATCAATACCCAGACGGGCATCTTGGTGCTTCTTGTATTGCATATGGGAAATATTACACCGCTCATGAAAGAAAATGTAAAGCATAAATCTAAAAAAATCAAGGCCGAAACTCCGGCTACAGTTGATAGATCGAGAGGGAACTCGCTATATTACATCAGATAAAGAAAGAAAACATGGAGGGGAGGGTGGAGCATTGACTCCTCTCCCTCCCCAGTGCCCACCTGGAGCTTTCCTTCTTCTTCTCTTCTATTTCCTCTCTGTTGATCGAAAGGGGAGGGGTGGCTCTTTCTCTCAGAACGATCCCCTTTCTCTATCTGGCTTTCTCTCTTTTTTTTCCTTCAGCTTTTTTTTCTCTCCAGTCGATCGATCCCGGAGGCCTTGATTTTTTCTCTCTCCGATGTTGTCCCCCCTTATCTCTATCGAAGGGAGGGGTTTTTATAACCCCTTTCCTCTTCTTTCTCGGCAGGCATCTTCACGGCGCGCCTGAGGCATGCTTCCCGGCGCGCTCAACCTTGATCTCTCGGCGCCATATCTGGGCTTCGACATGGGCTTTGGGCGCCATCTTCATATAGGCCCACTTAGGGTTTCTTCAAATGTATCATCATCCCAAATGGTCTATCATTTCTGAAATATCTTGTATTGACGTCACGATTGCAATTTTCATCAATCCACAGACAGGGTTCTATCAGTCCGTAGACAGGGATTTATCAGTCCGTAGACAGGGTTCTATCAGTCCGTAGACAGGGATTTATCAGTCCGTAGACAGGGTTTTATCAGTCCGTAGACAAGGTTTTATCAGTCCGTAGATAGGGTTCTATCAGTCCGTAGACAGGGATTTATCAGTCCGTAGACAGGGTTTTATCAGTCCGTAGATAGGGTTTTATCAGTCCGTAGACAGGGTTCTATCAGTCCGTAGACAGGGTTTTATCTTATCAATATCGTCACTCGAATGGCGACGAGCTCGGACATCAGCCCCAGTCTTTCGCTGTTGGTCAGATCTTCTTTTCAATCATGCTTCCACCCCTGTTCATTTTCCGGGTGTCAACAAATGCCCCCCACCTGCGGGCGGCGTAAGCGCAGAATAAGCGCCACGGGGGTTGCAGGTGTCTTTCACTATTCGAGGGTATCTTCCTCAATTTGTCTTCAATTCAGTCCTCAGACCTGATCATCTTGCTGTAACAGTATTCTGCACATCGATGTTTCTTCTCTTCATAATTTCTGTCATCATTTTCAGCATTTGGGGCTTTTCGGCCTGCAGTACCTCCCGGCGTGAAGCTTCTCGGCGCGGGGGTCTCGGCCTTGGATGTTATCGGCCTGAGAGGCTTCTCGGCGCGCCCTGGCCGCAGAGGGTCTCGGCCTGGGAGGCCTTCTCGGCGCGGGGACCTTCTCGGCGTGCCCTCTGGCTGCCTGGGGATCTCGGCCTGGGCTTTTCGGCCTGGGGACTTCTCGGCCTGGGGCTTTTCGACCTGGGGACTTCTCGACCTGGGGCTTCTCGGCCTGGGGGCTTCTCGGCGCGCCTTCTGGCCGCCGGGGGGCTCTCGGGCGAGAGGTTCTCGACGCGCATTTTGCCGCGCCGAGACCTCAGTCGCCTGGGCCCCTATTTAGGGCGCCGATGGCCCTTTTTTCCTCATTCTTCACTCAACTTTCTCTTTCTTCATCTTTTCTCCATTTCTTCTCTTCGACGCGAGCCGCCTCCGTCCTCTCGGCCATTGCCGCGAGCCCTTCCGTCCTGGGTGACGTCTTTTGGGATTCAATCCCTTTGCTTCCGGGATCACCCCCTCTTGGTTGGTGACTCCCTATTCTTTTGGGCAGATCCCAAATAAGGGGATATGCTGCCGAAATTTCTATAGAATCTCATGTTGCAATCCTTATAAGACTGACTTTTAATCCACATTTCTTCTTTTGTTTGCAGATATAGCAATGGCTTCTGGCTCTGCTGCTGCATCTTTCGAAGCTATCGGAGCTAGTTCATCGGCCCAGCCAGACATATCTCGGGCCAGAGTGAATTGGTTGAACGTGCACAGCTTGGATTATGGATATGATAGAATAGCTTCGGTTGACGAATCTTCTGATTCTGAAATCGACACAGTGCAGACGGCCCGGGTATATTCCATGGTGATCGAGACATGCTTCAGGCGGGATAGTAACTATCGGCCAGACTTTCCGAAGGACCGACATCTGATGCCGTTCATACGGACTTTCACAGTGAGCGGCATGCGAGACTACCGGATAGCTCGCGTAGTCGAAGCTGCCATTCTTGCTGAACGGGATAGCCTGAAGGACTCAGTATATCGTGGCCAGGCCATCTATCTTCCCGGAGAGAAGCGAGACTGGGGTGCAGTCCTTGGAATATCGGAGCTGGAACCCGAGAAGAAAATGCTGATCCGGGCACCTGAGTTCACACCAGCCCGGTGGGATAATGTCAGCGGTCGAGTTCATAGGGAGAAGCCCGGCTACGGCATGTTCTTGGCACCTATAAAGTGGGGATATCGCGAAGAGCCCTTCGTGCTAAATTGCTCGGTCATTCAGTTTAAGTATCTTCTGGCGGCCGGCTGGTTTGGAGACACCAAGATCACTGACGCTCACCTATTCCGAGTGGGGGCAGTAGAATTTACAGAGTTTGTTCTGCTAGAGTATGCCCCCCTGCTAATCAGAGCAGGAGTGTATCACAGTGTCTTTGCTTCCAGATTCCGGTATCCCATATCCCGGGGGCTGTGCTGTGGGATGTTTGAGGTGTTCTGCCCTTTGTTCAACACTTTCTATACGGCGGAGGGGGAGACATCTCTGGATCTTTGGAGCTTATCACAGCTTTCCGGCCTGCCCATTGATGGCGAGCCGTATGAAGAAGTCTGTTTGGCGGACTCCGAGAAAGACAGCTCTGATGGAGAAGGCAAGTATTCCCTCGGCTTCTCTTACCGATATTTGATGAAGGTTTATCGCTCCATCTGTCTAGCATATAGTAGAGGATCCTCCAAAGGCTATCATCCTCGAGAGAAAGGTAGCAAACTGAGGGTCCGGATCGGGCAGTGGCTTCAGTATTTCTTCGCCGGTCCCCTAAAATACGCAGATTTCCCCTCCATGGGTCCTGTCGCGAGCAAGCAGATAAGAGCTCCCCGCTATAAATCGGCATTGCCATCTTCATTGCGCCATGCGGGCAAAGGTGGTCCCAACCCGGCAGGGGTAGATCCTATCACACACTGTGCAGCCTATCTCACATTCTGGCTGTGCACTTTTGCTCTTCCACAAGGGGACGAGACAGTCATTCGACCAGAGGTCATATATCCAGCCTGTCAGATGGCATGGGGGATGAGGCTGTCGCTCTGCCCAGTGGCCCTGTGTTTGATATACAAATCCTTGGGGGACCTGTACAGACATCGAACTCCCCGTTCTTTGAGGACCGTGGGTCCTTTTCATTTCTTCAATGCCTGGGTCTGCAGCATATTCCCCGAATTAGCTCCGAGAACCTTGCAGGCGGATACAGTGTCACCCAGGATGATTGAATTTGCCAGCGCTGAGCCTGGTCCCTTTTATGATCAGCTATTTAAAATCAGGGGCCGACTGATAAAGGTACCGATGGACGCTCCTGGTAGCATACATTTTTGGAGCTTGGCAGCAGGTTCGGCTCCTTTGATTGATCCTCAGAGAGAATGCAAGCTGGAGGAGGTAGAAACATATATCCACCCCATCTCCGGGGTCAACATTGCTCGGCCTATCCTGGAACCGGAGCTGGTGAGATGGGCCATGGCAATTCGGCCCAGTGTTTTGGTTTATAGGAAGGGTGGCCTGCTTCTGTTGGAGCCGTACTATCCGTTCCGCTTTGGGCGAAACTTCGGCTACGACCAGCATATTCCAACTTCAGCTGCCCAGTTTCCCCTAGACAGCCGGGCCAAGCACGCGTCCCTCATTGTTGGCGAGGGCCGGTTGTGGTGGGATTTCTATCATCGTCATGACGACGCAATCTTCAGGGTGCCCGTTGTTTCTAACTGTGTTCCCCGGGTAACATCAGAATATATCAAATGGTGGAATATTCGGACCGGCTTTTATAGAGACGGTAGAGGCACCTTCTGGGACGTTGCAGAGCGCTCCTTCCTAAAACAGCAGCCTGGGCCGGTGTTTGAAATTTCCGAGGCCCATCTGAGAAAGCTTTATTCGCAGAACCCGAGGGAGGCAGAGAACTATCTGGCCCAGCGCCGAGCTCTGAAGGAAAAGAATTCCGAGCCGCTCGCTCCCGTCTTTGCTGCCATCAACGAGGACACCTTTATGCAGAACCTGAAACATCTGAGCCATGTAGGGGGCGCTCGCTTGGAGGAGCAGCAGTATCCATTCCCCGTTGAAGAGCCGCTCCCGGCAGTAGCTCATTGGAGGGGTCCAGTTGATAAATTTCATCCATATAGGACGTTTGTGCGTCAGGAGGATAGAACTCAAACGTACTATAAGCAAACGTCCTGGCTGTTCATTCTGCTGAATTTGCATGGATTATCTGCAGAGAGCCCGATAGCTGGCATTTTAAACAAGCCGCTATTTATATCATTTCATTATGTCGATGGCTGGGGCATGGACCATCTCGACTTGTTTCGCTGCCTCGACCTTCATGGCCATAATGATTTGGCAGCGTTGGTAGAGAAGTGCCAGCTATTTGGTGATGTGTGCTGGCTCATCAAGGAGGCTGCCTCCCGCTCCAAGGAGGTAGCTTATCTGTATTGGCCGCTCTCCGTATTTTATGATGGACCAGCAGGTATAATCTTTTCCTTTTTTGACTGCAGTGTTTTTCTGTTTAGCATCTGAGTTTTATATTTATTGATCCCATCATATTTCTGTCGTTCTTAACAGACCGGCCCGACATAAAGCGGCAGGGGCTCTACAGGAAGATTATTGCGCAGGCTGAGAAGCCCACTTATTTTGAAATTCCTGCCGCAGCACCGACCACTACTCCCCTGCCTCCTGGCAAGAAGAGGAAGGCTTCCGCAGTCAAGGCTGCAGTTGGGAAGGCCAGGAAGGCCAAGAAAGCTCAGGCTCAACAATCGGCTTCGGTAGTGATGGACACCGGGACCCCTCTCCCTGACATTCCCTCATTTGATGAGTTTGAAACTCAGAGGGAAGCCGCTTAGGCATCAGTTCAGGGTAACATCAATATTCTGCCATTGCATTCTTCATTCTATCTTGCTGGATTTCAGAGGAGTGTTTAAATCTGACCACTCCTTTTCGCATAGCCCAAGAGCCAGCTGCGGCGCCCTCCGAGGTGGAGGCCAGGTTGCCCTCTCCCACGCCGACTAGTGAGGCGGAGGGTAAGCATACCCCTTTCATCTTTTTATGTTTGTTTCAATTATCTTTCATCGTCCCTCTCACAGGCTTTTCTTTACAGTGATGGCCGGGGAGGAGACTGAGATTACAGGAGCGGCTGGCGATATTACTCAGCCGCGGGAGGTTTATACGACCCAGGTGAAATGGGGCCCCGCTCCCGGAAGGCGCATAGTTACTCGGTCCTCCTCCAAGCAGATGTTAGCATTGATGGCCCCGCCGATGGACAGAGTAGAGATCTCCTCCGGTAGCTCTGCGGCCGCTTCTGAGGCAGGTGGAGAAGAAACAGATTTCAGCGGGAGTGACACGGAGGGTGCCTCTAAACCAGAGGCCCCATCCGTATGTACCTCCATTGTTTTATCATTTACACCCCCCAAGCTACTGGTGCCGTCTTCTAGAGAAGAATTGCCAGAAGAGTTTGCCGCTCTGGATACCGAGGCAGATATAACTCCCCCTTTTGTGGTCTCATCAGCGGAGCTTTCTTCCTCCCTGCAACCTTTTGAGGATATTGGCATCACTTTAGAAGTGAGTCTTTTCCCTTTCTGGTTTCATTTTCCCCATCTTTATCTGTTGCTTGACGCTGCATTGATTCGTTCACAGGAATCCATTGTTGCCCTCCAGGCTACGAGTGCAGCCGTTGAAGCCACTTTATCTGGCACCTTGGCTATTGTTCCTGCTTCGGCAGCCATTCTTGAGATAATTCGCCCTGTGCCGGTGAGGGTACAGTCCTCCACAGACTTAGGATCATTGGACCTGCGGAATGCAGGGGAAGGCCCGGCTCTCATCAGAGCTTTGGATTTTAGAGCTGAAATGGACCCAGCCAGGGGTTCTGCCTTTATACCAGCTGCAGTGATGACCATTGCTCCAGAATCAACAGTTCCCACAGTATCAGTCATGGAGAGCGAACCTTTGCCTCTTCAGATCGTGGCCCCCGCAGCCCTGACATTGCAGGGGCCGGGCACCGAAATGGAAGAAGGAGAGGTATCTGCTGCAGAATTGGGAGTATCGCCTATAATGACCACGGAATCTGCTTCCGTATCTTCAGAATCTGAGGGGGAGATGCCTGAAGTTGCGTCCAGGAGTATCTCGACGGCCGCCTCCGAGGAGATGGAGGTGGAAGATTTCCCGGCCACATCAGAGGTTATGGGTGGAGCTCAGTTGGTGGCTTCGGCAGACCTGCCGTCTTCTTCTTTGCAGCCGGACATTACCCTATGGGCGGATATAGACAGTGAAGTATCTTTCGAAGTAGCTCCTCTTCCTTCGCCTGGCTTCACTTCCCCTGAGAGTTTTGTTTGGCAACATCTGGGCATGCTGCGTCAACTGGTGGAGTCCCAACCTGGACTAACTTATTTACAGTTGAAGGAGATAGCCGGGCGCTTCACCGCTGGTTTACAGGCGATGGGATGTCCCACAGAAATATGGGCCCAGCGGGTTCTTTTGTTGTTAAAATTTGTTCATCGCCGGGATTTCTTGACACATATCATGTCGGACAGATTGGCGGCCTTGAAGTTGCAAAGAATGGAGTGCAAGTCCGAGCTGGCAAAGATGAACTCTATCTTTCAGGAGCGGCAGCGTCAAATGCAGTCTTTGGCGGAGCGGGAGCATTTCGTGCGTGACCGGATAACTATCCTGGAAGCTGAACTGTCTGATCTCCGAGCTGAGCTGCCACCGCTGAAAACTTCTCGACCGCAACTCGAGGAAGAAGCAGCTTTATTAGAGGGGCAGGTGGCATCCTTTCGAGACCAGTCTGTTCGACTGCAGGAAGAGGAGGCTCGGCTTCATGAACTAGGAGCCGCCCCTTCTGTGGGTCTTCTGGCATTCGAGGATATCTTCCGGCAGCCATGAATCATTTTCTTTTTCTTTTCTTCTTCTCCTTTTTTGCTCTTTTGTGATACAATGTCCCCTCGGGGCCCTTTATGTACTCACTTCTTAATGAAAGGAATAATTTTGTTTTAGGTGTATCCACCTTCTTTTCCATGTGGTTTTATCACTTCAGGGAAGTGGGGTATTGGTTTTAGCAATCCCTCATGCGAATGGCGCGTATCTGGCAGGAGAGCATCCACCCCTTCAGAGAAAGGATGGGGAACTCGCTCCACCGCGTGACGGCATCCGAAGAGGTGCTTAAACCAGATTCTGCTAGTAGTGGCAAACGTCCCTCTTGGCAATATGTGCTGTGAGGGAGACAATTTGCAGGAATGTGAAAGAAAGGGCCTTATCAGAATAGACGGAAAGTCTAGACTGGGTAGAGGTTATAACAGGTGGGATGATTATAGGATATGTGGTTTTCCTCAAGACAGACGTAAGGTCTGGACTGAATATGGTTTCATCATTGATCGGGCGAAAATGCCAGTCGGTCAACAGCTGGTTTTATCATCGATATTGGGTTTATATCGACGCAATAAGAGTTCATAAATTTCCTCGGAAGAGACGAAAGGTCTAAACTGAGTAGGGTTTTATCATTGATCGGGCGAGGTGCCAATCGATCAACAGTTGATTTCATCATCGATATTGGGTTTATATCGATGCAAGGATTTTCATAAGTTTCCTCAGAATAGACGAAAGGTCTAAACTGAGTAGGGTTTTATCATTGATCGGGCGAGGTGCCAATCGATCAACAGTTGATTTCATCATCGATGTTGGGTTTATATCGATGCAAGGATTTTCATAAGTTTCCTCAGAATAGACGAAAGGTCTAAACTGAGTAGGGTTTTATCATTGATCGGGCGAAGTGCCAATCGATCAACAGTTGATTTCATCATCGATGTTGGGTTTATATCGATGTAAGAAGGATTTATAAGTTTCCTCAGAATAGACGAAAGGTCTAAGCTGAGTAGGGTCTATCGCAGGTGGGACTTTGCCAAGAAATGCGTGGGTTTTATCAGGGCAGACGTAAGGTCTGAGCTGAATAGGCTTTAGTAAAATGGTGATGAGCTTCATTGTTGGTGGGACATGCGAAAGAGGGTATGTGGATTTCATCAGGGCAAACGTAAGGACTGTCCCAGAAAGGCTTTATCATCGGTGGGGCATGGAGCCAGATGACCGACGGAAGGTTTTACCAATGAAGGCAGATGAAGGTATCGTGCCGGTTGGCACGGAAAATTTTTTGAATTACCATATTACTGACCCAAGTGCCCTTTCGGGTTTTCACCAGAGCCAGCCCCCTTTTGCTTTTGCCCACGCGTCCTTTCGGATTTTCACGTGGCGGGGTACCCGATTTTACCTGCAGTGCCCTTTCGGGTTTTTACCACAGCTGGGTTTTAGCCATTTTTTGCCCTCGTTCAGAATGCCTGAACAAGACTGGCAGGGTATCTCTATTTTTAACCCCATTTTGTCTCTTTTTTTCTTCTCTCTTTCTTTTCATTGAAACTTTGATTCTATAACTGATGGGTGCAGCTTGTGTATATATCATCATTGACGTAGGTGCTAACATCAATGCAAGGATTTCATAAGTCTCATCAGGATAGACGTGAGGTCTAAACTGGACGGGTTTCATCGCTGATTGGGCAATGCGCCAATCGATCAACAATGGGTTTCATTGTTGGTATCGGGTTCATACCGATGCAAGGATTTTTATAGGTTTCATCAGGATAGACGTAAGGTCTAAACTGGACAGGTTTCATCGCTGATCGGGCAATGCGCCAATCGATCAACAACGGGTTTCATTGTTCGTATCGGGTTCATACCGATGCAAGGATTTTTATAGGTTTCATCAGGATAGACGTAAGGTCTAAACTGGACAGGTTTCATCACTGATCGGGTAATGCGCCAATCAATCAGCAACGAGTTTTATCATCGGTATTGGGTTCATACCGATGCAAGGATTTTTATAGGTTTCATCAGGATAGACGTAAGGTCTAAACTGGACAGGTTTCATCGCTGATCGGGTAATGCGCCAATCAATCAGCAACGGGTTTTATCATCGGTATTGGGTTTATACCAATGCAAGGATTTTTATAGGTTTGATCAGAATAGACGTAAGGTCTAAACTGAATAGGTTTCATCGCTGATCGGGCAATGCGCCAATCAATCAGCAACGGGTTTTATCATCGGTATTGGGTTTATACCAATGCAAGGATTTTTATAGGTTTGATCAGAATAGACGTAAGGTCTAAACTGAACAGGTTTCATCGTTGATCGGGCAATGCGCCAATCAATCAGCAACGGGTTTCATCGGTATTGGGTTTATACCAATGCAAGGATTTTTATAGGTTTGATCAGGATAGACGTAAGGTCTAAACTGAATAGGTTTTATCACGGCGGGACGTAAAGAGATATGTGGGTTTCTTCGTGGTTACCACATTACCGACCCAAGTGCCCTTTCGGATTTTCACCAGAGCCAGCCCCCTCTTGCTTTTGCCTGTGCGCCCTTTCAGGTTTTCGCACGGCGGGGTACCCGATTTTGCCTGCAGTGCCCTTTCGGGTTTTCACCACATCTGGGTTTTGGCCATTTTTTGCCCTTGTCCAGCATGTCTGAACAAGACTGGCGGGGTATCTCTATTTTTAACCCCATTTTTTTATTCCTTTTTTTTTATATCCCTCCCTTCTTGTTTAGAGGGTGTTAGACCGTGACGACACAAGATCACGATAAGTGGTAGCCTGGTTAGGACGGAGTGTCACTATACCAAGGAAAGGATATCTCGGCTAGGGCGGAGTGCCATTAGACCAAGGAAGGGTAGTTTGACTAGGGCGGAGTGCCACTAAGCCGAGGCAGAGGTATCTTGACTAGGGCGGAGTGCCGCTAAGCCAAGGAAAGGATATCTCGGCTAGGGCGGAGTGCCACTAAACCAAGGCAGAGGTATCTTGACTAGGGCGGAGTGCCACTAGACCAAGGAAGGGTAGTTCGGCTAGGGCGGAGTGCCACTAGGCCAAGGAAGAGGTATCTTGACTAGGGCGGGGTGCCGCTAGACCAAGGAAAGGATGTCTCGGCTAGGGCGGAGTGCCACTAGACCAAGGAAGAGGTATCTTGACTAGGGCGAGGTGCCGCTAGACCAAGGAAAGGATATCTCGGCTAGGGCGGAGTGCCACTAAGCCAAGGCAGAGGTATCTTGACTAGGGCGGAGTGCCACTAGACCAAGGAAGGGTAGTTCGGCTAGGGCGGAGTGCCACTAGGCCAAGGAAGAGGTATCTTGACTAGGGCGGGGTGCCGCTAGACCAAGGAAAGGATGTCTCGGCTAGGGCGGAGTGCCACTAAACCAAGGCAGAGGTATCTTGACTAGGGCGGAGTGCCACTAGACCAAGGAAAGGATATCTCGGCTAGGGCGGAGTGCCACTAAGCCAAGGCAGAGGTATCTTGACTAGGGCGGAGTGCCACTAGACCAAGGAAGGGTAGTTCGGCTAGGGCGGAGTGCCACTAGGCCAAGGAAGAGGTATCTTGACTATGGCGGGGTGCCGCTAGACCAAGGAAGAGGTATCTTGACTAGGTCGGGGTGCCGCTAGACCAAGGAAAGGACATCTCGGCTAGGGCGGAGTGCCGCTAGGCCAAGGAAAGGGTATCTCTTGCCCAATTACTCGGGGAGTATCAACTGTGCAGCATGATACAGCTTCAGGTGTTTACCGTTGAGTGGTGAGAATTGGATCTCCCCTCGATGATTAACAACTATGTAGGCCCCTCCTTCGTAGACCCTTTGTATCACATATGGACCTTCCCAATTGGGATTTAGCTTTCCCTTCGGGTTGGACGCCATGACTTCTTTTTTCTTGACCATGACAAGGTCACCTTTCTTGAATTCTCGCCCTTTTACGAGTTTGTTGAATGCGGTGGCCATGCGGGCCTGATACATCTGGATATTCTTCTGAGCTTGGAGACGCTTCCCTTCCAATTCAGCCAATTCTTCTAATCTTCTTTCTGCATTGATTTGTTCGCCATGGGCTAGGTCGTATTGGACTACCACTCTGAGTGACGGGACTTCCAGCTCTAGTGGGACTACTACCTCTGAGCCGTATACCAAGGAGTATGGTGAGCACCCTGTAGGTGTTTTGAATACGGTGCGGTATGCCCACAGAGCTTCATACATCTTTTCTTCCCAGTCCTTCTTACTGGCACTGACGACTTTGGCCAGCAGGGTGCACAAAGTCTTATTGAAAGCTTCTGCCAATCCATTTGCCTGTGGATTGTAAGGAGTGGAAGTCCTCCATTCGATCTTATATTTCTCGGCAAGCCGATAGACTTTCTGATTTCTGAAATGACTCCCATTGTCAGATATTATTCGACTGGGGATCCCAAACCGGAAGATGATGTTTCGCTTGATGAATCTGGCGACCAGCTCACCAGTGACTTCTCTTAGTGCTATAGCCTCTGCCCATCGGGAGAAGTAATCTGTTACGGCCAGTATATACTTATGCTCGGCCGAGGAAGTCGGTAGTGGACCGACTACATCAGTTCCCCATTGTGCAAACGGCCAGCTAGGGACTGTGGGGTGCAGAATCGTAGGTGGCCTTCTAGGCACAACAGCATGCTCCTGACACTTCTGGCATGACTTTGCAAATGTGCAGCAGTCTTCAAACATAGTGGGCCAATAGTAGCCCAGCTTCTTGATTTCTATCTTCATCTTGGGGCCAGCCTGGTGGGCACCTGCTGTCCCAGCATGTACTTCTTTCATCGCTTGCCAAGCTTCCTCAGTGGACAGGCAGCGGAGCAGAATCTTCTTGCGTGCATCTGCCATTATTCGGAACAGAGTCCCATTTCTGAATTCATAAGAATCTTTGATCCTTAGAAGCTTCATCTTTTCTTCTCTTTTCTGCGGCAGCTGTTGATGTAAAAACCACTGTAGCAGGTGTTGTCTCCAATCAGATGCCTGTTCTGTACAGATCGTGGCGACTTCATTTTCTTCGGGGCAACCCTCTAGCATGCTGGGGACTTGCCGCCGATTTATAACAACAATGTTCAGTGTCTCATCTGGTGGGACTGCTATTGAGCTGGCTAACTTTGCCAATGCATCAGCCTGGGCATTATGTGTACGGCCCACATGCTTGAGCTCAATATGATAGAATTTCGCCATGAGACGCATAGCTTTTTGGTGGTAGGGGTTCAACTCCGGCTTCCGTACTTCGAACTCCCCTTGGATTTGTTTTATTATCAACATTGAATCCCCGAATACCTGAAGCATCTGGATACCCATGTTGAGGCTTATATGCAATCCAACTATCAGAGCTTCATACTCGGCTTCATTATTAGTGCAGGGCTTGTTTATAGAACATGAAGTATGCACAACCTCCCCTTCCGGCGATTTCAGCACAATACCGGCTCCGGCCCATATTCTGGTCTTTCCATCGGAATCCGTCTCCGTTCTAGACGCTCCATCAAAGAATAGCTGCCACATAGCCGACTGAGCTTGACAGGCTTCTAGTGTCTCATCGTCGGGTAACTCAATCCCCAACATATCATTCTCTGGCACAGGATGTTCTGCGAAGAAATCGGCCACGGCCTGTCCTTTTATTGCCCTCTGGGGTATATATGTGATATCGAATTCCATCAGAATTACTGCCCATTTGCCCAACCGGCCTTTCAGTACTGGTTGAGTCAGTATGTATTTGAGTGGATCTGCTGCAGATATCAATCTGACTTCATGTGACAGCATATAGTGCCGGAGCTTTTTAACGGCAAAGACTAGTGCCAAGCATGTCTTTTCTATATAGCTGTAGCTTTCTTCAGTTCTGATCAGCCTCCTACTCAGGTAGTATAGAGCCTGCTCTTTGCCTTCTTCATTTATCTGTGCTAGCATTGCCCCCAGGGAACAGTGTGTGGCCGCAATGTATAGTATCAGGGGTCTGCCCTTAATAGGTGCCCCCAGCACCGGAGGGGTCTTGAGATATTCTTTCAGTTTCTCAAAGGCTTCCTGACAGCCATCGTCCCAGAGGAACGGCACATCTTTCATCATGAGCCTGTGAAAAGGGTGGCATTTTCCCGACAGATTTGATATGAACTGTCGGATGTAGGCCAAACGCCCTTGTAGAGATCTCAGCTCGTGGAGATTCCTTGGTGGAGGGAGCTCCTGGATAGCTTTAATCTTGGACGGGTCAATCTCAATGCCCCTATGACGGACGATGAACCCAAGGAATTTCCCACTGGACACGCCGAAGGCACATTTCATAGGGTTCATTTTGAGCTCATATTTGCGCAGCCTCTGGAATACTACTCTCAGATCCTGCAAATGGTCTTCTTTTCTGCTGGTCTGTACCACCAGGTCATCAATGTAGCATTCTACCTTCTTGAAGAGCAAATCATCAAAGATCTTTGTCATAGCTCTTTGGTAAGTAGCGCCGGCATTCTTGAGGCCGAACGGCATTCTTTTATAATGAAATATCCCCTTCGGGGTGCGGAATGCAGTGTGCACTCTGTCTTCTTCAGCGATCCAGATCTGGTTATATCCAGATGACCCATCCATGAATGACAGGGCTTCATGGCCGGTGGTTGCATCGATCATTACTTCAGTGATTGGCACTGGGAAATCATCTTTTGGACAAGCCTTATTCAAGTCCCTGAAATCTACACATATTTGGATCTGCCCATTTTTCTTCTTCACGGGCACTATATTGGCCAGCCATGTAGTATACTGGTTTTCTTCAACAAAGCCTACATCAATCAGCTTGTCGACTTCTCTGTTGATCTGATTTATCAGTTCAGGACGCATTCTCCTTGAAGGCTGCTTTACAGGGCTTGCCCCCGGGTTTATCGCCAATCGGTGCTGTGCCACATCAGAGCTCAGTCCCGGCATTTCATTATATGTCCATGCAAAGCAGTCTCGGAACTCTTTCAGAAACTGTATGTACTGTTCTCTGGCAGCTGGTTCTAGCAGTGCACTGAGGAATGTCGGCCTTGGCTCATCTGCTGACCCCAGATTCACTTCTATCAGCTCATCGACGGTGGCCTGGCCTCCGTCCTCAACTTCGGGTGGGGCTTCTTGCAAATCAATAAAGTCTCCCGGGATATAATTCTCTTCAGTTTCATGTTCTTCTGTATCGTCATCCTGCTCATCAGCGGATGTCGGCTTATCATATAAGGCCGATACCATCGGATTCTGTTCAGTCTGCCCCGAGGACGAGACTGGTTCAGAAGAGAATTCAAAAGTGGAATCTTCCGTTCTTAGGGATCTTTCTGTTGCAGGTTCCCTTGAAAGGTCATCTTTTTGTAGAGCTCTGACTTCTTCCAGAATGCGCTCAAATTCCAGGCATTCTCTCAGTTCTTTGGCCATCTGGTCTTCATCCGGGGTTCCCGTATCAAATTGTGCTTCGGCCTGGAATAGATCCTCCTTGCAGGACGGGTCCTTCCAGCACCGACCCCTCTCAGTTTTATCGGACATCCCTGCTTCTGGCTGGTCATCTTGGGCTTCATTGTCTGTTATGGTTTGATACATAATCTCTTCATCCTCGAAGGGATATTGATCATATCCTATCCCAGGGGAGTCTCCATGCTGGTAGAAGGTAGAGATGACATCCACCTCAGCTTCATAATATTCTTGAAGGGTATAACCCAATCCCGGATGCTGTGTGATCTTCCTCAATTCCTTATTATCTCGAGGCGGATCCCATAGCTCCCTGAATGCTTTCTTCTGGGCTACGGATTGTAGCGATGGTATTTGCATCTTGGAGAACATCTGTGAAACCTGCTGGGTAGTATACTCCAGGCCTGTAATCGGCACTATCTGGTTTGCGGCTTCTTCAGGGACCATGCAGTCTTGATCATCTTCTTCGACTGCCTCCCTGGTGTAGAATATGGTAGGTGGCTCGCAGGAGCGAGGGATTTCCATAGTCTTCAGTGGTAGCACTGTTTGGTATTCTAGGCTGGCGACGGGTTTGATTAAACCTCGTGGGACCTTCACCTGTATGCACCTTTCTTTCATTTCTTGATCAGTGCTATCTGGATGTATGCCAGGAGGGGTGATCCGAGCAAAATCATCAGCATAAGAGACGTGAGCTACTTCATGCTTTTCAACATAGCCCCTGGGTGGCGGTGGAGACCAAGCTTTTGTCTTCGTCGCCGGCTCCTTCTGGCTGATCACAGCCTCTTTCTTTTTATCCTTTTGTGACACCCCGGTGTAGTAGGAGGCATCGAGCATATGGCATTCGAACACTTCAAAGGGATGTAGGTCTGCAAACACCCTTTCTTCCTTTCCTTCATGGCAATATTTTATGCATTGGTGTAGCGTGGATGGCACTATCTGATATTCATGCAGCCACGGTCTCCCCAGCAGGGCCTTATACGTGGTGTTGGAGTCGATCACATAGAATCGTACCACGGTAGTGAGGTCGCCCAATGTGAGGTTGAAATCAGCCACCCCAAGAGGTGTTTCACATTTCTGGTTGAACCCAGCAATCTTCATGTCTCTGACCTTGGTAAGCTGCAGAACAAAGTAGTATTTCTGATAGATGCGATACGGGAGAATATTTACAGCAGCCCCGGGATCTATCAATATCCTGCTCAGCGACTGACAGTTCAAGGAGCCCCTCATATACAACGGCCTGTTGTGACTGGCATTTGGGATCAGCATATCATCTTCTGTGAATGTGACTGATGGCCCAGCATTTACTTCTGCCAAGAGTGCTTCACATTGTGCCGGCGACTGCAGGGCATCCACAATTGCTTGGCGGGCCTCTTCACTCAGAGAGAGTATTTCCCAGATGGAGAATCTGGTGGGGAGCTTCTTCAACATTTTCATGATTCGACTGCCAACCCGAACATTAGACAACCTCATCTCCTCTGCCCACCGGGGTCTTGGAGGTTCATGTGGTGCCTGTGGCCTTTGCTGCCCAGTCCCAGTTTCATTTTCTTCATCGGTCTTCCGGAGGGCTTCTTCTGTAATGACTGCCCCTGGCTTTGCTATAGGGCTATTTTCTTCATTTTCTTTATGCTGCTTCTGCTTTCCAGTTGCTGTCTGCTGGCATTTATCGCTTTTAGCTGGAGCCGTATGAGATGGCTGCTCGTTTTCTAAGCTGGACAGGAACTCCAGGAATGAAGGGGCTCCTTCTGCTTTATCTTTTCCTTGGTACAAGCTGGCAGGGGGAGGAACCTGGACACCGCGTACCTCTGGTTTTGGGATCTGATAGGGTTGCTCCCCTCTGAACATAATATTATGGTTAGCTGGTGGCGGACGCCCCCATTTTCTCCCAGAACGTGTTGCATGGGCTGAGGTAGAGGCCTCAGCATGATTGGCTTCTAGCGGGACATCTGATGCTTCTTGTTCATCATCCTCCCCAGACAGGGAGAAGAGTACCGACAGAGTATTGCATTGTACTGTCGTGACCTTCTTTCCTTTTTTGGCCTTAGGCCGTCTCTTCTTTTTCTGGGAGGTTGGCTTTGCTAGTTCTTGCCCCCAGAAGGACTCAGTCTCATCTTTTCTTTGTTCTGCCTCCGGCTGCTCTTCAATTTTCAATTCTTCGAGCTGCTCCCAGAGTATACAGTCTTTCACCAACAGGTGTTTCGGCTTTTTCTGCTCATACTCATCAAGCTCGTTAATATATTGCTGCAGACGCCTGGTTGCAGGACTTTCTTCTTTATGTGCAGGGAGGGGAGTTTGTCTCCTCCGGTTGCAAGTATGGATCCGGATGACTGGTCCGGTCTCAACTGTAGGCCATATTGGTTTTATTGGAGGAGACTTCGGCTTTGGGGTGACACCCCGGATAACTGCTCCGTTGGTTTTGACTGCGGGAGTCTTCTTTCTATTTTTTGTGGGTACCGTCTGCCATCCTTCCTGATCTCTCAATGGGGTGAGGAGGCATGCTTCATAGGTGTGCCTGGTGCATTCTTCAACGGCTTCCTTAGACAGCTGTTGATAGATTGAGATCATATTGGCGGCCACCCTCCAGGGCGGAAGCTCATGTGGCCGAGGCGGCTTCACCTGGTAATCTCCCAGCTGCAGTTCACCCTTCTTGGCCATTCCTTCCATGATATCTTTGAAGACATAACAGTCCTCAATTGGGTGCCCCAACACCCGGTGAAATGGACAGAACATCGGATCATCTTTCTTTTCTGCATCTTCGGGCTTTTTCGGTTCAGGCAATGTTACCTTATTGAACTTATATGCCCAGTTAAATAATGCTGCAGTCTTATCCTTGGGAAAAGAGTAAGCCCTTCTCATCCTGTCCCTTAGAGAGACCTTGTCTCTTCTTTCTGCTGTATCTGCCATCGGGGGAGCTTCATCCGCCCCTTTCTTCCCTTTTTGTTGCTCAAAGGTTCTGAAATCGACGGTGTTGGCCTCAGAGTGTGCCGGCCGCCGATCATTGGATTTTCCTTTTGGCATGGCGGGAGCATTGACGGTCGGACGTTTGGACAAGAACGTCTCGACCTCCGCCACTATATTGTTCAGTCGGTCAAATGTTTTGACATCTGCACCGATCATTTTTTCCAGTACCTCCCTCCTGAGGTTCTGCTTGCATATCTGCACTGCATCCTCCTGATGAGGAGGTCTTCTGCATCTCATGGCTAGATTTCTCCATCTTTTGATGTACTCCAGCGCAGTTTCATCCTGTTTCTGCCTGGTGGCATACAGTTCTGCTATTGTGATTTCCCTCTCCGTGACATGAAACCTGTCGCGGAATTTTCTCTGCATATCGGGCCAATCAACCACTGATCCTGCTGACAAGCTTGAATACCATTCAAAGGCTAACCCAGTGAGGGACGAGCCAAAGAACTTGAGCAGATAGGCTTCATCGACTGCTAGGTCGCCCATGATTGTAGTATAGTAGGCTATATGCTCCCTGGGGGAGCCCTGGCCATTGAACTTTTCAAACTTTGGCGGCTTGCTGACGCCTGGAGGTAGTCTTTTGGCAGCATACTGGGGGGGATACGGCACCTTGTACACATCATAGGCACTAGTATCATCTCCAGTCTTCTCTGACAGCTTCATTTCCACAATTCTTTCAATCATCTGCTTGTGGGCTATAGCTGGATCTATCTCTTCTGGGAAGAAGTGAGCTTGTTGCTGGCTGTAAGGAGTTGTCATCACAGTGGCGCGCAAGATGGGCGCGGTAGGCTGCGTCTGAGACACAGAGGGCTGATCTACTGTTTGCTGTAGAATAGGTTGGCTTGGTGCTTTGCCCTTATCAGCTAAGAGAGGATTAGCCAGGATAGTTGTTTCTGTGGAGTTGGATGTCTGCCCCGCAGGTTCAGCTTGTTTCGAGACTGACGTAGCTTCCTGTCTCTCATTGAGCTGTCTTCGGAGAGCATTGATCTCCTGTTGGTATCTTCTGAACATCATCTGGATCACGGGATCCATGGTTGATGGAATTTGTATATCTTCAGATGTCCCTTCAGCATCATCAACAAAGGGGTTATCCCCATCTTCCGCTGTTACCACATTAACTGTCATAGTGGTAACCCTGCGGGCTTCATCATCAATTTTCATTTTATCTTTTGCTGCCTGGCATCTTCTTGTGACAGGACCAGGTCTAGTTGCCAGCCTGAGCAATTCATCTGGCTGAGTTGGTAGTATATCTTGCCCCCTGGCCAGTCCGGCCATATTGCAGGCGAAGATTTGCATCTTTCTTTTCCGCCTGTAGACCTTTCTTTCTATTTGACTAGGATATCTGAGCCGATCAAAGACCGATATTCTTTCTTTGGCTTCTTCCCCGTGCAGGTCTTCTTCATCATGTCCGGCCCTGAGGCCTTCTTCATAATCATTTGAATCGGAGGAAGAGACTCCGTACATCATTTCTTGAGGGATATCTTCTTCTTCCTCGTCCACGGTACCCAAGGCACGGGATAATCTTTGTTGACCGAGGGCGGAGTTCCCAAGGTAGTGGAAGTAGTCCCGGACCACTTGCTTCATCTCTTCAGAGTTGTGCCTCTGCGGCTCAGGTTGGAACATCAGTCTTTCCTGGCTTCTTTGCTGGCAGGCCAGTCTTGTTATCTGAGCATTCAAATGCTCGGTCTTGGAATATCGGAAGATGTCGGCCTGTCTGGCACAGGCCCTCGATCTTCTTGGGACGGCAACCATGGCTGGTTCACACATTCCCGCATCGCCATTCTGGCAGCAGTTGGCAGTAACATCATGGTTCTTTCTCTGCCATCTTCTTCCCCCGGCCTTGGGGTGGGTGACAGCAAGGTCTTCTTTCTTTTCAGGTCTTCTACCCCTCATCATGGGGCGAGCAGCAGTCAGTTTTCTTTCTCCATCATTTCTTTCATCTCTCCTACCCCAGGCTCTGGGGTGAGCAGCAATAGTACTTCCTGTTTCTTTTCCCTTTCTTCTTCGGCTTCCCGCCCTGAAGTGGGCAACAGCATCATTGGTAGCCTTCTCCTCATCTTGAGCAAGAGCCCAGCTCTGCATCTTCTTCGGTTGCCATACTTGCTTATATCTTGCTGGCTTGGGTGCCAGTGGCTTCCTCCCATCAGCTTCCCAGTTGGCCTTCTTGGTGGCCAGAACTTGGAACTTGTTGTCAATCTGGATGGTCGGGACAATCCTATCCGGTCGGACTTCTCGGGGGCGACCGTCGAGGTTCACCCTAACATCGCCCATCATCATTGTCTTCCCAGAATTTGAAAGACGACGGTCAGCAGCAGCATACCGGCTCCTCCGGCTGGTTCTTTTTCCCTTCTGGGCAGCAGTGGAGACCACGTCCCTCCTTTGAACATGGTGCACATAGCAGGCGACGGCTGTCGAGGCCGTCTTCTCCGGTAAGCTAGCCTTCTCATCAGCAGCCCTTATCGGGGCACTTGCAGCGACGCCTTGCTTATTGTTGTCGACCTGCAGCAGGTCGGTGAAGATAAGGCCCAAACAGTTGGGCAGCCCGACGGCGGGCGGCATTGATCCGAACACGAGGGGTACCGCCAGGTAGCCTTCTCGCACGTGCATGTCGACCGGCTGCTTGCCGAAGCAAACGGACATGATTTCGGCTGTCATTGTAGATTCCTAGAATTAAGGAAAGTACACAGAATTAGGAATTGAGGGGGGGGGGCCCGCTGGGCCTCCTACCTTAGCGCAAAGATGAAGGGAGACTAAGTCCCACCGGGCGTGCCAGACTTGTTTGATGCACATTTTTTTAT
Organism: Amorphophallus konjac; assembly: GCA_022559845.1. NCBI lineage: Eukaryota > Viridiplantae > Streptophyta > Magnoliopsida > Alismatales > Araceae > Amorphophallus > Amorphophallus konjac. Next base: position 178,793,320 of record CM040121.1, read on the forward strand.
CTCTCTTCTCATCTTGTTTATTGTTTTTATTTATCTATTTATGTTTATGGGTTTATTGGCGTGCCAGTCACCGTGGTGACGATTCTTATTGTGCGCTCGATCTGACTTGGTCAGTCGATTGTGAGTGATCGTGTCTGGACTAGTACTCCGTCATACCCTGAACGCTATGACGTTAATTACGTCCTCCCTAAGGAAGACAACCCTTGATTAAACGCTAGAGGTAGGAGGAAGACAGCGGTAAAACCGTATGCTCAAAGGAGACAAAGTTCATCTGTTTACAAGACGTTTAAACGTATTTGAATAGAACAGGGGTTTATTAATTACGGGGGGAACCCGCCGGCATATTCCCACCATCTTGGATGATGCCAAGTGGGGAATAGGAAACCACCCATGCAGCGGCAGGGTAGACTCCGCAAAAGATCGGGTATACGTATATATAGACATAACCCGGAATCCGGATGGGGACCGGTCCTGATGTAACACACCCGGTACGAGTGCGATATCTTATTAATATCCCCCTTTGGAGGGCCATCAGAGATCGCACAAGGGCATAACTCCGTGGGCCAGCGGGGTTATAGGAGAATACCACACTCGATTCGTAGGGCTATGTAAATTTCGACAGCATGTTCCCTCAACCTGGATTATGCCAAGGAAGAATAGGTCATCATCCACGGAGAGCCGGGACAACGACCGAACAAAGATGGGCACCAGGCCCAGGGACATCTCTTGCCTTCATATTATTGATCAATATTCCCTTGGAACCCGTCAGAACACATGTAATGACATGGTTCTTTAGGTTCATAAGGCATGGTGAAATTCGGATTCGGGACAGAAGCTGTAGGGGAGATCTTCCCCATTTATTGTGTCTCATCAAGACACAAGTGATGATTTATAAATATCTCCTTAAACAGGTGAAAGGGGGAGCTTTAGAAGTTTATAGAAGAATGGTGCAGAGATGGGCCTCGGAGTGGGTTTCATCTGGCTGAAGGAGGGATCTCGGCGTGATCTTGATTGGCAAGAAGGAGCTCTCGGCCTGGACATTTAATGGACGAGGGGAGGCTCTCGGCCTGGTCATTGGGCCGGCCAAAGGCTTCTCGGCGGCCAAAGGAAGGGGCTTCTCGGCGCGGTCCTTGGGCTGGCAAAGGGGGGTCTCGGCCTGAGCAATTGGTTGGCCAAGGGGGGGGGGGTCTCGGCCTGGTCTCTCTCGGCAGGCTCCTGGGCGCACCGGAAAGGGGGGCGCCGAGAGGAGTAGTATTAGGTTTGGCAAAAAAAAAGGGAATAAGGCCTCTCGGCCTGGAGCTTCTCGGCGGGCTCATGGGCGCGCCGGGAAGGGGGGGGCGCCGAGAGGGGCAGCTTCAATATTGGGCAAAAGGTGTGAGGGTGGTTATGAAGGCAGAAGGGTTCTCGGCAGAGGGCTTCCCGGCGTGCTTCTGGCCACGCCGGGAGTCTACACGCCGGGAGCCTCGCACACATAGCCTCACGAGGAAAGCGTTGGTAACCAACTGGGTTTTTAGCCAAAAGACGGGGAAGGCCTCTCGGCCTTGTGGTTCTCGGCGGGGAAGCTCGCACGCCGGGAGGGTGAAATTGCAGAAGAATCTCAGGTTTTCCAAAGCCCAGAAACGATGCTCTGTTTGGGTGTTTTCTGGGGATTTCAGGCTCGAATCAATGCTGGGTCAGAGATGCAAGGGAGGAATTTCATGGAGATCGCTGTTAGAAGGGTGCCAAGGGTTTTGGACGAAGGAATCAAACGGGGGAGATCATACCATCACCTGGTTCCGTTGAGAGTTTTGCCCGTCTGTTGCAGGCCATTTGGGGGAGTCAGGAGGTGACTGTCCTCCGACCCCTCCAGATGAGCCCAGTGATGTTAAATCGACGGAAAAGGAAGGGCTATCAATCGTATAAACTTCAGGCCCTAAGCATCCAATGTTTAGGATGGAGAACCTGAGATCCGATCGTTATTTATGAGAGCTGGGCGGCTGAGGAGACCAAGAGACTGATATCTCTGGTTCCTGAACCGCCAAAGGGGGCTCCTTCAAAAAAAGAAAACAGATCATATATGTATGGAAAACAGACATCGAGATCGGAGAGGGAAGAAGAAGACAAAACTCAGTAACCCATTGGATGGGGTTAGGAGTCTTATCCTCGTCCCTCTTCGAGGAATAAACCCTTGCGATCGACTTTGAAACCCAAAGAATCTGATCTATGTTCCTTTCAGACGAAGACCATATGCATAGAGAGACAGACGGACAGAGATCGATATCTTAAACCATCAATACCCAGACGGGCATCTTGGTGCTTCTTGTATTGCATATGGGAAATATTACACCGCTCATGAAAGAAAATGTAAAGCATAAATCTAAAAAAATCAAGGCCGAAACTCCGGCTACAGTTGATAGATCGAGAGGGAACTCGCTATATTACATCAGATAAAGAAAGAAAACATGGAGGGGAGGGTGGAGCATTGACTCCTCTCCCTCCCCAGTGCCCACCTGGAGCTTTCCTTCTTCTTCTCTTCTATTTCCTCTCTGTTGATCGAAAGGGGAGGGGTGGCTCTTTCTCTCAGAACGATCCCCTTTCTCTATCTGGCTTTCTCTCTTTTTTTTCCTTCAGCTTTTTTTTCTCTCCAGTCGATCGATCCCGGAGGCCTTGATTTTTTCTCTCTCCGATGTTGTCCCCCCTTATCTCTATAGAAGGGATGGGTTTTTATAACCCCTTTCCTCTTCCTTCTCGGCAGGCATCTTCACGGCGCGCCTGAGGCATGCTTCCCGGCGCGCTCAACCTTGATCTCTCGGCGCCATATCTGGGCTTCGACATGGGCTTTGGGCGCCATCTTCATATAGGCCCACTTAGGGTTTCTTCAAATGTATCATCATCCCAAATGGTCTATCATTTCTGAAATATCTTGTATTGACGTCACGATTGCAATTTTCATCAATCCACAGACAGGGTTCTATCAGTCCGTAGACAGGGATTTATCAGTCCGTAGACAGGGATTTATCAGTCCGTAGATAGGGTTCTATCAGTCCGTAGATAGGGTTTTATCAGTCCGTAGACAGGGTTCTATCAGTCCGTAGACAGGGATTTATCAGTCCGTAGATAGGGTTTTATCAGTCCGTAGACAGGGTTTTATCAGTCCGTAGACAGGGTTCTATCAGTCCGTAGACAGGGTTTTATCTTATCAATATCGTCACTCGAATGGCGACGAGCTCGGACAACAGCCCCAGTCTTTCGCTGTTGGTCAGATCTTCTTTTCAATCATGCTTCCACCCCTGTTCATTTTCTGGGTGTCAACATGTCTCTTTATATATGACCTTGATTACTTAATTGTGATGCATTCATCGATGATGTCATCATTTATAAAAAGTATGAAATATGTCAGAACAGGTTCTAAAGATGATTCAAGAAGACATGAAAAGAAAGTCAATGGTCAACTCCAATTGACAACAAGTCAATTTCTGGTAAAATGTGAATCAACTTCTGACAGGTAAAGTCAATGATCATCCAAGTCTGATACATGTTCAGGTCAGTACAGATATCTCAGACTTCTATTTGGTTACATATAAAGTCTGTGTTAGATTTGCGTGAGGTCTGTGCAACGTTAAGGGTCTGTACATGCTGAAGGTTCATGCACATTTCATTTCTTCATGTAGACAGTTGTGTGCATTTCATCGAACAGTTGGTGTGCATGTCATTGCTCTATGCATCAAGGTCGATGCTAGTCAAGTAAGGCAACTGTGTCTCATGCATCAGGTCTGTGTTAATATGTTGGTATATTAGCTAAGGTCGAAGCTAGTATGATCATATAACTAACTAAGGTCGATGTTAGTATGTTTTTATACTAACTGAGGTCGGTGTTAGTATGTGGGTTCACTAACTAAGGACAATGCTAGTATGGCTATATCCTAACTAAGGTCCGTGCAGGTGATCATACGGTCGGTGCAAATTTTGCCATTGCACTAACCTTAGTCGGTGCATAATCACATTGATGTTTAGAAGGTCGATGCATATAGTGAGCATCAAGTCGGTGCATGTTTAGGTTTCATGCAATAAACATTCATGAGGTCGGTGCATTCTCTCTTCTATAGAACATCAGGTCGGTGCACGTTTGGGCTTCATGCATATAGGTCGGTGCAATGTGGTCTTTTGTTCAAGCAACGTCAGTGCATAGTTCAGTGTTTCATGCATTCAACGTCTGCGCATACCGTGTTGTTAAGCAGACAACATCGGTGCATACTCAGTTGGTTTGCATATGTAGGTCGGTGCACATCCGTCGTTAGGTAGAACAACGTCGGTGCTAGTTGTGTGGATACATGGTATAGAGTCTGTGCATGTTTGCCTGGCAACATATGTAGATCAGTGCACTTTGTGCCTTGTGTATTAAAGGTCTGTACATGGGTGAATAAGGTCTGCACATCTGTTGTTGCATGCTCATTTAGAAGGTCGGTGCATCCGTGTTCTTACCATCCAAGGTATATGCAGCGGCCTATTTTTCCATAAACAAGGTCGATGCATTGTTCTCATCTTGCAGTACCATGTCTGTGCACGTCTGATCATATGTTATGAAGGTCTGAGCATGCTTCAAGTCTCAGCACATGTAGGTCTGAGCATATGTGCAATCGAAGTCTAAGCACATTATTATGTTCAAGCATTCTTCTTGTCTAAGCTTCTATTAGGTCTGTGTATATTGAAAACTGGTTGATAACAGCATGTTTGACGAAATGCCTCTCTTATGACTGACAGGTTAAAGACAGCACAAAAAGTCGAGCTAAGACCAGGCACGTGTTCCCAGAAATGGTGGAATGCTGGCGGATGGACCCAGGGAGCTAATGATTGAGACCTGATCCTGGGGAAGCATCTTCTGCCACGTGGATTAAGATTCCCTCTGCACCTGATGCGTGGCCTCTCTGGAAAAGGTGGGAATGAGCTTCACTCACGCCCAAGGCATGAGCTTGTGGGACCATGTCGGATGCCTTATATAAAGGCCTTGTCTGCGATCAAAGAAAGAAGATGGGAGATAAAAGAAGAAATAGAGTAGCAGAGCAAGAGAAATATGAAGGAGTCTGAGAGCCAGTAAGAGAACGAAAAAGAGAAGATAGAAAAGGTCAGAATAAGAGAATTTAGAGAGCAGTAGGAATAAGGAGAAAAAGGAAGTGAAGAAAGAGTGAGAGAGCTGAGAAGTGAAGAGAGAATGGGAGAGAGCTGAGAAGAGAGGTCGAGATCGAAGCTGCCGGTTCTTAATGTGAAGATCCGTAGTCATCTGTTCCAGGATCAAATCCTGAACAATCCTGCTCCAGTTGGAGCTTCATTTTCTTTCCTTCGTTTGTATTTTCCTTTGTTCATTCTCTGATTTCACTTTGTTCTTCCGATTCCCTGGTTTGAGGTCGGGTTCCTCCTGAGAATTCAGGAGAAGGGAGATTTATCTCCGGTTCCCCTCTGGGTTTCAGAGGAAGGGAGACTGTGTCTCCGGTTGCGAGCAGTGGTGTACTACTCATGGGTTTCCCTCCGGTTTGGAGGAAGGGAGGATAGGTCCTCCGATTCTGGTTCTATGGGTTGTAGAACCTGGATGAGGGATTTGTCTCCCTCGATTTTCAAGCTGTTAGGCAGCGTTCTGTTTGCAGACTGAGTCTGCGTCTTGCATTTTGCAAGGGAAGCCTCACTCCGATTTGGAGTGAGGGGTGGATGTAGGTCTGGAGGACCGAACCACCTAAAAAATTCTGTCTATCGTGGTTTGCTTTGTGCGTTCTTCCATATCATCTATCTCCCCTTCACATGTTATGTGTGCTTGATTATTTGTGATATCTTGGGTAGTTAATATGAATGTGAAGTGTGTGTTCATACGCCCAGTAGAATTACAACTCATATGTGAGCCTGAGTTTCTTAGTTCACGGTTGTGAATAGAGAGAAGCTCAGTTGTCTCATCAGTTTATATTGAGTACCGTTAAAAGATTCTTCTGTGTGACAACTTGCCATTGGGTGATTGAAGGTTTGGTAGAGTGTTCATCGTTACATCAGTCTGGGTCCTCGATTAGTATTTGATATTATGTCTGTCAGATTTACGGTTTAGTGTGAGCTAGTCTTTCACCCTATGCTTTCACGTGCCAACTGAAGAGTGCTTAATTGATTAAGCCACCTGAGATTTTTATTCTGCAATAGTTTTTGAACGGGGATTCATTCACCCCCCCTCTGAATCCGTGCTTTGCACTTTAAAAGTTGGTATCAGAGCAGGTTACTGGCTTTACAGATCCAACGATCTGCAGTAATTCCTAGTGTTTCTCGGTGATTTCTTCCTCTATTCGCCGTTTACTATTACTGGTCGTCTGCTTCTGATTTGCCAATGGCTCATCCTCCGATTTTTAAAGGGTCTGACTTCCCTAACTGGCTTGGCAGTCTGTGCACGTTCATAAATTCAGTGAATCCTAACCTCTGGAATCTTGTTTCCAAAGGTCCACACAGAATGCCTAAAGATGTGTCCAAATGGACGGACAAACATAGAATGAAAAACAATAAAAATATGAGAGTTCTCAGCATTTTAAGAAGGACTGTTGATTTTGACATCTTTCCATTTGTTACAAATTGCAGGTCTGCTAAAGATATCGTGGACAAATTGATGGCAGCCTATAAGAGAAGTGATGACATCTGCTTGATGGTTAATGAGAGCAACCATAGCAATGATCAAGATGAGTTCGAAGATGCTGAAGAGGCAAACAATCCATTCTCTAGTTACACTTTAGATGATTGGGAAGATGCATATGCCAACCTGTTAGAATCTTATGAAAAACTAGGGAAGAAGAATAAAATCCTAAAAAAGAAGTTAAATAATCTAGAGAATCATAACTCTGGAGGCGAAGACATTGAAAGTCTGAAAACTGAAAATGAAATATTCAGAAGACAATTGTCGAATCTAGATGCAATCAATTCGGAACTTGATCATATCAAATCAGAAAATGGAAAACTCAAAAAACAATGTCAGGAATCTGAACAAAGATTAATCAATCTTGGAAATGAAAACAGATTGATCACTGAAAAATTCGAGGCTATTAGAGCTGTCAATTTAAAGTTTTAGGAAAATCTTGAAAAATATGAACCATAAAACCAGCAAGAAAATGTTAAGAAAAACCAGAGTTTCTTAACTGATGTTTTGTTTGATAATGATAAGCTTGAGGAGGAGAACACTAAATTGAAGGCAGAAACTGAGAAATGGAGAAGATAAAATAAGGAATTGAAATAGTTGAATACTTCTATGACGAAAAGACTTCTTGACTTTGAAAAATGAAAATGTGTTCTTAATGAAAATCAAAATGAGCTCGAACTGAAACAAGAAGTTGAAACCCTTAAAAATCTGAATGATGGGATGCATCAACAAATTCTATCCTGTGAGGAAGATATAGCCAACTATGAACTTTAGATCTCTTCCCTTCAATCTGAAATAAATGATCTGAATAATTCCTTATCAAAATTTGTGGAGGGAAAAGATAACCTGGATAAGCTACTGGGAATGAAAGTAAACTTTCAGAAAGAGGGGCTGGGTTTTAATCCAGTTAATAAGAAGAGCTTTGGGAATAAAACTCATACATCATTTGTAGCTAGCTCATAACAAACCAGCATCAAAACTCCATTAGCCTTTCAGTTCACATCACAGAAAAATCCAAATCAGGATGATGGTCAGAAAAACCTAAAACCTATTGAAAAAGCTAAAAGAAAGGGAAATTTACAGAACAAACCTATAAACACTCATGTGCATGTTGTATACAACTTAAACTCCCATACACATACATACAAAAAGAAAATGGCATGTCATTACTGCGATAGGTATGGTCACTTCATGAATGCTTGCTTAGTAATGAAGAAGGACGATTTGAATTTCAGTAACATGCATGCTAGAAAATCTCATGTTAGAAATCCTGCATTTCAGAGAAAGAAAATTCAATGTCCTCATTGTGGTAAAGTAAGACACACGGCTGCACAATGCTGGCTTGTTCATGCATGAACCAGAGTTTATGGTTATCATCTTATGCACCAGCATGTCTTTGATAAAAATAAATTTGCTTCACATGGCCAGCACATTGTGTGTTTTAACTGTGGCAAGGGAGGCCACATAGCAGCCCGCTGTTGGCATGCTCAAGGAAGGAGATCTAACTCTGAGTTTGTTAAACTTCCTATAAATCAAAATGTTTTCAGTAGCAATAAATCTATTTTCAAAGAAAAATCCATTTCATGTTTTGAGTGTGAAAAGCCAGGCCACAAAGTTGCTGATTGCTGGCTGGCAAGGAATAAAAGACAAAATGCACATGTAGTTAACAGAAATCTTCATGCACATAGACTCCATGCTCACGTTAAAGTGCACAATAAGAAGAACACAGAACTTGTTATCTCATGTCGTTACTGTGGAAAGAATGGACATTCTATGGATAATTGTCATATACTGAGATTTGATGATTTCTATGCTCAGAGATTGCTGAGAGCACCCTTTAAAGATGCAACTGTCAGATCAGGACCCAAGACCTCTTGGGCACCTGCTTGTGCGAAATAAAGGCTATTTTGCAGGTGTGCCTTGGTGAAAGGATAAAAATGGGTAAATAAGCCAAGGCACCTAAATGTGGTAAACCCCAATTCTGCACTGTTCCAGGTTTGTTATCTAGATTGATCTGTCAATGCACAAGTTTGCACTTCATGGTTACATTCGCATTGTTATTCGTTTTGGTAAGTTTCCTTAGTGTTGCATTCATGGGATAAAAAGGCTGACTAATTGGTATATCAAATGACGATTGTGGAAGGACATGTTAAGTCTACCTAGAAACTTTCCCCATGCGTGGTGGTGACCCTTATGGTCTATGCTCTCCGCCAAGTATCAATTGTCAGTCTGAATGAATTTGAATCATAGATTGCATATATTGAAAACTAATGTTCACAATTGAAAATTCATAAAGATTGTTTGACCTGGAAGCTTTCATATGATAACATTTTGAGAGAGTGCTCATGTGTTCTATCTGGTCAAGTTTACTCTGCAAACATTTGATTCATAAATGTCATCTCTTGCCTGAACTTCTTGTTTACTTGATATCTTGCGGCATATAAGGCTCACATGCATATGCTCATGCTCAGCAATAGTGCATTTATATAAGACTACTGTTGCATCTCATTTTTATGCATCACCCAGAGTGTACTTCGCCAAGTGCCATGGGTACCTTTGCACTTAAGGCGGTCTAGATAATCATGAGCATAAATCATAAAGTCTTGCGCTAAGCTTGCATGTGTTGCATATAGTTAGGGGGAGTTAATTAGGGTAATTCTTTTGTCTCACACATATGTGCTTACATTATGTCTCATGCATATTGTCAGGGAAGTTTCTAAAAGTCCTGAATCTGAATCATGTCAAACTGATAGTCAAGTTCATTTTTCCAAGCTGCTAAAATCAGTCATCTTTTCTTATAAGAAGTAGTAATGTACCTTGAATGCATTGCGGGTTTAAACCTAATGAACCTTAGAGATTAAAAACAAAACTCAATGAGAAAGGATCGTGAAACACTTTTAATAGTTCTCAACCAACTAGCACATATCATGTCTTTTGGAGTCTTTCTAAATCTGATATTGTCTAGACTGAGGTTGATTTGGTTGAGAAAACCCGGAAGCTTGTATTGTTTTTAAACAACACTCTCTGAAAATCAAATGAGCAGTTGTGCTAAAATGATAAATCATACATGCCAATGGTAGAGCAATGATTGAATGCACTGAGAAACTAGGTACTTCATGATGGGAATCGACGCCGAGCATGTACTTTTTCTTTTACAGTTATGTCCTTTTAGTTTGTGTTTATATCCTTGGGAAAGTATGTACGCAAATGTAAGGCTTTATAAGCCAATGAGTTATTCCCATGGATTGTGTGGGTTTTTATACAATTATGCAGTAGGTCCAGCTGGGGGGCCCTCAGCCCTTTCCCATTGGTCCATGTCACCTTGTGGGGCTGGTCAACCTTCCTAGGTGGACATCTAGAAGGGTGGGCTGGTCATATGGACACATGGGGTTAAATGGGTCAAGATTCTATGGTTGGCCACCTACCCCATTCAACCTTCTACCCTTGGTCAAGGGGGCGCCCCTCTCCCCTTATTAGTTTATTATTTTTTGTGTGTTGATGGCATGCAATCCAGACCATCCATCTCACATCCCTAGATCTAAGGGTGGAGGTTGGATTTGGTTGGAAGCATATAAAACCATGTATTTTCATGTGAAAATTAGTGAAAATTCAGAAAATTGTTGGAATCCTTGGAGCTTGGTGCGCCCCCTTCCTCTCTCCCCCTGGTTTCCTCTCCTCAAACCCCCCATTCTAGAGTGTTTCAATCTTCTATCTCCCCCTCTCAACCTCTGATCTTCATTGGTGCCGCCGCCGCCGCCGTTCGTGCCACCTTCGAGCCGCCGCGAATCCGTCTTCGATTTTCTATCCTGCTGGACAGAGGTGTCTTCCCAAAATTCCTGATACCAGCCACAGCCTCTTCGTGATTTTTAATTTTTATGGTGTGTTCCTATCTTCCATACCATCATCCACAAAAACATTCAGGTCGAAAATCCTTCGTTTGATATTTTTGCAATTTCGGTCTTCAATCACTCCCAGATCTGTCCTGTCTCTATCTACAGTGACAATAGCTCTGAGTTTCCCATCTCCGACCTTCTTTTTTATTTTTTTTAGGGCTACCAATTTTACTGGGAGTTATATCCATCATCCCCTACATCCTCCATTTTTCTTGATTTTTGATCCGCCCTCTATCCATTTTTCAAAATTCGTGTTCTATCTCTGCTACAGTGCTTTCAGCCAAGTTCCAGATCCGACCACCTTCCAGTTCAAAACTCAGAACAAATCACAGCCACCTCCAAACCTTTCATAAAAACTATGTCCGTTTTCCTAGCTTGATTTTCTAAAACTTTACTGAAGACCACCACTTCAGATTCGGACGTTCACATATCGATCAAAGGTAGTTCTCAGACAAGTTCTCTACAGATCTGAGAATCCGGTCACTATACAACAGCAACTCAAAAATTCATTAAAGCCAAGATCCGTGCAGATCCAGACCAGATCTCTAGGCCTAGATTGAAGGATTTGAAGTTAGCTTTCCAAAGGCGCCAGTTTCGTGTCGATCTGACATCGAGGCTGATCACCGCGTCCGTTCTCGCCGGGACGAGCGCTGAAACCCAGAAGCTGCAGATCCGTGGCCGGTTGTTCCGACCGGTGCCGATCGGAGCCGCCCGGCCTCCGGTCGGTGAACCAGCGTGCCTCCACTTCAGGGAGCGCCCTTCTAGGCATCCTCCACTATAGCGGTGCCATCGGGTCCCACACGGTCCCTCCGGACAGCACGTGGGCCCCACCATCACTAGTTCGGGTGTTGCCGAATCAACGCGAGAAGCCGCCCGTCAACCCGAATTCGGTCCTCCCGGACCCCATTGTGTAGCCCTTTACCTCCCTGCGTGGAGTGGGCAGCGACTTGTATTGCTGTAATATTGTGTAGTATTGTTCCGGGAGTACGAGTTTCTGCCGGGACCGTCTTCCCCACACTGAGCGCGTGGAGGTATCGTATTCGCTCCCCGCTTGGAATTTCGCTTATTTTCATATATGCTTTATATGCCGCTACTAGAGAGCATGTTTTAGGACCTAGCTTGCTATATATTTTCATATCACCGCTGCTGCGAGAGAGAGCGTGACCGTCTCGTGACCCGATCCGGACACACGAGAGAGCCGACCACCCTAGCTCACTGCCGGTTTCTCAACCATGCACGTCCGACGCTTCCCTCGTTAAGGGACAATCGCGAGCTTGTCGTGTCTGTGGTCTCGTCCCGCATCACTTCATCAATGAAATTGAGACAAACTCATGTCATGAAGTGCTTCAAGTTATCTCTGTTCAGAAAATCATTAAAGGTTAGTCTCACTAAGTATCTAGGGGTACTGGCGTCTGATAAACGTGTACCCTTACAAGAAAGGTGAACACTAAACCTGAAATAGAACAGTAAACCCTGTTGAGTAACAAGGAGCACTGGCGTATGATAAACATGTGCTCTTATGTCAAAAGGCAAGGTTATACTTGACTGTTCTAATAGAGTAAGAAAAAGAATAGAAAAATTGACACTGCTCCTCTGAACTTTAGATCAGAACTGTGTTCTTATTTAAGCCCAATACATGTTCTGGTTTCTCCTGATAGATACATTGATGTTTAGATAATTAAGATGAAGCAAGACAAAATTTGACATGCATCGTGTTCCTCTGGTTCTCCACTATTAAGAGTTCACACTGATTGCTTTTCAATAGAGTGAAGTGGCTATTCTCTAACTTTCATAATTTTTAAACCACATAAATCTTGTATGCATTAATCTGAATTCTTATACTAGAAGATCATGTGCTCGGTTTGCCTTGTCAATGAACAACCATTCAGTTTGTTTATCAGATTTTTCTTCTTCTGTCTGAGTCACTTGCATGGTCTTCATGTCACGGTTTCATTCATATCGTTAACTGCATATCATTCATATTGCATATTCCAAATAACTTGTTTGAGTGCATTCATTCAGGGGGAGCATAAGAAAACACAAACATTGGTATTCGTGGTATTAATCCAAGGGGGAGAATTCTTGAATATCCCTATGGTTCAGCTATGTCAAGAGAGTATCTGTTCAGGGGGAGATTTTGTGTCACGCCTCGAACCGATAGCAGTGGAACGTGTCGTTTGCTCGGAACGTGGCAGTTAAACAGTCTTGTCAATCAGAGCATAGTCATTTTCACAAAACACAATTTGGACAAATTTCATATCAAATATATGTTCTTTACATATTCGGGCCCATAATAAACGAAAAGACTCAATAAAGAAAAACTACAATGAGACATAAGACGCAAGATAACCAGACTAGACGGTTCATCTAGATGTCAGAGTTCTCTTCACTCTTACCCTTGCTCATCATGTTCGGTCTCGTCATCACTAGGGTCGTTACCTGAAAAATATTAGAAAACGCAGGGTGAGCGAATGCTCAGTAGGACTTAATATCTCATGCTTCCAAGCTAGCTTTAAGTCAATTACAGTTTAACATGCTCATGCAGGTCATGCAAGATATAGAAATCGAGAACTATAATAACACAAGATAAATTCAAGAACTATAATAAACAAACGAGTAAGCAAGATGCTAGATACACTCATGAAGAGTAAGGACAATGATAATCAAGAGAGTATAGCGAGATCTCAACAAGTACTTTCTTAAGCTAGCATTCACGAGGAAATTTAACATTCATCTCTCTATGACGGACACTATCACAAGCGCCTCAAGGTATCCAGTATTATGAAGGATCTTCATGACAAGATAACGAGTACTATCAATGAAATAATTCAAGAACATTTATGATGATCGATATAGAAGTAGAACAATTACTTCTACAAGCATTCTATAGCATTTGCCACGACACTAAGGGAATATCACGACGATATGATAACCCCTCCATTATGGCAATTCAAGATATTTTCATGACGAACAATAAGTTGTAGAAAGATGCACTATGATGGCAATTACTCCCGATCATCACGAGAGCGTTTGCACATCTAGCACTATATAGGATTGGCCAATGCACTAAGGGGAAAATCACGACGATATGACCACCCCTCATGGAAATAGCACTAGATAGTATTTGGTCGCACACTTAGGAGTTCTCACGACTGTATGATTGCCCCTAAATGCCAATAACCGAGTTGGTGAATGCCTGCACCCGATCATCGTATACCGGTAACGTTTGGGCTTTACCTCGCCCAATAGGGTCAGATCAGGACCTGTAGCATTTAAAAATGTCATTTTAGTGGGACCCATAGCCCCTGACATTTAGTCTAGACTAATTCCATATTAATGGCCAAGAATTTCAAGGATCAAGCATGTAGGAACATTAAAATAGATTTCATGGAACATAGAGTTCAAGGATAGAACTTGTAATAAGGATGATATATCAATAAACCAGATGAAAACCATGACATTCTGGATCTCTGGGTGATTGGGTACAACCAGCTCAGTCGGCCTTGAGGGAATCCAAGGCTACGAGGAGACTTACGGAGGTCCCAATGACTAACTTGCCAGTCCGAAGGAACGGAATGTCCAACGGAGGGCTCGTATGTCACCGAGAGTTGAGTGTATAACGTGAACCAATCATGAAACGGAGACTCCATCTACAGACGTGAGATGAGAGTGCCAAAAGACCCGCGGTATGGGTCAAAACGGAAGAAAACGGTGAGAACATGTGTACGTTAATCATAGAATTCATGTCCATCCTATTCTATAATTGACTATAATTAAATAAACTTATATTATTTTTAAGGCCCGTGGGTGCTGTCATTTATTAATTGGCATCCTCTTGGGGAACGCTATTTTTCATGATTTTTAAATAAATTTATTTAACAAGAATTCACATTTATATCTATTTATTTGAACAAACTCAAAAACATACATTAAAAGGCACATTGATTTATTTAAAATAATTTAAAGAAAAAGAATATATGATAATTAGGAGGAAAATACAAAGATTCCAAATATATATTTTCCACAATTTTCTGTTATGTATTCTAATAATAATGGATTTTCAAAGATACATATAGGATATATATATATATATATATATATATATATTACTTTAAAATTGACGCCTAACCTTAAGGGCGTCCAATTTGGTTTTCACGATCGAACGTAGGTCGTTTTTTTTCAACTCTCTGGTTTCTATACTAAATGATGTCCGAATCTGGCTTATAATATACCGAAATGACCGGCTCGAAAAGTTCTACCTAACCATATGTTCAAAATAATTTTTTGATAAGAGACGGGAGATCTTGCAATAGGAGACACAAAAAACGGTGCAACCACTTCCACTACCTCGGTCCCCATCCCAATAGTATGCCCATAAATTTTCATGGCCAAAGGATACTTCTATACTTATGAACGACTAAAACTCATAACTATCATAAATTCAACTAACGTCAGCTCGTTGGTCGTTGTTTTGAATTCTATTAATTGACGACATGGTGGCTGCCACTTTCTATGAAAATAACGCCCTAGACAGGGTCGTTATTTACAGTAAAATTCCAGAATATAACAGAACACAACCATAATCCATATGCATGATATATACAATTTTAATATAACATTTTGGCTTTGTTACTTGAGACAAATCATGAATTAACTTTGTTTGGGCTACGTATACATCTAGCATGCTAGCTTTATAATTTTGCTTTGGAGATTGCCTACCTTCGTTGATGCTTTGACCAGAATAAAGGAGAAGAAGAAGTAACAGAGGAAAGAGATGAGAGCACTGCAACCGCAAGAAGAAGAAGATAGGAGGGAGCCTTTTCCCACCCTCAGCAACAACGTGCAGCGCTTCTACGGCAGAAATAACAGCGGCCACACAACTTCAATGGCAGCAACAGGTTCACGATGGAGCCACAGCACGAACAGGAGGAAGGTCGACGCACGCAGGGTCCTAACGCACAAAAAGGTAGCAGCAAGCCCTTGCTTGCTCGATGGAGAGAGTTTATATAGAGAGATCAATCCCCTTTCCTAATGGGAATCTTCCTTTCGTACGCACTTCTTAATTGATTTTTATCCTTCTCCATATGAAGCCACCTTCCTTATCTCTCTGTTCTAACCCTTAAGACTTCCTCCCTTGCCCGTTCATGCACAACAACGAGGTTTGGTCTATTCGAATATGTTGAGGGCCCTTCGTGGGTTGTGATGTTGAAGCCCATGCATATTTCATATATATATATTTTTGTATACGTGTTTTACCTATATTTCAAGCCCATTTAATTATTTAAGCCTTAAATCATTGTTGTTGGCCCAAACTTGCTAAAGTATTCTCTTATTCAAGTTAAACCCCAATAATTCATCATTATGTGCATGGTTGAAAGCTCATATGGGTTGGAATTGTTGTGTACCTATATATATAGGTTTATATAAAGGTTTAAGCCCATTTGTTATATAAGCTTTAACTAACTTATTCAATAGAACTTTATATATATATAGATATATAGATATTCTTTAAAGCCCATTATTGATGTATGCTAAAATTATTATAAGCTTTTTTTTAGCATAATTATTTAATAGGACTCTATATACATATGTGGGTCCTTTTTCTTATAACTTTATTAATTCCCTTTGTCGTCTCGGGTATAAGAGTCGAGTTCGATCCTATGAAATCTTTATATGTATGTGTATCTCTATGGAGGCCCATTAAGTCCTAGTCCTTTAAGTGGGCTTGAATTTTATAACCTTTGAATTATGTAGACCCATTATCTATTGTCCAAAATTCTATTTTTTTCCATATTTATTTTTAATATTAATATTTATTCTTTATAAATTTCCGGGGTGCTACACCCTCCCCCACATAAAAGAATTTGGTCCCCAAATTCACATAGTTTCCCTTCCAAAATTTTCGGGGTAAGATCACCATATCTAAAGCATGTATTCTAGCTAGATCATTCACACATCATGCTAAGTACTTAAGGTCATATCCGTTTCATGCAAGTTTAAGATGAGATAGGTTTATAGGGTTACCTTCCGTTGCTTGCGGTGCTTCTTCCTTTAAGAGTGGACATCGAGTAATTTTATGGTCTCTGCTTCCGCAACGGATGCATTTTCCAAGTTTATACCAACACTCGTCCGGATTGTGCCTTCCCTTCTTGCAATGCTTGCATTTCCCCTTGGCCGGAACAATTCGTCGATCATTATTCCAGGGTTTCTTATTTTCATAGAATTTGTTGCCTTCATTAAATCTCTTCTTGTCGTTCATGTTTTCCTTGTTCTTGGGTCCATTTAGTAAGTCCTTCTTGGCGGCCTTTCCTTTGATTCTTTCCATCATATCTATAGCATCTTCCAAGAGTTGAGTTTTTCTAACCATCTCCGTATATGTTTGAATTTCTAGTGGAGCTAGTTAAGATATAAGTTCCACCTTCAAGCCATTCATAAATCTCTTTGCTCTCATTTTCTCCGTGCTAACCAAGTGTGGTGCATATCGGGCCAATCTAGAAAACCTCGCTTCATACTTGATGACTGACAGACTACGTTGCTTCAAAGCTGCAAATTCCATAGCTTTCTTCTCGCGAATTATTTCTGAGAAATACTTCTCGTTAAAGAGTTCTAAAAACTCGTCCCAAGAAACCTGATCGTTAGGCAAAATGGCTTCCACGGATCCCCACCATACTCGGGCATCCTTCTCTAATTGATAAGTTCCTAATAGTACATTCTCTTCGTCGGTGCATTGCATCACCTTAAAGGTCCTCTCTATTTCTTGTACCCAATTCTCTGCTTCATCCGGGTCAGTCGACCCATAAAACTTAGGGGGGTTTATCTTTTGGAACTTCTGATGCAAATCCCCAGCTCCATGCCGTGCTCCACCTTGTGCAACTTGTTGCAAGGCTTGCGTTAAACCCTGGACAGTGCATTGCATTTCTCTCCACTGAGCTCTCTCGGCGGCCATTCTAGCCTACAAAACAAGTTTTTAAGTTAATGATTACCCATATCTTAACATTAATGTAGCGTAGACGGATGTATTTTATTGATTAGCCCATAGCTCTAACCAAATCTCACAGGATTCCTATAGGATAACTGACAAGGACGACTCAATCTAGGACATGAACCTGATGACCTAGGGATTTAGAAAGCCTAGGCTCTGATACCACCTTCTGTCACGCCCCGAACCGATAGCAGCGGAACGTGTCGTTTGCTTGGAACGTGGCAGTTAAATAGTCATGTCAATCAGAGCATAGTCATTTCCACAAAACATAATTTGGACAAATATAAAATTTCATATCAAATATAAGTTCTTTACATATTCGGGCCCATAATAAACGAAAAGACTCAATAAAGAAAAACTACAATGAGACATAAGACGCAAGATAACCAGACTAGACGGTTCATCTAGATGTCTGAGTTCTCTTCACTCTTACCCTTGCCCATCATGTTCGGTCTCGTCATCACTAGGGTCGTTACCTGAAAAACATTGGAAAACGTAGGGTGAGCGAACGCTCAGTAGGACTTAATATCTCATGCTTCCAAGCTAGCTTTAAGTCAATTACAGTTTAACATGCTCATGCAGGTCATGCAAGATAAAGAAATCGAGAACTATAATAACACAAGATAAATTCAAGAACTATAATAAACAAACGAGTAAGCAAGATGCTAGATACACTCATGAAGAGTAAGGACAATGATAATCAAGAGAGTATAGCGAGATCTCAACAAGTACTTTCTTAAGCTAGCATTCACGAGGAAATATAACATTCATCTCTCTATGACGGACACTATCACGAGAGCCTCAAGGTATCCAGTATTATGAAGGATCTTCATGACAAGATAACGAGTACTATCAATGAGATAATTCAAGAACATTTATGATGATCGATATAGAAGTAGAACAATTACTTCTACAAGCATTCTATAGCATTTGCCACGACACTAAGGGAATATCACGACGATAAGATAACCCCTCCAATATGGCAATTCAAGATATTTTCATGACGAACAATAAGTTGTAGAAAGATGCACTATGATGGCAATTACTCCCGATCATCACAAGAGCGTTTGCACATCTAGCACTATATAGGATTGGCCAATGCACTAAGGGAAAAATCACGACGATATGACCACCCCTCATGGAAATAGCACTAGATAGTATTTGGTCGCACACTTAGGAGTTCTCACGACTGTATGATTGCCCCTAAATGCCAATAACCGAGTTGGTGAATGCCTGCACCCGATCATCGTATACCGGTAACGTTTGGACTTTGCCTCGCCCAATAGGGTTAGATCAGTACCCGTAGCATTTAAAAATGTCATTTTAGTGGGACCCATAGCCCCTGACATTTAGTCTAGACTAATTCCATATTAATGGCCAAGAATTTCAAGGATCAAGCATGTAGGAACATTAAAATAGATTTCATGGAACATAGAGTTCAAAGATAGAACTTGTAATAAGGATGATATATCAATAAACCAGATGAAAACCATGACATTCTGGCAATCTGGGTGATTAGGTGCAACCAGCTCAGTCGGCCTTGAGGGAATCCAAGGCTACGAGGAGATCTACGGAGATCCCAATGACTAACTTGCCAGTCCGAAGGAACGGAATGTCCAACGGAGGGCTCGTATGTCACCGAGAGTTGAGTGTATAACGTGAACCAATCATGAAACGGAGACTCCATCTACGGACGTGAGATGAGAGTGCCAAAAGACCCGCGGTATAGGTCAAAACGGAAGAAAACGGTGAGAACATGTGTACGTTAATCATAGAATTCATGTCCATCCTATTCTATAATTGACTATAATTAAATAAACTTATATTATTTTTAAGGCCCGTGGGTGCTGTCATTTATTAATTGGCATCCTCTTGGGGAACGTTATTTTTCATGATTTTTAAATAAATTTATTTAACAAGAATTCACATTTATATCTATTTATTTGAACAAACTCAAAAACATACATTAAAAGGCACATTGATTTATTTAAAATAATTTAAAGAAAAAGAATATATGATAATTAGGAGGAAAATACAAAGATTCCAAATATATATTTTCCATAATTTTCTGTTATGTATTCTAATAATAATGGATTTTCAAAGATACATATAGGATATATATATATATATATTACTTTAAAACTGACGCCTAACCTTAAGGGCGTCCAATTTGGTTTTCACGATCGAACGTAAGTCGTTTTTTTTTCAAAAATTATTTTTTTAACTCTCTGGTTTCTATACTAAATGATGTCCGAATCTGGCTTATGATATACCGAAATGACCGGCTCGAAAAGCTCTACCTAACCATATGTTCAAAATAATTTTTTGATAAGAGACGGGGGATCTTGCAATAGGAGGTATGAAAAACGGTGCAACCACTTCCACTACCTCGGTCCCCATCCCAATAGTATGTCCATAAATTTTCATGGCCAAAGGATACTTCTATACTTATGAACGACTAAAACTCATAACTATCATAAATTCAACGAACGTCAGCTCGTTGGTCGTTGTTTTGAATTCTATTAATTGACGACATGGTGGCTGCCACTTTCTATGAAAATAACGCCCTAGACAGGGTCGTTATTTACAGTAAAATTCCAGAATATAACAGAACACAACCATAATCCATATGCATGATATATACAATTTTAATCTAACATTTTGGCTTCGTTACTTGAGACAAATCATGAATTAACTTTGTTTGGGCTACGTATACATCTAGCATGCTAGCTTTATAATTTTGCTTGGGAGATTGCCTACCTTCGTTGATGCTTTGACCCGAATAAAGGAGAAGAAGAAGTAACAGAGGAAAGAGATGAGAGCACTGCAACCGCAGCAAGAAGAAGATAGGAGGGAGCCTTTTCCCACGCTCAGCAACAGCGTGCAACGCTTCTACGGCAGAAACAACAGCGGCCACACAACTTCAATGGCAGCAACAGGTTCACGATGGAGCCACAGCACGAACAGGAGGAAGGTCGACGCACGCAGGGTCCTAACGCACAAAAAGGTAGCAGCAAGCCCTTGCTTGCTCGATGGAGAGAGTTTATATAGAGAGATCAATTCCCTTTCCTAATGGGAATCTTCCTTTCGTACGCACTTCTTAATTGATTTTTATCCTTCTTCATATGAAGTCACCTTCCTTATCTCTCTGTTCTAACCCTTAAGACTTCCTCCCTTGCACGTTCGTGCACAACAACGAGGTTTGGTCTATTCGAATATGTTGAGGGCCCTTCGTGGGTTGTGATGTTAAAGCCCATGCATATTTCATATATATATATATATATTTGTATACGTGTTTTACCTATATTTCAAGCCCATTTAATTATTTAAGCCTTAAATCATTATTGTTGGCCCAAACTTGCTAAAGTATTCTCTTATTCAAGTTAAACCCCAATAATTCATCATTATGTGCATGGTTGAAAGCTCATATGGGTTGGAATTGTTGTGTACGTATATATATAGGTTTATATAAAGGTTTAAGCCCATTTGTTATATAAGATTTAACTAACTTATTCAATAGAACTTTATATATATATAGATATTCTTTAAAGCCCATTATTGATGTATGCTAAAATTATTATAAGCTTTTTTTAGCATAATTATTTAATAGGACTCTATATACATATGTGGGTCCTTTTTCTTATAACTTTATTAATTCCCTTTGTCGTCTCGGGTATAAGAGTCGAGTTCGATCCTATGAAATCTTTATATGTATGTGTATCTCTATGGAGGCCCATTAAGTCCTAGTCCTTTAAGTGGGCTTGAATTTTATAACCTTTGAATTGTGTAGACCCATTATCTATTGTCCAAAATTCTATTTTTTCCCATATTTATTTTTAATATTAATATTTATTCTTTATAAATTTCCGGGGTGCTACATTTTGAGTCATTACCTCTCTTTCACAATAATGATCATTCCTTTTTGATGTTGTCAAAGGGGGAGAATTTGTGTGACTCATTTGTCTTGAGTGCTCATTTCATATTTCATACTTGAATGCTCATATTGGCTCAATCATCATGCTGAATCTATTGCAATGACTCATAATATTGCCATCATCAAAAATGGGGAGATTGTTGTGTCCCCTGTGGTTCTGAAGTTTTGATGATGACAAATATTATGTCTCTTTATATATTACCTTGATCACTTAATTGTGATGCATTCATTGATGATGTCATCATTTATAAAAAGTATGAAATATGTCAGAACATGTTCTAAAGATGATTCAAGAAGACATGAAAAGAAAGTCAATGGTCAACTCCAATTGATAGCAAGTCAATTTCTTGTAAAATGTGAATTAGCTTCTGACAGGTAAAGTCAATGATCATCCAAGTCTAATACATGTTCAAGTCAGTACAGATATCTCAGACTTCTATTTGGTTGCATATAAAGTCTGTGTTAGATTTGCGTGAGGTCTGTGCAACGTTAAGGGGCTGTACATGCTGAAGGTCCATGCACATTTCATTTCTTCATGTAGATAGTTGTGTGCATTTCATCGAACAGTTGGTGTGCACGTCATTGCTCTATGCATCAAGGTCGATGCTAGTCAAGGAAGGCAACTGTGTCTCATGCATCAGGTCTGTGTTAGTATGTTGGTATATTAGCTAAGGTCGAAGCTAGTATGATCATATAACTAACTAAGGTCGATGTTAGTATGTTTTTATACTAACTGAGGTCGGTGTTAGTATGTGGGTTCACTAACTAAGGACAATGCTAGTATGGCTATATCCTAACTAAGCTCCGTGCATGTGATCATATGGTCGGTGCAACTTTCGCCATTGCATTAACCTTAGTCGGTGCACAATCACTTTGATGTTTAGAAGGTTGATGCATATGGTGAGCATCAAGTCGGTGCATATTTAGGTTTCATGCAATAAACATTCATGAGGTCGGTGCATTCTCTCTTCTATAGAACATCAGGTCGGTGCAAGTTTGTGCTTCATGCATATAGGTCGGTGCAATGTGGTCTTTTGTTCAAGCAACGTCAGTGCATAGTTCAGTGTTTGATGCATTCAACGTCTGCGCATACCGTGTTGTTAAGCAGACAACATCGGTGCATACTCGGTTGGTTTGCATATGTAGGTCTGTGCACATCCATCGTTAGGCAGAACAACGTCGGTGCTAGTTGTGTGGATACATGGTATAGAGTCTGTGCATGTTTGCTTGGCAACATATGTAGAACGTTGCACTTTGTGCCTTGTGTATTAAAGGTCTATACATGGGTGAACAAGGTCTGTGCATCTATTTTTGCATGCTCATTTAGAAGGTCGGTGCATCTGTGTTCTTACCATCCAAGGTCTGTGCAGCGGCCTATTTTTCCTTAAACAATGTCGGTGCATTGTTTTCATCTTGCAGTACCATGTCTATGCACATCTGATCATATGTTATGAAGGTCTGAGCATGCTTCATGTCCTAGCACATGTAGGTCTAAGCATATGTGCAATTGAAGTCTAAGCACATTGTTATGTTCGAGCATTCTTCTCGTCTAAGCTTCTATTAGGTCTGTGCATATTGAAAACTAGCTGGCAACAGCATGTTTGACGAAATGCCTCTCTTATGACTGATAGGTTAAAGACAACACGTGAGGTCGAGCTAAGACCAGGCACGTTTACCCAGAAATGGTGGAATGCTGGCGGATGGACCCAGGGAGCTAATGATTGAGACCTGATCCTGGGGAAGCATCTTTTGCCACGTGGATTAAGATTCCCTCTGCACCTGACGCGTGGCCTCTCTGGAAAAGGTGGGAATGAGCTTCACTCACGCCCAAGGCATGAGCTTATGGGACCATGCCTGATGCCTTATACAAAGGCCTTGTCTGCGATCAAAGAAAGAAGATGGGAGATAAAAGGAGAAATAGAGTAGCAGAGCAAGAGAAATATGAAGGAGTCTGAGAGCCAGTAAGAGAACGAAAAAGAGAAGATAGAAAAGGTCAGAATAAGAGAATTTAGAGAGCAGTAGGAATAGGGAGAAAAAGGAAGTGAAGAAAGAGCGAGAGAGCTCAGAAGTGAAGAGAGAATGGGAGAGAGCTGAGAAGAGAGGTCGAGATCGAAGCTGCCGGTTCTTAATGTGAAGATCCGTAGTCATCTGTTCCAAGATCAAATCCTGAACAATCCTACTCCAGTTGGAGCTTCATTTTCTTTCCTTCGTTTGTATTTTCCTTTGTTCATTCTCTGATTTCACTTTGTTCTTCCGATTCTCTGGTTTGAGGTCGGGTTCCTCCTGAGAATTCAGGAGAAGGGAGATTTATCTCCGGTTCCCCTCTGGGTTTCAGAGGAAGGGAGACTATGTCTCCGGTTGCGAGCAGTGGTGTACTACTCATGGGTTTCCCTCCGGTTTGGAGGACGGGAGGATAGGTCCTCGGGTTCTGGTTCTGTGGGTTGCAGAACCTAGTTGAGGGATTTGTCTCCCTCGGTTTTGAAGCTGTTAGGCAGCGTTCTATTGGCAGACTGAGTCTGCATCTTGCATTTTGCAAGGGAAGCCTCACTCCGGTTTGGAGTGAGGGGTAGACGTAGGTTTGGAGGACCGAACCACCTAAAAAATCCTGTCTATCGTGGTTTGCTTTGTGCGTTCTTCCATATCATCTATCTCCCCTTCACAGGTTATGTGTGCTTGATTATTTGTGATATCTTGGAGAGATAATATGAATGTGAAGTGTTTTTTCATACACTCAGTAGAATTACAACTCATATGTGAGCCTGAGTTTCTCAGTTCACGGTTGTGAATAGAGAGAAGCTCATTTTGTCTCATTAGTTTATATTGAGTACTGTTAAAAGATTCTTCTGTGTGACAGCTTGCTATTGGGTGCTTGAAGGTTTGGTAGAGTGTTCATCGTTACATCAGTCTGGGTCCTCGATTAGTATTTGATACTGTGTCTATCAGATTTACGGTTTAGTGTGAGCTAGTTATTCACCATGTGCTTTCATGTGCCAACTGAAGAGTGCTTAATTGATTAAGCCACCAGAGATTTTAATTCCTCAATAGTTTTTGAACGGGGATTCATTCACCCCCCCTCTGAATCCGTGCTTTGCACTCTAACATAACAGTCACCATCTGACCTCTAAGGAAGCCTAGCGGTCTACCAAAAGACCATAAGGGACAAAAAATAGAGAAGCTTGTGAGATCTTGGGTGTCGGGCAATGCAACATGTTCCTACACACACATAAATAATAAAATAAGTTAGAACCATTCTTAGGCTCAACCCCTTGCCTACAGCAAGTTAGAGACGACCAATTCTTGATATTTGGTCAAGGGGTGGGACCTTATTAAATAGGCGGAAACACAAATAAGAATATGAATGCGATGTATGCTATGAAATGCAAATGCAGGGATGATGAGCATTTTTTTTAGATTTTTGAAGTATTTGATTTTTGGAGTTTTGAAAATATTTGATTGATTTTTTTGGATTTTCAAAAATATGTGATTTTTTTGGATTTTTGAAAATATTTGATTTTTGATTTTTTTTTGGATTTTTGCAATATGTGATTTTTTTTGGATTTTGGAAAATATTTGATTTTTTAGATTTTTGAAGATATTTGATTTTTTTTAGTTTTGAAAATATGTGATTTTTTTTTTGATTTTTAAAAACCAGTTCCGCCCCAGTAACGAGGGTCCTGCCTATTCCACTAAGAATTCCCTGAGGTTGGCGTGCATTAAAGGTGACAGTCCCTGGCCAGGTCTACCTTGTTCATATGGCGGTGCCTCTCCAAGGGCCATACCGTGGGTATGTTGCAGTCCTTTGAGGGAGGGAGAGAAGAATTGTTGGGGGTAAGCTTTAGCGTAGGGATAGAAGCTTTTAGGGCTCAAATTCCTCCCATGACGACCCGGTTGGAGATTCAGTCTATTGCGCCGGGGCTTTGTTGTCCAGCATCGAACCTTCATCCAGTTTAGGCACGCATACGACCAGGCTCATAAAATCCCGCGGAAAAACTGTACTGCCACTCTTTCTATGCCTACTTCGACATTTCATTTTTCCTTGGAGCAATTTGACATTGCATTTTGTACTTTTGATAGACGTGTTGGCTTTTGCCTTGATTCATTCTCCTTTCCTTTTGTCTGATTTTTCCTTCCTCCTTTTTTTCCCTTTGTGGAATCAGGTCATAATGGACTGCCCCTATTTGAGACCTCCTCTCGTTGGTGTGTCTAGGTTGGTCATCTCCCCCTTATTCACTCCTTCCCCCTATACCTGGCTGAAGAGAAAAAAAAGCAAGGACTTTCACTTCCCCTAGGCATGGCCAAAGGAGAAACGGGTTTGCATAGTAGAGGGAAATTTCACCAGAGTTGCCGTATAGTGTGTGATTGCCGCGCTCGGGGTCCTCTTTCGCGATCAAGGGAGAGACACCTCGCTACCGGGTTGGTGCTAGCTTGACTCTAAGGGTAAAAGCGCTTAAGATACAACCCATTCCAAGCATGAGACAACTCCTCACCTTCCGCATTAACTAGACGATACGCATTCCCTGGATAAGCCTCTTTAACAACGAACGGCCCTTCCCAGTTAGGTTGCAATTTAGACCTAGGACCTCCAGACCAAATGAATTTACATTTCAAAATCATATCACCTATTTAAAATTTGCACTCAATTACCTTCTTTTGAAAATAACGCAAGACCCTCTTTTGATAAATGGACACGTGATCAGCCGCATTTAGCCTCTTCTCATCCAAGAGTTCTAGATGTACGAGCAACGCCTCCCCACGTTCGTCAAGATTAAGTTCATTATCGAGCTACACCCTTAGGGAAGGGATCAAGATCTCATATGGGAGAACCACCTCCATCCCGTAAGTCAGAGCATATGGGGTTTGCCCCGTAGGAGTACGGACGGAGGTGCGATAAGCCCATAGAGCTTCCACTAATCGTTCGGGCCAATTAGCAAATTTATGAGATTCACATGTTTTCTTTATGATTTTGAGAAGGGTTTTATTAGTGGCTTCGGCTTGACCGTTGCCTTGAGGATAATATGGAGATGAATGATGCAATGCAATATTGAACTTCTTACAGAGGTCCTGGATCTCTTGAGAGACGAACTGGGGCCCATTGTCAGTGATGATGCTGCTTGGCACTCCGAACCGCGAGATGATATTTTTCAGGATGAAGCGACACACCATGGTTGCTTTGATCTCCGTGTACGCTTCCACCTCGACCCATTTGGTGAAGTACTTAGTAGCGGTAAGGATGAAGGATTTTTACTTGGTCTGAGAGTTGGGATCACCTAGCGGGCCTACAATGTCGAAAGCCCACATAGAGAATGGCCAAGGAGCAGAGAGAGGATGAAGAGATGAAGCAGGAGCATGGATTTTATCAGCGTGGAGTTGGCATTTAAGACACCTCCGAACATAGAGGGAGCAATCTTCCTCTAGAGTGGGCCAATAATAACCCTGCCTAAGGATCTTCTTCGCTAAAGCTTGGCCATTGACATGACCTCCACACTCGCTTGAATGGGCTGCTTCAGCCACCTTCCAAGCTTCATCATCATCTAGAAACCTCATAAGCATTCCATTGAGAGCACACATGTACAATTCTCCAGCAATGATGGTGTACCTCGAGACGACTCTTCTAATAGCCTTACGCTGTTCGGCACTTGCCCCTTCTGGGAACGATCCGTCCTTACAATACAGCTCAATTTCATGATACCAAGGCAACTCTTCTTTTTCCAAAATCTCTTCTAATTCTGTCAAAGAAACTTCCATCAAATCTTTCTTCTCAGCTTTTACCTCTACAGTCTTCCTAAAGTTGTCAAACCAAGGATCCTGAAGAGAAGGGGCATCTAGTCTCTGGACGACGATGGTCTCAATACTCCGACTGAGAGGAAAAGATAAGGAGGAAGCAAGTGACGCCAATGCATCAGCGAGGATGTTCTGAGATTGAGTAGTATGGATGTAGATCAATTTTTGGAATTGCCTAGCCAAGAGAATGACCAAATCTTGATATGTCTTAAGCTTTGGGTCACGAGTGCGGTAACTGGAAAGGACTTGGCGAAGAACTAGCTGAGAGTCTTCTATGATGTTTAGGTAATGCGAGCCTAAGAGGTAGGCGTGTTTCAATCCGTCCAGGAGAGCTTCGTACTCAGCGATGTTGTTGGTAGCAGGAAAGCGGAGCTGATAAGCGAGAGGGATCGTCACTCCTTCTGGAGTGAGGAGATCAGCACCTATCCCTCGGCCTTGAGAATTGAGTGTACCATCGAAGTGCAGAGACCAGAAGGGGTGGTGGGTAAGGACAGCGAGATGCTCATTAGGGAACTCATCCTGAATAGAGTCAATGCAAGGAATAGGAAGATGGGCTAGATGCTCAGCGATGGCATATCCCTTGATTACCTTCTGAACGACAAAGGTGATATCAAACTGAGAGAGGAAGCTCTGCCAGCGAGCTAACCTACTAGAAAGGACGGGTTTTTCTAAGAGATAACAGATCGGGTCCATTCTAGGGATCAGCCTAACCTGGTGGGATAGAAAATAGTGCTTCAGCTTCTGAGCTACCCAAACTAATGCGGCACAAGTCTTCTCCATGGTAGTATACTTGGCCTTTGCCAGGTTGAACAATCTAGAGAGGTAATAAGCTGCCCGCTCTTTGCCTTCGTCATCCACTTGTACTAGGACAGCTCCTAGGGAGTCCTCAATGATAGAAATGTATAGGATCATGGGTTTCCCAGGGACAAGAGGTTGCAGAACCGGGGGATTGGACAGATAAGCCTTGAAATCCTCATAGGCCTTCTGACATTCTTCATTCCATTCAAATTTGACCCCCGCCTTTAGCAGTTAATAAAACGAGCGACACCTCTGAGAATGTTGGGATATAAATCTTCGAATGAACTATAGGCGTCCAGTCAAACCTCAAAGTTTCGTGATGTTCTTAGGCGGGGGCATGTCCATGATAGCCTTAGCCTTATTAGGATCAATCTGAATCCCCCATTTGCTAACTATGAAACCTAGTAGCTTCCCTGAAGATACTCTAAATACACACTTCTTGGGATTCATTTTCAGCTTATACTCCTTAGCTCTCTGAAGCACCTTAGCCAAGACAGCGGGGTGTTCCTCTTTGGTCCTCGACTTCACCAAAATATCATCCACGTAAGCTTCCATGTAAACATGCATCATATCGTGGAATATAGCCATCATCGCCCTTTGATAGGTGGCGCCAACATTCTTCAATCCAAATGGCATTACCACATAGCAGTAAGTACCCCCAGGGCGTGGTGAAGGAAGTTTTCTCTTGATCTTCCGAAGCGAGACGGATCTGGTTATAACCTAAATAACCATCCATGAATGACAAAGCTTCATATATACCCAGCTGTGTTATTCACTAACACATCTATATGAGGCAGCGAAAAATCATCCTTTGGACATGCCTTGTTTAGATCCCTGAAATAAATGCAAATTCGCACCTTCCCATCCTTCTTGATCACAGGGACTATGTTTGCCGCATACTGAGGATATAGAATGACTCGAATGAATCTGGTCTTATGCAATTTATCAACTTTTTCTTTCATTCTCAAGGCCATGTGGGGGTGAAATCTTCTTAACTTTTATTTAACGGGTGTTGCCCCTGGCTTAAGCACAAGTCAGTGTTCCACCAAGGAGGGGTCAAGACCTGGCATGTCCTCGTATGACCAGGCAAAAGAATCGCTATACTCCCTTAAAACCTTGATCAATTCTTCTTCTACTTCTGAAGGAAGATTAGTAGCAATAATGACAGGCCTGGGATCCTCATTAGTTCCCAAATTAATTCCCTTTCTAAGTTCATCCACTACTGACGATGGCTCATCGAACCTCTTCAAACCCTGTGCATACAAGTCGGCTGTGTCATCTACATCGCTATCCTCAAGATTGATCGGGTCTTTCTCATCCACGACTTCATAAACACCTAATCCATCGTCGCTCCATACCCCGTCTTGCTCCTCATCGTTTTCCAGCAAAATCACCGTGGCTACGAACTCAGGGCATTTGAAAAGAGCATGACATCGCTGAGCTAGATCTTACAGAAACCTATCAGGAATAGATTTGGAATGAGGCTCCGGCGGACGCGGCTCAGGCGAGGAAGGTTAGACGCACTAGAACAAGACCCTACTTCTCTAGACCTAACAGACCCTACTTCCCTAGACTCGATTGACCCTAAATCTAACCTAGGAGAGAGGAACTCTAATGGAAGGGAAGCAGTAGGGGCATCATGCCCCTGGGAGGAGGACGGGCAGAGCATAGCATAATCTTCCACTTAAATCTCCGTTTCAAAATTGACATTTTTTTTGGAGATCAGTGGAGAGCACACAGCAAGATGGAGAGGATATGGAAGGAGGAGGAAGGACGAGAGGGTAAATGGATACGTAGAAGTTATCGAAGAAGGGATCAGAGGAGGAGAACCACATGCCTGAAAGATCAATTGGTGGGCAGCGCCCACACGGACAAGACACAACCTGAAATTCAGTTGGCGTTTCAAACAGTAAGGGGTTGATCATGATAGGAGATGAACGGGATATGAAATCCAGCTTTTGGAAAAGAGACATCAGATGGGAAGGAAACCAAGTGAAAACAATGGGTAAGCTCCCCTCCTCCTGCGTACGGTAAGCCAGCTTTCCTTGCGTGTACTACACAAGCCGCACCTCCGGATTCCTTGGATGGTCTGCTTCATAGAACATCCTGGAGAAGGCTTCACTTAAATCAATCATATCATCAACGGGCCCCCTAGGCATCAATGGCGGGCCAGCAACTGTGCAAGCTGTAACTTCTTTCTCGAGCTGACTTGGCAGTGTATTCAAAGTACCTGGCTAGAAAGGGCCCCTGATAAAGTGCTGACAGTAGTCCCAAGTCAATGTCCCTGAGACTCCCAGAACTGGTAATGAGGACTCTCGGAAACCAAGGCCCCTCCTACTCATTTTTTCCACCCTGGGGACTGTCTTGGTCCGCCCCTGCAATTGAGCACCGAGACCTATTCCCAGTTGATAGTGATGCGGGACGGACTAAGGAGACGACGCTACATGAGACGAACACGACTCAACCAGCAACGACACGACTACTAGAGCGACCTCGGCTCGACACTAAGAGCTCCTATAGGCTACACGTCGCTAACAGAAGTGCAAACTCACTCGTCGTCCCATGCGAGGGAAAGCGCGGATCGTGCGCGGTTAAGGAACCGGCAGAGTTCAAGGTAGTCTGACTCACTTCCAGACTCGGATCGAGTCGCGGGACGGGTCACTCTCACGCTCACAGCGGTGACATGGACATACGGGCTAGAATCCTACACTCTCGACAGCGGCATGTGACCATATACTAGCTAAGCAAGTAAATGCCAAGAAGGTGAGACCGTTACCTCCACGCACCCGGCGTGGCGAAGACAACCCCGACCGATTTACGGACTCCCGGTTAAACAATATTACAGCGGTACAAATATTTGACCCACTCCACGCAGGGAGGTAAAAGGTCACATGCGGGGCCCGGGAATCACGCGAATCGGGTTGATGGGCAGCATCTTGATGTCGCCCGGCGGTGCCGAACTCCGCGTTTTCGTGTTGTCCGGACGGCGCGATCTATGGGTCCGTGGGGCCCACGGATGGTGCTGTCCTCCCGGCCTGCTGGGGTGGGGCCCGCTGTGATGGAGACCCCTGGTGGCGCGCCTCCCTGGATGGCGGTTGGCCGGAAACT
Organism: Amorphophallus konjac; assembly: GCA_022559845.1. Classification (NCBI taxonomy): domain Eukaryota; kingdom Viridiplantae; phylum Streptophyta; class Magnoliopsida; order Alismatales; family Araceae; genus Amorphophallus; species Amorphophallus konjac. Next base: position 178,824,447 of record CM040121.1, read on the forward strand.
CCGTTCGGTGGCCGATCGGCTCCGATCTCCAAGTTGTGAAGTAGCTGCCCACGGATTCAGGTTTCTATTTTCCAGCGCGCGCTCCGGCGAGATCGGCCGTTGCGACCAATCCCGATGTCGGATCGGGGCACATGAGCTATCGTTGGAAAGCTCTCTTGAAATCCTTCAATCTAGGCCCAGAAAGAGGACCTGGATCTGTGCGGATCTGGATGTTGTTGAATTTTGAAGCTAATGTTGTACAGTACCCGAACTCTCAGATCAGCAGGTGATTTGTCTAAGAACTGAGTTGACCGTGAGGTAGGCGTCCGATTCATCCCATGAGCTCTTCACCAAATTTGTAGAGATTTGAACAAGAAAAACGGAAATAATTTTTGTGGAAGGATTGGTGGAGGCTATGATTTGTTACGATTTTAACTCTGGCGGGTGGTCGGATCTGGAAACTGGCAGACAGTACTTAGATGGATCAGAAGATCAATTTTGAAAAATATGAGATGGCCTCACAAAATTTCAAGAAAAATTGGGGACGATGGGGTTGGTGGATAGAACTCCCAGTAAAATTGGGAGCTCTTGCAAAAATTAAAATATGGGTCGAAGATGGGAAACTCAGGAAAGATGGAAATCAGATCTGAAACTGGCAGAACTGAAATTGAAAGTTGGACGAAAATGGAAAATTAAAAAAATTGAACTAGAAGGCCAACCGAATTTTCTGTGGTGTGGTTGACATCCCTAGAACATTCCCTCCAAATTTGGTGTCCTGAAGATCACGGGGGAGAGCTGCAAAATTCGGACAAGCTGCTGCTGCACTACGCGGACAGAATACCGATGAGAACCATGGCGGTGCGAGGGCGGCACGATGGCGGCGGCGGCGATCACCGGAACGATAAGGGAGGCGTCACACCTCAGAATGGAAACCGTCACAGCTGCAAGGGGGAGAGGGAGGAGAGAGGAAGGGGGCGGGCAAGGCCTTGCTCCAACAATTTCTTTGATTCAAATGGCATTAATTGTATCAAAATGGAAAATATAAGCTTATATAGGTTACATCTCAAATCCATTTGCCACCGTTGGATCTAGGGGTAGGAGATGGATGGCTTGGATTGAATGTGAATCACACAAAAAAAACAAATAAAAAATTAAGGGGGGGGCGCCCTATTGACCATGGGAGACAAGGTAGAATTGGTAGGTAGCCTACCTTGGACTTTGAAGTCCAATTGTCTCCCATGTGTCTTTTACCATTCAACCTTCTAGATGCCTCCATTTGAAATATTGACTGACCCCACATGGGGCCCTAGGCTGAGGTGGATCAATGGGAGGGGGTCTGGGGGGGCCCGTGGGACCCAGGGGTCCCATTTTGTAAATAAACCCCTCTTACAATCAAAATTACATACTGAATAAAATGAAATAAACACACATTACACACAATTAAGGTCTAAACAAATGTGATAAATGGGGAGACTCAAGGAGGAGTCTCCAGGCTGTCTTCGAGCCAGATAGACGCTGAGGTGGCCCGAGTCGTGCTCCGCGTGCGGTACCGATGGCTCGGCGTAACTGCTCGGGTGTCCGCACCAATTCTCCCCGGGTGGGAGAAACTCGACCCTGTCGAGTAAGTGTCGCCATCGCTCCGGTATCGCTCCAGAAGACCCGGATCAATCCGCTGCAACTCGCCATGCGTGATCCATGTGTCCTCGGTAGCGGGCCGTCCTCTCCATCGCACCAGGTAGCGCGGGTAGGATCCACTCCTAGTAACTGTCACCTGCTCATCCAGTATATGATCTATATGCTCACGCTGCCGTGACAAAGGGGCTGGAGGTGGACACTCAGGTGTGGGATCACTCGCAAGGGGAGGAGATGGCTCGAAAGGCTCACTAGGGATCACCGCTGGGTCCCTATATGCAACTAGATCCGAAATATTAAAAGTAGAGCTTATACTGTATTCCTCGGGCAGGTCCACAACATACGCATTGGATCCAACGCGTTTCATCACTCTAAATGGACCGGCTCCGCGAGCTTGCAACTTCTTAACAGTTCCAGAGGGAAACCATTCAGGTCTTACCCAGATCATGACATATTCGCCCTCTTGGAACTCTCGGTGGTGTCGGTGAGCATCGGCTAACTCATTGTACCGTGCATTGCTGGACTCAATGTGACGACGGACATCGTCATGCAGACTCCTAATCATGCTTAGCAAAAAGAAAAAAAACACACGGATGCACACACAATCCCTAAACAAGCCTATAGTTAATCAAACCCAATCATATGCAAGGGGGTCCAGGACATCCGAATGTGTGCCATGCATGCATTTGACATAACCGGAGGTTAATGTCATGGTGGACTCCTAGACATCCTACGATGCACCAATCATGGACATTGGGTTTGGATGTGGGAAGTCCGAGAGGTTTGGGTGGTTTCGGTGGACCGGGGGAACCAAAGTCTTTATTACCCCCAAATGACGGTTCGGACCTATTGCCATGTGAAGGTTGCCAGGCCCGAGTAGGAGGGGTGTGATAGTGGACTTCCTTAAAGAGGTGGAATGGAGGTTGTGGGCCAAAGGGCCCATGAAGAAAGGGATCGAAGGGATCAAAGAATGTGTGACCCCTCGATATGGATTCTCTCATTTCAAGGTCCCATGTGTGGAATTCTAGAAGGTGATGATGGTCACCTTCATCCATCGATGTAGATGGGACAGTGTATAGAAGATAGGGCTCCTCCCTCGGGATAAAAGGAGTGAAGTCAGGCTCGACCGGTAAGGGGAGGAGTAAAAGAACCTCCATGGTGATATGGCCCACGGTGCATACGGAGGTGATAGACCCTAAGGATGGATGTGTGAAGCTACGACCTATAGGTTGGTCAAAGCCTGGGGCCAACACGTGCGTAAATGTCAATTGCCGGTCTAACCCTTTAAGAAGGTCATCCAATATATCCACATAGTGACTAGACCGGAATGTGGTGTGAAATGAATTGATTGGCACCAGAGGTAGGATAGGGTCCATAGATGGGAAGGGAAGTGGGACCAAGCCATCCTTGAGCCAACTAAGTAGTGGCTCGGCTATGTAAAGTGTACCCGTTAGAAATACGGGTGGCTCGGCTATGAGTATCTTTCCCGTTAGAAACACGGGTAGCTGTGGCTGAGGTGGCTCCGAATAAAGATCAGAGAATGAGGCTTCTCTAACTCTTTTGTCCCCTAGGGCTAGAGATGTCCGAGTGGGACACTGTCCGGCAAAGTGGCCGAACCCCTGGCAGCGATAACACTGCTGTCGTGACCCACTACGCTCCTTGATAAGTCGATCTTGACTCCTATCCTCCTGACGGACAGGGGGTGCAGGCAATGGGGCTCTCGTGGGTGGGGGAAGAGGATCCACTATGATGGGGAGAGGACCTTCGGATTGCAACTTAGATGGCAACGGGTTGGGGCTACCGATTGCTACCTCCTTAGGCTCGTGTAGGAGTACATCACTAGGAGTACGTGTCCTATCCACCCCATCCAACCGGTCCAAAATCATTTGCATAAGTTCGGAAACGGAGTGGGTTGGAATAGGGATATCATGGTGGAATCGCTCGTAGTCAACTGTCCTAGGATTGGGTCTTGGCTCATCTACGTGTGGGGCTCTTTGCCTCTGACTAGGACCCACTTGGTTGGAAGTGATTGGGTGGGGCCGATTGAAGGTGACCGGTTGGGGCACGTAGACCTTCCTAAGCTCTCTCTTCATGTCCCACCATGATTCGATGGGCCATTGCCTCCTAACCTCTCTCAAGGGCTCAATGTGGTCCCACTTTTCGGCGGCCTCGTGTAGAAGCCTCTCCTTGGCAAATAGAATTGCCTGGCTTCGGACATGGTATAACAATCAAAGTATGTGTCCATGGCGGCCTCCCACTTGAGGTAGTCGCCTGGGCCATTGGAGCCATAAAAGTCCGAGGCTTTGGGCCTACGGAAGTGGAGTGGGTGGTTGCCAAGCCCATGGGTGGACCAACGGCCATATTGCCCGGGTGATGGGGATTCCATGTGAATTTGACGGAACTACATGCTAGACATGCCGATACGTGGAGACAAACACTAGACAATGCAAGGTTGGAATGCACTAACTAATGCAAACACCGACTAATGCACCTAGACCTAAACCAATATCCGGCACGTGGCGGAGATAAGCGATCCGAAGATCACTCGCGCAAGTACGCTACCTTCCCGATAGGCATAACCTAATGTTCGGGTAACGCCTTTTAATATACCGGGCTATTGGGTGAAATGCAATTTGAAAACACTCTTTTTTGTTTGTTTTGAAAATAAAGATGATCCTAGACTCGACTTAGACCATGCAAAGACTTATGCAAAGACTACCCTAGACTCGACTCTCTCTGATACCAAACTAATGCGGGACGGACTGAGGAGACGACGCTACATGAGATGGACACGACTCGACCAGCAACGACACGACTACTAGAGCGACCTCGGCTCGACACTAAGAGCTCCTATAGGCTACACGTCGCTAACAGAAGTGCAAACTCACTCGTTGTCCCATGCGAGGGAAAGCGCGGATCGTGCGCGGTTAAGGAACCGGCAGAGTTCAAGGTAGTCTGACTCACTTCCGGACTCGGATCGAGTCGCGGGACGGGTCACTCTCACGCTCACAGCGGTGACATGGACACACGGGCTAGAATCCTACACTCTCGACATCGGCATGTGACCATATACTAGCTAAGCAAGTAAATGCCAAGAAGGTGAGACCGTTACCTCCACGCACCCGGCGTGGCGAAGACAACCCCGACCGATTTACGGACTCCCGGTTAAATAATATTACAGTGGTACAAATATTTGACCCACTCCACGCAGGGAGGTAAAAGGTCTCATGCGAGGCCTGGGAATCACGCGAATCGGGTTGACGGGTAGCATCTTGATGTCGCCCGGCGGTGCCGAACTCTGCGTTTTCGTGCTGTCCGGACGGCGCGATCTACGGGTCCGTGGGGCCCACTGATGGCGCTGTTCTTCCGGTCTACTGGGGTGGGGCCCGCTATGATGGGGACCCCTGGTGGCGCGCCTCCCTGGATGGCGGTCAGCCGGAAACTCCGGTCGGTGGCCGATCGGCTCCGATCTCCACGTTGTGAAGTGGCTGCCCACGGATTCAGGTTTCTATTTTCCAGCGCGCGCTCCGGCGAGATCGGCCACTGCGACCAATCCCGATGTTGGATCGGGGCACAGGAGCTATCGTTGGAAAGCTCTCTTGAAATCCTTCAATCTAGGCCCAGAAAAAGGACCTGGATCTGCGCGGATCTGGATATTGTTGAATTTTGAAGCTTCTGTTGTACAGTACCCGAACTCTCAGATCAGCAGGTGATTTGTCTAAGAACTGTAGTTGACCGCGCGGTAGACGTCCGATTCAGCCCCTAAGCTCTTCACCAAATTTGTAGAGATTTGAACAGGGAAAATGGAAATAATTTTTGTGGAAGGATTGGTGGAGGCTATGATTTGTTACGATTTTAACACTGGCGGGTGGTCGGATCTGGAAACTGGCAGACAGTACTGTAGATGGATCAAAAGATCAATTTTGAAAAATATGAGATGCCCTCATGAAATTGCAAGAAAAATTGGGGACGATGGGGTTGGTGGATAGAACTCCCAGTAAAATTGGGAGCTCTTGCAAAAATCAAAATATGGGTCGAAGATGAGAAACTCAGGAAAGATGGAAATCAGATCTGAAACTGGCAGAACTGAAATTGAAAGTTGGACGAAAATAGAAAAATTCGAAAAAGTGAACTAGAAGGCCAACCGAATTTTCTGTGGTGTGGTTGACATCCCTAGAACATTCCCTCCAAATTTGGTGTCCTAAAGATCACGGGGGAGACCTGCAAAATTCGGACAAGCTGCTGCTGCACTACGCGGACAGAATACCGATGAGAACCGTGGCGGTGCGAGGGCGACACGATGGCGACGGCGGCGATCACCGGAACGATAAGGGAGGCGTCACACCTCAGAATGGCAACCGTCACAGTTGCAAGGGGGAGAGGGAGGAGAGAGGAAGGGGTCGGCCAAGGCCTTGCTCCAACAATTTCTTTGATTCAAATGGCATTAATTGTATCAAAATGGAAAATACAAGCTTATATAGGTTACATCTCAAATCCATTTGCCACCGTTGGATCTAGGGGTGGGAGATGGATGGCTTGGATTGAATGTGAATTACACAAAAAAAACAAATAAAAAATTAAGGGGGGGGCGCCCTATTGACCAAGGGAGACAAGGTAGAATTGGTAGGTAGCCTACCTTGGACTTTGAAGTCCAATTGTCTCCCATGTGTCTTTTACCATTCAACCTTCTAGATGCCTCCATTTGAAATGTTGACTGACCCCACATGGGGCCCTAGGCTGAGGTGGATCAATGGGAGGGGGTCTGGGGGGCCCGTGGGACCCGGGGGTCCCATTTTACAAATAAACCCCTCTTATAATCAAAATTACATACCGAATAAAATGAAATAAACACACATTACACACAATTAAGGTCTAAACAAATGTGATAAATGGGGAGACTCAAGGAGGAGTCTCCAGGCTATCTCCGAGCCAGATGGACGCTGAGGTGGCCCGAGTCGTGCTCCGCGTGCGGTACCGGTGGCTCGGCGTAACTGCTCGGGTGTCCGCACCAGATAGCCTAGCTTCAATATGATATTCCAGCCTTTAGAATCCATTATCTCGGGCTTTATCCTGACGTTAACCTGTGCGACGGCTGGCTTACATAGCGTATATGCCCAGGGAAAATTAAGATCCAAAATTGAAATAACAGGCCGATTGCTGGGCCAGAGTGTTGGCAAGATCTTTTCTGAAATAGCCTTGACTGATTGAACCGTGGAGATGCTTTTGACCTTGACCACCTTCCCTTGAAAAGGGAACTTGAGGAATTGATGGGCAGTAGATGGCACGGCATTAAGGTTGTCAATCCACGGTCGACCGGAATAGCTTTGAATATGGGGTCGATGTCGAGCACATAAAATTCAATGGACATTATCAATGGCCCAAGTTCAGCTTGAATTGTGACCACCCCGTGACACGGCCTCCTTGAATTATCATATGCTGCAATGGTGGTGGCGGTAGGCCTTAGCAAATCTTCTGAAATGTTGCATGCCCTTAGAGTGCTGAGGGGACAGACATTAATAGAGGTCCCAGTGTCTACCAACGCCGCATCTATGCTTACTTTGTTTAGGATGATGGAAATGCATAGCGGCGTTTGACGAGCCTCGAGGGGTGCTAGCTCGGTCTCTGAAAATGCAATAGCCGGCCCCTTGGAAATTGTAGCCAGGTGGTTGGTAAGCTGTCCACTGCCATGTCTTCACTGACCATGACTTTTTGTAAGAAATCCCGTAGTGCATCTTGGTGAAGCTTAGACCGCTTAATCAATTCCAGCACTGAAATTTTGGCGGGCACTCGATCTAGATGATGTAACAAATCATATTGAGTACCCCGGCAGCGGATCTGCCTCCTGCTGATTAGCAGCTCGTTGCGAGGACTGGGGATTGGGTGCGGATGCACTAGTGGTAGGATAGTTCCGATGGAACAAACGCCCGCTCCGTAGGGTAAGATTCTTGGCCGGCACGACATCTGATTGGCTCATGGCGGGTGGATTAATGGGCCCGATGGGGTGGACAAGCGGAGTAGGAGTAGGTGTAGTGGAGATAGCGGGGGTAATGGGGGTGGTGCGGACACCCGAGCAGTTGATCGGCACGACACACCGAGCCACCGGTACCGCACACGGAGCACGACACGAGCCACCTCAGCGTCCATCTGGCTCGGAGATAGCCTGGAGACTCCGCCTTGAGCCTCCCCATTTATTATATTTAGCTAGACTTTATGTGTGTGTAATTTGTATTTATTTCGTTGCATTCGGTTTGCCATTTTGTGTGTAATAGGGACTTACGAGCATTTCGGACCCCGTGGGCCCCACGGGCCCCCCGGGCCCCACCACATTGGGCTACCTCAGCCTAGGGTCCCACGTGGGGTCAGTCAACATGCCACATGGGGCATCTAGAAGTTTGAATGGTCAATTGTCCACATGGGGGACAAGGGACCAAAATAGTCAACATTTCCAACCAACACCCACCTACCATGTCAAGCTTGTTCCCCCCCTAGTCAATAGGCTGTCCCCCCCTTATTTTTTATTGTAATTTTTATGGAATGGTCACATGCCATCCCAACCCTCCATCTCATACCCCTAGATCCAACGGTGGAGGATGGATTAGATGGGTGACCTATATGCTTGTAGTTTCCCATTTTGATGAATTAATGCCATTTGGAATCAAAGAAATTGTTGGAGCTCCAGCTTGGTGTGCCCCTCTCTCCCCCCTTGCAGCTGTGAAGGTTGCCTCTGGAGGTGTGACTCCTCCCCTACCAGTTCCGATCATCCTCGCCGCCGCCACGAGCCGCCACCGCACCGCCATCGTCTTCATCGGAGTTCTGCCCGCGCAGTACCACAGCAACTCCCACGAAATTCCCAACTCCTCCAAGAGCTCTGATCGACCTGGGGATTTTACTGGAGGTTCCATAGGTGTCAAGGAACTCCCAAAAACATTGGTTTGTCATTCAGATCCCGTTCCATATTTTTAGATTTTCATCCACTCTTCCATTTCAGTTCTGCCAGCAGTCTGTCCAGATTCATCTCCGCCCTAACATATAGGTCTTAGGTCCACTTTTTTATTTTCTTTAGTCCCAAAAATTTAACTGGAGTTTCCTTCCATCCACCCATTCATCCAAAATTTTTTTTAATTTCTAGTTCGTCCATTTCATATTTTCTAAAAATAGTTCTCAGTCCCAGCTACAGTTCTGTTCCCCAGTTCCCAGATCCGACCACCCGACACTCCAAAAATCCTATCAAATCACCACAATCTCCAAATCCAATTCTAAAAATTGTCCCAGTTTCGTGGTTTGATGATCTACAATGTTGAAGAAGTGCTTGAAGTCTGAACCCCAATATAAGTAGGAAGTCAACGGCCGTTTACAGGGAACTGATGTGCTGAACTGAGAGTTCTGGAACTGTGTAGCAGCGAATTGAAAATTAGTTAAGCTCCAGGTCCGCGCAGGTTCAGAGGAATCCACTGACCCTAGGTTGGAGGATTTTGAGTCCTCTTTCCAACGGCGCTGGTTTCGTCGCATTCCGGCGACGGGGCTGATCGCAGCAGTTGATTTTTCCGGAGCGCACGCCTGAAAATAGTAAGCAAAAATCCGTGGGCAGCATTTCACAAGCTTGGAGATCGGAGCTGTTCGGCCACCGGTCGGTGTTCCCGGCCGACCGCCTTCTGCGGAGGCATGCCACCAGGGGTCCCCACCACAGTGGGACCCACTCCTGCAGATCCGGAGGCCAGCGCCACCCGTGGGCCCCACGGGCCCGCAGAACCCGCCATTCGGAAAGCACGAAAACACGGAGTTCGGCACCATCGGGCGACATCAAGATGCTGCCCGTCAACCCAATTAGCGTGATTCCCGGGCCCTGCATGTGACCTTTTACCTCCCTGCGTGGAGTGGGTCAAATTGTTGTATTTCTGTAAAATTGTGTTAACTGGGAGTCCGTGATTGGCCAGGGTTGTCTTCGCCATGCCGGGTGCGTGGAGGTAATGATCCGAACTTCTTGGCGTTACATTGCTTAGCTAGTATACGGTCTTAGGCCGCTGCCGAGAGTGTAGGTACTAGCCCGTGTGTCCATGTCACCGCTGTGAGAGTGAGAGTGACCCGTCCCGCGACTCGATCCGAGTCCGGAAGTTGAGTCGGACTACCCTTGACCTCCGCCGGTTTCTTAACCGCGCACGGTCCGCGCTTTCCCTCGCTTGGGACGATGAGTGAGCTTCCACTTCTGTTAGCGACGTTTCGCCACTAGGAGCTCGTAGTGTCGGGCTTAGTGTCTCCCTGGTGTGTATTGCTGGTCGCGTCTTCATCTAGAGTCCGAGGGTGGCACCTAATAGTGTCGTCTCCCGTGTCCGTCCCGCATCAGTTTGGTATCAGAGAAGTCGAGTCTAGGGTAGTCGTTGCATAAGTCATGCATCATGGTCTAAGTCGAGTCTAGGACCATCAATATTTTCAAAACAAAAAAAGAGTGTGTTTTAAATTGCATTTGCACCCTTTATTCGGTATCTTAAAAGGTGTTTTCCGAACATTAGGTTACACCTACCGGGAGGTCGCACACTTGCGGGAGTGATCTTTGGATCGATTAACTCCGCCCCGTACCGGATATTGGTTTAGGTCTAAGTGCATCAGTTAGTGTGTGTTTGCATTAGTCGGTGTCTTCTAGGTCGTGCGTCTTTGCATGCCCACCCGTCGAGGCACCCAGTACTCGCCACCACCACCTATGGCGGAGTCCCGAGCCCGTAGTTCCGATGAGTCTTCCACGGCCGAGATGTTCCGGGCCATCATGCATCGTTTAGACACGCGTATGGATGGTCTTAGTACGCGTATGGATGGCATAGGGACGCGTCTAGAAGGGCGGATGAAGGTCCTCGAGGATCGGACGGGGGTTTCGGAGCAGTCCATTCAAGGCCTTGTTGGGAGGACTGCCGTCCTAGAGAGGGGCCCAGTAGCGGCGCAACCCACGCCGACGAACGGCCAACAAGAGCCGGTGCAGCAACCCGCTGTGCCAAGGGCTCAGGTGGAGGATGTCGGGAGGCAACAGGCGCCTATAGTGGATGATTATGCCTCCGACAATGATCACGGGGGTAACGGTCGTCGTCATCAACGAAAGAATCGTGATGACGAGGATGACGACCGCATTCTTAGGGGTGTGCGTGCGGACCCTCCCACTTTTAGCGGGTCCTTGGACCCTAGGGTGTATTTAGATTGGGAGGCCGGCATGGACCGGTACTTCGAGTGGTTTGAGATGACAGACCACCGAAGAGTCCGATACGCAAAGATGAAGCTACAAGGGCAGGCTCAAACTTATTGGATCAAGATGAAGCCACAACTGCATGTGACCTTTTACCTCCCTGCGTGGAGTGGGTCAAATTGTTGTATTTCTGTAAAATTGTGTTAACCGGGAGTCCGTGATTGGCCGGGGTTGTCTTCGCCATGCCAGGTGCGTGGAGGTAATGATCCGAACTTCTTGGCGTTACATTGCTTAGCTAGTATACGGTCTTAGGCCGCTGCCGAGAGTGTAGGTACTAGCCCGTGTGTCCATGTCACCGCTGTGAGAGTGAGAGTGACCCGTCCCGCGACTCGATCCGAGTCCGGAAGTTGAGTCGGACTACCCTTGACCTCCGCCGGTTTCTTAACCGCGCACGGTCCGCGCTTTCCCTCGCTTGGGACGACGAGTGAGCTTCCACTTCTGTTAGCGACGTTTCGCCACTAGGAGCTCGTAGTGTCGGGCTTAGTGTCTCCCTGGTGTGTATTGCTGGTCGCGTCTTCATCTAGAGTCCGAGGGTGGCACCTAATAGTGTCGTCTCCCGTGTCCGTCCCGCATCAGGGGGTAGTGGTGGTGGTGATGGGTTGTGCTAGAAGGATGACAGGTGGAGGGTTGGACGGTGGCGTGACGATGATAGGCGTTGTGGGCACTTGTGGGGGAGCAAGGACGTGTGGAATATGGGCTAGTGGGGGAGTGAAGACAGGTGGAACAATGGGGGAAGCAGGCGACAGGATAAGGGGTTTGTGGAGAATAGCAGGTGCGGGTGGTGTAATGGTGGTGGTTTGATGATTTGGCGGGAGGATGATGGGAGTGGTAGGTGGAGGAGGGTTGCAGTAGCTATGGTGGAGAGCCATGAGCCGTTGGATAGACGATTCATCATCATAAAATCACTCGGAGTTAGGAGTCGGGCGTTGAACAAGGTTGACTTGAGCCGGTGCCGGTGGTGGAGGCTGCGGAGCGGGTGGATGATTCGGCATGGGGTTTTGATGGATCCACAGATCCTGCGCAGGCTGCTACTGCTGTGGCTGTGGCTGCGGCTACGGTGCCTGCTACTGCACTTGCTGTCTCGGCGCTTGCCTTCTCTTTTCTTTAATTTCAATATTGGCCTTGTGCATTTCAGCCCAATCAATATGCTGCCCTTCATGCAGGTCATATACAAGATCTCTGAACTGGAAACAAGTCTCTATCGTGTGCTCGGGCTGTCGATGGAACATGCAATATTTGGACTGATCAACGGACGGGTTCCAATTAGGCCGTTCCGGAGGAAGTTGAAGTGCACCAATAGACATGAGAGCTAAGAAGATATCCGGGAGGGACTCGAGCAATGGAGGATATTGTGCTCTCCTTGGAGCCGGGCGTTTGGTTGCATAGCCGTTAGGTGGGGGGACGTTGTGGTATTGCGGAGGTTGTTGCGGTTGTTGGGGAGTGGGGAAGGCATTTTGCGGAGAGGGTAAAGCAGGCTGGGTGTTTTGTGGAGCGGGGAAGACGGGCTGGGCATTTTGTGGAGTGGAGAACTAAGGGTTACGTGAAGGTTGTGGAAAGCGGAGTGGAGCGGATTGGTTCGGAAAGGGGAAAGCAATGGCTTACACCTGCTCATTAGTCTGGACTCCTTCGGTGACGACCCCCTGACTCTTTCTATTGTATTTGGACTTCTGGGCCTCAAAGAGAGAGTGAATGGGGGAGTCCTTGAGTTGGGTCTGGATAAACCTCGCCCGGCTATACAACTGGTGCATATTGGCGATATCGTTCATGGCTGAGATATTGCGGAAGGTAGGGGTAGCATTAGAATTAAGCAACTTGACCTTTTCTTCCTCCGGAATATGACCGGGCACACGGGCAACCATCTGCCTACATCTGTCAACATAGGTATCAAAGTCCTCATAGGCCTTCATTTTCTTGGCAACCAGATCTGTGAAAGAATTTTTCGGGCCGACCCGGTCCTGGAACCTCTGAATAAATTTCTCCTTGACGACTTTGAAACTCTCAGCATCTTCCAGTGGCAAAGCATAAAACCACTCCAATGCGACTCCATCTAGCGATCGAGGGAATAAATACACCATAAGGCGATCATCATATTGGAATTGCACCGATTCATACATGAAATCCCTCACATGAACATATGGGTTACTGTTCTCGTCATACTTGCAGTATGTGGGGAGCTCGTATTGAGGAGGGAACCAAATATTGTGAAAGTTAGGAACGGGAACATCGGCCAAGGACTGTGGGCTGACCCACTTTTGGAGAAAGTCAAGTTGTTGCTGCATGGCAGCCCGCTTATCAAGGAGTTCTTGCTCTCGAGATGGAGTAGGTGGAGTGAAAGGAGCGGGCTCAAGGTGAGGAGCCGAAGGATAAACAGAAGGAGGGGGAGGCCCATAAGAAGGATATTGGGCCAAAGCATGACCCAAATTGGAATAAAGCGGGGCCGCCCCTTGCTGAGGGCGAACAAAATCGGCTGGGCTCACAAGGACTTGTGTCGCCGAGGGAACGGACCTGTAAGGATCAATCTGGATAGATGAGAAAAGAGTGGTCTTCCATTTATCAAGGGGTTGATGGGCCGAACCAGAGGACTGGCCCGCCTCCAGATTGGAGAAGCGAAGGACCCTGGGTTGGACCGAGGTAAGATCAATAAGAGCAGGCGGAGCCCCGGGCCCGTCAACCCTAGATTGGGAGATGGAAGCAGTAGATGGGCCTTGTGAAGTAGTGGAGGATGGGGCGACTGACCCCTGCAAAGTCTGATAAAGGGCTTGAAGTTGGGCCGGATCCAACTGGGCCATCATTTGAACAATGTGACTTGCAGGATTATTGGTGGAAGAATTTGAAAGAGAGGGCTGACCACCCTCTATGGCAGTAGAAGATGGAGGAGGGTCAGACCCTTCTCCAGACCGAAGTGGCATGACCCTAGATGGGTCATCTAGGAGCCCTTGAGGAAGAGAGTCCTCGTGGGAATGGGGGAAATCATAAGAAGACATGGTGGAGTCAAACAAAGGATTAAGATAGGAGATGAAAGAGGAATTGCCCCTAGGAGATGAACCTATAGACTTGAAGCAACTCGACATGCAATGTGGCACCTATCAAACTAAGACAACACAAACAACCACCAATAAGCAACCAAACAAAATTACCCAACAAAGGGGAATATGCAAATAAGAAGGGGATGAGAAGCAACCAAAATCAACCAAGTTATGATGATGCATAAATTTTTGTTTATTTCTCCTTTAGAACCTTAGTGATTTGAATAAAATATTCACCCCAACAATAGGTTCTTAATGGGAAAGGATGATGGGGACATGGTTGACTCTAGGTGTAAACTCTCCCTCACTTATGCAACTTAGACATGGGGTGGCAAAGATACAACCGGCCCGGCGTCCGTGTAGGAATCCACGACTCACGGGGACTTACGGAGGTCCCGGATGTGGTCACCTAGTCTACCCAAGGGAATATGGAGACGAGAGGATCATACACCAAGGTAGGAATGCATCTATGATATGAGAGATGAATGATCCTATGTGCACCGGAGTGCATGTAATTTCTAGCCAAAAACTAACAAACAATATGCAAACAATGATATAGATATATGCCACAGCAAGGGAGGAGACCAGATAGCACCCAGGAACAATAGATATCAGCAAAAATATAGAAATAAGAGTAATCCTCGGGTTGCGTACATGTGACTAGAGAAACGGTCGTCTGGCGACTGCTAAGGAGATAAGACGATCTATCACTAGACCGCTTTTAAGCCGTAAACGGCCAGGAGGAGACCGCCAGGGAACCAGAGAGCAGAAACAACATGAAATAAAATGAGAAAATTGAGGAAAATACACGGGCAACTGGGAAAAATAAAGAAGAGCAGGTCTAACAATCACTCAACACGATTGACACTAGTTGTCCCACCGTGATCGTCGAAAAATAGAGGTTGTTGATAAGTTTTATGTGGTGATGTGGATGTGATGAGGCGTGAGATATGGAGGTGTGATAGGTGATATGTGCTAACTCAAACAAGCAATAACATCAAGCATAGAGCATGTGGGCATGCCATCTCAACAGTGCGAAGGAAAGCAAAAGGATAAAGTAAACACACGCCGTGGGTGTAGAGTAAAGATGGAAAGTAAACACACACCGTGGGTGTGGAGCAACTAAAAGAACAAAGGAAATAAGAAGAAGATGAAAAAATATGATAAACAATGCCCAAATAAGAAAGATGTGATCGCCACCAAAGCAAGCAATGCAGCAAAACTACACCACGTACCTTGGAAAGAAGCCAAGTGAAGCACACTAGCCCGCGGGAGAGAAAACCAGGTGCAGATGCGAAAAACGGTCCTGAGGCGACTGCTAGGCAGAGGAAAACGGTTGGACGATAGACCACAAGGCGATGCAAACGGTCTGGCGACGGTCGCTAAGCGCACCCAGAAAAGTGTGATGTGGAACTTGAATCTCCACCCATCTTGGCTGGCCAGAAGAGTTGGGCCTCGTGTAATGAGCTCTATAGACCTACAAAAGAGTGTAGACACAAGAAGAAACAACCCAATTATCCTTGGAAAGATGTAGTATCTATGACGCAATGAAGCTAATATGCATAAAAGGAAGGGTGAATACCTGAGGGGTTGGTGGTTTTTAACCCCTGTGGGGCGTGAAAACAGTAGGAGGATGTTCAAAAACGTGATGTGAGTGTAGAAGAACGTGGAGAAAGAAGAAGAGGATATGCTAGGATGATGCAAAGAAGGCAAAGACTAAAAGAAGAAGAACATAAAAATAACTTAAGAATCGGCTACTCCTTGGACCAGATGACCCTAGGACGCAGACACAAGCTCCCCCTGGTTGGTACTCGCTCGAAGATGCGGCAGCACTTCGACGCGAGCTCCAGAAATCTCCTCCTCAAGCCATGAAGTCAAGGGTTCTATTTATAGACCCCTAAAACCTTAAGTCGAGTTGGAGGGATAATGACACGAAAATAGGGTTGAACCCAGATAAATCTCAAAGATAATACTCCCAAGATTCCATAGAAACAAACAGAAGCTTATGAGGATCAACACTCAGAGAGAAATCATCAAACTAAGGGCTCTAGTTCGACCACGGACGGAGAGAGGAAGAGCAGGTAGAGCAGGACTCACTATCTCCCCTAACGGTCTTGCGATAGACCGCAAGGCATGAAAAAATGGTCGACTAATAGACCGCAAGGCCCAGTCGTCCACAAAGAGATAAGACCAAAGAAACCCAGCGGGACTCTATGCCTCCTAGTGGTCTTGCAAAGGACCGCCAACGCCCCCATAACGGTCGTGCGATAGACTGCAAGGCTAAGAGACGTGACAAAAGAGATAAAGGCAAATAAATCTACGAATTAATCCATAACAAAATCCCTTATTAGCCCTTATCTAGGCCTAATAAGTCCAAATTGTCAAGAAAATAGAAGGAGCTAGGCCCAACCAGGGAGAGCAACCCATAAAATAGGCCCAAAACTGAATAAAAAATGGCCCAACAACCGGCGAACAACCCGGGACATCACAAAAATAAATAAGGAGACGACCCAACTCATTGGTCATAAAACGGGTGTCAACAGCCGTGTCCATCCTATGTATGTTCAGCCCAAGGTCTATAATATGCACACACCTTCCAATGACCGATGGACCAATAACTGGCACAAGAATTCTCACTATGTAAAGAACAAGAATGCCATACCAAAGAAAAAGACAACAAAAATTCACAGTGGCAAGAAAAGATTGGAAGAGCTGAAAGTTAATAAATCCACAACTCAAGTCAAATCACATAAACAAATGTGGATACCAAAACTGTTCCTATCTTGTCTGCATGATTTAAATGTAGTTATGGGACCCAAACAGTCTTGGGTTCCAAAATTTTCTACTTGATTCTGTATGAAGGTATGCCTGGCAGCCAATCACAACATGTGGTATCTTGACAGTGACTGTTCCGGGCACATGACCGGGGATAAAGGAAAGTTTTGCATGCTGGTAGAGAAGGATGCTGGTCATGTTACCTTCGGAGGTAATACCAAAGGAAAAATAATTAGATCAGGTAAAGTTGATAAGTGTTCTTCTTGATGTATTGATGAGGTTTTATTAGTTGAAGGCCTTGCCTACAATCTGCTCAGTATTAGTCAGCTATGTGATAAAGGCCATAAAGTTATTTTTGACTCTCTTGCATGTAATATTTTTGAACCCAATTCTGAAGCTGTGAAATTCACTGGTAGAAGAGTCAATAACATCTATATGGTAGATTTAGATGATACAACACACACTAATTTATGTCTCACTGTTAATAAGGATGACTTAGCTTGCCTATGGCATCGTAGGTTAGGTCATGCCAGCTATAATGTGTTGCATAAGTTGAATAAATATAGAAAATTGAAATGTCTTTTAAGAAAAATAATAAAATCTGTGAGGTTTGTACCCAATGCAAGCAGACTAGAAAGTCATTTAAATCCAGAACTGAAAACATGTCTTCCAAACCTTTTGAGTTGATTCATATGGACCTATTTGGACATACTAGATCAGCTAGCTTATTTGGTAGAAGATATGGATATGTTTTAGTAGATGACTTTTTTAGATTCACTTGGGTATTCTTTTTAGCTCACAAAAATAATGCCTTTGAAGAATTTCAAGAATTTTACCATAGAATAAAACAGATGGGTGAGTAGTCTATTTCTACTATTCTATCTGACCATGGTGGTGAGTTTGAAAACTCATAGTTTGATGAATTTTACAGGGAAAATGGGGTCAACCATAGATTCTCTTTACCAAGGACTCCAGAGCAGAATGGAGTGGTTGAAAGGAGGAATAGAACCTTGGTGGAGATAGCTCGGACTATGCTAGTTGAAGGCAACTTGCCTAGAATGTTTTGGGTTAAGGCAGTAAATACCTCCTGTTACATCATAAATAAAGCATTGGTAAGACCTTATACTCAAAAGACTCCCTATGAGATACTTAAAGGTAAGAAACCTTCACTAACACATTTCAAGGCCTTTGATTGTAAATACTTTATTCATGTTAACTCTAAAAGAGACCTTGATAAAGTTGAACCTACAAGTGAACCTGGAATTTTTCTAGGTTACTCTGAAAAATCTAGAGCTTATAGAATCTACAACATTAATTCTCATACTGTTGAGGAATCACCGCACATTGTCTTTGATGAACTCTATAATAAATTTGAAACTAGCTTCTGCAGGGACAAAACTGATGGAGAAGTCCTTGAGAATGAAGAAGAGCAGGATGCAGAACCACTTGAAGAAGGTGAGACTGAAGGATCTGGAGTTCAGGGGGAGGTAATTGATAATTCAGGTAATCAGCTTACCAACATTAGAGTTCTTAGAGATCATCCTCTAGAGAATGTAATTGGTAATCTGAATGAACCCCCTAAGACTAGATCACACTTCAGGATAGAAAATGAACTGAATTCCTTTGCACTTGCCTCACAAGTAGAACCCAATAACATTGAATGTGCCTTAAATGATGTGCATTGGATAAATGCCATGCATGATGAATTAAATCAATTTGAAAGGAACAAGGTATGGCACCTAGTTCCTAAACCCTTACACGGCTCAGTTATAGGCACTAAATGGGTTTTTAGAAACAAAACTGATGAGCAGGGAAAGGTAGTCAGAAATAAGGCTAAGCTTGTAGCATAGAGGTACAATCAGGAATTTGGGATAGATTTTGAGGAATCTTTTGTCCCTGTAGCTAGACTAGAATCCATTAGGATACTTCTGGCTTTTGCTTGCAGGCTAGGAATAAAATTTCAGCAGATGGATGTGAAATATGCTTTCTTAGATGGTTTAATAAAATAGGATATTTTTGTTAAACAACCTCCTGAATTTGAATGCATTGACTTTCCTGATTATGTTTATAAACTTGACAAGGCATTATATGGGCTGAAGCAACCTCCCAGGGCCTAGTATGATAGGCTAAGCTCTTTCCTCACAGGTAAAGGTTATTCAAGAGGTGAGGTTGACCAGACTCTATTTACCAAGGTAAACAATAAAGATATCCTTGTTGTTCAAATCTATGTAGATGACATAGTGTTTGGGTCAACTAATCTTTCTCTGTGTGAGGAATTTTTTAAATTAATGACTGATGAATTTGAAATGAGCTTAATGGGAGAACTGAAATTTTTCCTTGGATTGCAGGTAAATCAAACTTCAAAAGGAAGCTTCGTTACACACTCTAAATACATCAAAGATCTGCTAAAGAAATACCAGTTGGAAAACCTCAAAGAGATCACTGCACCTATGGGCACATCAACTAGTCTTGATGCTGACCCAAAAGGTAAATTGGTTGATACCAAACAATATAGAGGTATGATCGGATCTATTTTGTATCTTACTGCATCTCGCCTAGATATACATTTTTCAGTGTGTTTATGTGCTAGATTTCAGGATAGTCCTATGGAATCCCACATGAGTGTTGTGAAGAGGATTTTTAGGTATCTATCAGGCACCCTTGACTTAGGACTGTGGTATCCTGCTAGGTGTGAGTTTGAACTTGTAGCTTACACTGATGCAGACTATGTAGGGTGTAGGATAGATAGAAAGTGCACTAGTGGATATTGTCAATATCTAGGTGGTTGTCTAGTGTCTTGGGCATCTAAGAAGCAACACATAGTTGCTCTCTCCACTGCTGAGGCTGACTATGTTGTAGTAAGGAATTGTGCAGCCCAAGTGCTCTGGATAAAACACTAGCTCATAGACTATAACATAAAATTAAGATGCATTCCTATTCTGTGTGATAATACCAGTGCTATTTCCTTGTCTAAAAATCATGTTCATCACTCTAGGACTAAGCATATTGAAATAAAACACCACTTCTTGAGAGATGAAGTAAGTAAGAATGAATTGAGCTGAATTTTGTAGAATCAGAAAAATAAATTGCTGATATATTTACTAAACCTTTGGGAAATGAAAGTTTTAAATTCTTAAGAAGAGAACTAGGTTTATGTAAATTTCAACATGATGATTGATTGCTTAGGTTCATTCTTGCTTGAAATAAATGTCTGTCTCATGACTGTGATTATGCACATAACTCAGATTGTCACATGGTATTAGTCTGTCAGTAATTCTCATTGCATACTTTGCACTTTGTCTATCTTGATCTTAAGGGTATATCAAATGGTCTGATGGGAAAAGGGCAGATATCTTCTGTCTAGAAACCCACACTATGTGTAGAGGCTTGTCCTCCACCAAGTGCCCTGAATCAAGATTATGTCTGAGTCTTACGTTTCATTAATTGTTCATAGGTCAAAATGTTGTGTCCAATAATAGTGCACATAGGCAGGGGGAGTAAGTGTTCAAAAATTGGTTTTTATCTATCCTCTAGTGCAGGTTGATAGGGGGAGTTCAGAATGAAATTGAGTCTATTCAGGTCCTGGTTGTTGCATCTTTGCATCAGTAAGTGTTTATGTACACCTTTTGCAACCCTGACTTTGAAATCTCAGATGTTCACATTATTTCTGAAATCTCAATAGCTCTTTGCTTGGTATCAGGTTCTTGGCACACTCATTTATTTCCATCTCTTGACATCAACCTTCTAAAAAGTCTTTGTTCTTCCTTGACTATGAAATAATGAAAATCTGATAATCAGTTCATTTCTCTAAGCTACTAAAATCAGAAATCTTCTCTTATAAGAATCTATAATTCTCCATGAATGAACTGATGATTTAAGCTTAATAAATTTTAGAAGTCTAAAGATTGAACTCAATGGACTAGAATGTTGACCACAATTAATAGCTCTCAACCATTTCTCACATGTAATGACTAGTAAAGTCTTCCAGAGTCTGAAAGTTCTTGAATTAATGACTTCTTGGTTGAGAAACTTGGAGTGTGTATTATTTTTAAACAAGTCTTTCTATAAAACCAAAGGGCAACAATGTCAAAATAATGAGCCAACATGATTGTAGGCAGAGCAATGACTGAATGCACTGAGAAACTGGGTAATTTATCAAAGAAATGGAGAAAAACTCATGTGATAAAGTGCTTCCAGTTATCTATGTTCAAAAGTCAAAACAGAATGGGGAGTTTCACTAAGTAACTAGGGGTACTGGCATCTAATCAACGTGTACCCCTATGCAAAAAGGTGCAAACTACTCCTAATGTTCTAATACACGAAATAGAATGGAAAATTCTGCTAAGTAGCTAGGGATACTGGTGTCTAATCAACGTGTACCCTTATGCCAAAAGGCACAGATTATACCCAACTGTTCTGAATTGCTAAATAAAAATCTCGCTGTAACCCTAAGGTGAAAAATCAGAATTGTCAAATTATTTAACCTCAATACAAATGCTAGGCACTCCTAAAGAAATTCACTGATTTTTGGATGATTAGGATAAAGTAAGACTGCATTCGTCATGTTTCATATGGTTCTGGTTTATTGCTATTAAGGGTTAATGCAAACTTGTTCAGAGAGCCCAGTTGCTAAACTATAACCTCTATTATTCTTAAACCAGACTTTTATCAAGAATGCATTATGGAAGCTTATAACTGAAGAATTTGAGCTATGTATGATTGATTAATGAAAGATAAATAAGTTTGTCAATCAGATCTCTCCTACATTTTCATAACCTTGATATTGTTATACCTTTTGTCACATCACTGATAAAATCCTATTGTCTCTATCAATTCCTTGTTTGCTGATGGCAAAGGGGGAGAGATTTTGATGGTTTGATGGCTAGCTGGAAAAAGGGGGAGAGTTTGAGTTTGCCTTGTTTGACTATCTGTGTCTTTGCGTGTGACTGTTTGTGTCATTGCATGTGGTGTCTATGCATGCCTGTCTTCTACTGCCCTTGATTGTCATCTTTACATATTCTGACTCATAATGTAATATATGTTGTTATCAAAACATAGTAATATTGCCATCATCAAAAAGGGAGAGAATGTTATGTCTGCTCTAGATTGATGTCTTATTTTGATGTCTAGTTTTGATGCTGGCAATAGTGTGTTTGACATTAATCTGTCTCTGGCAACATTGTCAGTTTAAAGTCATTTCTTAAGTTAGAATAAGTTCTTTTTCATAACAAAGTCGATGCATATACATATTGTTGCATTGAAAGGTCGATGCACATTTGCATATAAGTCTTTAAGGTCGGTGCACATTCACGTTATAGTCTATCAGGTCAGAGCATACATTCATTCCAGTACTGATAGGTCGATGCATCCTTGTACCACGTTGAACATAAGGTCGATGCACATTTCCATATAAGTCCTGAAGGTCGGTGCACATTCACTTGATAGTCTATCAGGTCAGTGCATACATTTATCTCAGCCCTGAAGGTCGGTGCATAAGTAGGTCTGTGCATATTTGGATTCTATAGACATGTCGATGCATGTCATAGAATGGTCGATGCTACTGAGCTAGTGACTACAGCAAAGGTCGATGCATGTCATATAAAGGTCGAATCTAGTGAGCTAGTGACTGCAGCATAGGTCAATGAATGTTATAGAAGGGTCGATGCTAGTAAGTCATTACTCTCAAGGTCGATGCACCTTGTGCATTCACTATAAAGACAGGTCGATGCATTGTCATTACAGAGTCAGTGTGTCTGGCAATTAAGGTCTACCTGTATAACCCTAAGGTCGATGTTTCTGTTCTGACATGCTACATGTGTTAGCTATATAGTCTAATGTATCTCACTTATGCATCAATGCACTTGAAGATTTTCTGTGCATACACTTATATAAATTGCCTGACCTCATGAAGCATCTGAAACTGCATTTGCTAATAACTATTACATGCTTCATGAATCTCAAAAATTCTTTAATTTTGTTTTGACAGAGAGAAAGAACCAACCCAGATCCATGATCGAACACTTGGGTGGCATAAAGGTAGTTTGCATTAATCTCACATGGAACTTAAAGTGAACCGGATTAAAGGCACGTGATCCAAGGTGAAAAATTAAACTAATATCCTGCCACGTGGATCATCACATCTTCTACCTCTGACACATGGCCCCTTGAAGTGCGCTTTCTGGATAAAACTTTTTTGGCGGGAGTGTGTCTTCCACGTGCCTAAAAATATGAAAAGCTTGTGGGACCATAGATTCGAGCTCTCCAATATAAATAGGGATCGAGCACTCAAATACAAAAAGTGAGAAAGAGAAAAAAGTAGAAGAAGAGCAGAAGAGAGCTAGAAGAGCTAGAGTTCAAGAGAGAAAAGTCAAAGACGTGATCGAGAGAGAAAGAGCCTGCTGCTAAGAGTGATAAGAAAACAGAATGCCATAAGTTGGAGAAGTTCATCTGAGCGAGAAGTGAGATTGTGAGGAAGATTTGCTGTCTTGACTCCTGGATCAGATCCAGAGTCAAATTGCTCCATAGCGAGCTACGTTGTTTTTCTTTCATTATCATTTCTTTGAATTCCTTTTTTTTGTTTGAAACTGTTTGTAAGCTGTCTATCAGCAGTCCAAGCTGTGAGTCAGCGGCGAGGTGTGATCCTCGAACAGTAAACTGTGAGGCTCAGCTGTCTGGGACGTGTTCCCCAAAGCTGTGGATCAGCGGTTGTAGGGATTCTATCCCCAAAGCTATGGATCAACAGTGTTCAAGCTGTTCGGAAGCGGAATCCTTACTCAATTGAGTAAGGGGTTGACATAGATCTCGTGCTCGAGATCGAACTACCTTAAAAATTGATCTCTCATCGACGTGATTGATTTTTCTTTACTACGAATAGATGAATGCCTAGGATCGTCCACTGCAATTCCCTAATAATTTCAACCTATTCATTTGTTGCTTACGCTCAAGTTTTTAACCTTTCTGTTTGAATATATTCTGAATCTGTCTGTGCGGTTTCATCTAAAATTGACATTGCTTTTAATTGTTGAGTAGACTTATCATCGTCATCTAATTTGTAATCGTCAACTCAGTGGTATATAAAATTGGTTCAGTCAGATGGATATATTACATCTATCTGAAAACTGACCTTTGCGTGAGGAGATTTTCTAATCAACCTTCCGCCAAGTACTATACTGAGTTGATTGATCTATTGTTTTGGTGCTTACTGTGGTTAACAACAATTTCATAGTAGATTCTCTTGTTGATAATTCAAACTGCTTTTAGTGTTTCTGTTCACAGTAGTTTACTTTAATTCCGCACTGTTATTAACTACTGTAGTGTTTTATTTTGGGGTTGATCTATTCACCCCCCCTCTAGATCACTTGTTCATCCGTTCACACACATCATGATAGACAAATTAAAATATCTCAGATAACTATGTTGGCCAAAGATAACGCTGACAGACATGAGATAAGAATAGCTCAAACTCGAACCCACCAATGAAATCACATACAAGCAATTGATGAACGTGATGAAGACGATAACATCAGAGCGTACCACACATCATGCAAATATGACAAGCAATCACACAAAGAGCCAAACCATAGAAGACAATGATTTTTTAGGTGGTTCAGATGCACCTAAGTGCGATCCTACGTACACCTCTCTCAACTCGAGAGGATTCCACTATCACCACACTGCGTAAATGCAGTAAAAACACACACACGAGGTCGAGGACCCCAAAACACACACGTCGACACTCAAGCGTCTAACATCGCCCACACTTGGAGACAGAGTCTCCAAACACACACTCACGAAATTCTTTGAGTTCTACTTAAAATGAGTTCATATGAATACAATAAGCCACAAACAGATCTAAACACATATGGAATAAGTTTCCCCCTTGATGTTCCATGGTATCTCAAAGTTGGAGAAGCCGGAGATGATAGCCGATGGAATTCTTCACGAGATGGGATGTAGACATTTCTGCAGATGACTTCAGGATGAAGATCTCTTCTAATCACTCCTTGGAACTCCTTCGTTTCCTCATATGGATGCTTGGACGTCGCCCTTCTCTTCTCCTCTTCTTCATCTGGTTTTGCTCTTCTTGATGGAGGCTCTGCTCATTGGTTCTAAGTGCAGGTTCGAACAGGGTTTTATGTGAGGTTATTTGGGTATCAAAAGGCCACATAACCCTTCCATGATGGACCTTAACCCTCTCTAGGAATATTACCTAATAGTGGAGGGTATGAGGGACCATTCCTGTGACCAAATCCTCCTTACACAAGTGAGTTTAGAGGGTTTCGAAATGAGTTTTAGGGTTCGTCCGCCGTCGTAGGTCGACCGCCAACCAAGACCGGTCGACCTGAAATCAAAAACTCAGCAAAATAACAGTAGTAGAGAAAATCCGGTCAAGCGCCCCTAAGAATCCGGTCGACCGATTTCATCTAAACAGAACCTAATTTTAGTCGGTCGACCGTCATCTTCCTCCAGGTCGACCAGACCACCTACAAAACAAAAAAAGAAATGGATTTCAGTCTTGTTTTCAATTAATTAAAGGGTGTCTTACCTTTGGTTGGATCTGACATGAGGTGTGCACAAATTTTGACATGCAAAAACATTCTTCACAATATTTCCAAGATCAATGTGCACAAATCCATCATCCAAGAATGATCAAATGAATTTCCTCACAACACATATCCATTATCAAGGAGTAACTATATGAAATTTCCTCACAATGTTATTCATCTGAAACTACTCTAAGGAAATAATTTTTCAAACCCAAACATGAGTAAACACTAAGAAAGCATTGGCATCGTCAAAATTTACACAGGGCACAATAATCTCCCCGTTTTTGACAAAGACAATACTTTATTGCAATCTCTCCCCCTGAGAAGAGTACACCATCTTGCTTGTTTCAACCTTTACATTGTTTCAAAATTTGCAAGCATGAAATAAATTTGCAATAAACTGACTTCTCCCCCTTTGTCAGAGGCAAAAAGAGGGGACGAAGAAAATTCAATCAAGGCAAAAAGATAACAATCAAGCATTCAGAACTGGTTTGAGCACTGAAACATCAGATAGTTCACTCGAAACAAAAAAAACTGGGAGGCAAGTTTTAGATGATTACAAGTGCACTTAAGATGCCACATGGACAAGGACGATAAACTACTGAACTCCGACGTGACCGAAATGCATGGATGACAAACACTAGTGACTCAACTAAGACGCCTATGCGAAGCATGCAGAAATGTTGACAAAGACTTGAACTATATTATGGAGGAGGTGCACCCTAATGCTTGGCCAAGTGGTTCAACAGATCTTTCTGAAAGGTGTTCTGAGCTTCCACAAAATGTTTGAACTCATGACAATATTCAAGAAGGGATTGAGTGTTTTCCTCGACTTTGAGTGTAAGAGCTTCTAAAGAAGATCTCATCTGGCTCACTTCCCTAGATAAAGGTGCTAGAGTAGCTTCTTGATGCTGGACACCCTCTTGAGCTGAACTGTATTCAAGCATGGGTTGGTCTGGTTGTGCTTGCTCTACTGCTGCCGGATGTTGATCAGCAGCATTGACAGGGTTCTCTTGTTCAAATCGCATCACACGGTCATTGCTTTGTAGTTGTTCCTTAGTGAATTTGAAGGATGTATGCAATTTTTGTAGAGTGTAAATATCCTTTGTCTTGATGGTGACACATTGTTCCTTAGATAAATAAATATTTTTGAACTTGAAGAAGGCCGTCAAATGTGCTGCATAAGGAAGTGATCAAGATTTGTCCATAGCACAACAATATGCTCCAGCATAAGATTGGGAAGGTTCATTTCCGTGCATGTAAAAAGACAGTATAAAATGTTCTGATGGACCCAAGTAACTTCTTCCCGACTTCCTCCTTTTAGATACAGAATGGTTGTGATGATATGATGTACAATGCATTGGAGAGGAGGAAAAGTGTTAGCATTAATACTCATTTTGCCCATGCTTCTGTCATAATCTTCCTCCATAAGAATAGCATATATTCTCCTCATAGAAACAGTGAAATCACCATAATGTGATCCCCTTAAGGGAAGATCTAGGCATCTCGCCAAAATTTCTTCAGATACAGTTGCCTTATGCCCACGCACAGTTGTGAAAAACACGCTAGCCCCTTCCTCAACTTCACAAAAATTGGCATAAAACTCTTGAACTAAGTCTGGATAATATTTTCTATGAGAGCTAATAAATCTGTCCAGATCTTGACTTGCAAATAAACAAACCAACAGCGGAACTTCTTTATCAAGATTGGGAAGATCAGCAAACTGTGGTGGTAGAATATTCCGAGGAGGATATAAAGTCCATGAAGAACCTCCAGTAGCAGGTGCTTTGCCTTTAGAAGATTGAGAGGATGTTGCAGCCTTTGATTTTCCACGGGTAGGAAAAGAAACACCATCTGAGGGTTTTCTCTTGGGAGCCATATGGGAAGAGAGTCTTCACAAAAGGTGGAAGCAGCAAGTGGATCCCCTGATAGAGAGGTCGGAGAGCTCTTACCTCAAGAGAGAAGTGCAGAAATTGCAGCAAGTGGCCAGAGGTAGCTTGAAGGAGGGATATTGGAGAATGGAGGGCTGGTGGAAACGCAAATCCAGCGAGATCTGGACTGATCTTTTGAGATGGGAAGAAAAAAAGGGTGTAGGGTATGAGGAGGGGCGGGGAAGAGGGTTTGGAGTTGGTGGAAGAGGTAAGAGGGTCGAAGGAGGGCGTATGGAGGTGAAATGGGGGATTTAGCGGACGACCTAGGCCAGTTCGCGCTGGTCCGAACCAGACGCGTTGCCGCACTGGTCGACCGGATGAAGGAGGCGGTCGACGGGATTTCCAGGGTTCTGAAGGAAAACAGATCCTTTCAGCACAGATCAATTGAGGCTTATCTTTACTGGAGTTTCTCCCCCTCAATAAAATAGTTTAGACCCCTAAATCCATGGAAATGATGCAATGAAATTATGAAGATTGGATGACATGAGCAAACAAGATGAGAACATACAAGCACACAATGAATCCATTCAAGATAACTATATAAACAATTTGTCCTGATATGGGAATGGAATAAGAATTTTGCACCTGATCCAGAGGCAAAGTGTTTTCCATGAAACATAACTAAGAAAGGATGTGCATACACAGAATTCTGCATAGTCTATGTGGATAGACAAATTCACAGGATTCACCAAAAACAAGACACCAGAGTGTCCAAGTGTAAAGTATGTGTAATGAGCTTTAGGCGTAATGATATGCTTATTTTCTAAAAAGCACTAAAATATTACTCATCATTCTACATATGTATTTTTGATTCTCGACTATCGATAGTTTCACACAGTCCCATTATTATTATTATTATTATTATTATTATTATTTGAAATTAGACTTCACTGTTTTACGTGAGTTTTACCCTTTGTTTCAGGGGTGATTCTCGGTTACTAGGATTTGTCACTTATTGAATTCTCCTTTTGAAATGACAGCACCGTTCGACGCGAGTTTTCTCATATGTCGCAATGGGGATTCCCGACTACTCTGATTCGTCAAGTATTTTGACTTTTCTTGTGGATCTTTACTTCACCGTTTGACGCGAGTTTTCTCATATGTCGCAATGGGAATTCCTGACTACTAGGATCGGCATTCCACTTATTTAATTTCTTTTGGGACATGCAGCTTTTTCCTCACGATTTATCATCAATGACAATGTAGAAATTTGAGTATCATTAGAGTGTTAGACAGAATTTCCACTATCCTTATGAATATAACTCAATGGCCACATGATGTGTAGAGTGTAGGGGGTTTTGTTTCAAATGCATTATGTGAATTAAGCAATGTACATGAGTATGTTACCCCCTTTGGTATATGCACTCCCTCGAAGTAAGATTGTTCCCTCTTAATATATGACATGTAGCACACTAAGCTTGAGTCAGAGCAACTTTTATTTACCAAGGACATATGGTCTTAGAAAAGTTCAAGGAGGGGGTAAACAATATATACATACATGCAAGCATGCACGGAGAAGTAAGGCAATCATGCAAAATGCACTGATTTCTGATACATGGCGGAGTATTAAACTCACGCATTGTGAAAGCTTCCGGATGGACCTAATCCACCCGTCCACAAATCACAATTTGAGATACCAGAGAATCTTATACATGCAATGAAATGAAGAAAAGATGTTGTCATGACATGCTATAATCAAATGCAATTGCTATGAGACCTCAAGATGCTAGTTACACATTCACATATTATTGTATGTACATGCATCTCATCTATGTGCAATGGACATAAACTCAAAATGCTCTCACCAACCTCAAAATGTTGGACTATGGACTTGACACATCTATATGACAAATACCTAACTCACGCCTTATTGCAGTAATTTTTTCTTCATTTAAGGGTTTTGTGAATATATCAGCCAACAGTTTGCTTGTTTCAATGAATCTTAATTTGAAATCCCCTTTATTCACATGATCTCTTAAGAAATGATGCCTTATATCAATGTGTTTCGATCTTGAGTTATGAATTGGGTTCTTTCACAGATTTATGGCACTTGTATTGTAACAACCCAAGATCCGGATACCGGGAAGAACGCGATACCATTCGAATCCTGGCCCGCCGCCCACGGGCCGAAGATCTCGGAAGGGCTAAAAGGACTGTAGAGGTACAAAGAAATAGGAAATAAAGCAGGATAATTCAATAATTAACAGAAATAAATAAACAACTACAATAGAGTTCAGTCCAACAAAAGTACAGTCTAAGGCAGAGAAGTGTACCCAACACCGAGTGAACACTCGGCCTGGCAAGATGGCAGCTAAGAACCTCCGCACATCACCCTCGAAGCTCGAGGAAGAACCGCCACACCTGAAAAGCAGGGGTGAGCCTCCTATCACTGGCTCAGTAGGGGTCCCGTCAAACCCCAACCGTAAACAACGGCGGTAGCGGAAAGCAGTAACAACAGTAGGAACAACAAACTCGGTGGCCGATAAAAACTCGGCACTATAGCTACTCCTACTATATCGGAAAACACCCCCTAGTCTCACAATCGGGGGAAACACCGGTCTAACAGAAAGACCTCTGGCTACACTGCCAGAAGAAACATCATGACACCACTATCCTGGAGGCCCGTCCTCACAGACGAAGACCCACATCGAGACCACATGGCTTGGGAAACATGGTCACGACCTCACCGTCGTGCACTCTACACTGTCTAGGGAAAACCCTCGGTGACGCTCACCAGAACCCTAGACCTTGACCTCGGGAAAAGCACATGGAAACTACACGTAAAACCACATCTCGCAGACGGGAAACCAAAACTCGAGTCACGAGGACTCATGTCAAGTGACGGGAGCACTGTTCACTAGAAGCAAGGCTGGATGCGTCCACTGACATCTTACACCGCACCCTAGTGTCTCCCTACGACGTCCCAGGCGGAGATTGAGACACACAACCATTACCACGAACAAGGACTAGCTGGGGTCGCACTCGTCAGCGCGGGTCCGACGCCCCCAACCAAGTGTGCATACACAGACCATGCACCCTAGGTCAGATCCTCTAGCTGGTTCTTCCCCAAAACTCGGACTCAGGCTATGCGAAGGGGCCCTACGGTAACCAGTCTAAAAACCATCTCTCTCAAGTAAGCCGCTCCACCACTCCCGAGTGGGTCAGCACACGCGTGTTGTAAGAAGGCTACGACTAGTGGGAGGTCACTAAACGTGAACACGGTGACGGGTGAATGGATTGAAGTACAAATCTAGAGGGGGGTGAATAGATCTATCCAAATTTTGAAATTCTGCAGCAGTTAAAAACAATGCAGAAATGAACTAAACTGCGGTGAATAGAAATACTATAAACAATGTGAATTATCAACAAAAAAGATCTAATATGGACAAATTGTCAATCACTAAGAATTTCAAAGACAGTAGATCAGTCAACTCAGTATAGTACCAGGCAGAGGTTTGATTCGAAAATCTCCTCACTCAAGGGTCAGTTTTCCAGATAGATGTAATCTATCCTTCTGACTGAGCCTTTTTATATACCACTGAGTGATTGACCTCAATACAGGTATGAAATGAAGACAGAACAAATTAGATCAAGACAAATCAGATATCAATCAAATTGAGCAGATGCAGAAATGAATTAGTGTGAACAGTTTGGTTGAAGACTTAAGCAATAGTTGATTAAATCAGTGAAATCAAATGCTCGTAGTAAACGATCCTAAGCATTCATCTAATTGCAGTAAAGATGATTTAATCAATAACGCACACACAAGACAGATCAATTTTTAGGTGGTTCGATCTCAAGCTTGAGATCTACATCCACCCCTTACTCAACTAAGTAAGGCTTATGCTGTCAAACAGCTTGAATCCGCTGATCCATAGCTTCGGGGATGAACTCCCTACAAACAGCTGAGCCTCACAGCTTACTTTCCCACTGAGCAACACATCTTGCTATCCGAGGATCACACCTCACCGTTGAGCACCACAGCTTGCTCCGCTGATACACAGCTTAGAGTAATTTCAAAAATGAAAAACAAAAGAGGCAATGAAAAACAATAACAAAAAGAAAGAACTATAGCTCCACTGGAGCGATCTGACTCTGGATCTGATCCAGAAGTCGGGACAACTCTTCAGCTCAATCCCACTTCTCTCCCTCAGATAGAATTACGGCACTCTGTTTCTTCTTCTTACTCTCTACAATAGACTCTTTTCTCTCAAACTCCTCTCAGACTCTTCTCTCTCAACCTCTGGAACTCTCTTGCTCTTTTCTCATTTTCTGATCAGCTCCTCTTATCTTCTCTCGTTCTCTCTTCACGTTCACACACCTTATTTGGCTACTCGATCCACCTTTTTATACAGGTGAGCGCGGGTCTGTAGGCCCACTAGCTTTTCAATTTTTGAGCATGTGGAAGACACACTCTCGCCCAATAATTTCATCCAGAATGTGCACTTCGAGGACCACATGTCAGGAGTAGATGATGAGACGATCCACGTGGCAGAATGTTAGTTCAGCTTCCTGCCTTGGATCACGTGCCCTTAATCCGCTTCACTTTAAGTTCCACGTGAGAGTAATGTGGTCTGCCTTTATGTAATCCAAGTGTTCGAGCGTGGATCTGGGTTGTTTATACTTTTCTGTCTAGAACAGAATCAAATATTTATGAGACTTATGAAGCATGTAAGAATTATTAGCAAATGCAATTTCAGATGCTACACAAGGTCAGACAATTCATATAAGTGTATGCATAAAATTCTTCAAAAGCGTCGATTCATAAACGAGATACATCAACTTGTATAGCTAACACATACAGCAGGTTAGAATATAAACATCGACCTTAGAGTCATACAGGTAGACCTTATATGCCAGACTAACCGACATTGTAATGAAGGTGCATCGACCTGTCGTTATAGTGAATGCACAAGGTGCATCGACCTTGAGAATGATGACTTACTAGCATCGACCCTTCTATAACATGCATTGACCTATGCTATAGATGCTAGCTCACTAGCATCGACCTTTCTCTAGAATCCAAATATGCACAGACCTTATAGAGCAATTACTTCTACATGTGCACCGACCTTCAAGTGCAAGACTTCTACAAGTGCACCGACCTTCTGGTGCAAGACTTGTATGCGAATATGCACCGACCTTTCAATGCAACAATTCTGCACATGCATAGACCTTTAGAACAAAAGTGGATATATGCACCGACCTTACTTTCTCAAATACATGAATATGCTTCGACCTTATTATACCACACTCCTGCATATGCGCTGACCTTCTGAACCGAAATGCATATATGCATCGACCTTGATATGAAACAATATGAACATGCATCGACCTTGATTTAAACAAGAGCTTATTCTGACTAAAGTAAAGACTTTAAAATAACAATGTTGCCAGAGTCAAATTAAGGTCTAACACACTATTGCCAGCATCAAAACTGGACATCAAATCCAGAGGAGACGTAACATTCTCCCCCTTTTTGATGATGGCAACACTTCTATACTTTGATGACAGCACATATTATATTATGAGTCAGAATATGCAAAGGTCACAGTTAAGTGCAGTACAAGACAGATATGCATTGACACAACATGCATAGACACAGACAGACAAACAAGGCAATAGGCAATCTCTCCCCCTTTGCCTAGCTATCCATAGGC
Organism: Amorphophallus konjac; assembly: GCA_022559845.1. Taxonomy (NCBI): domain Eukaryota; kingdom Viridiplantae; phylum Streptophyta; class Magnoliopsida; order Alismatales; family Araceae; genus Amorphophallus; species Amorphophallus konjac. Next base: position 178,857,222 of record CM040121.1, read on the forward strand.
AACAAACAAGAATCAAGAAACTCTGCCATTAAAACTTCTGCCATAAAAAAACTCTCCCCCTTTGCCATCAACAAACAAAGAATTGGATCTTATCAATGAAGTGACAAAGAGTGAGATGACAATATCAAAGTAGTGAAAGTGCAGGAGAGATTTGATTGACAAATTGATTTATCTTTCATTAATTAAGCATACAAAGCTCAAATTCTTCAGAGATAAGAGTCTATATAATGTAGTCTTCATAGAATTCTAGATTAAGAGTAATAAAGGTTAGAGTTTATCAACAGTACTCTTTGAATAAGTTTGCATAAACCCTTAATAGCAATGAACCAGAACCATATGAATCATGACAGATTTTAGTCTTAGTAATGAACCAGAACCATATGAATCATGACAGATTTTAGTCTTACTTTATCCTACTCATCCAAAATCAGTGAATTTCTTTCGGAGTGACTAGAATATGTATTGAGGTTAAATAATTTGACAGTTCTGATTTTTCACCTTAGGGTTACAACAAGATTTTTCATTTCCTTATTGTTTAAAGAGTTTAGAACAATTAGGTATCATCCATGCCTTTTGACATAAGGGTACACATTGATAAGATGTCAGTACCCCTAGTTACTCAGCAGAATTTACCATTCTGTTTCATTTATCAAAACATTAGGAGTAGTTTGCACATTTTTGTGTAAGGGTACACGTTGATTAGACGTCAGTACCCATAGTTACTCAGTGAAGCTAACCATTCTGTTTTGACTTTTGAACAGAGATAACTTGAAGCACTTCATGACATGGATTTTTCTTCATTTCTTTGATGAAGAACCCAGTTTCTCGGTGCATTCAGCCATTGCTCTACCTACAATCATGTTGACTCATTATTTTGACATTGTTGCCCTTTGGTTTTATAGAAAGACTTGTTTAAAAATAATACACACTCCAAGTTTCTCAACCAAGAAGCCATTAATTTAAGAACTTTCAGATTATGGAAGACTTTATCAGACATGACATGTGAGAAATGGTTGAGAGCTATTAATTGTGATCAACATCCTAGTTCATTGAGTTCAGTCTTTAGACTCTAAAATTTATTAAGCATAAACCATCAGTTTATTCATGGAGCATTACAGATTCTTATAAGAGAAGATTTCTGATTTTAGTAGCTTAGAGTAATGAACTGATTATCAGATTGTCAGTATTTTAGAGTTAAGGAAGTGCAGGGACTTTTTCAAGAGTTTGATACCAATAGCTGGAAATAGATGAGGGTGCCAAGAGAACCTGATACCAAGATATAAGAAAAGATAGAGTCAGGTTTGCCTAGATATAGCAACCTAGGCCTGACCTGACTCATAGAAAGAGCATTTTATTCGGAACTCCCCCTATCAACATGCATGAGAGGATAGACTAGAAATGTTTTTGAACACTGACTCCCCCTATCTATGTGCATTATTATAAGTCATAACATTTTAACGTATGAACTAATAATTAATGAAATGCAAGACTTAAACAAAATCTTGACACAGAGTACTTGGCGGAGGATAAGCCTCTACACATAGTTTGGGTTTCCAGACAGAAGAGATCTGCCCTTTTTCCAGCAAACCATTTGATATACCCTTAAGATCAAAATAGACAGAATGCAAAGTATGCAGTCACTATTACTGACAGACTAATACCATGTGACAATATGAGTTATGTGCATAATAACAGTCATGAAAAAGACATTTATTTTAAGCAAGAATGAACTTAAGCAATCAATCATCATGTTGAAATTTACATAACCCTAGTTCTCTTCTTAAGAATTTAAATCTTTCATTTCCCAAAGGTTTAGTAAATATATCAGTAATTTGATTTTCTGATTCTACAAAATTCAGCTCAATTTCATTCTTACTTACTTCATCTTTCAAGAAGTGGTGTTTTATTTCAATATGCTTAGTCCTAGAATGATGAACATGATTTTTAGTCAAGGAAATAGCACTAGTGTTATCACACAGAATAGGAATGCATCCTAATTTTATGTGATAGTCAATAAGCTGGTGTTTTATCCAGAGCACTTGGGCTGCACAATTCTCTGATGCAACATACTTAGCCTCAGCAGTGGAGAGAGCAAGTGTATGTTGCTTCTTAGATGCCCAAGACACTAGACAACCACCTAGATATTGGCAATATCTACTAGTACTTTTTTATCTATTGTACACCCTTCATAGTCTGCATCAGTGTAAGCTAAAAGTTCAAACTCACACCTAGCAGGATACCATAGTCCTAAGTCAAGGGTGCCTGATAGATACCTAAAAATCCTCTTCACTGCACTCATGTGAGATTCTTTAGGACTCGCCTGAAATCTAGCACATAAACACACTGAGAATTGTATATCTGGGCAAGATGCAGTAAGATACAAAAGGGATCCGATCATACCTCTATATAGTTTGGTATCAACTAATTTACCTTTTGTGTCAGCATCAAGACTAGTTGATGTGCCCATAGGTGTAGTGATCTCTTTGAAGTTTTCCGGCTTGTATTTCTTCAGCAAGTCACTGATGTATTTTGACTGGGTGATGAAGCTTCCCTCTGAAGTTTGATTAACCTGCAATCCAAGGAAAAACTTCAGTTCTCCCATTAAGCTTATTTCAAATTCGTCAGTCATTAATTTAGAAAATTCCTCACACGAAGGTTTAGTTGATCCAAACACTATATCATCTACATAGATTTAAACAACAAGGATATCTTTATTATTTACCTTGGTAAATAGAGTCTGGTCAACCTCAACTCCTGAATAACCTTTACTTGTGAGGAAAGAGCTCAGCCTGTCATACCAGGCCCTGGGAGCTTGCTTCAGCTCATATAATGCCTTGTCAAGTATATAAACATAATCAGAAAAGTCAATGCATTCAAATCCAGGAGGTTGTTTAACAAAAACATCCTCTTTTATTAAACCATTTAAGAAAGCATATTTCACATCCATCTGCTGAAATTTTATTCCTAGGCTGCAAGCAAAAGTCAGAAGTATCCTAATGGCTTCTAGTCTAGCTACAGGGGCAAATGATTCCTCAAAATCTACCCCAAATTCCTGATTATACCCCTGTGCTACAAGTCTAGCCTTATTTCTGACTACCTTTCCCTGCTCATCAGTTTTATTTCTAAAAACCCATTTAGTACCTTGGTGGAACATTTTTTTTAAATTCGTTAGGCGTGCCAGTCACATTAGTGACAAATTAATTGTGCGCTCGATCTGACTTGGTCAGTCAATTGTGAGGTTCATGTCGGGACTTGAAACCCGCCGTACCATAAAGGCTATGACGTTAATTACGTCCCCCCCGAAAGAGGGACAACCATTGATTAATCGCCAAAATAAAGAGACCATGAGGCCCATAAAATATATGAAAGATATGATTGTATGCAAGTACACAATATGGTAGTGTTTATTTATTAAGTTGACTCCCGGTACAAGGCAGAGAACTTAGATCCGGAGACCACCATCATGTATAGTGAAAACCTCCGACCGGGCATAACCTGACTTTCTGCTAATCACTATTTGATATAGTGGAGAAGCGTATCATGCAGGCATATGAGGTAAATGGTATTTAGTTTTATTGCTCATTGTTTATTTGATCATTTGTTAGTGATTTTAATGGAGATTTCGGCAACGCCTATCTTATTTCAAGAGTTATCGGGGCCTTTTTATTTTGAGACTACGCATAGCATTACGGGGCACACATATGGGCCCATGAGGTGGGCCTGGCGTGACTGTGTTCGGGCAGACTCGCATAATGTCCGGATAATTTATGCCAGGGTACGGCAACTTTGATATTTGAAACATGAGGGAATGCGGTTAAAACCCGATCGAAATGAATCACATTCAGTAATGGATTATTGGCCCGAGACTAAGTCATGCCATGGCCACAATGGGATGAATCCCGGGGTCCAGGCACGACTTGTCAGGACGTCATTAATATTTCCCATCCCCAGGGTCTAGAGGAGGTGAGAGCTCCGAAGCGGGAACAGTCGTGTTCATTGTTCCTTATTTATTCTTGTCATTATTTTGGATGTACAAATGTGTTTCTTTTTTTTTCTTAAATTCTTTGTTCTTATTCTTGTTTATATCACCCCCTTTTCACTACTGATTTATTGTTATTTTTATTACATGTGTACATCTTTTATTTCGGCATTTATTGAGTTGTTATCCATTCATCATTTCATTTTTGTTGTTGTTTATTTATTACATGTATTACCTATTTTGTTATTATTATTATTATTATATTTTTTACCTTTTTATTTAGCCATTATTTATTTATTACATTTTCTTTTATTTCTCACATTTACCTCTTTTTTATTTACTATTATCGTTTATATTATTATTATTATTATTATTATTATTAGATATGTGGGATGAGGTGTGCATGTGTTTATTTTGTGCTCCCTTTTTATTATTATTATTTTATTATGTATAAAGAGGGATGGGGATATATGTTACGTAGGTGTTTAGATTAAGGTTAACAGGGGGGTTTAGTGTTAGTGGTGTTTATTGTTAATGGACGTGAGTGTGCGTTACGTGAATAAATGCACGTGTGTGTGTATTGTGTTGATGAAGGTGGGTATGTTACGTGGGTGCATTGTGTGTTTTTTTGTTTACATTAAAAGAGATGGGGGATGTAACGTGTTTATGCATGGCTTCGTTTGATGGGATTTAGCGTTAATATGTTGGGGTGTAATGTGTGAATCGGCGGCATTGTTTTGGTTTTTTTAATTGAGAAGGGGGAGGTATGGGTGCCACCGACTCATCACTTGGATGGTGAGTCGGTGGGCGCTCTTCCTTTCTGCGTTGTGTTTTCTTTTATATATATATATATATATATATATATATATATATATATATTGTGAAAGGGGTGGCACCGATACACCCCATGGGTTGGTGATTCGATGCCATCAGCACCGAATCACCCCCCCCCCCATGGCGGTGAGTCGGTGCCACCAGCATCAATTTAACTTCTCCTTCTTTTCTTTTCTTTTTTAATTATTATTTTTATTTTATTTTATAATTCAATTCAAAGTTACTCGTAAAAAATTCGGCAGCATCTCCCTTAATCTGGGGACGCTCCCCTAATCAAGCGGATCAACACCCGGGGAAATTGGTGTTAAATCATAAAATAGTGAGAAGCCCCAGACGGGACTGTCTCAGAACCTGAGATCAACACCTAATGAATCCTGAGGGCCAACCTACTAAGGATTCGTGATGATCCCGAGAAAACTGGAGTTACAAAGGGTCATAATATAGCCAAGTAAATGTCATTTATATCTCACTTTATGCAATGGGCTTCTAGGGGAACATATCATGGTGCGATAGACCCCTGGAACCCAGGGTGAGTGAAGTGTAATGTAGGAGAAATCAACGAATGGGAAATTGTCCCCTGCTCGATAATGGATCCATAGTCACGGTCGAGAAACAATTAGCACGATTGGGAAACCAGTAAATCAGGTGAGATTGTGAGGGCTCTCCCGTGAGATCAGGGAAAGACAATCCCAGCCCATGAAAATGGACCCATGCCTGCCTATGAAAGCGTATATAAGGGAGGAGCCCAGAGGATAAAGCCCTCAAGGGCAATCTGTCGAACACCCAAAAGCAAGTGCAAGATGACTCATAGAGGATGAACAATGATGCGATTGAAACAGATATTAGGACCGACCGATACCCTTACAACCCATTGAAATGGATGAAGGGGCATTCGGAGACGTCCAGAGGTTGATTCACTTGCTTATTTGTTGTTATCACAACACACACAGGCATACGTAGTTTAGAACGTAGACAACACAGATGATGAAGCACTTGAATCCCGGGGAGGGGATTCTTTTGCTGTCGCCCAATTGGGCGTGGCCATTGGCCATTCGGTGAATGGGACCTTAGAGTGGAAGACTGCAACTCCTCGATTGATCCCAGGATCCCAAGGTGGATGTAACCCCTAGGGGCCTCCTTACGATGGGGACATGGACCTAGTTGCCCAGCAGAGGCACTATGACTCGGGGAAATGGTCCGAATAGACGGAGAAATAATAGAGCTGATACAAACTTTAATAATGCAAACTCGTAACATAGAAGATGAAAGGAATACCAATCTTTATTTCAATTCTATAAGAACGGATAATACAAGGGAATTACACGAAGGAGAGAGGAAAAAAAAGAGAAAATAGTAAAATGAGCTCTCGATCCCCTTCGAGTCTGCAACGTGGAGACCCACCTTGCACTCTCCTCTCTGGCCCCTTCTTCCTCTCTCTCTCTCTACTTGTCTCTGTGTTTCTATGTGGCTCTCTTCTGGGTGCGTCCGCCTTCGTCTCGTTGGAAAGCTCTCTCTTCTTCTTGTTGTTTACGGCATTGGAAGAGGGGCTTTTATAGTTGAAAGTAGGGGATCAGAGGGCGGACGGGACCCCTAGGGTAGCGGCACCGACTCACGTTGCAGAGGATTGCCGCCGACTCAATGGCACAAGCAAAAGGTGCCACCGACTCACTAAAGCAATGGGCTTTGATTCCATTTTTAAAAAAATGTTCCACCGATTCATTCTGCCAAAAAGTGCAGCAATTCACTTTCTTTAAAGAAAGTGCCATCGACTCACTATAAAAAGTGTAGCATTTCACTTTTTTCCCTTTTCTTTTTTTTTCTTTAAAAAGCGGTGTCGACTCATCTCGCGGCATTTTCGTAGTTTTTGTCATTTTGCCCCAAAACTGACTCTGATAGATGCCTGACGCCTAGTGCAACCTTGGGTTTGATGCAGTGGCATCAGAGTATAGATTTCATCATTTCCGGGCCCTGATTTGTAGTTTCTGGTGATTCCGGCATGTGTCGAACCCGTGCTAATTTTCTCGGGTTTTCTCCTGATTCGGCCATCGGCATAGTGGTTTGTGTAACCAACTCAACTTCGCAGATATGTAGAATATCCTCATTGAGTTGACTATTCGTGGAAGTATTTTCGTTCTGATTGGGTGTCACGCCCCGATGCGGAATATCGGAACGCGGCAGTAGAAAGAGTTAATAATAATATGTTGATTTCCAGACATGATGTGCCAATGCTAACAATCTAGATACATCCAACATACGCCATCTCAGAGCAAAGGTAGAAGTAATATAATCCACCATAGCCAAACAATTCCACTAATTAAAACATAACATAGTCAATAACCATCATTCCAATATCAACAATTCATATCTAATGACGTAACAAAGTTTACATAATAACCGACTGAAAATTATTACAACTCTCGACCACGACTACATTCTCAGACTCAAACTATCTAGTACGGACTCCATGAGGCTATCTGGCAGGTTCGCTCCAAGGTCTTCACTCTTGCCCATCCCTATCAGTTTGAGAGTCCTCACCTGAGCTACCTGAAAAAGAGAGGAAACAACTGGGTGAGCGAACGCTCAGTAGGTAATAATATGTAAGTTTAAGTAATTAACCATTTTCAATAATGTGATGCGATAACGAAAAGATAATCAATAACGAACTACTCAAACAAAAGAACAAGAATTTAGCATATCCAAGAATTGGTCGATCAAGCGTGTAACAAGCAAGTCATGGAGATATCTCCACGAGGGAGAAGTTCCAGAGAAAGAACCATGTGAATGGAACATCATAGACATCACGCTAGTCATGCACTCGGTGCAATACCTCACCATGTCATTACAAACTCCCATGGGCACAAGTACTTTTCGGTCGCTCTCCCCAGGACCAGACTGGACCCTTATGATGCGTTAGCATTGATTTGGTGGATCCAGGATCCAGTTATGTCTAGACATTCATAGGAATTCGGCCAGAAAGTTCAATATATAATGAGAATAATCTGAGAATATAAATAGTACAAGCCATTCCTGGCCCGACTATCGAGGCACACGAGAAATCACGAAAACTCACAAGCTGGAATGTACGCGGTCATATCTGGACCGCTTACAGTAAAACGGTCTAACACTGGACCGTGAAGGATGAACTGGGCCAAGGACAACCCAGCTCGATGCCAGAAGAATAAACGGTCCTCTCATGAGCTGTTCAGTAACTGAACGGTCTAAAAAGGGCCGCCAAAAGCAATTCTGGGCAAGAAAGAACAAGGCCCAGAGTCAAGGGAGTACACGGTCCATGACGGGCCGCTCGAACAATAGAACGGTCAACCATGGGCCATGCACACTCCAGGTTGGTGCAAAAACCAAGTCGATGCAAGTCAGGTAGGTCGGTGCACATCCAGTTCTAAACGGTCAGAAATGGGCCGCTTGACAATAGAACGGTCCATATATGGTCGTGTACAAAACTGGAGTTAACCTAACGCAAAGATCGGTGCACAACCCAAAGAGGTCAGTGCACCTGGCAGGGTACACGGTCGAATAAGGGCCGTTGAACATGGTAAACGGTCCTAGTCTGACCGCGCATGTCTCAGACGGTCCAAGGCGGGCCGTGCCAAGGAACATAGCTAAAATAAGCGATCCGAGCTAGATAATTGGTGCAGGATATGTGGTACAACCTGCCCGGCGTCCTAGTGGGAATCCCAGGCTCGCGGGGGCTTACAGAGGTCCCATAATGGAGGTTCTAGTCCGACGGAAGGAGTATCTGGCGGAGAGTCCTAACCATTACGAGAAATAAGGGCTAGTAAGTCATCGGAATACAACATGTATCGGTCAGTCAGATCCACCGGAGTGGAGTGACTGTTAAAACATTCCTAATATGAATTTATTCCATAACATGATTAAGGTTATACATTCATGAGTTAATAGCAATAAGAAGGACAAGATTGATAACAAGGATCAAAAGTAAGTAGACAAGATTGAGCATTATAATCTTTCATTTATTTCTAATAATTTTACGGGTTGCTACCTTATTTACAGACTAGATCAAAGAGAACTCGACATTGCTTAAAATCAGCGATAATCCATTCTGCGTGACAGAACGGTCCGTCCAGAATCGCTCAACAAGCCTCAGCGGTCTATCGATAGGCCGTTCAGGTCTTGCGGACCCGGAGGCTATACGGGCCCTGAGCGATCTATCGAAGGGCCGCTGGGTCACTGCGCGGTCTGTAGATGAACCGTCGCCCAAGACCATACGGTCTATCGAGGGGCCGTTCAAAGTTACGCGGTTACTGTAAGACCGTGTAGAAAATGATATGGCACAACAATAAGCGATTAAGACAACCTCCACTAAGAATATCAAATTCGCGAGGTACAAATCATGAAATTTAGGCAAACATGTCTCACTAGAAAGAGTACGAAAAACTACATAATATGGGTAGATTAATTGAATCATTAAGCCTGTTAAACCCAACATTAATCGATGATAATAAGGTAAACCCTAATTCTGACATGCTCCAACTAAAATGACGATTTCTCTCATGATACTATATAACTTTTAAGGATTTTTATACCAATGGAAAGAGGACTGAGACACAAATCTAAAAATATACAATACTTAGGGTTTGGTCTGCTAAAACCTACCTTAAACAAGGGAAGAAGAGGGATGATAGGCCGCAAGCCGCGCTAGGGAAACCTCTCCAAAGATCACCTCATTCGTGCTCCTCGTCAGCCGTCACAGCAACTAAGCGTCTCTAGGTCGGTCTAGGGTTGATTTAAATAGAGGGAATGATTTCTAGGGCATAGATTAAAGGGGATAGAGTCCACGAATCTCCTATCGCGCGCGAATCACGCAAGGCTCGGTCAAGCGTCCGTTCTTTCCCCAAATTCGAAGTCTAGGGTTTAGGGTTCCGACTGGAAACAGAGGGCAAACGATCTCCTCATCAAGGCCATTCATTCGGGTCCAGTTTGGGCTTAAATGATCGAGAATTGGGCCCTAATTGGGTAACTTAAGATCCGGTTGGATTAAGTGTTGATTTGGGCCTTAAGCTTCTAATTCGGCTCACCTAGGATTTTATTTTGGGTTGGTAGTAGAAGACAATTTGACTGAGTTTTCTATCCTCTATCCGATTATAATTTTCCTAGATTTTTATAAATTAGTTGAATTTTGACCTATTGTATTTTTCAAGAATTTTCTTTATAATCCCCTTTTATTTTATTTAATAATACATCGGGGTGCTACACCCTCCCCCACTTTAAGGAATTTGATCCTCCAAATTCACTGCACGTGTCGGAATGGGGAGTAAGATAACTAACCTTAGAATAAATCAGGGTATTACTTCCGAATAACGTCCACAGATTCCCAAGTGGCTTCTTCTGTTCCTCGTCGACTCCACTGAACTTTTATCATAGGTATAGAATGATTTCTGAGTTGCTGCTGTTTATGGTCTAAAATCTTGATGGGTCTTTCTTCATAAGTCAAATCTTCCTTCAATTCCAAATCCACATGTTGAATGATATGGGTGGGGTCATAAACATATTTCCGTAACATAGATACGTGGAAGACATTGTGTACTCCAGACAACTGAGGTGGTAAATCTAAGCGGTATGCAACTTCCCCAACTCTTTCCAGAATCTCGAATGGACCAACATATCTTAGACTTAACTTGCCACGAATACCAAACCTTTGCATTCCTCTTGTGGATGAAACTTTCAAGAACACATGCTCGCCGACTTGAAATTCCAAAGCTCTCCTACAATCCGCATAACTTTTCTGCCTTGATTGTGCTACTTGCAGACGGTCTCGAATAATGCAAATATTCTTGGTTGATTCTGAAATGAGATCTGGTACCAACCATTGTTTCTCGCCTACCTCATTCCAACATAATGGGGATCTACAGCTTCTTCCATACAGAGCTTCAAACGGAGCCATCTGAATACTGGATTGGTAGTTATTATTGTAGGCGAACTCGATCAAAGCTAAGTGCTCATGCCAACTGCCTCCAAAATCAATCACGCAAGCTCTTAACATATCTTCCACAATCTGATTGGTTCTTTCAGTCTGTCCATCTGTCTGAGGGTGAAAGGGAGTGCTGAAATTCAGACGGGTTTCCAAAGATTCTTGTAATCCTCTCCAAAAGTGCGAAGTGAACCTGGGGTCTCTATCGGACACAATACTAACTGGTATTCCATGCAGTCTTACAATTTCCTTCATATACAGAGTAGCCAAAACATCAACTGTCCATTTAGACTTAATGGACAAGAAATGAGCAGACTTAGTCAATCTATCAACAATAACCCATATTGCATCAAATTCACTGCGAGTCTTAGGTAGACCCATGATAAAATCTATACCAATGTTCTCCCATTTCCATTGGGGTATATAAAGTGGTTGTAACTTCCCAGCAGGTCTGAATTGCTCAGCCTTGACTTGCTGACATGCCAAGCATCTACTTACAAATTCTGCGACTTCCTTTTTCATGTTCGGCCACCAAAAGGATCTTTTCAAGTCTCGGTACATCTTAGTACCTCCAGGATGAATAGTATACCTGGACCTATGGGCTTCTTCTAAAATCTTGCTTTTTACTTCGGCTACATCAGGTACACAGGTCCTTCCTTGAAATAATAATCTGCCATCATCGGCTAACATAAAATCTGGTCTATTACTCAGGTTTTCCTTGATCTCTACCAACATTGGATCATTCTCTTGTAAGGACTGGATTTCCATCAATAACTTTGGACGAAGCTGAATCTGTGCAACCAAAACCCGATCCTTGCCAACGCTGAGATCTAAACTGGCCAATTGCTCCAGCAATCTCCATTCTTGTAACATGAGACTTGATAATTTTGCTATTGGCTTGCGGCTTAAAGCATCCCACCAAGTTCTCGCATCTCGTTCTAATTGAAAGGTCGTCAGGAGAACACGCTCTTAATCACTGCACTGCATCACTTTGAAGATTCGATCCATCTCCTTCAGCCAATGCTCGGCTTCGTCTAGATCCGTCGAACCACTGAATCGAGGGGGATTCATTCCGTGGAAATTTCGGTGAAGATCTCCCGCTCCATGATGAGCCGCTCCACCCTAGGCCACTTGCTGTAGAGCCCGAGTTAATCCTTGCACCGTTCGCTGAATATCCCTCCATTGCGCACGTTCTACTGCCATTTGAAATACCCTACGCGTAGAACAGATTAATTTAGAACCATTTGGAAGGAATCTTTCTGGAGGTAAATTATTAACTTAACCCAAGTCTCTACCCGAATCTCACCGATTTGGATCCTTAGATTTGTAACAGGGTTATAGGTCCTATGACACTACCTAGAACCCTACAACTTAGAGAACCTAGGAACATAAGAAAACCTAGGCTCTGATACCACCAAACTGTCACGCCCCGACGCGGAATATCGGAACGCAACAGTAGAAAGAGTTAATAATAATATTTTGATTTCCAGACATGATGTGCCAAGGCTAACAATCTAGATACATCCAACATACGCCATCTCAGAGCAAAGGTAGAAGTAATATAGTCCACCATAGCCAAACAATTCCACTAATTAAAACATAACATAGTCAATAACCATCATTCCAACATCAACAATTCATATCTAATGACGTAACAAAGTTTACATAATAACCGACTGAAAATTATTACAGCTCTCGGCCACGACTACATTCTCAGACTCAAACTATCTAGTACGGACTCAACGAGGCTATCAGGCAGTTTCGCTCCAAGGTCTTCACTCTTGCCCATCCCCATCAGTTTGAGAGTCCTCACCTGAGCTACCTGAAAAAGGGGGGAAACAACTGGGTGAGCGAACGCTCAGTAGGTAATAACATGCAAGTTTAAGTAATTAACTATTTTCAATAATGTGATGCGATAATGAAAAGATAATCAATAATGAACTACTCAAACAAAAGAACAAGAATATAGCATATCCAAGAATTGGTCGATCAAGCGTGTAACAAGCAAGTCATGTAGATATCTCCACGAGGGAGAAGTTCAAGAGAAAGAACCATGTGAATGGAACATCATAGACATCACGCTAGTCATGCACTCATTGCAATGCCTCACCATGTCATTACAATCTCCCATGCGCACAAGTACTTTTCAGGCGCTCTCCCCAGGACCAGACCAGGCCCTTATGATGCGTTGGCATTGATTTGGTGGATCCAAGATCCAGTTATGTCTAGACATTCACAGGAATTCGGCCAGAAAGTTTCAATATATAACGAGAATAATCCGGGAATATAAATAGTACAAGCCATTCCTGGCCTGACTATCGAGGCACACGAGAAATCACGAAAACTCACAAGCTGGAATGTATGCGGTCATATCTGGACTGCTTACAATAAAACGGTCTAACACTAGACCGTGAAGGATGAACTGGGCCAAGGACAACCCAGCTCGGTGCCAGAAGAATAAACAGTCCTCTCATGAGCCGTTTAGTAACTGAACGGTCTAAAAAGGGCCACCGAAAGCAATTCTAGGCAAGAAAGAACAAGGCCCAGAGTCAAGGGAGTACACGTTCCAAGACGGGCCGTTCGAACAATAGAACGGTCAACCATGGGTCGTGCACACTCCAGGTCGGTGCAAAAACCATGTCGATGCAAGTCAGGTAGGTCGGTGCACATCCAGTTCTAAACAGTCAGAAATGGGCCGCTTGACAATAGAACGGTCCATATATGGCCGTGTACAAAACTGGAGTTAACCCAACACAAAGATTGGTGCACAACCCAAAGAGGTCACTGCACCTGGCAGGGTACACGGTCAAATTAGGGTCGTTCAACATGGTAAACGGTCCTAGTCTGACCATGCATGTCTCAGACGGTCGAAGGCGGGCCATGCCAAGGAATAGAGCCAAAATAAGCGATCCGAGCTAGATAATTGGTGTAGGATATGTGGTACAACCTGCCCGGCGTCCTAGTGGGAATCCTAGGCTCGCGAGGGCTTACGGAGGTCCCATAATGGAGGTCCTAGTCTGACGGAAGGAGTATCTGGCGGAGAGTCCCAACCATTACGGGAAATAAGGGCTAGTAAGTCATCGAAATACAACATGTATCGATCAGTCAGATCCACCGGAGTGGAGTGACTGTTAAAACATTCGTAATAAGAATTTCTTCCATAACATGATTAAGGTTATACATTCATGAGTTAATAACAATAAGAAGGACAAGATTGATAACAAGGATCAAAAGTAAGTAGACAAGATTGAGCATTATAATCTTTCATTTATTTCAAATAATTTTGTGGGTTACTACCTTATTTACAGACTAGATCAAAGAGAACTCGACATTGCTTAAAATCAGCGATAATCCATTCTGAGTGATAGAACGGTCTGTCCAGAACCGCTCAACAAGCTTCAGCGGTCTATCGATAGGCCGTTCAGGTCCTGCGGACCCGGAGGCTATACGGGCCCTGAGCGGTCTATCGAAGGGCCGCTGGGTCACTGCGTGGTCTGTAGATGAACCGTCACCCAAGACCATACGGTCTATCGAGGGGGCATTCAAAGTTACGCGGTTACTGTAAGACCGTGTATAAAACAATATGGCATAACAATAAGCGATTAAGACAACCTCCACTAAGAATATCAAATTCATGTGGTACAAAGCATTAAATTTAGGCAAACAGGTCTCACTAGAAAGAGTACGAAAAACTACATAATATGGGTAGATTAATTGAATCATTAAGCCTGTTAAACCCAACATTAATCGATGATAACAAGGTAAACCCTAATTCTGACATGCTCCAACTAAAATGACGATTTCTCTCATGATACTACATAACTTTTAGGGATTTTTATACTAATGGAAAGAGGATTGAGACACAAATCTAACAATATATAATACTTAGGGTTTGGCCTGCTAAAACCTACCTTAAACGAGGGAAGAAGAGGGATGATAGGTCGCCAGCCGCGCTAGGGAAACCTCTCCAAAGATCACCTCCTTCGCGCTCCTCGTCAGCCGTCACAGCAACTAAGCGTCTCTAGGTCGGTCTAGGGTCGATTTAAATAGAGGGAATGATTTCTAGGGCGTCGATTAAAGGGGATAGAGTCCACGAATCTCCTATCGCTCGTGAATCGCGTAAAACTCGGTCAAGCCACCGTTCTTTCCCCAAATTCGAAGTCTAGGGTTTAGGGTTCCGACTGGAAACAGAGGGGAAATGATCTCCTCATCGAGGCCGTTCATTCGGGTCCGATTTGGGCTTAAATGATCGAGAATTGGGCCCTAATTGGGCGACTTAAGATCCGGTTAGATTAAGTGTTGATTTGGGCCTTAAGCTTCTAATTCGGCTCACCTAGGATTTTATTTTGGGTTGGTAGTAGAAGAAAATTTGACTGAGTTTTCTATCCACTATATGATTATAATTTTCCTAGATTTTTATAAATTGCTTGAATTTTGACCTATTGTATTTTTCAAGAATTTTCTTTATAATCCCCTTTTATTTTAATTAATAATACATCGGGGTGCTACATTGGGAGTCCTTTCGGCTACTTACGGACATTTTCGATGCGATGTGTGCTCAAATCGGGTAACTTGAGTTTTCTTCTGATTTGGTGTTCGGCCCGTCGATTCATGCCGCCAACTCCACTTTGTGGACACGTGGAGTGTCTTCATTAGGAGGGCCACCTCTCGAACCATTTATGCCCTGATCGGACGTCCTTATGGTCATTTACGGGCCGTTCCAGCATTCCGCTTGTACAGAGCAAACTTCCCGGGCTTTCTGCTGATATCGCCTTCGGCACTTCAAATCATGGCCTCAAGCCTGCTTTACGCCTGTAGGAAGCGTCTTCATTAAGTGGGCAACCACTCCAGATGTCCTCACCCCCATGAGATAATTCTTCGGCCTCTTATGGACCACTTCGGCATTCTGCGTGTCTTGGTCAGATCACTCGAGTTTTCCACTGGTTGAGCCTTCAGCTCCCCGTTTTGGGGGTGTAGGGGCACTCGGCCAGAGTTTATGACCTGCAAAAACAAAGGTGATGAAAAATTAGAAATATTTCAGTGTCAACAAATGCCCCCTACTCGCGGGTGTCACGAGTGAGAGACAAAAGAGTGGGACCTGCTGGTGTTGCGTATAGCCCATTTGAAATTATCTTTTATCTTTCATTTGTTATTCTGATATTATCCTTATTTTTATTCATTATTAGCATCATTTTTATTCATTTCACTTTTTTTGTTTATCATTTTTATTCTATTTATTTCTCTATCATTATTATTTTTCTTATTCTCATGCAAGCACGTAGGCACTCATCATGAACAGGCATAGAACATATATAATATAGTTCCCCTCTATCAGGGATAGGATAAGGACAATGCCCAAAAGTCACGGATGGAGTGCGGCTCACTAAGTACAACGAAGGGAGACGTGCATACGTGAAGAGGAAATCGGGTAGGATATATGCATAGCTTAAATCACGATCCACACCCAAGACTATTCCTCCGTAGAGTGAAAGTGCAATTATATGGGCGGCGAACCCTAAACATAGGGATGGGCAGACGTTCTAAGTAACACTAGAGGATTACCTTATCGCCTACACATGTATTTGGGGTTCTTGGCTTTTGGTAGCTTCCCACAACCCCCTTATTTATTCTTAATTCGAGATTTTACCGTTCGGCGTGAGTCTCCTCATATGTCTTAATGGGGATTCCCAGCTACTAAGATTCATCCCTTTATTCGCAGTGTTATTATGGACTTCACCGTTCAGCGTGAGTCTCCTCATGTGTCTCAATGGGGATTCCCGGCTACTAGGATTCATCCTTTTATTCATAGTGTTATTATGGACTTCACCGTTCGGCGCGAGTCTCCTCATATGTCTCAATGGGGATTCCTGGCTACTAGGGTTCATCCTTTTATTCATAGTGCTATAATGGACTTCACTGTTCGGCGCGAGTCTCCTCATGTGTCTCAATGGAGATTTTTGGCTACTAGGATTCATACTTTTATTCACACACACACACAGATATATATATATATATTATATATATATATTATATATATATATATATATATATATATATATATATATATATATATATATATATTAAGGGAGTAGGTAGCTTTTTCCCTCACGATTACCCTTCATGTGAGTGTAGAGATTTAAGGCTCCATGAAATGTTAAGAAGAATTTATGACGTCCCTATGGCTAGGGACCACTGCTCATATTGTGTGCGAGGTGTGAGAGTTTCGTCTAGGGTGTATCATGCGAGTTGTGCTAGCAGCATAGCTACGACTCTTCCCCTGGCCGTATGCACTCACTGAGAATTGACTTTTTCCATCTCTTAGTATGTGCCGTGATGCACGCAGACACAGAATCTAGGCAGCGTTATTTAGCAAGGAAGCATGCGGTCTTAGAAATTCGAAGGAAGTGTATTAATGCTATACTACAGGCAAACACGCATGCGACACAAGCAAGCAAGCGAACCATGTTATACTTGAAGAGGCGGAATCTCGCGCTGGGTCCTGAGCGGGCTGTGGATCACCAGAAGATGAATCTGTAAGAGAGGGAAACGTGTCAGAGGGCCCAGGGGATCTCCCTGGGGCAAACCCTCCGATGGCTAAGTCAGTAGAGCGATGGTGGAAGCGATAATGGGGGGAGGAGAGAGCTGATGCGCGAGAATCCTCTCCATCAAAGGGTGAAGCGAATCGTGCTCAGGAGCTTAGGGTATGTGAATGCCTAGTTCATCTTACCATCTTCCGGAGGGTATCCCTTGCTTAAATAGTGCGCCGCCTTCAGGAGTCCTGTAAGCTGAGGGGTTCCCGGCGGGAGTTACGTCTTTAACGGGGGCTTTCATGGCCTGATCGTGGGAACGTTATCCTCTTGGAGTCCGGCAGCTCCCATGACTCTCCCGCTGGCGGAGGACTCTGAACGGCCGCACCTGCAGATAATCAACCGGTCTTACCGAGCCTCGGGGATGCTAGCTCATGTCCGAGTGATAGGCATGGCCCGGCGAGGGTGGGGTCGGATAGATCGGCTGGAGCCTATCTCTCTCGGATGGGGAGAGGGGTTTAGGCCGGACCTTCCTTGGGACCTCACCGTTGTCTCGGGCCCTCCGAACCTAGAAGGCCGCCGGGGAGAGTTGGTTCCTCGAGTCTTATTTATTGGGCTTTTCTCCCGAAGTGGGCCCTGTGGGCTATCACTTGGGTGGGCTCGCCTGGTTGGACCTTGTAGGTCTTGTTGGGCTGCCTTTGTGGTGGGCTGCGGAAATCCCCCTCTCCACTTGTCCCCCTCCTACTCCCGAGCCAAGGAGGCTCGGATGAGTAGTTTTTCGAGGCTTTGGACCGGCGTGGCTCAGGTGGGTGGAATTCCGTTGGCGTTGTGGAGCCGCTTATAGCGGTCGCCGAGGCCCGTAATGATGATCCTGACGGATTTGAAACGAAGGAGCCCCCCTTTTTCTCGGAGCACGGAACGGCGCGCCGCCACCCTCAGGGGTTTATAGGGGGCGCTGTTCATCGTTCTAGGCTTCCAGGGTTTTAGGCTTTCCTTGCTTCTTGATGCGCCGTGAGAGCACAGCGGAGACGCGGAGCCTTGCGGCGGCGTTCGAAGAGTTGGCGAGGATAACCGCGGAGGCGATCCGGCAGCTTCCTTCTCCCCCGGAGTCTTCAAGCTCGTGTGAGGGATCTTCTCTCGACTCGATGGCGGACCGGAGCCCGGAGCCTGTGCCGGTGAGGCGGGAACCCATCCCCAACTGTAGCGAGTTGGGGGAGACGGAGGTGAGGAGGTTAGAGCACCGTTTCCGTCTGCCTCTCCGCTATAGCTTTGTTGCCGCCACTCCGTATGAGACGAGTTTGGATGATCGTGCTGGGCTTATTTGCACCTTCCTTCTGGCTTGGAAGAGCGGATTTCGGCTTCCTTTCGATCCTTACGTGCTGCAGCTTCTCAATTTTTTCCGATTGGCACCTATTCAGTTGGTGGCCAACTCCTATCTTCTTCTTTCGGCGTTCGGGATTCTGTGTCGCCAGCGCGACATCTACCCTTCTCCGGACCTCTTCCACTTCTTCTTTGAGTTGAAAGTGCACCCGCAGGCGGGGAAAGGCTTCTACTTCATCCAGGCGCGGAGGAACAGGAGCTGCATCTCGCTTGCGGCGAAGGACTCCTCGCACAATGGGTGGAAGACCCAATTCTTCTGGGTGAAGGCGGTGACGATGGACGAGATCTGGAGATGCCGGACCTCGCCCAACTTTCACCCGAATCTGCCCCCTCGCCAGGAGGAGTTCCCTCCCCACGTGGAGCAGCAGGCTGCCCGTCTGCTGGAGAATCGCCAATCGACCGAGGAGCTGGTGACGCCGGAGAACATCGAACTGTGTCTTCTCTCGCGGTTGACGTCGTCAGGTACGGCTCTTGAGGCTCTTTTTCTGGGGTGGTAGCTCTTTTTTCTCCTCCTGACCGGGGCTTCTTCTTACTGCAGACGTGAGGCGGGAGCCTCTGGAGGAGGCGGCCGAGGTCATCGATCTGGGAGATGACTCGGCAGCCGATGAGCCTGATGCCCCGGTGGGTCGCGTCAATGCCCGAGATAAGGGCAAGGGGGCGGCCTCCGAGGGGTCTTCTCGATCGACTGGTCTGAAGCGCAAGGATCCCCTGGTGGGGAAACTGCGGGAGGCCGCGAAGGCCAGGAAGAGGGCCAGGAAAGCCGGTCTTCCTACCGCCGTCGGGGGCGACTCTGGCTCGGTGGCACTCCCCTCTCGGGGGCAGGATGGGGCCGACCCTTCCGGGCTGGCTCTCCCATCTGCCGAGCGAGAGGGGGCCGAGGAGACCAGGGGCCCCGCAGAGGGAGGTGATGGGTCGGCTCTCCCCTCTGTAGGGACAGAAGGGGCCGATGCCGGCGTGGCCGGCGCTGGGACCGAGGGTTCGGTCGGTGCGGATGGGGGTGCGCCCGCGGGGGCGTCGCAACCCCAAGTGCCGGCAGCTTCTGGTGCGGTGGATCCCGCAGCGCCGGTCGAGGGTGGGGGTTCGCCCGGGGAGGCGTTGCAACCCCAACCGACCGTGGCGCGCGGGGCGGTTGGTTCCGCCGCCACAACAGGGCCTTCTGGCGGGGTGCCCAGGGTGGAGCAGTCCCCTTTGCCGGAACCTCTGGTCAGGCTCGGTGTCTCGGGTGACCTGTATCGGCTCTGCCGGTCGATCGCCGATAGGACGAGGGGGGGAGAAAAGCGCAGCACTCCTGCCGGGGTCCTTGACATCCTGATGGAGGGCGGCCTGGTCATAGCTCGGACAGCGGCCGTGATGGCAGAGGCGCACGCCCGGACGGAGGCGGAGCGGTCGAAGCTCGCCTGGACCCTTGGTGGATGCGAGGGGAAACTGGCCCGGCTCGAGGGGGAGCACGAGGGGCTCTGGCGGGAGTTTCTCGCATTCAGGGAGTTGGCGCGGTCGAGCCGACGGGAAGTCGAGGTGCTGGCCGAGTAGCTGACAAGGGCTCAAGAATAGCTCGGGAGGAAGAGCAAACGTCTAGAAGACGAGCGTCAACGTCACATCGAGCTAGATAGCCTCTGGGAGCTTGAGCGCGGTGAGCTGCAGGATCGGGCGGAGGACGCGGAGTGCCTTCGCGCTGAGGCTGAGGCGGACCGAGCCCGGGCGGAGGGTCGGATGATCGAAGCCGAGCAGAGGATGACCGAGCTGGAGGAGCGTCTGGCGAGGGCGGAAGAGCGTGCGGCCGAGGAGGAGCGAGCTCGGGACGGGCAGGTCGAGGCGGAGGCGATCGAGCGCTATAAAGGCTCGGAAGCTTACTCGGCCGACCTGATTGCAGCTGCCCTACCCTACTACGAGGTAGCGCTCCGCCGGGGTGCTCGAAAGGGGTTCAGGCAGGGCTATCGCCGGGCGATGAACTATGCCAATGAGCACCTTGCCGGGGGTGATTTTCCTTATGGCCAGAGTTATGACTCGGACGAGTCAGATTCCAGCTCCTCATCTTCGGCCGGGGAAGAACCGGAGGAATCGCCTCCAGCGGGGTCACCAGCTCCGGAGGCCTCGGGAGGGCTCACGACCGGGACAGTTCTCGCACAGGCGAGGTCAGTGTCCGGGCCGGCCGTCGTCGAGGGTACCGGGGGTGACGCGTCCCCTACTGCTGTTCCCGAGCTTCAAAGTGGGCCCGAGGCCTGATGTAACTTTATTTTGCCCCTTCCCCCTTTTGTCTGTCTTTCCTTTTGTAAGAGGTTTTTATGGGAGGCAATAAATTACTTACTTTATTTGATCGCTATCTTCGCTGTGATTTGGTTGGCGTATCGGGGCAGTTGGAAAGTGCCGATATTTTTTGCGCCGTTTTCGCACGTCGATTCGGGAGACTTCTTGCGGGCGTCCTTCCGTATTACCATGCTTTGAAAGTCGAGGTGCTTCGCGAATCCCGCTAGAGTGGGGATCGAGGAATTTGAGGTGATCTTTCAGGGGAGGTCCTATAGCGTGTTTTCGAGGGGGGAGTCATTTAAGGCACGTGGCCTCCCTTGGCCTATAAAAAGGACCGAAGGGTGCTCCTTCCCTCTTAACACTTAGGACTCTCGCCGGCGGTCTGCTCTTATTCCTTCGTCTTCGCTCTGCGTTGCGCCGCCGCGATCGGAGCATGGAGGACCCTTCAGAAGGTGACGCTGCAGACGACGGGGAGCGACCGGTTCCAGCTGTCCTGGAATATCGGTCGGGTCCCACGGTCGCCGCGCGTGCATGAGACGGGTCCGACGGTCGCCGCGTGGATCTGGAGAGGGCTTCGACGTGCGGGGGCACGTCGTTTACCTCCTCTTGGCTCCGGCGAGGTGTCCGGGCGGACGCCGAGATGGAGGGCGGATGGGGGAGTTAGGGATGTCGGCCGCCATTCCCCTCCGTGGGAGGGGAGGAGGCGGCTCCAGTCCCTTCCTCACCCCTATCCGCAGCCTCTTTCTCTCTCTTTTGTTCTTCATTTCTTTCACTCTTCGGGGGCTGCTTGCTTTCTGTTCGCCTCCAAAGAGTTGGTAGTTTGGCAGAGAGGGGACCTTCACGGCGCTCCTTTTTCCATGTTGTTGCCAACTTGGAAGGTAGCCTTCCTCGCGTGAAAGGTGGCCTTCTCCTTGCTGTCCCTCTGTCACCTTTGTCACGGTCCACCCGAGCCAACTGGGTCGACCATCTCTTGTCCGAGCCAGTTTCTACGCGAGGCAGAGTCAGTGGCTGGATGCGAGAAGGTCAAGACCGGGTCGGTCGGGCGATGGCCGTTTTCCGCGGTGCTAGATGGATTTTTTCTTTTCACTATGTAATGTATTGGCAGTTGCCTTTCTGATGTACCAACAGTTATCTTGAATGAATGCGAAAGATAAGGGGGTTTATTTTACCCGATTTGTTGATACAGTATTCAGAAATAAAATCTGCGTAGTGTGGTTGCATTCCATGTCCGGGGAATGGGTTCCCCTTCCATTGTGGCTAACCTGTACGCACCTTTCCCGAGCGTCTCGATCACTCGGTAGGGGCCTTCCCATTTGGGGGATAGCTTGCCCGCCGCCTCCAGTGGTCGAGATGCTTCGGTCTTCCTGAGAACGAAGTCCCCTGGTCGAAATTGTCTGCCTCGGACCTTGGCGTTGTAGTATCGAGTGAGGCGGCGCTGGTATTCCGTAGCTCGGACGTTCGCGATCTCTCGGAGTTCGTCTGCCAGGTCGAGGTTCTTGAGCAGCTTCTGCTCGTTTGCCTCGGGCAAAAAGCTGATCACTCGGAGAGACGGATTGGCGATTTCTAACGGAACGACGGCTTCGGTGCCATATACCAGTTGAAAAGGGGTCTCACCGGTTGCCGTTCTGGGGGTCGTTCGGTGCGACCATAGTACGTTAGGTAGTTCCTCGAGCCAGCTACCCTTAGCCTTGCCGAGTCTGGTTTTTATGCCCTTCAAGATGGTCTTGTTGGCATTTTCAACCAGCCCGTTGGCCCGAGGGTGGGCGACCGAGGTGAAGTGGTTGTGGATATTTAGGTCGGCACATCTGTCTCGGAAGTATCGAGAGTCGAATTGCCGCCCGTTATCGCTCACTATCACTCGGGGGACGCCGAAGCGACAAATGATCGATTTCCATACGAAACCCCAGACGACTGTCTCGGTGATCCTCGCTGTTGCTTCAGCCTCGATCCACCTCGTGAAGTAGTCGATGGCGACGATGATGAACTTCTTCTGGGATTGAGCCGTTGGGAATGGCCCAAGGATGTCGATCCCCCACCGAGCGAAAGGGTAGGGCTCGGTAAGGGTGACAAGTTCCGTGGCCGGCTGGTGGACCAAATGGTCGAACCGCTGGCAACAGTCGCAATGTTGTACGTAAGTCGTGCAGTCGCGCTGTAGGGTCGGCCACCAGTATCCTTGCCTTAGCAGGATTCTAGCCAGCGACCGACCTCCTGAATGTGCTCCGCACAGGCCTCGATGAATCTCTTCAATAGCTTGGCTTGCTTCGTCGGGGCCGAGACACTTCAGAAGTAGCCCGGAGAACGATCTTCGGTAGAGAGCGTTGTCGAGGATGACGAAGCGCCGAGCTTGGTACTTCATCCGGCGGGCTTCTCGAGGGTCGGAGGGTTCCTGGGAGTCTCGTAGCCAGGATAGGTAGGGGGAGCGCCAGTCGTCGGGAGTGGTCGAGTCAATGGCGAGGAGCTCCGAGTCTATGCTTGGGCGCTCTAGCTCTTCTAGGAGGACCGATCGTGTACCTTCTGGATCTAGGGAGGAGGCCAGTCGGGAGAGGGCGTCCGCCCGAGAGTTTTGCTCCCGAGCTATTCGGACTACCCCGAACTCCTCGAACTGCTGGGCTAGGCTCCGGACCAACTGGAGGTATTTGATCATAGGTGCCTCCCGAGCTTCGTACTCGCCACTGACCTGGCTTGCAACTAGCTGGGAGTCGATGTGGATCCTGACTCGCTCAGCCCCCAACCGTCGGGCCATGCGGGCCCCCGAGATAAGGGCCTCGTACTCGGAAGCATTGTTGGATGCCAAGAAGTTGAACTTTAGGGCGTATTGCAACTCTATTCCTTCGGAGGACCTTAGGAGGATCCCTGCGCCGCTGCCGACCGAGTTGGACGATCCATCAACGAACAGCTCCCAGGTTGGCCCGGTTGCTGTCGGAGGCCTGTCCTCGACCGGAATGGTGCTCTCGGCGATGAAGTCGGCGAGCGCTTGCCCTTTGATAGCTGATCGTGGCCGATACGAGATGTCGTATGCCCCGAGCATGATGGCACATTTCATAAGTCACCCCGAGGCTTCGGGGTGGGCCAAAATCTTCTTCAGTGGCTCGCCGGTTAGCACTGTGATGGGATGCCCCTGGAAGTAGGGTCGGAGGCGCCTTGCGGAGGTAACCAACGCTAGCACGAGTTTCTCGGTTGCGGGGTACCTCCGCTCGGCCTCGCTGAGCACCTTGCTGGTGTAGTAGACCGGCCTCTCGACTCCCGAGTCATTTCTGACTAGGACCGAGCTGACCGTTGACGGCGTCGCCGAGAGATAGAGCAACAAGACCTCGCCCGGGACAGGCTTGGAAAGCACCGGGTGCGAAGCCAGGAACTCTTTGAGCTCGGCGAACGCTGTCTGGCATTCCCCGTCCCATGCGAACGTGGCAGATGCTACCTTGGGCCCCCTCATCAGCTTGAAGAAGGGCAAGCATCGTTCGGCCGCACGGGACAGGAAACGACTGAGAGCAGCGACACGCCCCGTTAGATGCTGGACGTCTTTAATACACGCGGGCGGGCGCATGTCCAGGATGGCCTGGACCTTATCGGGGTTGGCTTCGATCCCTTGCTGAGTGACCAGGAAACCCAGGAACTTCCCGGATCTTACTCCAAAGGCGCACTTGGCGGGGTTGAGCTTCATGCAGTACTTCAAGAGGGTGCCGAAAGTCTCGGCGAGGTCGGTGAAGTGGTCTTGGGCCCTCGGGGTCTTGACGAGCATGTCGTCGATGTAGGCCTCGAGGTTCCGACCTAACTGTCCCTCGAACATATGGTTGACCAGTCGCTGGTATGTGGCTCCAGCATTCTTCAATCCGAAGGGCATCCGGGTGTAGCAGTACACGCCGTAGTCGGTGATGAAGGCAGTCTTCTCGACATCTTCAGGGTTCATTCGGATCTGATGATAACCCGAATAGGCATCCAGGAAACTGAGTATCTCGTTGCCCGAGGTTGAGTCAACCAGTTGGTCGATGCTCGGTAGCGGATAGCAGTCCTTGGGGGTGGCCTTGTTCAGATCGGTGAAGTCTACGCACATTCGCCACTTGCCGGTGGTCTTCGGCACCAGGACGACGTTGGCTAGCCACGTTGGGTACAGGACCGGTCTAAAAAGACCAGTCTCTTGTCCCTTGGTGACCTGCGCGTTGATGATCGCCTATTTCTCGGGCGCATGCTTCCTCCTCCGCTGCTGTACGGGTCTCACGGTGGCATCGAGGTTAAGCTTGTGCATCACAGTTTCCTCTGGTATACCAGGGAGTTGATCATCGGACCAAGCGAAGACTCGGACGTACCCAGAAAGAAACTCCTTGTATTGCTGCAGTTCCTTCGGTGGCAGGTCGGCACCGATCCTTACTCCAAGGGCCGGGTCGTCGTTCAGGAATACCGTTAATAATTCGCCACCGGGCTCGGTGGTCACGGCTTTTCCTTCGACTCCCCTGGGGCCCTTATCCTTCCCGTCCGGCCTTGAGGCTTCCACCGAGATATTGTAGCACCTTCTAGCCGTGGCCTGGTTACCTCGGACTTCCCCCAACCCGTTTTTGGTGGGAAACTTCATTTTTTGGTGATAGGTAGATGGTACGGCCTTTATTCGGCTGAGAAATTTTCGGCCGAAAATGGCGTTGTACGCTATCATACCTTTAATCACTATGAAGTCCACTATGACCGTAACGGTTTTGGGTGGGGTGCCGATAGTGACCGGCAGGCTTAGGGCTCCCTCGGGGTAGATGGCCAGGCCATTAAACCCGCTAAGGGGTGTTCGGATCGGGCGGAGCTTGGATGGGTCTTCCCCCATCTTGAGAAAACAGTCATAAGATAATACATCGGGGGCGCTCCCATTATCAACCAAAATCCTGTCTACATTATAGTGATTTATCGTGGCCGAGATAACGAGGGCATCGTCATGCGGGGTGCTCAGCCCTTCCAGGTCTTGGTCGGAGAAGACTATGACCTGGGGCTCCATCGGCGGACCTCTGGGAGGCTCTAAGGCTTGGCTGGCCCGCTCGGCATGACGTTTCCTTCCTCGGCTGGTGTCGCCGCCCGATGCCGCCCCTCCGGAGATGACGTTGATGTGGACCCCTCGGGGAGCGTTGTCGATCTCCTCTGCGGCGTCTCGGTCTTCTTTGTGCCCGGTCGTGAACCGGGCTAGATGCCCCAGACGGATGAGGCGCTCGATCTCGTCCTGGAGCTGATGGCAATCTCCGGTGTGGTGCCCGTGGTCGCCGTGGAACAGGCAATGCCTGTCCCGCTTGCGGTTCTTCGACCTCATTGGTTCGGGCTGGCGGAGAAGTCCCGAGTCTTTGATGTCTTCATAGATCTCGTAGACTGGTGCGGTCAAGGGGGTATACCGCTCGTACTTTCTCTTGTGCTCTCCTTCTCGATCGCGCTTCTTACTCGAGCCGGGGTTTGGCTCGGAGGTCCGCTTCTTGTCCCCCTCCCGACCTTAGCCGGTTGCGTCTCGGCAGGCGCTGAGTACTTCTTCGCACTCGGCGTGGCGCAGTTCCAGAGTCACTAGCTCGGCAAGGGTCGAGGGAGGGTGGAGGACAAGCTCGCGGCGGAGATTCTCGTCCCGGGTGCCCCCGGTCAGTGCGGTTGTGGCTGAGGCCACATCCAGGTGGGGGATCCTAAGGGCTTCCGATTTAAATCGGTAGACGTAAGTCCGGAGCCTCTCCCCTTGCGCCTGTTTGAGAGCCAGGAGCCCCGCTACTAACCTTGGGGGGGCGCTACCGGCGAAGCTCTCCTTGAAAATTCGCCCGAATTGCCTGAAGTCTCGAATGGGGCGAGGGCCCGGAACCATGCCTGAGCGCCTTGGACCAGGGTGGCCACGAAGGCTCGGTATTTGATGGGATCCGGCGTTCCATGCAGGGTCACCAGGGCGTCGAAGCTATCGTAGTGGTCGGCTGGGTCGCCCTGGCCGTCGTAGAGCTTGAAGGTTGGGATGGAGGCTCTAGGAGAGACCTCTGCCTTCAAGATGTACTTGGAGAAAGGGGATTTCTCCTCGTCCTCCGGGAAAGAGGTCTTCTGCAGAGCGCGGAGGGCGCGCTCTTGCTCTGCGAACCGTCTTTCAAAATCTCATAGCCGGAGAGACAGTTCCGGCTGTGGCCGCGCCGTGGGGCTGGGGGGGGCGTCGTGGTGATCTTCCGGAGCACTGGTGCCCGGCGCGGCGGTCTCGCTCCCTGCTTCCCTCTCCTCGGCGTGGAGGAAGCCACTTGCTCCGCAGGCGGAGCTTGCGAGGGTCCTCCAACGTCGTTGCGGAGGAGCTGTCGGCCGCGGAGGGTGAAGCGGCCTCCGGCGGTGTGCTGCGTTGCACTCCTTCGAGGGGGACTTCCTGACGGGGCGCGGGACCTCGCGTCCCGGGCCGCCTGGGCCCTCATGAGCTCCACGAGGACGTCCATCTTTTCGTTGAGGGCCTGGAAGGCGTTGGCGCCACCGTCGAGGGGTGCCCCTGTCTCCGCTGGGGGGGTGGTAGCCCGTTGGTGGGGACGCTGGCGTTGGAGGGGGGGCTCTGTGAGACCCTAGAGGGGGCGCCTCCCGCCGCCGCCACAGCCTTACCTGCCCCGCCGGCGGATCTCCTCCCTGAGCTTTTTCTTACCATCTTGACTCTTCGTGCGTTTCCCACAGACGGCGCCAGATGAAGAGGCGGAATCTCGCGCTGGGTCCTGAGCGGGCTGTGGATCACCAGAAGATGAATCTGCAAGAGAGGGAAACGTGTCAGAGGGCCCAGGGGATCTCCCTGGGGCAAACCCTCCGATGGCTAAGTCAGTAGAGCGATGGTGGAAGCGATAATGGGGGGAGGAGAGAGCTGATGCGCGAGAATCCTCTCCACCAAAGGGTGAAGCGAATCGTGCTCAGGAGCTTAGGGTATGTGAATGCCTAGTTCATCTTACCATCTTCCGGAGGGTATCCCTTGCTTAAATAGTGCGCCGCCTTCAGGAGTCCTGTAAGCTGAGGGGTTCCCGGCGGGAATTACGTCTTTAACGGGGGCTTTCATGGCCTGATCGTGGGAACGTTATCCCCTTGGAGTCCGGCAGCTCCCATGACTCTCCCGCTGGCGGAGGACTCTGAACGGCCGCACCTGCAGATAATCAACCGGTCTTACCGAGCCTCGGGGATGCTAGCTCACGTCCGAGCGATAGGCATGGCCCGGCGAGGGTGGGGTCGGATAGATCGGCTGGAGCCTATCTCTCTCGGATGGGGAGAGGGGTTTAGGCCGGACCTTCCTTGGGACCTAACCGTTGTCTCGGGCCCTCCGAGCCTAGAAGGCCGCCGGGGAGAGTTGGTTCCTCGAGTCTTATTTATTGGGCTTTTCTCCCGAAGTGGGCCCTGTGGGCTATCACTTGGGTGGGCTCGCCTGGTTGGACCTTGTAGGTCTTGTTGGGCTGCCTTTGTGGTGGGCTGCGGAAATCCCCCTCTCCAATACTCATTTTTTCTTTTCTTTTCTTTTCTTTTCTTTTCTTTTCTTTTTTTCTTTTCTTTCTTTCTTTCTTTTTTTCTCTTTCTTTTTTTCTTCTTCTTTTTCTTCTTCTTTTTTCTTTTTTTTCTTTTCCATCCCTTTGTTTCTTTTTTCTTTCTTTTGTTATATGGGGCTTAACATGCACACCCACAGGCCGACAGTTTGAGAGGTAAGTGGCTGATGCCGCAACAATGGAGAGAAGGTGTCATATGTTGTTGTGAATCCCCAGTGGGATCAAGGGTTTGTATGGCACCAAGGGGGGGATCTTTTCGTTCATTGGTTCGGGCAACAATTCCGGGCTAATACTAAGGTGATGGCCGGCCTCAACTGAAGGTCGTGACGCCGAAAGACTTAGTTTGGATGTAAGGCCGTAATGCCAAGGTAGAAGGGTCTTTTTGTTCATTGGATTAGATGATAGTTTTCGGACCAATGATGAGATGACTTTTCGACTTAGACATAAGGTCATGACGCCGAATGACTTGGCTTAGACATAAGGCCATGACGCCAATGGAGGGCATTCGTCAGCTTAGGCAAGGAGACATGACGCTGGACCACTTGGCCTAGACGGAAGGTCATGATGCCAAGGGAGAATATTTACTGGCCTAGGCGGAGATCCATGATGCCGAATAACTTGGCCTAGACATAATGTCATGATGCCAAGGTAGAATATTTACCACCTTAGGCATAGAGCCATGACGTCGGACAACTTGGCCTAGATGGCATGTCATGTTGCCAAGGTAGAATATTTACCGGCCTAAGCGGAGAGCCATGATATCGAATAACTTGGCCTAGACATAATGTCATGATGCCAAGGTAGAATATTTACCGGCTTAGGCATAGAGCCATGACGCCGGACAACTTGACCTAGACGGTATGTCATGTTGCCAAGGCAGAATATTTACCGGCCTAGGTGGAGAGCCATGGCGTCGGACAGCTTAGCTTAGGCAGAAGGCCATGATGCCAAGGTATAATATTTACCGGCTTAGGCGGAAGGCCATGACGCCAAGGTAGAATATTTACCGGCTTAGACGGAAAGCCATGACGCCGAACAAATATATTTAACGGCTTAGACATAAAGTCATGACGCC
This sequence comes from Amorphophallus konjac, assembly GCA_022559845.1. NCBI lineage: Eukaryota > Viridiplantae > Streptophyta > Magnoliopsida > Alismatales > Araceae > Amorphophallus > Amorphophallus konjac. Next base: position 178,886,683 of record CM040121.1, read on the forward strand.
GTACAACTTGGCTTAGGTGGAAGGCCATGACGCCAAGGCAGAATATTTACCGGCTTAGGCGGAAAGCCATGACGCCAGACAAGGGTATTTACTGGCTTAGACATAAGGTCATGACGCCGTACAACTTGGCTTAGGCATAAGGCCATGATGCCAAAGCAGAATATTTACCGACTTATGCGGAAGGCCATGACGCCAAGCTAGAATATTTACCAGCTTAGGCAGAAGGCCATAACGCCGGACAAGGATATTTAACGGCTTAGACATAAAGTCATGATGCCATACAACTTGGCTTAGGCGGAAGGCCATGACGCTAAGATATAATATTTACCGGCTTAGGCGTGAAGCCATCACGCCGGATAAGGATGTTTAACGGCTTAGACATAAAGTCATGATGCCGTACAACTTGGCTTAGGCGGAAGGCCATGATGCCAAGATATAATATCTACCGGCTTAGGCGAGGAGCCATGACACTGGATAAGGATGTTTAATGGCTTAGACATAAAGTCATGACGCCGTACAACTTGGCCTAGACGGTATGTCATGTTGCCAAGGTAAAATATTTACCGACTTAGGCGGAAAGCCATGACGCCGGACAAAGTTTACATTTAGGTAAAATATTTACCGGCTTAGGTGGAAGGCCATGATGCCAGATAAGGATATTTAACGGCTTAGACATAAAGTCATGACGCTGTACAAGAGGAGATTTTTGTTGGTTTACGTGCCAGCCTAGACGATAGGTCATGATGTTGGCAATAAAAGGGGTCTTTTTGTTCTTTTAACTGGATGGAAAGGGCATAGCCAAGGTAAAAAGGGTCTTTTTGTTTCCTGGCCGGACGAAAGGCCCGAGCCAAAGGTGATAAGGTCTTTTTGTTGTCTGGTTGGACAAAAGGTCTAAGCCAAAGGTAAAAAATGGTCTTTTTGTTGTCTGGTCGAACAAAAATGTCCGAACTAAATGTCAAGGCGTCTTTTTGTTATGGGATCGAACAGAAGGTCCGAACCAAAGGTGAAAGGGGTCTTTTTGTTGGCTGGTCGGACAAAAGGTCCGAACCAAAGGTGAAAGACTGGTCTTTTTGTTAACTGGATGGATGGAAGGTTCGAACCAAAGGTGAAAGGGTCTTTTTGTTGACTGGTCAGAAGGAAGGTCTGAGCCAAAGGCAAAAGGGTATTTATGTTGACTGGTCAGACGGAAGGTCCGAGCCAAAGGTAAAATGGTCTTTTTGTTGACTGGTCAGATGGAAGGTCCGAACCAAAGACGAAAGGGTCTTTTTGTTAACTGGATGGACGGAAGGTCCGAACCAAAGGTGAAAGGGATATTTTTGTTCTCTGGTCGGACGAAAGATCCGAACCAAAGGTAGAATATGAACGTTAACCCGACGGGATGTCGGAGTAAACAAACCCTTCTTTAGACGGTATGTCTAAGACGAGGGCCAAAAATAGTGCATTATTGTCAATCCGACATTATGTCGAAACCAACCAACCTGGGAGAGACACCGGGTCTGGGCCAGGGCAGAATATGGTTGTTGACCTGACAGACTGCCAAAGTCAACCAACTTGGCGACGATGTGGGGTCTAAGCCAAGGAAGGAATATATGATATAAATGTTGACCCGACGTCATGTCGAAGCCAACGAACTTGGCAGAGGCGTGAGGCCTTAGCCAAGGGCAGAGTATAAAATAGATGTTGATTCGACGTCCTGTCAAAGCCAACGAACTTGGCGAAGGCATGAGGCCTAAGCCAAGGGCAGAATATGGGATAGGTGCTGAATCGACGTCCTGTCGAAGCCAACGAACTTGGCAGAGGCATGAGGCCTGAGTCAAGGGAAAAATATAGGATAAGTGTTGACTCGACATCTTGTCGAAGCCAACGGGCCCTTCCCCGACAGAAGGTTTGGGGTAAGGGTAGACTAGATTGTAGACGTATGAGAGGCCCAGACCCAGGGCTAAATATGGATGCCAACCCGATAAGGTGTCGAAGTCAACGAGCATTGCTCAGACGGAAGGTCTGAAACAAGGGTAGATTGTGTAGATGAGGATGTCCACCCGACGCCATGTCGAAGTTGACCAACTTGGTGAAGACGTGAGGTCTAAGCCATGATAGAATGTGGACGTTGACCTGTGGAGATGTCGGGATCAACAAACTTTGCCCAGACAGAAGGTCTGGGTTAAAGCGAATAGTTTTTTAATTATTATTAGTTTATTTGTTTGGATTGGTTGAGTTTATTGAGATTTATTGGGTTTATTGATTCATTAGATTTGTTGAGCTTATTGGGTTTATTCAGTTTGTCAATTCTATTGAGTTTATTGGTTTTATTAGGTTTATCAAGTTTATGGATTTATTGGGTTGATTGATTTTGCTTGGCTTATTAGGTTTATTGAATTATGTTAAATCCATTGAGTTTATTGATTTTATTGGATTTATTGGGTTCATTGGGTTCATTAAGTTTATTGAGTGTATTGAGCTTGTTAGGTATATTGGTTCCCGAAGTTCATTTGGTTTGCTTGATTCATTGAGTTGATTGGATTTGTTAGAGTTTATGTAGTTTATTAGATTGATTGATTTATTCCGGTGATTGATTTTGTTCTGTTTATTGGGTTTATTGAGTTTGCCGAATCTATTGAATTTAGTAGTTTTGTTGGATTTATTGTATTTGTTGAGTTTTGTTGGTTTTATTGAATTTATTATGTTTATTGATTCATTAAGTTCATTTTAAATCATCATTTTTTATTTTTTTATCATTTTTATTTATTTATTTCTTCTTTTATTTATCTTTTTTTGTTATTTTTTTAGTTCTCCCTGACGCAGACTCGTTTACGGTGCGGGATATTCTATCCGGTGGGACTATAGAGGAAGTTGCCTGTTTATGTTGCCGGTGGGGCTAGGGAATAGCATCCCAAAGTCCTAGCCAAAATGGGGTGCTCCTAGAGCCGAAAATGCAGGGGTTTATGGGTCCAGCTCCGTGAGGCTAGGGATAGTTTCCGAGTTCGGCGAAGATGGAGTGCCTCACGCCTAGAGAAGGCTTTATGAACCCAGCTCGGTGGGACAAAAGGGTAATTTTGGGGCTCAGCGAGGGCGGAGTGCCTCATGCCAAGGAAAAAGGTTTTGTGGACCCAGCCCGATGGGACAAAAGGTTATTTTCGAACTCGACGAGGGCGGAGCGCCTCGGGCCAAAGAAAAAGATTTTTGGAGCCAACCTGACGGGACTGATGGGTAAAGATTTTTGGAGTTTGACAAGGGCATAGTGCCTTATGTAGAGAAAAGGGAGATTTTATTGGGTCGACATTGGGCAAAGGAGTCCAAACTGGCAGTGGTGGGAGAGTCCCGTGAGATAAATATGGCATCTCTTGGTGTATCTGAATCATTGTTGGCCGAACGCCAGAAGGCAACGAGAATACGTTGGCTGGGGACATAAGTCCCAAGTCAAGGGCACTACCAGAAAAAGCGGGATTTCAGACGGCCCGTATCCGTCTGAAATCCGTCTGAAAATCCGTCACAAACCACGTTAGTGACGGATTTGCGACATATTTAAGACTGAAATCGACCGTCTGAAATTCTTAGTCACAAATTTGTGACAGTTTATATTTCCGTTAGAAATTCTGTCTGAAAATAAGACAGAATTTAATCAGTCACAAATTCCGTCTGACTTTCATACGAGACATTTCCATCTGAAATTTGAAATTTTCCGTCTGAAATTTACGACGGACATATTTTTCGTTTGAAAATCCGTCTGAAATTTCAGACGGCTATTACGACTGAAAATAGTTCCCGTCTTAAAATGAAGCGCAACTCTTAGTCTGAAATCATGTACCGTATGAAAACTCGTCCGAAATCCGTCGCTATTTCAAACGGATATTACGACGGATAAAATAACCGTCTGAAATTCAACTCATCTCCTGTCCGAAATGTAGTTTGAAATCCGTCTATATTCCAAACAGATTTTACGACGGATAATAGACAGATAAGTTTCGTCGCACATCCCGTCTGAAAATCCGTCTGAAATCTACGTTTTTTTTATAAATCTTAAATTATTTTACAAAACCTGTTTAATCATAAATAAACATCAAGAAATTCTACATGTTGAAAAAAAAATATTGGGAACCTGCTAATCAAATAAACACCACCGAAAAATAAAATTCTGATCAAATAAATACCACAAAAAAAAAGACATTAACCCTGCTGATCCGTCTGAATATCAAGAAATATCCGGTACATCGTCCATATCCTCATCGTCCGTATCCTCACCGCCCTGCTCATCTCCTCTATCGCCGCCCGCAGAAGGATCCCCCTATATTAAAAAAATAATAACATTCATTCATAGATAAAAAAATTAGTGCGAAGAAATTAGCATAAATTGAAAGCAAACATATCAAATTGATAACAGCATATTTTATAAATCAACCACTAGCCTGAAACAGTATTTAAACTAAGTGTATTTTACAAATGAATTTTGATTCCGTCAGTTCTGACAAGTCACTTTCATCTCCCCGGTCGTGTTGGAACGATCGGCACGGGCATCCGGCCGGTATTTCAAGTTTTAGACCCCCGGCCCCGACCTGGCAGTTCATTTGAACCAAGTGTATTTTAGAAATGAAGTTTGAGCGCCGAGCTCAAACCGGGCATCCGATTTGGATTCCGTCAGTTCTGACAAGTCACTTTCATCTCCCCGGTCGTGTTGGAACGATCGGCATGAGCATCCGGCCGGTATTTCAAGTTTTAGAACCCCGGCCCCGACCTGGCAGTTCATTTGAACCAAGTGTATTTTAGAAATGAAGTTTGAGCGCCGAGCTCAAACCGGGCATCCGATTTGGATTCCGTCAGTTCTGACAAGTCACTTTCATCTCCCCGGTCGTGTTGGAACGATCGGCATGGGCATCCGGCCGGTATTTCAAGTTTTAGACCCCCGGCCCCGACCTGGCAGTTCATTTGAACAAAGTGTATTTTAGAAATGAAGTTTGAGCGCCGAGCTCAAATCGGGCATCCGATTTGGATTCCGTCAGTTCTGCCAAGTCACTTTCATCTCCCCGGTCATATTGGAATGATCGGCACGAGCATCCGGCCGGTATTTCAAGTTTTAGACCCCCGGCCCCGACCTGGCAGTTCATTTGAACCAAGTGTATTTTTGAAATGAAGTTTGAGCGCCGAGCTCAAACCGGGCATCCGATTTGGTATCCGTCAATTCTGACAAGTCACTTTCATCTCCCTGGTCGTGTTGGAACGATCGGCACGGGCATCCGACCGGTATTTCAAGTTTTAGACCCCCGACCCCGACCTGGCAGTTCATTTGAACCAAGTGTATTTTAGAAATGAAGTTTGAGCACCGAGCTCAAATCGGGCATCCGATTTGGATTCCGTCAGTTCTGCCAAGTCACTTTCATCTCTCCGGTCGTGTTGGAATGATTGGCATGGGCATCCCGCCGGTATTTTAAGTTTTAGACCCTCGGCCCCGACCTGGCAGTTCATTTGAACCAAGTGTATTTTAGAAATGAAGTTTGAGCGCCGAGCTCAAACCGGGCATCCGATTTGGATTCCGTCAGTTCTGACAAGTCACTTTCATCTCCCCGGTCGTGTTGGAATGATCGGCACGGGCATCCGACCGGTATTTCAAGTTTTAGACCCCCGGCCCCGACCTGGCAGTTCATTTGAACCAAGTGTATTTTAGAAATGAAGTTTGAGCGCCGAGCTCAGACCGGGCATCCAATTTGGATTCCGTCAGTTCTGCCAAGTCACTTTCATCTCCCTGGTCGTGTTGGAATGATCGGCATGGGCATCCGACCGGTATTTCAAGTTTTAGAACCCCGGCCCCGACCTGGCAGTTCATTTGAACCAAGTGTATTTTAGAATGAAGTTTGAGCGTCGAGCTCAAACCGGGCATCCGATTTGGATTCCGTCAGTTCTGACAAGTCACTTTCATCTCCCCGGTCGTGCTGGAATGATCGGCACGGGCATCTGGCTGGTATTTCAAGTTTTAGACCCCCGGCCCCGACCTGGCAGTTCATTTGAACCAAGTGTATTTTAGAAATGAAGTTTGAGCGCCGAGCTCAAACAGGGCATCCGATTTGGATTCCGTTAGTTCTGCCAAGTCACTTTCATCTCCCCGGTCGTGTTGGAATGATCGGCATAGGCATCCGGCTGGTATTTCAAGTTTTAGACCCCCGGCCCCGACCTGGCAGTTCATTTGAACCAAGTGTATTTTAGAAATGAAGTTTGAGCGCCGAGCTCAAACCGGGCATCCGATTTGGATTCCGTCAGTTCTGACAAGTCACTTTCATATCCCCAGTCATGTTGGAACGATCGGCACGGGCATCCGGCCGGTATTTTAAGTTTTAGACCCCCGGCCCCGACCTGGCAGTTCATTTGAACCAAGTGTATTTTAGAAATGAAGTTTGAGCGCCGAGCTCAAACCGGGCATCCGATTTGGATTCCGTCAGTTCTGACAAGTCACTTTCATCTCCCCGGTCGTGTTGGAACGATCGGCACGGGCATCCGACCAGTCTTTCAAGTTTTAGACCCCCGGCCCCCGGATTTTCTCAATTCTTCTGAAGTAAATGAGTTTTAAAATTAATAATGAACATAATTGAGTAATTCCATCAAAATAAAAATATAGTATACACTCACCTGTGCGGGCTGTGCTGTGGTGGTGGTGGATTGCTGAGAGACCATTCCGCTCTAGGAGAGGAGGCCACTGATTGCCTGCAAGAATACTGACACTTGGCTAGAGATCTCTTGCTGGAAATGCTGCTGCTGCCGCTGCATATCAGAAATCTGCGATCGGACCATGTCCATCATGTCGCTGGCAGAAGCACTGGGGGCAACGGAAGGTATAGTGAAGGCACTGCCACTGGAAGAAGTATAGCTAGAACTCGCACACGCTGATGTCACCGCGCTTGCGTCTAGGCTCTCCCCAAAACCATATAGTCAGCCTTTCTTCGGTACGCCAGCTGCTGCCACCCACTCCACCGGATCGAACTCCGGCTGCTGCGTGTCTCCCTCCCTGTACTTCTCTGTCACTGCTTTGCTATATGTTTCCTACAAATTGAATAAAATAACTAGTCAATTTCATATGAATTACATGCCGATTTAAATGAACGGTACAAGTTACATATGTAGATAAACTTACCGCTGCTGACTTAGCTGTGTCACTCACAAAATCATTAGTCCCCTTCTTTTTGTGTGTTCTGTCGAACACCTCGAGGAACGACGGAGGTCGATTAAGCTCCACAGCCTGTTATACAATTCATAGTAAAAAAAAAGTCAAATATTGGGATAAATTGTAAGAAGATAAATTGGTATATTACTTACCAATTTTTGTTTATGAGCCGCATAAGAGATGGACCCACTCGTATGCAAATTTGAACCTGGTTTTGATGCCCTGTTTGCTTTGGCTTTTTCAGACTTTTCTATCCACTTGGGGTCGGCAAAATGGTCACAAGATATCTCCCAATCCTCCTGCCTCATCCATAGAGGGCGATGCGCCTTCCATAATTGTCGGTCTTCACTCCCCCCACTCAATTTTTTAGCGTGTGCTCGGGTCTCATGTATTTTCCTCTTGTAACTTGAGAGCATAGTAGACTCCCAGGCACGACGACATCTCGCCGCGTCATGTCAACATGTGAATTGAAAAGACCGCTGTAAATCAATTGATTTTCACACTTAGTATAAAGTTGTAAATTGGCTTTGGGAAATACTTGAATTAAATGACGTAATTACTTACTAAGAACATGTTGTACAATGAATCGCGGACGGACATCGGAAAATCTCTGAAAGTGGAAGCTGCCCCAGGCACATGTGCCAACATGAGTTCGGTGGAATGATGGACAGCGCTGTGGGGTTCAAATTTCATACTGCAATTGCAAATGTCAAAATATTCATATTAGACAGTTGAGGGATAATTAATGTAATATAACCTTATAGATTTACCCGGATACCCAACACGGGCGACGTCTATCATGGGTCGTGCCTCCCTCGTGACAACTGCCGGCATCGTCAAGGGGCTGACTGGTGGGGGTGGGCCCTGTACAAGTGGGAGGTGGTGGGAGGGCACTGAGACCTGCAAGAATTTATTGTCATGTGGAGTGATACATATACTGCGAACATATAATTAAAATATACATACATGCAGCGGGAGGTGGTGGGGGTGGCGTATGCACAACAGGTGGGAGGGCACTGAGACTTGCAAGAATTTATTGTCATGTGGAGTGATACATATACTACGAACATATAATTAAAATATACATACCTGCAGCGGGAGGTGGTGGGGGTGGCGTATGCACAACAGGTGGGAGGCCACTGAGACCTGCAAGAATTTATTGTCATGTGGAGTGATACATATAATGCGAACATATAATTAAAATATACATACCTGCAGCGGGAGGTGGTGGGGGTGGCGTATGCACAACAGGTGGGAGGCCACTGAGACCTGCAAGAATTTATTGTCATGTGGAGTGATACATATAATGCGAACATATAATTAAAATATACATACCTGCAGCGGGAGGTGGTGGGGGTGGCGTATGCACAACAGGTGGGAGGCCACTGAGACCTGCAAGAATTTATTGTCATGTGGAGTGATACATATCCTGCAAACATATAATTAAAATATACATACCTGCAGCGGGAGGTGGTGGGGGTGGCGTATGCACAACAGGTGGGAGGCCACTGAGACCTGCAAGAATTTATTATCATAAGTAGAACAAATATTGAAGAATTTGAATTAAAATATACATACATGATCCTCGAGTCTTTTTGCCACTGAGACCTGCAAGAATTTATTGTCATGTGGAGTGATACAAATATTGCGAACATATAATTAAAATATACATACCTGCAGTGGGAGGTGGTGGGAGTGGCATATGCACAACAGGTGGGAGGCCACTGAGACCTGCAAGAACTTATTTTCATAAGTAGAACAAATGTTCAAGAATTTAAATTAAAATATACATACCTATAGCGGGAGGTGGTGGCGTATGTACAAGTGGTGGTGAGCCGACACTTGCACCTATAAATAAATTCTTTTAAGTTTGTAAATAATTAAAATATTTATATAGCTAACTTATTGATCAAATATACCTGTGTCTGAAGAAGATGGTAGCGAGGAGGGAGTAGCGCCCCTCTCACTGCTAGATCTCCTCCCACCCCTAGTACGACCTCCTCGCACCATTTCCTTATTAATAACAAAACAATTAATACATATTAATCCACAATTATATAAGGCTAGACAAATGTTATTTAAAATTATGCTTAAAAGTAAGAATCTTCTTACTAAATTATCAAAACATGCCTCCCTCATGTTGATATATCTAGCTCAACTTCATCATCTTCGTCATCCATAGTAGTCTCATGAGATTCAAAATCTTCGTCTTCATCTGATTCTTCCTCCCCTCTAACATCAACATTTAGCTCCGTCGGATCGACTTCTTCCACTCCATCTCGCGTACGTAATGACAGTGGCTCATCAGATTCGTCCAGATTAAACCTAGAGGAATCGACAACGCCAACTTCGTCTGATTGATAATATTCAGCACGAGCAACCTCTGAGACATCTCCACCCATAGTTAACTCATAAGTGGGAAAGAGTTTTGAATTAACCCTGCAAACTGCCCACCAATCTCTATTCTTGGATGATGGATAGCTTGAATAGTACACTTGCTGGGCTTGTGTGGCTAAAATGAACGGTTCATAGGTCTTAAGTTTAGACCTATGCTTGACATTGACAATCCCATAATTTGTGTCATGTAGAATAGAATTAGGATCAAACCATTGATACTTAAATATGTATACATGATTGTCTTGTCCCAAATACTGAAGTTCTAAGACTTCTTCAAGAATACCATAGTAGTCCAATTCCATTTCATTGTATAAACTTCCCTTCACACATACGCCGCTGTTCATCGTAGACTTATTTCGCCCATAATCCCTTGTATGAAATTTGTATCCATTCACAATATATCCCGGATAGGCACGTGTCTGGTTCAAGGGGCCATAACTTATCTGTTGTACTCTTTGATCAGTAATGAGACCTTGTTCAACCTATATTCAAATTAGAGTAGTTAAAATAATAACAATTACCTCAACATACGTAAATACAAACATATATATTCAGAGTTCACACTAACTCGGTTTCTTAGCCATTTGGAAAAAAACTTCTCGCGTTCTTTTTCAATCTCCACATCCTGGATATTTGGACATTTTTCAGCTAATTCTGAATCAAATTGTCTGCAATATAAATGTAGCACCCCGTAAAAAAAATGATTGTTATTATTTGATAAAGCCAATGTATAGACTTTGTGAAGTCAATGTTGTATAGACTTTGAGGAAGCCAATGTATAGACTTTGAGGAAGCCAATGTATAGACTTTGAGGATGTATAGACTTTGAGGAAGCCAATGTATAGACTTTGAGGATGTATAGACTTTGAGGAAGCCAATGTATAGACTTTGTGAAGTCAATGTTGTATAGACTTTGAGGAAGCCAATGTATAGACTTTGAGGAAGTCAATGTATAGACTTTGAGGAAGCCAATGTATAGACTTTGAGGAAGTATAGACTTTGAGGAAGCCAATGTATAGACTTTGAGGATGTATATACTTTGAGGAAGCCAATGCATAGACTTTACATTGGCAATGTTGTATAGACTTTGAGGAAGCCAATGTATAGACTTTGAGGAAGTGAATGTATAGACTTTGAGGAAGCCAATGTATAGACTTTGAGGATGTATAGACTTTGAGGAAGCCAATGTATAGACTTTGTGAAGTCAATATTGTATAGACTTTGAGGAAGCCAATGTATAGACTTTGAGGAAGCCAATGTATAGACTTTGAGGATGTATAGACTTTGAGGAATCCAATGTATAGACTTTACATTGGCAATGTTGTATAGACTTTGAGGAAGCCAATGTATAGACTTTGAGGAAGTGAATGTATAGACTTTGAGGAAGCCAATGTATAGACTTTGAGGATGTATAGACTTTGAGGAAGCCAATGTATAGACTTTGTGAAGTCAATGTTGTATAGACTTTGAGGAAGCCAATGTATAGACTTTGAGGAAGTCAATGTATAGACTTTGAGGAAGCCAATGTATAGACTTTGAGGAAGTATGGACTTTGAGGAAGCCAATGTATAGACTTTGAGGAAGCCAATGTATAGACTTTGAGGATGTATAGACTTTGAGGAAGCCAATGTATAGACTTTGAGGAAGCCAATGTATAGACTTTGAGGATGTATAGACTTTGAGGAAGCCAATGTATAGACTTTGTGAAGTCAATGTTGTATAGACTTTGAGGAAGCTAATGTATAGACTTTGAGGAAGTGAATGTATAGACTTTGAGGAAGCCAATGTATAGACATTGAGGAAGTGAATGTATAGACTTTGAGGAAGCCAATGTATAGACTTTGAGGATGTATACACTTTGAGGAAGCCAATGTATAGACTTTGAGGATGTATAGACTTTGAGGATGTATAGACTTATGGAGTTGCTGGAAATGTGAATTAAGATCTTACTCAACATAAGGTTCAATCTCGAGGCAATTCAAAAGAATATATATCTCAGCGGCATGCAACTCTCTATCTTCGAGCGTGCGAGTCAAGCAACGTCCGAACGCACGTCCAGGATGTTTAAATATGGAGAGCCGATCTGACGATTCATCCACTCCCCCATCATCATTACGTGGAGGTCGAGTACGACGAGTTTGAATCTCTGGCTCAAAGTACATAGAACAGAAGTTCGAAATTTCTTCAAGAATGTATGCCTCAGCAATCGAACCCTCCACCTGTGCCTTGTTGCGAACTTTCATTTTTAATTCATGCATGCACCTACAACAACAAGTCAGATGGCAACAATATGTAGCGGCTATGGATGACTTATAAGTTAACAAAAATTGTCACATACCTCTCAAATGGATACATCCATCGAAATTGTACTGGACCTCTGACGATAGCGTCATATGGCAAATGAACGACCAGGTGCTCCATCGAATCAAAGAATGCCGGAGGAAATATCTTCTCTAGCTTGCAAATGGTTGTGACAACTTCTTGTTCGATAGTTTGTACATCCCGAAGTCTGAGTTCAGATGCACATAAAATCTTGAAAAATTGACTCATCTCAGCTAGTGCTCCCCATATCTGCTTTGGCAACAAATCACGAAATGCAATGGGCAGTAGCCTCTCCATGAACACATGACAGTCGTGACTTTTCATACCATATATTTTCCCCTCATTAACATTCACACAACGGGCTATGTTGGATGCATATCCATCTGGGAATCTCAGCTGTTTCAACCACTTGCATACTTCCTTGATCTGTGTATCATGAAGCACATAAGTTGCTTTAGGCTGCACAGTTTTACCATTGACACTTTGTAGTTCCAGTTCTGGACGTCTACAAAGGATCTTTAAATCCATACGTGCTTTGGCGTTGTCCTTTGTTTTCCCTTTAACATTCATGATCGTATTGAACACATTATCAAAAAAATTCTTCTCGGTATGCATGACATCCAGATTGTGTCGTACAAGAAGAGTTGACCAATAAGGTAATTCCCAAAAAATACTTTTCTTGACCCAGTTGTGATCCTTTCCAAAATTAGGGAGTTACCGTGTGCTACCAGACAATTGAACTACATCTGGTAAATTGTGCACCCGTGACGTCATATGTAGACCCGACACCCGTTGCAAGTCAGCTTCATCCATTTCAACAGTATTTTTTTAAACGAGTCTTTTTGCCTTCGAAAAGGATGGTCACTTGGTAGCAACCGCCGATGGCAATCAAACCAGCAGTTCCCCCCCCCCCATGTTTCAATACAAATGATTTGGTATCTTCCATACAGTAAGGACATGCTAGCCTCCCATGTGTGCTCCAACCAGATAGCATTCCATATGCAGGGAAGTCACTTATTGTCCACATCAGTGCAGCCTTCATAATAAAATTTTTCTTCCTATATGCATCATAAGTAACAACTCCATCAGTCCATAAAAATTTGAGCTCATCAATCAACGGCCTGAGATATATGTCCAAATTTTTTCCGGGACTTTTTGGACCAGGAATTACTAGGGACAAAAACAGATTTTCTCGCTTCATGCACATGTGCGGCGGAAGGTTGTACGGTGTCATGAACACTGGCCAACAAGAATAAGCTGCCACTGAACCACCGAATGGATTAAAGCCATCTGTGCATAAACCCAATCGAACATTACGTGACTCCCTTGAAAAGGCAAGATGAGTACGACTAAAGTGAGTTCAAGCTTCACCATCGGCAGGATGACTGATTATATCATCGGCACGACGTACTCTTTCGGTGTGCCATGTCATACGTCGAGCCGTCTTTGAGGACATATACAGTCGCTGCAGCCTAGGCACAAGAGGGAAGTATCGCAACGTCTTGTAAGATACATCTTTTGCCTTTGAATTGACCCCCCCCTTAGGTTTGAATCTGTCATGGCCACAAATGGAACATGATATCTTATCTGCATCATCTTTGTAATATAACATACAATGATTCGGACATGCATCTATTTTCACATATCCAAGTCCTAAGTCATTGTCCATCTTTTTTGCACGGTAAAAAGTTTCTGGCAACTTCTCGTCTCGAGGCAACATACTCTTGATCAAGAGGAGGAGACGGTCAAAACAAGTCTCACTGATGTGAAATTCAGATTTCAAGTTCAACAACTGTGACACTGCAGACAATCGAGTGTGATTTTCACAACCATCCCACAGCGGCTCATCAGCATCCCTAAGTAGTTCATAAAATCTTCCAGCTATCTTATTCGGCGCTTCATCATGAATATTAAAACTAGGACCAGCAGCATCTACAACCATATCCACGTACCCACTTGTGCCTACAATATTGTCGGGCTCATACCTCAAGAATTGCTCACCATGACACGTCCAATTTGTATAACCATCCACGAACCCTTTCGTGTACAAATGATGTTGCACATCCCATGTTGAACACCACCTCAAGTTTCTACAACTTGAACAAGGGCATCAAATGTGACCATCGCGATCTATTGCTACATTTGGATTCCCCAATGCAAATTGAATGAAACTCTCAACCCCAAGCTTAAAGTCATCTGACACCACCCGGTCAACTATTCTACGATACATCCATGAACGATCTGTCGACATTTTGCCTGCACCCAATAAATGACAATACACATCCTAACTTTCAAATCATTACTCATAATATTACACCCGACCCTTTCCTCACATCGTTCATCATAGACCATTTGCAGTTGGAAGAGGAATATTGATTAGATTATCACTTTTTAACCCATCCATGAATGTTTGATCGCACAATCACTTACTATATGTGCTGCACGATTTGCTAAAAATTTCGGCATCATCTCCCCACACTTCTCCGATATACCAAATATATTTATTGATTTTAAAATTTTCTTAAACACTTACAAGTAAGTGGTTAAGAAAACACTCAAAATCAATAATGGTATATCAGAGAAGAGTGAGGAGACGCAACCGAAATTCTCAACAAACCATACAAACATATATAGTAAATGACTGCCTAAGTGCGATCAAACATTCACAGACTGTCCAAATGGGACAATTCAAGACTTTGAGGTAGATATATACATTCTCATAAACAAATGAGAACATACACATCAATCCCAAAGTCTTGAACGGGAAGGCACATTGACACGGTTTTAACGCGCTCTCCTGAGGTGCGTGTAATTAATGTTAGGTCGCACCCATGCACCTCAACTCACAGGGAATACCCCATGCATTTATATAACATAAAATTAAATAACAACGCAATTATCATTATGCACATATCAAATTAAATAACACCCAAATTACAAAAATTTTCAAATGAAGAACATCGAAGCTAAACAATCTACATTTTTTAGTCAAATTAACATCAAATTTCTATTAAAATCAGATTTAAAATTATATTTACATGCAATTAAAATCCACAAAGTTTTAAATCACAAAACGAATTTTTTGGGTATTTACCTATTGCTATAGAGAATTCTGATTTCTTTGCATTTATCCACATCTTTGTATATATGTACTACTTAAGATATGTGGTCATTCCATTTCTCTATATCTTCTTATCATCATAAGACAAGGTTCAAATGGGATCACTTTCAACCTCAGTGGAGCATCTACGGCCTCAAGAATGGTAGGACGGCCTTTTTGCATGAGAATTGCTCCCATGCCAGTTCCACTAGCATCACACTCGACTACAAAAGTTTCTGAAAAATCAGGCAAGGCAAGAAAGTTGACATAGCCTCTTTAAGCTGTAAGAAGGCTTGATGAGAAGATGGGCTCCAACTATAATTGTCCTTCTTAAGAAGACTGGTCAGAGGTGCAGCAATAAGACCATAGTTTTTAATAAATTTTCTGTAGTATCCTGTAAGCCTTAAGAATCCTCTCAAAGCCCTCACAGACCGGGGTACAGGCCAAGTAGAAATGGCTTGTAGTTTAGACATGTCCATAGCAACCCCTTTTTCTGAAATAATGTGGCCAAGATACTCAATTTCTCTGACCCCAAACACACATTTAGACATTTTAGCATACAATTGGTTGTCTGCTAGGATCTGCAGAACCTGTCGCAAGTGCACTAAATGGAGGTCCCAGTCAACATTGTAAACTAAGATATCATCAAAGAAAACCAAGACAGACTTCCTCATACAGCCTTTGAATATGTCATTCATCAAGTTCTGAAAGGTAGAGGGTGCATTTTTGTAAGCCCAAATGGTAGGACTAAAAACTCATAGTGTCCCTCATGTGTTCTAAAGGCAGTTTTGTAAACATCATCAGGATGCATTCTAATTTGATGATAACCCGATCTCAAATCCAGCTTGGAAAAGTACTTGGACCCATGTAATTCATCCAACAAATCATCTACTAAGGGTATGGGATATTTGTCTTTAACAGTGTTTTGATTCAGAGCTCGGTAGTCTACACACATTCTC
The DNA here is from genome assembly GCA_022559845.1 of Amorphophallus konjac. Taxonomy (NCBI): domain Eukaryota; kingdom Viridiplantae; phylum Streptophyta; class Magnoliopsida; order Alismatales; family Araceae; genus Amorphophallus; species Amorphophallus konjac. Next base: position 178,902,605 of record CM040121.1, read on the forward strand.
CATGAGCCATCCCTTTTCTGAACTAATAACACTGAAGCAGAAAAAGGGCATGTGCTTGATTGCACATGAGAGAGGGAGAGTAGGTCCTTGACTTGATGTTCAATAAATGTCTTCTGTAGAGGTGAATGTCTATAAGAAGGTTGACAAACTGGCTTTGTTTCATCTAGTAGTTGAATCCGATGGTCATAAGGTCTGGATGGAGGTAAGCCATGAGGTTCAGAAAAAACTACTGAATACTGTTCTAGAATGCTGGAAATGTCTTGAGAATAAGAAGTCCCAGTAAACCCACAAGAAGTAGATGAAATATCCGAAGCTTCCAAGGAAAACAAGTGTAAAGAATAGATGCTTCAAGATCAGCAGATATTGTTTTAGCAGAAACAATACTTGTGGAAGGGTTAGGAAGCCCTTGTAATATGAAATCCTGACCATTCAAGGAAAACTTCATGGACATTTGAGAAACGTTTAGGGTTATATCTCCAAGTAACTAGAGCCAAGTATTCCCCAAGACCATATCAACACTGCCAAGAGGAAGAATTAAAAAGTCTAAAGTAAATTACATGCCAGGCATCTTAAGGTTAACTCCAGGACACCAACCCTGTGAAGAGATTTGGAGACCTGCAGCTATTTTGACAGGGTGGGAATCAAAGTTTGTCACAGATAATCCCAACTTCTTTACAACATGGGGGTCCAAAAAATTATGGGTGCTCCCATTGTCAATCAAAACCAGGACAGACATGGTACCCATTTTCCCTAATACTTTCAATGTGCCCGATGATGCTAAGTGAGTAACATATTGAGCTGACAGAGAGGGTTGTATGTCAGGAGAGAATTCAATGAAGGGTTTCGGATCCACACTATCTGAAGGAGCAAAATCACTATCATCCGGAATAAGATGCAGTAAAAAAAGTTTATGAGGTTGGCATGTGTGGCCTGGAAGCCATTTATCATCACAATTATAACATAGGCCTTTAGCCTTTCGTTCCTGCAACTGTTGTGTAGATAACTTTTTAACTGGTGGGTTTACTCCTTTAGGGGAGAATGCTGGCTGACAGTTTGGAGTAAAAGGTTTCAGTGTCTGAGGTGCTGAAAAGATAAAGTGTGGTGAAGCTCGGCGTCTAGCAGTAAACATTTGTTCTTGAATTCTTGCCAACTCCATAGCATGTGATAAGGAATGGGGCATGAAGGAGCGAACTTCACAGGCAAGATCCTCTCGTAAACCACTCAGAAAAACACCCAGCAAATGCTTCTCAGAAAGTCCAGTTATTCTATTGCACATGGTCTCAAATTGCCATTGATACGCAGCTACTGTACCCACTTGTCTGAGTTTACTCAGTTGCCCATGAGAATCCACAGAAGAAACTGCACCAAACCGTGACTCTAACCCAGCTAAAAACTCATGCCAAGAAACAGATTCTTTAGAGCTAGAGAAATGCCAAAACCACTGTAAGGCCTCTCCATCCAAATAATAAGATGCTATAGTAACTCGTTGCGTATCCGGAACATTATTACAGTAAAAATAGCGATTAGCTTTGAATCGCCATTCAGCTGGGTCAGAACTCCCATCAAATTTAGGGAACTCGTGCAACTTATGGCGAAAAGAACTAGGAATATCAGCCACAACAGACAGAGAATTTTGGGATTCAAATTTCTCGAAGTTGGACTCCAAAGATTGCATCCGATTAGACATGACTCCAGCTAATCCATCAACCACTAACTAACAACTAATCCATCAGCCACTAACTAATAAAATGCAACAGGGATATCTAATTTAACTAACCCCGCTCAGAATTGAGTTATAGCTTCCGAGCTGGTTCAACGGTCTGCGACTCGACCTGTCGAGCCACTCGAGACATGACACCCCCCTCCCACAAAGCTCCCCCTCCTCCCCCCCCCCCTCCCACCTGCCCTCCTGCTCCCACTGAGCTCCCCCCCCCCACTGGAACCCTCTCGGATGCCCCTCCCCCCTCCCACCGAGCTCCCCGTCCCATAGAGCCCCCCTCTCCCACCCCCCTCCCACAGAGCTCCCCCCCCCACTGGAACCCTCTCGGATGCCCCTCCCCCCTCCCACCGAGCTCCCCCCCCCTCCCACCCCCCTCCCACAGAGCTCCCCCCCCACTGGAACCCTCTCGGATGCCCCTCCCCCCTCCCACCGAGCTCCCCCCCACTGGAACCCTCTCGGATGCCCCTCCCCCCTCCCAGCGAGCTCCACCCCCCCCCCCCTTGCTGTCCCCTCCCCCTCCCAGACAAACCTCCCTCGCCACCCCCTGCCACCAAAACCCCCCTCACCGGAACCCCTCCAGGATGAAAAAAAAAGACAATAGCACCATGACCGATGGCCGGCGACCTCTGGCGAAGAGTGAGAGGGAGAGGGGGAGGGGGAGAGAGAGAGGGAGAGGACTTACTGGACCGACGAGGGCGACGACGAGGATAGCGTGGATCGACGAGGTCGACGGCGAGGATGGTGCGAGACTGGCGGGGAGAGCGAGCTTCGACGACGAGGGCTACGGCGGGGACAACAAGCTCCGGCGCGCGATGGTGAGGATAGTGCGGGACTGGCAGGGTGAGCGAGCTCCGGCGACGGCGAGGATGGCACGGAACTGGCAGGGAGAGCGAGCTCCGGCGATGGCGAGGATGGCGCGGGAATGGCGGGGACTGCGAGCTCTGGTGACTGGGAAGGGGGGAAAAGAGTGAGAGGGAGATGGAGGGAAGGGGGGAAGGGTTTCTCGAGGGGGGAAAAGACCGTCTCAGACGGATTTCAAATGAAAACTTTTTCCGTCTAAAATTACAGACTGATTTCAGACGGAATTTATTACCCTCTGAATTTCAGACTTATATTCAGACGATAAACATATCCGTCGCATAATTGTCATCCGTCTGTAATTTCAGACTTATATTCAGACGGATAAATTCCGTCTGAAAAATCCGTCTCTAATCCCGCCTTTTCTAGTGGTGGTAGAGGGTTAGTTCTCTTGGGACAAGTGGAGAGTACCCCTGTAGAATGGGGCGAATGGGGAAGCCTTGTTGACCCCATAACTTCCTTTCTTCTTTTCTCTTGCATTCATTCTTCTTGTTCTCTTTTTTTTTTGGAATGGACAACTCTGATGGCGCTGACAATGCAATGCAGTGCAGAGCCATTACCCTTCATACATTTATTATTATTATTATTACTATTATTATTATTTAACAAACCAATGCGGATGCATAGGAGAGTGCTCACCTCCTCAGAGAGGGGATGAGTGGTTCGCTCCACCATGCCGATTCCACAATGGTAGTTTCTTATTGGTACGGACTAATCCATGAGGGGAGTGATATGTCTTGTAACACCCAGATTAAATAAAAAATTAAAATTTTGTAATATGTATTGGAATAAAATGTGATAAATAGAAATAAATGAAAAACGTGCGGTTAATTTATTAAATCTCATGTGAAGAAATAAATAAAATAGAATAAAAGGGAATCTAATTTTTATAAAAATAGAATGACTAATCGAATTACTAATTCAATGTAAGAAATATTAAAATGGATTAAAGTTATTTAACTTGCTACGATTTCAATAATTTTCTTAGTTAAAGGACATTATTTATTTTGTAAGTGGCCAAATTATATAAATAAGAAGAAATAATTATTTTCCTACAATTACCATAAAATGAATTTCATATTTCAAGATGTAATTGTATTTTTCATGATAATCTGAATTTAATATGTATATAGATTAAATTAATTAAATTTCACCGTAAGTCAAAGTTTCGACCAATTTATAAAAATATGAAAAAATTATATTCTTATAGGGAACAAAATGTCTAACAATATTGTCAACTGGGCCGATCTCTAATAAAAATTTAACTAAGCCCGAATTAAGGTTTTTAAGTAAAACTCAGAGTTTGTGATAGATCAACATTAATCGATCTAATTCAAGCCCAAATCTCAACCATTCGAGCTAAAATCAAATCCAATTGACAGGCCCATCCTTGAAGCCCATTTCCCCTCTATTTGCTCGTGAAAAACCTGACCCTAGCCACCGAATTTTGGTAGATAACCCATGGACCCTGTCAAATCACGAATTTCGCGCGCCACCTCTTCCCGTCGATCTTCAAGCCCTTTCACGCCTCTTCCTTCGACCCCACCTCCATAAATCGACGTCTGAACCTCCCATAAACCCTATTTGGTCGCTGCAGCCGCGGACATGGTCAATTGAGGGTGAATTTCGGTGAGGAATGGCAAGGGTTCGCAATTAGGGTTTTCTCCGCACCGTCAAACTTTCGATCTAAATTGGTAGGTTTCTCTTGGGCCAAACTTTAATTAAAGCATGCTAGCTTGATCGCCTTCGTGTCCTCTTTCATTTGATATCAAAAGCCCTAATTTTAGATTAGTATGGAGTTCGTATTTCAATTTTTATTGGAAGCATGTCAATTAGGGCACCGACCATGCTAGTTCCAATTGTATCGATCTGTTGTTTGTGTTTAGCCAGTTAATTTTCTAATTAACCATGCCATCTTGTGTGGATTTTTTTCCTTTTTCTAGCAGTAGTAGTTTGCCCAATTTATATTGAGTATTGCGATCGAATTTGTCATTTTTGTCTGGATCGGTTGGAGTTCGCCATTGAAACGCTTCCTATCTTTAATTGCGGCCCTAACAGGGACCGCTAAGTCAAAAGTGGTCACCCGATAGACCGTTTTTAACATAGATCGTGGTTGTTTTTTATATATATATTAATGTGAAAAATAGCCCTATCCTGACCGTCTCTTGCATAAAATGGCCCCTCGATAGACCGCTTTATGGCGGTGGGTTTTCAAAAAGAAAAAGAGGATTTGTGCTGGTCCTGAGCGGTCTTCCTCTGACTGTCTTAGGTACTTAGCGGTCCATCTATAGAAGGTTTTATATCCTGTTTCAGTAAAAATGTTGCTTATTTTCCAGCTTGTTAGGTTTTCTTTCCTTATGTAGACAACATGTTATTTGGACTAAATTCGTGATAGAAACCCACTAATAAATAGGACTTATGAAATAATTGATATAAGTTTAATTTTCTTTAGCATATTGTCCTTTCTTGACCATCCCTCATGTATTATCACTTGATTAAAAAGAGAGTAGAAAACAAAAATGTGTTTTAATAGTTTAGCTTGTAAATTTATCTCTGCATGTTTAGTTAGAACTTGTTTTAAGGATGTGCCACTCCGGGGGTGTCGATTGGACCGATCACCTCGCTTTCTGATGATTTGAACCATTGATCTTGGACATCGAATGTCTCTCCGTCGGATATTCCTTCTGCCGGACTAGGTGTTCATGTTCCGAGGCCTCCGTAAGTCCCCGCGAGCCTTGGATTTCCCACTAGGACGCCGGGCAGGTTGTACCCTAAGACCTGAACCCTCTCGATTCGACTGAAATTGCGAGTTTATGATATGCCCCTACTCTGTAAGGGTTGTGGCTGTCACGTCCCGAGAGCGGAAGATACCCGAGACACGACGGGTCTTTATATAGAACCAAAGCAAGCTAGGCAATTTTACAAGATCTTCAGAGTGCGACAAAAACTAGAAGATACATTGGACTATTATTATTATTATTACATAACCAAAGTACAACAGTTATTTATCAAACTACCACAATCATTTATTTTGAACATGAAAGGTACAACTGATACAAGCTAAGATCAACTCCACACCCTCGATTACAATGATACTAAAACTACTCTCATCACTCGGCTTCTTCCCCATCGGTGTCCTGTTCGATCGCTATGCTCCCTGAAAACGTTAAAAAGTCATAGCATGAGCGAAAAACGCCCAGTAGGATTTACATCTCAATTCTCAGCAGAATTTAAGTGAATTACACATTACATTAATGAAAGGATGTATGCATGCCGACAAATAACATCAAGAAATGACCGAAATTCACAAGGAATTTAACTGAAGAGTAAAGATTAAGAACTCAATTTCATAGGGAATTAATAAGTGATATCAACAACAAATACTGGAATAGCAAGTAATATCTGAATAGCAATCATTGTAAACAAGTAAATTCAATCACATGGAATTGGCTATATATATAACATTTCAAATTATCATTGCCCATTCGGGCTAAACAAGTCAAGTATTGCCCTTGCGGGCCACGCAAGTCAAGTGAAAGAGCAGTGGAATGTCTAAATCCTGCATGTAGGTTCGGTGCAATGCTAGACACCGCAAGCAAGAGATCTTCCCTCGGGTTTTGGGCGCTCCCCCCAGGACCAGACCAGGCCCTTATTTGCCAGCATTATTTAGTCATTTATTTTTGACACCCACTCATGTATAATAAGTATAGCCAATAAAGAATTCAAGGTTTGACCGGTATTCAGTATAAGGCAGATTTGGAATCCAAAGATACAGATACGTAAAACATTGCTAAGGACTAATGCATGCATTACTAAAGGATTAATTTCAAGTCTACGCATAACTGACAGAAGAGACACCTTGGTCAGGGGTGCTGGTAATCGAATGGTAACACCTTTAAATATAGAGGAAGTAATTGTGATTTATTAATGCAATTAATAAAATTTTAATGTAAGTTTGAACAATAGTATGTGGCGTTGTTATACCATAAGTTTTTCCTAAGGGGAAGGTTACTGGTGTTCCAGTCCAATGTCCTTCCTGGACGGAAGTTCATTTTCTTTGTGTAAAGTTAACAGATAGTTAATGGCACTTAATAATATTTACAAGATATTAAAATTATAATTCCAAGGCATTAAAATTTCTAGAGTGATAGTACATAATTTTTGGGGTGTTAATACATTATTATTATTAGCAACACTATCCTAAGATTACACCACTAATATACTTAAGGAGATATACTGTACTTAATTAACATGTTATCAAAGATACTAAAAATATTATGCCATACAAATTCGTAAAAATATTAATTAAATTGCTAAGAATATGTTGATCAATTTTGTATTCTATGCCAATTGCTAATACAATTATTATCATGAGCTAACCAGTTAATTACACCTGACTTAAAATTTACTATTCATTCAGAAAAATACTATTCATCAAAAATTTGACTAGCTGATAAAAAAATAGCAAATGGTATATCGAAATTTTGTATAACAATTTGTCTTCTGGAACTTTTTATAGAAAAATTTACATTTAGATCTAGGCTCGTTTTGAAGTGATTTTAATAGGAACTGATTACACTAAGTTTAACAAATTAATTACAGGTTAACAGATTTTGGCAGATCGGCTAACATGATTATAATAGATTAATGGTTTAACAGTTTAAACAGTAACACTTTTAACGTTTAACAGATGAAATGTTTAATGTTAACTATCAGTTTAACATATTAAACGTTTAAAGTTCTATATTATGTAACAGTTTAAGGTTAACTGATAGTACAGATTAACATTAACTGATTACACTAAGTTTAACAGATTAACGATTTAACAGTTTAAACCGTAACACTTCTAATAGGTTGGCAGGTTAGCGACAATGAGTCTAACAGGTTAACAGTTTAAACAATAGTGCTTCTAATAGTAACAGTAAATGGTGAAAAGTAAAAATTTTGACTATCATATAAAAATTCAGAAAAATAGTAATTAATTAGTAAACACGATGGTAAACACAATTGTCTTCTGAGCCTGACCCTAATAAAATCATTTACCTAACTTAATCGGTGAATTAATCCTGACTTAAAATGCGGAAAACACTATTCACGTGATAATTAGACTACTTGGAAAAATCTATAAAAATCACATTTGATAGAGCACATTTTTATAAGCAACTTTATCTTCTTCGACCAAGCCATTAAAAATCACTAAATGAGCATTTAGGGGGTTTTAATGATATTTTAAGCTAAACTTTGTGGGATTAAAGTTGATTAAACTATAACTCAGTACAATTAAACTAAACTATACATGCTGTAAGGTTTTACTATACCTTGAACATACTGTGAACATATAACTTTAACATATATAATATATAATGACTAAACTGTTAATACGGTATGTGTGTATTGTCTCACAGAATATAATTACACTGTGAATATGTATTAGTCTACCCCATTGTTGCTTCCAGCAAGGGTTTTGTCCCTTTATATCATTTCTAATATCATTTATACATAACTAATAGTTATTTAACAGTCAACTATCTATATACTCTAACTTTATACACTTAGAACCGTTAAATACATTGTATAGTAGTTATTAGTTCACTAATGTTAATTATGCATGACTAAATTAAATCAATTATATATATTTTTATATACATAGCAGGGTTAAAAGATTTTTATCTTTTTGTTTTGAAAGGATCTGGAAGCAAAATTTTAAGAGTATACGTTTTCCATTTTTGTGGATTTTTCCATATAATTATTTTAAAATTTTCATCAGTCAAAATTTGAGCACGGGTCGACCCAGGGTCGACTCGGTTGTCATGTATTTCCAGCAGCAAGGGTCGACCCCTGGTCGACCCCTTGTTGCTTCTAGTTTCCAACAAGGGTTTTCAGCAGGGAGTCTTAAATGTATTTGGCTGGCTCACTAGAGTACTAGTATAATCTTAACTGTCAGGGGCTTACGGACAAGCTTTACTAATAGTGTATATATCTTTTAACAGGGTGTTTTTCATGTATATGGCTCACTAGATTAACTATCATATTAATAACGACACTACCAAATTAGCTAGTTTAATTAACATGGTACAAGTAACATGCTTTATTAATAGGTGCATAACCTTATCTAACAAGGTTAATCGACATGATGAGCAGGTTTGTCATTAACAAAGTTAACTAAAATATTTTCTCAACAAAACTTATGAACATGTTTTAATTAAATTTGGTGCATGCATGTGGAAACAATTGTGGAGATGAAGATATGCTAATTATTATTTTGCAAGGGAATTGAGAACACCTACCTCTTAAGATGAAGACCAAAAGAATAATGAAATAAAAATAGCTCCCAGCACCAAAGCTTCTCTGCGCAGGAAGCTTCACAGCAACCCTCTCTTCAACATCCGTAACCCTTCTAGGTAGGGGAGTTCTGGCTCTTCTCATTATCTTATAAGGATAGTGCTTAGGGAACAACTAGGGGAACAAGGTGACAAAGCCTTGTCACCCATGAGCTGCCTGCCCAGCTTGGTGCGATCCCAAGCTGGGGGAAAGGGACATGCTACCAACTAATGAATTATTTAGGTTTAATTTTTGTTAGTTAGAATTAATTAGTTTAAGATGGATTAATCTTCTAATTAATCATGATTAATTAGTCTAAGATGGATTAGGTACTTAATAATCATCTAACTATGATTCTTAATTAATTAGGTTTAGCATTAGTCAATTAGAATTAATTAACTTAAGAGTTTTTGATTAGCTTAAGTGAGATTTGCAAAAATTCCATTTTGTACGTAGGTGTGGATGGTGAGTATTGAACCTTGGACCTCATGGTGAATGGTAAGGCTCTTAACCACTCCTCTAGACTATTTGTTGTGAAGTGGACACTCTTTACTTAAAATGACTCTACCTTTTGATCTTTAACTTAAGCCCTTTAAAGAATTTTTATAAGTTGTTTGTAAATACATATGTGCTAGCTAATTGCTAATATTATCAATAATAATACCACTATATTATATTATATATTTTATATATATATATATATATATATTTTTTTAGAGGTGTTACACCCTCCCCCACTAAAAAGAATTTGGTCCCCAAATTCAATTACATGGGGATAGTTCTATCTAGTAAAAGAAATGCATAATGTCAACAACACTTACAGTCTGAAATAACTCGGGGAATCTCGCTTTTATAGACTCCTCCGTCTCCCAGGTTGCTTCTCGCTCGGAGCATCGATTCCACTGGTTTTTAACATAGGGATCGTCTTGCTCCTGAGAACTCGAACTTCTTGATCAAGAATACGCATCGGTCTTTGCTCGAAGGTAAGATCCCTTTGAATCACCAAACTGGCGTGGTCAATGATGTGAGAAGGATCAGGCACATATTTCTTCAGCATAGAAACATGAAATACATTGTGTACTTCTGAGAGTTGAGGAGGTAGAGCAACCCGATAGGCTACCTCACCCACTCTTTCCAACACCTCAAATGGGCCGATGAATCTTGGTGCAAGTTTTCCTTTAATACCAAATCTCCTGATGCCTCGACTCGGAGATACCTTGAGGAATACATGATCACCAATCTGAAATTCCAAGTCTCTCCTTCTGTTATCAGCATATGATTTCTGTCTGGACTGTGCCATCTTCAACCTTTCTCTGATGAGGTGAATCTTCTTCGTCGATTCCCTTACCATGTTAGGACCAAGAAGTTGTTTTTCACCAATTTCATTCCAGCATATAGGAGATCTACAACTCCTGCCGTACAATGCCTCGAATGGTGCCATCTGAATGCTTGCTTGATAGCTGTTATTGTAGGCAAACTCGGCTAGGGGTAAGTGGTCGTGCCAACTCCCACCGAAGTCTAAAATACATGCCCTTAACATATCTTCAACAACCTGATTTGCTCTTTCAGTCTGACCATCTGTCTGGGGATGGAAAGCAGTACTGAAATTGAGCTTTGTTCCCATAGAATGTTGTAGACTCTTCCAAAAATGAGAGGTGAAGCGGGGATCTCGGTCTGAAACGATCGAGACGGGAACCCCATGCAATCTGACAATCTCCTTCATATATATGGCAGTAAGTACGTCGATTGACCATCGGCTTTTAATTGGTAAAAAATGCGCCGATTTTGTGAGTCGATCGATAATTACCCAAATACCATCATAACCGCTCCTAGACTTGGGCAATCCCACAATAAAGTCCATGCCAATATCTTCCCACTTCCATTTTGGGATATTTAGTGGATGTAACTTTCCGGCGGGCTTTTGATGTTCCGCCTTCACTTGCTGGCATGTGAGGCAACGAGATACAAAATCTGCTACCTCTCTTTTCATGTTTGGCCACCAGAAAGTTCTCTTCAAGTCTTGGTACATCTTAGTAGCTCCAGGATGTATCGTGTATTTTGATCGGTGAGCTTCTTCTAATATTTTCTTCTTCAATTCCGGACAGTCAGGTACACATGTCCGTTCATGAAATAACAATCTGCCATCTGGTGCCATCTTGAAATCAGGCTTCTCTTCTATCTTGCCTTTGATTTCTACCAGTATTGGATCCTCTTCTTGCAGTTTTGTGATTTCCAGCAATAAGTCTGGATGTAGGCTTATATAAGAGAGAATAACACCTGGAACCTTCTCATCTGCATTAATGTCCAGCTCGACAAGTTGTTCTAGCAGCTTCCACTCTTGTATCATACAGTTGGCTAGAATTACTTTAGGCTTCCGACTGAGGGCATCTGCTACTGAGTTACCCTTGCCAGGATGGTATTGGATGTTGAAGTCGAAATCCTTGAGATATTCGAGCCATCGCCTTTGCCGCATATTCAATTCTTTTTGGGAGAATAGATATTTAAGGCTCTTGTGATCGGAGTATACAGTGAATTGCTCTCCATAGAGATAGTGCCTCCAGATCTTTAGAGCAAATACTACCGCGGCTAATTCCAAGTCATGCACTGGGTAGTTCTCCTCATGTTTCTTCAGTTGACGGGAAGCATATGCGATAACTTTCCCATTCTGCATCAACACACAACCGAGGCCAATTCCGGAAGCATCGGTATAAACTTCATATCTTTCTCCTTCTGTCGGTAATGATAGAACTGGAGCAGTGGTTAAGAGATCCTTGAGGGTTTGGAAACTCTTTTCACAATCACTACTCCATTCATATGGTATTTCCTTGCGGGTTAACCTTGTTAGAGGAACCGCAATTTTGGAGAAGTCCTTAATAAAACGCCGGTAATAACCAGCTAAGCCCATGAAGCTTCGCACCTCTGTTGCATTAGAGGGTTGACCCCAGTTCTTCACTGCTACAATCTTTGACGGATCAACAGCGATTCCATCCTTTGAGATAATATGACCCAGAAATGATACTTTCTCCAGCCAAAACTCACATTTGCTGAATTTAGCATATAGCTTGTTGTCTCTTAATATCTGTAGGGCCTTCATGAGGTGTTCTTCATGATCTTCATCAGTCTTTGAGTAGATCAAAATATCATCAATAAAGACCACAATAAATTGGTCTAAATGTGGCCTGAAAATGCTGTTCATTAACTGCATAAAGGCTGCAGGGGCATTTGTTAGTCCGAAAGGCATAACGGTAAATTCGTAATGCCCATACCTGCTTCGGAATGCAGTTTTATGAATGTCTTCTTCCTTGATCCTCAATTGGTGGTAACCAGAACGAAGATCAATCTTGGAAAAGTAAGAAGCTCCAGAAAGTTGATCAAATAGATCATCGATCCTCGGCAGTGGATATTTGTTCTTGATTGTAAGATGGTTCAGCTGCCGATAATCGATACATAGCCTCATCGTTCCATCCTTCTTTTTGACAAATAGCACGGGTGCTCCCCAAGGGGAAGTACTCGGCCTAATGAAGCCTTTCTTCAGTAAATCCATCAGCTGTTCCTTCAGCTCCTTCAATTCAGCAGGCGACATCCGGTAGGGTGCCTTAGATACAGGACCAGCACCAGGAATAATGTCAATAGAGAATGACACATCTCTTTCCGGGGGTAAACCAGGCAGTTCTTCTGGGAATACGTCAGGGAAATCCTGAACCACTCGAATGTCTTCAACTCTTGACTTGTCAGCTTCCGTGGTAGTTACAAATGCCAAGAAAGCCGTACATCCCTTAGTCACCAGTTTACTAGCTCGAAGAGCTGAGATGAGTAGGGATTTATTCCGAGGTTTAATATAAACTAACTCGGGATAACCCACAAAAGTTATCTTGCCATGTCGGCAATCTACCGTGGCTTGGTGGGTTGACAACCAGTCAGCTCCCAAGATAACATCATGTTGATCCATGTCAAGACATATCAAATTAGCAGGTAAATTATTACCGTGCACCTCAACCTCACAATTCGGGTAGTGATGTGTAACATCAGATTTATTCCCAAGAGGTGTAGAAATAATCAAGTCTAACTGTTCTGATTCTCTAGTGAATGATGCAGTAAACTTCTTGGAAGCAAAAGAATGGGTTGCTCCAGTATCAAAGAGAACTTTAGCAGATTTAGAGCAAATATTTAAAATACCTTCCACGATCCCTCCTTCCATTGGTTCCGTTTCTTGCAGAGCTTGGAGACGACCTTGTTTCTTCATCGGACGCTTCTCGTCCTGGTTGGATTGTTCCTTCATCAGGGGGCAGTCGGGAATCCGATGCTCGCGGCTCCCGCATCGAAGACATGCTCCCAGTTTCCTCCAGCATTCTTCAGTCTTGTGACCAGCCTTGTCACAATACTTGCAAATCTCCTTGGAAGGTCCAGTGATTGCTAGAGTCTTGTTGTTGTTAGAGAAGAAGGGCTTGGTAGTTTTCTGAAATTTCTTCTCCTTGGAAGATTCCCCTCCATTAAAAGATCGCTTCTTACCGAATGACGGTTTGAAGCTTCCCGGACTTATAATATGTGCCTTCTTGTCCTTTCCTCGGATCCTATCTGAGAATTCCGTGGCATCCTCTAGCAATTGAGCGCGTCGCACCATTTCTGAGTAGACCTGAATGTCCATTGGTGCTAGCTGAGTAATATACTGGGGTCGTAACCCATTGAGAAATCTTCTCGCCTTCATTTTTTCCGTACACACCAAGTGAGGTGCATAACGGGAAAGTCTGGAGAATAAGGCCTCATATTCGGCCACCTTCTTGGTCCATTGTTTTAACGCGGCAAATTCCGCGGCCTTCTTTTCTTGCACCCGATCGGAGAAATATTTACTGTTGAAATGATCGACGAACTCCGTCCATGTGATATGGTTATCGGGCAAAGTAGCTTCTACGGACTCCCACCAGCTTCGTGCATCTCTCTCCAGTTGGAATGTAGCTAGTAGGACCTTCTCCTCGTCCGTGCATTGCATTATGCGGAAAATCCTCTCGGTCTCCTTTAGCCAATTCTCGGCATCCTCGGGGTCAGACGAACCCGTGAACCTTGGTGGGTTCATGTTACGGAAACTCCGGTGGAGATCTCCCGCTCCACGGTTTGCTCCGCCTTGGGCCACTTGTTGTAGTGCCTCGGTGAGGTTTTGCACGGTGCGCTGCATCTCACGTAATTGTGCTCTTTCTGCAGCCATGATCCTACAAAAGAGTTAAGTATGATAAAGATCAGATTTACTTGTAAGGTCGAAAGTCATTGTAGAACTTAACCCATGGCTCTATCCATCTCACCGGGTAAGGTATATCTATCATTGAACTTGGGTTTTACCTATCCTTAGACTCACGTTTTTACTTAGAATTCAATTTCTAACCGTTTATTTATTTATTTATTTATTCTAGTTCCCTAGGTTTGAAAACCTAGGCTCTGATACCAAGAAAGATCTGTCACGTCCCGAGAGCGGAAGATACCCGAGACACGACGGGTCTTTATATAGAACCAAAGCAAGCTAGGCAATTTTACAAGATCTTCAGAGTGCGACAAAAACTAGAAGATACATTGGACTATTATTATTATTATTACATAACCAAAGTACAACAGTTATTTATCAAACTACCACAATCATTTATTTTGAACATGAAAGGTACAACTGATACAAGCTAAGATCAACTCCACACCCTCGATTACAATGATACTAAAACTACTCTCATCACTCGGCTTCTTCCCCATCGGTGTCCTGTTCGATCGCTATGCTCCCTGAAAACGTTAAAAAGTCATAGCATGAGCGAAAAACGCCCAGTAGGATTTACATCTCAATTCTCAGCAGAATTTAAGTGAATTACACATTACATTAATGAAAGGATGTATGCATGCCGACAAATAACATCAAGAAATGACCGGAATTCACAAGGAATTTAACTGAAGAGTAAAGATTAAGAACTCAATTTCATAGGGAATTAATAAGTGATATCAACAACAAATACTGGAATAGCAAGTAATATCTGAATAGCAATCATTGTAAACAAGTAAATTCAATCACATGGAATTGGCTATATATATAACATTTCAAATTATCATTGCCCATTCGGGCTAAACAAGTCAAGTATTGCCCTTGCGGGCCACGCAAGTCAAGTGAAAGAGCAGTGGAATGTCTAAATCCTGCATGTAGGTTCGGTGCAATGCTAGACACCGCAAGCAAGAGATCTTCCCTCGGGTTTTGGGCGCTCCCCCCAGGACCAGACCAGGCCCTTATTTGCCAGCATTATTTAGTCATTTATTTTTGACACCCACTCATGTATAATAAGTATAGCCAATAAAGAATTCAAGGTTTGACCGGTATTCAGTATAAGGCAGATTTGGAATCCAAAGATACAGATACGTAAAACATTGCTAAGGACTAATGCATGCATTACTAAAGGATTAATTTCAAGTCTACGCATAACTGACAGAAGAGACACCTTGGTCAGGGGTGCTGGTAATCGAATGGTAACACCTTTAAATATAGAGGAAGTAATTGTGATTTATTAATGCAATTAATAAAATTTTAATGTAAGTTTGAACAATAGTATGTGGCGTTGTTATACCATAAGTTTTTCCTAAGGGGAAGGTTACTGGTGTTCCAGTCCAATGTCCTTCCTGGACGGAAGTTCATTTTCTTTGTGTAAAGTTAACAGATAGTTAATGGCACTTAATAATATTTACAAGATATTAAAATTATAATTCCAAGGCATTAAAATTTCTAGAGTGATAGTACATAATTTTTGGGGTGTTAATACATTATTATTATTAGCAACACTATCCTAAGATTACACCACTAATATACTTAAGGAGATATACTGTACTTAATTAACATGTTATCAAAGATACTAAAAATATTATGCCATACAAATTCGTAAAAATATTAATTAAATTGCTAAGAATATGTTGATCAATTTTGTATTCTATGCCAATTGCTAATACAATTATTATCATGAGCTAACCAGTTAATTACACCTGACTTAAAATTTACTATTCATTCAGAAAAATACTATTCATCAAAAATTTGACTAGCTGATAAAAAAATAGCAAATGGTATATCGAAATTTTGTATAACAATTTGTCTTCTGGAACTTTTTATAGAAAAATTTACATTTAGATCTAGGCTCGTTTTGAAGTGATTTTAATAGGAACTGATTACACTAAGTTTAACAAATTAATTACAGGTTAACAGATTTTGGCAGATCGGCTAACATGATTATAATAGATTAATGGTTTAACAGTTTAAACAGTAACACTTTTAACGTTTAACAGATGAAATGTTTAATGTTAACTATCAGTTTAACATATTAAACGTTTAAAGTTCTATATTATGTAACAGTTTAAGGTTAACTGATAGTACAGATTAACATTAACTGATTACACTAAGTTTAACAGATTAACGATTTAACAGTTTAAACCGTAACACTTCTAATAGGTTGGCAGGTTAGCGACAATGAGTCTAACAGGTTAACAGTTTAAACAATAGTGCTTCTAATAGTAACAGTAAATGGTGAAAAGTAAAAATTTTGACTATCATATAAAAATTCAGAAAAATAGTAATTAATTAGTAAACACGATGGTAAACACAATTGTCTTCTGAGCCTGACCCTAATAAAATCATTTACCTAACTTAATCGGTGAATTAATCCTGACTTAAAATGCGGAAAACACTATTCACGTGATAATTAGACTACTTGGAAAAATCTATAAAAATCACATTTGATAGAGCACATTTTTATAAGCAACTTTATCTTCTTCGACCAAGCCATTAAAAATCACTAAATGAGCATTTAGGGGGTTTTAATGATATTTTAAGCTAAACTTTGTGGGATTAAAGTTGATTAAACTATAACTCAGTACAATTAAACTAAACTATACATGCTGTAAGGTTTTACTATACCTTGAACATACTGTGAACATATAACTTTAACATATATAATATATAATGACTAAACTGTTAATACGGTATGTGTGTATTGTCTCACAGAATATAATTACACTGTGAATATGTATTAGTCTACCCCATTGTTGCTTCCAGCAAGGGTTTTGTCCCCTTTATATCATTTCTAATATCATTTATACATAACTAATAGTTATTTAACAGTCAACTATCTATATACTCTAACTTTATACACTGTAAACCGTTAAATACATTGTATAGTAGTTATTAGTTCACTAATGTTAATTATGCATGACTAAATTAAATCAATTATATATATTTTTATATACATAGCAGGGTTAAAAGATTTTTATCTTTTTGTTTTGAAAGGATCTGGAAGCAAAATTTTAAGAGTATACGTTTTCCATTTTTGTGGATTTTTCCATATAATTATTTTAAAATTTTCATCAGTCAAAATTTGAGCACGGGTCGACCCAGGGTCGACTCGGTTGTCATGTATTTCCAGCAGCAAGGGTCGACCCCTGGTCGACCCCTTGTTGCTTCTAGTTTCCAACAAGGGTTTTCAGCAGGGAGTCTTAAATGTATTTGGCTGGCTCACTAGAGTACTAGTATAATCTTAACTGTCAGGGGCTTACGGACAAGCTTTACTAATAGTGTATATATCTTTTAACAGGGTGTTTTTCATGTATATGGCTCACTAGATTAACTATCATATTAATAACGACACTACCAAATTAGCTAGTTTAATTAACATGGTACAAGTAACATGCTTTATTAATAGGTGCATAACCTTATCTAACAAGGTTAATCGACATGATGAGCAGGTTTGTCATTAACAAAGTTAACTAAAATATTTTCTCAACAAAACTTATGAACATGTTTTAATTAAATTTGGTGCATGCATGTGGAAACAATTGTGGAGATGAAGATATGCTAATTATTATTTTGCAAGGGAATTGAGAACACCTACCTCTTAAGATGAAGACCAAAAGAATAATGAAATAAAAATAGCTCCCAGCACCAAAGCTTCTCTGCGCAGGAAGCTTCACAGCAACCCTCTCTTCAACATCCGTAACCCTTCTAGGTAGGGGAGTTCTGGCTCTTCTCATTATCTTATAAGGATAGTGCTTAGGGAACAACTAGGGGAACAAGGTGACAAAGCCTTGTCACCCATGAGCTGCCTGCCCAGCTTGGTGCGATCCCAAGCTGGGGGAAAGGGACATGCTACCAACTAATGAATTATTTAGGTTTAATTTTTGTTAGTTAGAATTAATTAGTTTAAGATGGATTAATCTTCTAATTAATCATGATTAATTAGTCTAAGATGGATTAGGTACTTAATAATCATCTAACTATGATTCTTAATTAATTAGATTTAGCATTAGTCAATTAGAATTAATTAACTTAAGAGTTTTTGATTAGCTTAAGTGAGATTTTGCAAAAATTCCATTTTGTACGTAGGTGTGGATGGTGAGTATTGAACCTTGGACCTCATGGTGAATGGTAAGGCTCTTAACCACTCCTCTAGACTATTTGTTGTGAAGTGGACACTCTTTACTTAAAATGACTCTACCTTTTGATCTTTAACTTAAGCCCTTTAAAGAATTTTTATAAGTTGTTTGTAAATACATATGTGCTAGCTAATTGCTAATATTATCAATAATAATACCACTATATTATATTATATATTATATATATATATATATATATATATATTTTTTTAGAGGTGTTACAGTGGCCACGCTCAGACCATTTTCTGGGCTTAGCAGCCCTTGGGGGATCGTTTTGTTATGATAGCGGCCTTGGCTAGACTGTTTTTATAGCTTAGCGGTCCTTTATTGACCGTTTCACATTCAAGCCTTCCGAAAATTTTTGTTTTCATGGTTTTGATATGTGTGAGCCACTCTAGCCTATCCAGGCTATTGCACCTCGAGTTTTGACCTATTGTTAGGTCTATTGGTGACATTTATCCACTCTAAAGTCATTCCTTTGAATGACTATTCCTCTTGATTAATGACCTTATTGTTTGGAATCTCAAGAAAATCAATATTCTTACACATTTTACCTTGATTCCA
This sequence comes from Amorphophallus konjac, assembly GCA_022559845.1. Classification (NCBI taxonomy): domain Eukaryota; kingdom Viridiplantae; phylum Streptophyta; class Magnoliopsida; order Alismatales; family Araceae; genus Amorphophallus; species Amorphophallus konjac. The sequence continues at coordinate 178,921,497 of CM040121.1, forward strand.
TGAGCTTGATCTTGGAACTCTTGGCCATTATTATTTGTGGATGTCTAGATTTCGTGGGATCTATGATCCAAACAAATCAATGCCAAGGCAATCATATTAAGGGCCTAGTCTGATCCTGGGAGGAGCACCCGAAATGTACTTGTACCCCGGGGAGGTAAAATGACTAGGTGTGGCATTGTCACCGAGTACTATCTAGTGTGAGTCTACGACATTCCACATTCTCGTGAACCTTGCTATTCATGCTTGAAAGTGTGAAGTACTTGCTTGCGTGACATGACTCGACTCGACTTGACTTGACTTGAAATGACTATTTATTGGGAAGTTCTTGTTAATGATGCTTGATATCTCGACTTGCAATATTCCTTTCCATCTATCTATCGATTATCTTCTGATCTTGTTGGTTACTTAGTTTGCTTATTTGAGTTTCTCGCATTATTCATGCATTCATAAAATGGTTCATTACTTAAATGTGCCTGAGGATAGAGTGTAATTCCTACTGAGCTTCTCGCTCACTCCCTACTTTAACATTTTTCAGGTAACGCAGTAGAAGGAACGGTTGCAACTGGGAACAGGTCAGCATGATTGAGTGAACTTGGAACTTAGAGACTAGAGTCTTTTTATTTCTTGAGTCTAGCTGAGTGTAGTGAGTCTTGTTATTCTCTTTTCCTTATTTTCTTTTATTGAGTCTATTATTATAACAATGGAGTCAGATTGTAAACTTAAATTCTCAATATCAATAAAATCATATTTTTCTCAAATTAATGGCCTCTATATATCTTTGCTATTATTCTTCATTTGTTATTGCGTTACTCTGATTAACCTGACTATTTCGCTGCCACGTTCCGAGCAATGCTTCCCGCTGCTATCGGTTCGGGGCGTGACATGTCTCCAAGCAAATGCAGCCATCAAGGCCTCCTTCATTTATTATATATTTTTTTGGAAGACCCAACCTCAGAGAGATGGCATCTCAGATGTAGTAGGCAAAATTTCATTCGCCCTCCTTTTTGCTCATTCATTTCATCATCATTTCTCTCTTTTTTTTTAGGTGCCTACCCCCATAACAAGCCACTTTATTTCCCTTTTTCTATTTTTTATATTTGTAAAATATTTGCATTCAAGCTATGGGGTGATGCTAAATGCTGGCCTCAGCCAAAACTATAAGGGGCAGTTGGGCCAGTGATGCTGCGTGGGGCTGCTCTTTTGAAGACGGGTATTTGATGAGGGCACGGTGGGTCCACCTTGTACTCACCCAACTGAAGTTCACCCTTTTGGATCAGGCCTTCAATAATGTCCTTGAACACATAACAATCCTCAATAGGATGCCCCAACATTTGGTTATAAGGATAGAAGCGTGGATCGTCTTTTCTTACAGAATTTCCTAGTTTCTTCGGCTCCGAGAGTACCACTTTACCATATTCATGGGCCCACTTAAAAAGAGCCATAGTCTTATTCTTTGGAAAGGAGTATAGTTTCATCATTTTACCCCTTAATGAGGACCCTTGTTTTGCCGACTCGGATGAATAAAGGCTAGCTACCTGTTTCATTTCCTTCTTCTATCGCTCGAAGGCTTCAAAATTTGAAGCGTGAATTTCTTCTTTCACCGGGTACTTACCGGTTGGTTTATTCTTATGGCTTGAGGCTGTAGAAGTCGAGCAAAGCTTGGCCAAAATTACTTCGACATTGGCCACGATGTCACTTAACTGTTCAAAGGTTGTGACTTCAATGCCAATGACCCATCGTAGAATTTCTATTCTTAAATTTTCTTTGCAGGTTTGAATAGAGTCCCCGTAACTTGGTGGATGCCGATACCTTTCACGGAGATTCCTCCACCTTCTTATGTAGTCCAAGGCGGACTCATTATCTTTTTGTTTGATTGCTTGTAGTTTGGACTCAGTGATTTCTTCTTTGGCCATATTCATTGTTCATTCTGCCCTTGGCTTGTTTATTATCGCCAGACTCGCTGAGCTTGGGTATAAGACAGTTGGCTGTATATGCGGCCCCATTGGCACCATCATATGAGACGCTTTGATTGCCCCCTAACACGCCTGGGGGATGGATATTGGAGTGGCTGAGGGGGAATGCCCCCTGTATATTCAGGCGTTAGTCGCAGCATGGCTGGCCATGTTGGGGCTTTAGGTGAGCTAGCACAAGCTTGTACCGCTTCAAGTAGATGTCCTGCAGATTGAGGCATGTATGGACTTACATTCATTTCATTTAGTTGCCTCTGCAGCATTTCAATCTCTTGATGTTTCTGGTGCAGTAACGCCATTAAGGCGGGGTCTCGCCAGGAGGGGCCGGGAGTGCTACTGCCTTCCGCCTCCGGTTTGCACGAGATGAATGGCTTCTTGCCATCATTACCAGCTGCAGGTAGCTCCTTCAAGATGAACTCCTTGTATTTTATGCCTCCGGGTGTAGGAGGAATGTGGTGTTGAACCCCCTTATTAGCTGACGGGCGTTGTTTTGACATTTTCTTGGACCCAATAGATGAATGGGAGGAGGAAGCTTCAGCCTGAATTATTCCCTTTGGCATGAAGTAGATTTCTTCATCTTCCTCATCATCGATTTGTGCCCCGCCAGACGAGGGTGACAATGTGTTGCAGGAGAGAGCCATATATCTCCTTTCAGCCTTTGTGTGCTTCTTTTTCTTCCCCTCTATGGTTGGCATCTGCCCCCACACACTACAAGAAAAATGGGAAATACTGACGTAATTTTCCGACGGCAATATAACCGTTGGAAAGACGTTAGAACTATTATAACTTTCCAATGGAAGATATTCTATCGCAAAACCGTTGGTAAATACGGACTGATTTTTGACCTATTATTTCGGGCGAAAATCTGTCTCTAAAAAGAGACAACTTTGAGACAATTTAAATTTCCTCGTAATTACATTGGTAATTACCCACTAATTTTTGACAACAAAATTTTCGTCACTAATATTTACATATATTTAAGTAATAATTATCATATATGAACAGAAATATGTGTGTAAATTCTGACTTATTTCTGACTGAATAAGATTTTATCGGAAACACCTGGAATAGCTTATGTTTAATCGTAATATGTATATGTAATAAATAACAAAAATAAATATAAATATATCAATAGTTTAGCTAGATAATATTCGAATTCGAATCCGTATTAATTAGCGGACAATATTCTAAATCGTATTTATTATTTCGGATACGGATAATATTAGAATTTGAATCGGACCGGATACGGATATTATAATATTAGTTTCATAAAATATCCGTTCGTAATAATATATATCATATAATCTATTTTTATGTAAATAATATATTATAAAATATAAAATATAAAAAATATGATAAGATGGAAGATTGTTACACTTCTCGAAATTATAATAATTTCCCCATTTTAACTGTTTGACTTCTAAAATTAAAACCAGCTGTAGTGAGACCCTTCGTCTTTAAAAACCTCAACTCATGAGTAGTTGGCATAAGTTGGGAGAGACCCTTCGTCTTCCACCGACTTTAGGTCTTCCACCGATTTTAGTAAACAAATATGAATACTTTACCAGCAACATGAGTACCGGACAACAGGACTGCAGGAGGGAGAGACGTGTGCCAGGAGCCACAATTTTTTCTGTTTGTTAATGTCTCTCTCTCTCTCTGTCTCTCTCTCTCTCTCTCTTTCATTTGTCACCACTACAACTATTTTTCATGTTTAGACACTCATTTGTTACCCTTAGAAGCTATTTGTCACCCTTAGGACCCATTTGTTACCCTTAGAAGCATTTGTCACCCTTACGACCTATTTGTCACCCTTACGGCGTATTTCTTACCCTTAGAAGCCATTTGTTTTCCCCCCATCCCTTACTTTTCCCCCCTAGCCGTAGACCATCGCCACCTTGTCCCAGTGTGCCCACGGGTGCCCTGCGCACCCTCCCTCTCCTCCGCGAACCAGCACCACCGTGAGTGCCGGCCAGCCCACAGTCGCGCTCCCCCTTGCAGCCACTCCGATAGAGCATCGCTGCCCCTCCAGTGCTGTGCCGTGGCAGCCGACCGCTGTTCTAGTGAGACCCGCCCACCAGCTGCCGTCCAGCACCGCTACAGTCGTTGTCCTCGATCGCCCATCGCCATTCTGCCACCGCCGCCTGTGTAGGGCCTCTATAACATCACATCCAAGGTGTCACTGCCATGGTTTAATCCCTCATGTCATGATTCCTAATTTCATCTCTCAGTTCACATGTTGGATGTATTTTTATTTTGTTTAATATAATTTTTTAGGATGTACAAAAGTGAAAAATAGTCAATTTTTAAGAGAGATGCTGTCGAAATTTTTTAGAATACTCGCTCCATTCAAACCATAATTTTGAAATAAGCTCTTTTCTGAAGCAGGTATCATGATCTCTCTCTTCTGGAGAATCATCAGCGACCAGCCTGTATGTGTAAACCTTCTTGGTCTGTCCTAGTCTAAAAGCAGGACTAATGGCTTGGCGAGATGCCAAAGCTATTGTTCGTGCTTTTAGACCAGGATAGATGATGAAGGTTTACACATACAGGCTGGTCAATGCTGATTCTCCAGAAGAGAGAGATCATGATACCGGCTTCAGAAAAGAGCTTCTTTCAATATTGTGATTTGAATGTAGCGACTATTCTAAAAAAATGGTGTCTCAGAAGATTCTAGTGCCGAAACTTTTCAATCAGACGAGGGTGACACTGCATATTTGGCTGCTTCTAATCTTTGTCTGATCGAATCTGCCGAGCCACTTCGGTTGTGTATAGAGGACGAAGTGGAAGAAGTTGATCCAACTGAGCTGAATGAAGCAATTGTTGGGCAGGAGGAGTCGTCTGAGAGAGGGGATTCTTCTGCAACTGGTGATGCTGGAGAATGATCCAATGGATATCTGTTGATTTGTAATTGTAATTGTAAAAAATGACACATTTGAATTAATGTAATTATAAATTTTTTTATTCATTGAGTTATATGTTGTATGGATTTTATCGGGGGATGTGTATTTTATGTTGAGTTGTGTAGGTCGTGTGTATAATTGTAGTTTTAAAAGGTGATAAATGGATAACAGAAGTAAAAAATATGTTTTGAAGTGAAACAAAGGCGATGGCTAGCGAGCGATAATGTCACGCCCCGAGCGCGGAAGATACCCGGAGATGCGTAACGAGTTTATATCAATCATGTCAATCAGAGTATTAGTGTATTCGACACCAAAATCAGAGATGCGCAAGAGTAAAGATAACCCAGTCCTTTATTCCTTCATAAGAATATGTCTATTACAAACCTTTGAAGTTCTAACTAAAATAAAGGAAAAATACAAAGCTTGACTCAAGAAAATATGAAAAAGACTAGATAACACGGAAGAAGCTCTATCTCTTTCACTCTTGATTTTCCCCATCCGTTTGAGTTCCCTCATCGTCGGACTTACCTGAAAAGTAGGGAAACACTAAGTGAGCGAACGCTCAGTAGGAAATTATATCTCAAGAACTAGCAATGGGTTTAAGTAATTACATCTCTCATGAATGCACTATAGCTATGCATGCTCGCATAAGACGACAAGATAGAGAGAGTGTATAACAATAAGATAGTGACGAGAACTAGTCATGAACTTTCAAGAACTTATATCAAAAGATATCAAGATATTCAAGCAAGTGTATTCATCATGTCATATTGGAATTTGGCTATCACGTTCAAGCACGCAAGTATGCAATTACCCCTTTTTCGGGTCACGCAAGTCATGTAATATCAAGTCAAGTACAAGTACAAGATTTGTGGAATGTTCAATCAAGCTAGTCATGCACTTCGGTATAATGCCAATACCGTGATCAATCAACTCCCATGGGCACAAGTACTTTCGGGTGCTCCTCCCAGGACCAGATCGGGCCCTATATGCGCAGACATTAATCATGTATTTTAACATCCACTTTTGTGTATAGTTAATATGGAATTTCAAGAATAAACCTTTATAGACATGTAGGATAGACTTTGATAGAATATAGTCAGAAATATGGAACTTGACATAGACAGATGATAATAACGGTACAATCACGATTATCGATAAAACTAGGTGGAATTGGTTCCCTAACTTGGGTACCAAGATCAATAAGTGTCCATATGGATGGTCACCCATTTAATATAGAATTGAGGTCCACAAGAACATCATGTTTAATATATAATTGGGGTCTACAAGAACATCATAACAATGTTGATATAGAATTGGGGTTTACAAGAATAGCATCAAATGGCATGATAACCTCATCCCATTAAGAAAATTCTCATGATACACACTTTGCATAACATGAGGGCGGGTATACCATGTTTCTATAGAGTGACATGGCAAAATAGTGTAATGGGTTTTTATGGTATAACCAGCTCTGTCGGCCTTGAAGGAATCCAAGGCTGCGAGGAGACTTACGGAGGTCTCTATGACTAACTCGCTAGTCCAAAGGAACGGAATGTCCAATGGAGAGCTTGTATGTCAATGAGAATTGAGGGTAGTGCGATAAAAACATCATGAAACATGGGACTATATTCACGGAGTGGAAATATAGTGCCGATATAGATATATATATATATATATATATATATATATATATATATATATATATATATATATATATATAAAACCCTTCGGTTGACAGTAATCAGTGTAAAACAGTAATACAGAAAATAGCGACTTAAGCTAAGTCATTAATTATCCAATTAACGCCTTACTCAGGGGCGTTTATTCACAATTTGACGACTTATTCATTAGTCGTCCCTTCAATATTTCCATTCTACAGAAAATCAATATTCTAGAATTTTAACAAAAACGCGTCCTAGACAGGGGCGTTACTTTTCAATTAGCGCCCTGGTCTGGGGCGTCAGTTCAATAAGAGACGACCTTGTGCAGGTCGTTAATTCAAGAATTTACCAATTTTCAGATAATAAAATTTCAGGAGAAAGGGTACATGGTCATGACAGGAAAAATAGCAGGATTTCACAGGTATACTCATGCAATATATTAGATTCATGGTTACATAGATATTAAATTTTAAATGTGGGTATTTATTAATTACATGTAATTGACGACTTCTGGGCAGGGCGTCAAAACAATAAGTAGCGCCCTAGTGTGGGTCGCTTCTTTAAATTAGCGCCCTTGTCAAGGGCGTTTCTTTTTAAAATTACATGGAAAACATTTGAAACCATATATGCATGTATGACAGAAGGTATTACTAGCAACTGGAGTTAGTTTGGGCTACGTTCTTGAGAAAACCTACCTTATGAAGATTAAACTGATGAACGGATGAAGGTTTGGAGAAGAAAACGATGCTCTGTTCGTAACAGAGATAACTTGAAGTCCTTGGTCAGCTGAACGTAGGTTCCCCACCGATACAGAAGATTTGCCGTCTGTTCAGCAAGGAGGAAGGAGAGGAAGACAACAGTCTTCACGTCCTTCCTGCAGGGAGAATATGGACGAGGTACTCGTTCTTCAGTCAAAAGGATGATCGTCTTCACAACACAGACAGCCTGTATAGGAAGATGAGGAAAAAAGAACATCAACGTTCTTTCAACACACACAACCAGAAATAAAGAGGAAGAACATTACCTGTTCTTCACGTCGATAACAACAGCAGCAGATCGCCAAATAGCGATCAAGGGTTGATTTAGGAGGGTATTTATAGGGTTTTTAGAATCCTAATAGGGTTAGAGTTATATTGGAAGTAATACTTCCATGATAGAGTCCTTACCATATTCTACCTTCGACGTAGTTATCCATAACTTGCCCTGGATAGACTCTTGGGTCGAACGAAACTTGAACTGAATTAGCGTTTTAAGCGAGGGCGTTAATTTAAATTGACGCCTTGTCAATCGTCATTTCTTATGTAAAACGCGCCCATGTAGAGGGCGTCACTTATACTTGCCCTTTATTTATTTTCGGTCGTTTGGGAATTGATGCCCTTTGGTGTTGGCGTCCTTTTTAGAATTAACGCCCTATGTAAGGGCGTTTCTTTTCGGAGTCGTGCCTTGACCAAAGGCGTTATTTTTTCTTGATTAATGATTTTACCCATTTAGGCTCTTTGTCATCTATTTACTTATCTTTTATTTTAATTTGATTTATTTTAAAAATCTTATTTTTATCAGGGTTGCTACACCCTCCCCCACTTAAAAGAATTTGGTCCCCAAATTCCATAGTATATATAAGCGGAGAGTGTCGAGTATATACCTTAAAATAATTCTGGAAATCGCTTCCTCATGGATTCCTCGGTCTCCCATGTAGCTTCATGTTCGGAGTTCTTATTCCATTGTACCTTAAGTATGGGAATAACCTTATTCCTTAGAGTACGTACTTCACGATCTAGTGTCTTTATGGGCTTCTATTCATATGTGAGATCATTCTGGATAACTAAGTCTTCATGTTCAATAATATGTGATGGATCGTGTACATATTTCTTCAACATAGATATGTGGAACACATTATGAACATCGGACAATTGAGGAGGCAATGCGATAAGCAACCTCGCCAACCCGTTCCAATATCTCAAAGGGTCCGATGAATCTTGGTGTAAGCTTGCATTTAACACCAAATCTCCGTATGCCACGTCCAGGCGATATCTTGAGAAATACATGATCTCCAACTTGGAATTCAAGATCTCTCCTTCTTGTATCGGCATAAGCCTTTTGCCTAGACTGAGCAACTTGCAATCTTTCTCTAATCGATTGTATCTTCTCAGTAGTATCCCTTACCATATCTAGTCCTAATAGTTGTTTCTCTCCAACTTCGTCCCAGCATAAGGGTGATCGGCAACTCCTTCCGTATAAGGCTTCGAAAGGTGCCATTTGTATACTTGTCTGGTAACTATTATTGTATGTAAATTCCACCAACGGCAAGTGATCATGCCAGCTTCCATCGAAATCAATGATGCAAGCTCTGAGCATATCTTCAACCACCTGATTAGTTCTCTCGGTCTGACCATCCGTTTGAGGATGAAAAGCTGTACTAAAGTTAAGCCTTGTTCCCAACGAATGTTGTAGTCCCTTCTAAAAATGAGAAGTAAAACGAGGATCTCTGTCCGACACGATTGAGATAGGAATACCGTGTAATCTGACTATGTCCTTGATGTATAATGCAGCCAACACATCAACTGACCATCGGCTCTTGATTGGCAAGAAATGCGCCGATTTAGTCAATCGGTCAATAATAACCCATATTCCATCATGTCCTCCTTTTGATTTAGATAAACCCATGATGAAATCCATACCAATATTCTCCCACTTCCATTTAGGGATATCTAGATGATGTAGTTTTCCAGCAGGCTTTTGGTGTTCCGCCTTGACCTGTTGGCAAGTGAGACAACGTGATACATAGTCTGCTATTTCCCTTTTCATGTTGGGCCACCAAAAATTTCTTTTCACATCCTGGTACATTTTGGTAGATCCAGGATGAATCGTGTACCTTGATCTATGAGCTTCATCTAAGATCTTCTTCTTTAACTCGGGACAATCCGGTATGCAAATTCTGTTTTGGAATAACAACCTTCTATCTGATGCTAATTGGAAATCAGATTGTCCTTCTAGTTTGCCCTTGATTTCCACTAATATTGGGTCATCCTCCTGAAGTGCTTGTATTTCAGTTAATAGGTCCGGCTGAATGCTTATATGAGACAATGTGACACATTTGAAGTTCGTGTCCATGCTTATATTGAGCTTGGAAAATTGCTCCAGCAACTTCCATTCTTGAATCATACAATTGACTAACAGTGTTCTCGGCTTTCGACTAAGGGCATCTGCTACATGATTACCCTTTCCAGGGTGATATTGTATATTGAAGTCGAAGTTCTTAAGATATTCTAGCCAACGCCGTTGCCTCATATTTAGTTCCTTTTGAGAGTAAAGATACTTGAGACTCTTGTGATCGGAGTATACAGTAAACTGCACTCCATATAGATAATGTCTCCAGATCTTTAGTGTAAATACTACCGCGGCTAATTCTAAGTCATGGACGGGGTAGTTCTCTTCATGCTTCTTTAATTGACGAGAAGAGTAAGCTATAACCTTTCCTTGTTGCATTAGAACACATCCGAGGCCAATGCCAGAAGCATCAGTGTATACCTCGAATTTCTCTCCTTCCATTGGTAAAGCTAAGACAGGAGCTGTAGTAAGATGATCCTTGAGAGTTTGGAAGCTTCTTTCACATTCCTCACTCCATTCGTAACGGGTCTCTTTGCAAGTTAACCTCGTAAGTGGTACGACGATCTTAGAGAAATCTTTGATGAATCGCCTGTAATAGCCCGCAAGACCTAAGAAACTTCGGATCTCGCTAGCATTGGTTGGTCTTTCCCAATTTCTTACTGCTTCAACTTTTGATGGATCTACTGATAAGCCATTCTTTGATATAACATGCCCGAGAAAAGTCACTTCTTTAAGCCAGAATTCACACTTGCTGAGTTTTGCATATAATTGGTTTGTCCTCAATATTTGTAATGCAATCCTTAAATGCTCCTTATGCTCTTCCTTGGTCTCGGAATAAATCAATATATCATCAATAAAGACCACCACGAATTGATCCAAATAAGGCCTGAATATACTATTCATTAACTACATAAAGGCAGCAGGGGCATTCGTTAGTCCGAAAGGCATAACAACAAATTCATAATGGCCATACCTGCTTCTGAATGCAGTCTTTTGAATGTCCTCATCCTTGATTCTTAACTGATGATATCCCGACCTAAGATCAATTTTGGAAAAGTACTTGGATCCTGAAATTTGATCAAACAACTCATCGATTCTCGGCAGTGGATACTTGTTCTTGATAGTGAGATGATTCAATTGTCGATAGTCGATGCATAACCTCATGGATCCATCCTTCTTCTTTACAAATAATACAGGCGCTCCCCATGGGGAAGTACTTGGTCTTATGAATCCTTTCTTAATGAGTTCCATCAATTGCTCCTTTAACTCCTTGAGTTCAGTAGGTGACATTCTATACGGTGCCTTAGAAACTGGACCCGCACCAGGAACTAAATCGATGGTGAAGGCCACTTCTCTTTGTGGGGGCAATCCAGGCAAATCTTCCAGAAATACGTCCGGAAATTCTTGTACCACCGGAATGTCTTCTATCTTAGTTTCCTTAACCTCCTTAATCGTGACGAATGCAAGGAAAGATACATATCCTTTCCTGATGAGCTTGCTAGCTCGGAGAGTCGAAATAAGAGGGGTTTTGCTTCGCCTCTTGGGGCTAGTAAAGATCAGTTCTGGAAATTCCTCGAAAGTAACCTTGTTATTGCGGCAATCGACCATTGCCTGATATTTAGATAACCAATCCGCTCCTAGTATGACATCATACTCCTTTAGATCTAAACATATAAGATCAATAGGGAGATTCTTACCATGAACCAATACTTCACAGTTCTGGTAATGGTGTGTAATATCAGTCTCGTTTCCTAGAGGAGTATACAAGACTAATTTTATCCATTCCGGTTCTAGGGGTAACAGATCAGCGAACTTCTTGGAAACAATTGAATGTGAAGCACCAGTATCAATTAAGACATATGCAGACTTGGAACAAACTTTCAATGTACCTTCTACTAGTCCGCCTTCTTCTTCTTGTTCGGTCTCCTTAATTGCGTGAAGACGAGCATTCTTGGTTACTGGGCGCTTCCCCTCCCTGGCTTGATCATTAAGTAATGGGCAATCGGGAATTCGATGTTCGCGACTCCCACAGCGGAGACATGCTCCTAGTTTCCTCCAGCATTCTTCTGCTCTATGGCCCGCCTTGTCACAATGCTTGCACACTATATTTGATAGGGTAGTGGTGATGGAGAAGGGCTTGGTCTTCTTAAACTTCTGATCTTGTGAGGAAGTACCTCCATTGCTAGGCCTCTTCTTGAAGTTGGGTTTAAAGGAACCCGAACTTGTGACTTTTTCTTACTTGTCCTTCCCACGGATTCTATCAGATAGTTCCATGGCGTCTTCTAATAGCTGAGCTCGGCGCACAATTTCCGAGTAGACCTGGATATCCATTGGCACCAGCTATGTGATATACTAGGGCCTGAGCCCATTTAGGAACCTCCTAGCTTTCATCTTCTCGGTGCTAACTAAGTGCTTAGCATACCAAGATAATCTAGAAAATTGGGCCTCGCACTCGGCCACTGACAAAGATCGTTGCTTCAGTGCAGCGAATTCTGCGGCTTTCTTCTCCTGGACTCGGTCTGAAAAATATTTAGCGTTGAAATGTTCAACGAATTCTTCCCAAGTAACTTGGTCTTGATTTAAAGTAGCTTCTATTGATTTCCACCAGCATCGGGCATCCCTTTCCAACTGAAAGGTAGCTAATAAGACTTTATCTTGATCCGTGCACTGCATAACACGGAATATACGTTCTGTCTCCCTGATCCAGTGCTCTGCGTCATCCGGATCAGTAGAACCCGTGAATTTAGGCGGGTTCATGTTTTTAAAGACTTGGTGGAGACTCCCTGCTCGTTGTGCTCCTCCTTGTGCTACCTGTTGTAGCACCTGAGTCATGCCTTGAAGTGTACGCTGCATGTTGCGCCACTGAGCACGTTCGGCAGCCATTATCCTACAATTACAATAACTATATTAGTATATACTCGCGTTAAGGGCTTTTAAGTTAACTCAACCCTTGGTTCAACCCAATCTCACTGGTTAAATGTTTGAACCTATCCTTGGACTTGGGTTTTCCTAGGAATTGAATACCCTAAGCTCTGATACCACAAAAACTATCACGCCCCGAGCGCGGAAGATACCCGGAGATGCGTAACGAGTTTATATCAATCATGTCAATCAGAGTATTAGTGTATTCGACACCAAAATCAGAGATGCGCAAGAGTAAAGATAACCCAGTCCTTTATTCCTTCATAAGAATATGTCTATTACAAACCTTTGAAGTACTAACTAAAATAAAAGAAAAATACAAAGCTTGACTCAAGAAAATATGAAAAAGACTAGATAACACGAAAGAAGCTCTATCTCTTTCACTCTTGATTTTCCCCATCCGTTTGAGTGCCCTCATCGTCGGACTTACCTGAAAAGTAGGGAACCACTAAGTGAGCGAACGCTCAGTAGGAAATTATATCTCAAGAACTAGCAATGGGTTTAAGTAATTACATCTCTCATGAATGCACTATAGCTATGCATGCTCGCATAAGACGACAAGATAGAGAGAGTGTATAACAATAAGATAGCGACGAGAACTAGTCATGAACTTTCAAGAACTTATATCAAAAGATATCAAGATATTCAAGCAAGTGTATTCATCATGTCATATTGGAATTTGGCTATCACGTTCAAGCACGCAAGTATGCAATTACCCCTTTTTCGGGTCACGCAAGTCATGTAATATCAAGTCAAGTACAAGTACAAGATTTGTGGAATGTTTAATCAAGCTAGTCATGCACTTCGGTATAATGCCAATACCGTGATCAATCAACTCCCATGGGCACAAGTACTTTCGGATGCTCCTCCTAGGACCAGATCGGGTCCTATATGCGCAGGCATTAATCATGTATTTTAACATCCAGTTTTGTGTATAGCCAATATGGAATTTCAAGAATAAAGCTTTATAGACATGTAGGATAGACTTTGATAGAATAGAGTCAAAAATATGGAACTTGACATAGACAGACGATAATAACAGTACAATCACGATTATCGATAAAACTAGGTGGAATTGGTTCCCTAACTTGGGTACCAAGATCAATAAGTGTCCATATGGATGGTCACCCATTTAATATAGAATTGAGGTCCACAAGAACATCATGTTTAATATAGAATTGGGGTCTACAAGAACATCATAACAATGTTGATATAGAATTGGGGTTTACAAGAATAGCATCAAATGGCATGATAACCTCATCCCATTAAGAAAATTCTCATGATACACACTTTGCATAACATGAGGGCCGGTATACCATGTTTCTATAGAGTGACATGGCAAAATAGTGTAATGGGTTTTTATGGTACAGCCAGCTCAGTCGACCTTGAGGGAATCCAAGGCTGCGAGGAGACTTACGGAGGTCTCTATGACTAACTCGCTAGTCCAAAGGAACGGAATGTCCAATGGAGAGCTTGTATGTCAATGAGAATTGAGGGTAGTGCGATAAAAACATCATGAAACATGGGACTATATTCACGGAGTGGAAATATAGTGCCGATATATATATATATATATATATATATATATATATATATATATATATATATATATAACCCTTCGGTTGACAGTAATCAGTGATATAACCCTTCGGTTGACAGTAATCAGTGTAAAACAGTAATACAGAAAATAGCGACTTAAGCTAAGTCATTAATTATCCAATTAACGCCTTACTCAGGGGCGTCTATTCACAATTTGACGACTTATTCATTAGTCGTCCCTTCAATATTTCCATTCTACAGAAAATCAATATTCTGGAATTTTAACAAAAACGCGCCCTGGACAGGGGCGTTACTTTTCAATTAGCGCCCTGGTCTGGGGCGTCAGTTCAATAAGAGACGACCTTGTGCAGGTCGTTAATTCAAGAATTTACCAATTTTCAGATAATAAAATTTTAGGAGAAAGGGTACATGGTCATGACAGGAAAAATAGCAGGATTTCACAGGTATACTCATGCAATATATTAGATTCATGGTTACATAGATATTAAATTTTAAACGTGGGTATTTATTAATTACATGTAATTGACGACTTCTGGGCAGGGCGTCAAAACAATAAGTAGCGCCCTAGTGTGGGTCGCTTCTTTAAATTAGCACCCTTGTCAAGGGCGTTTCTTTTTAAAATTATATGGAAAACATCTGAAACCATATATGCATGTATGACAGAAGGTATTACTAGCAACTGGAGTTAGTTTGGGCTACGTTCTTAAGAAAACCTACCTTATGAAGATTAAACTGATGAACGGATGAAGGTTTGGAGAAGAAAATGATGCTCTGTTCGTAACAGAGATAACTTGAAGTCCTTGGTCAGCTGAACGTAGGTTCCCCACCGATACAGAAGATTTGCTGTCTGTTCAGCAAGGAGGAAGGAGAGGAAGACAACAGTCTTCACGTCTTTCCTGCAGGGAGAATATGGACGAGGTACTCGTTCTTCAGTCAAAAGGATGATCGTCTTCACAACACAGACAACCTGTATAGGAAGATGAGGAAAAAAGAACATCAACGTTCTTTCAACACACACAACCAGAAATAAAGAGGAAGAACATTACCTGTTCTTCACGTCGATAACAACAGCAGCAGATCGCCAAATAGCGATCAAGGGTTGATTTAGGAGGGTATTTATAGGGTTTTTAGAATCCTAATAGGGTTAGAGTTATATTGGAAGTAATACTTCCATGATAGAGTCCTTACCATATGCTACCTTCGACGTAGTTATCCATAACTTGCCCTGGATAGACTCCTGGGTCGAACGAAACTCGAACTGAATTAGCGTTTTAAGTGAGGGCGTTAATTTAAATTGACGCCTTGTCAAGCGTCATTTCTTATGTAAAACGCGCCCATGTAGAGGGCGTCACTTATACTTGCCCTTTATTTATTTTCGGTCGTTTGGTAATTGACGCCCTTTGGTGTTGGCGTCCTTTTTAGAATTAACGCCTTATGTAAGGGCGTTTCTTTTCGGAGTCGCGCCTTGACCAAAGGCGTTATTTTTTCTTGATTAATGATTTTACCCATTTAGGCTCTTTGTCATCTATTTACTTATCTTTTATTTTAATTTGATTTATTTTAAAAATCTTATTTTTATCAGGGTTGCTACAGATAAGGATGACAAATAGATGTTGTGAGGGACAAATAGCCGTTAGCAGTGACAAATAACTCTGTAACGGTGACAAATATCTCATGGCAGTGAAACTTGAAGAAACTCAAGTTCGTTTGAAGGGTTTAACCGTGTGTGGGTTTCCTAACTTTACCAACACGGATCTGAAGCTTTTCTAGTCATCAAACGACACTGATTAAATGAAGCGAAATATGGTGTGATGTCATACCCATGGAAGTCGGTAGCATCCTTCTAGGAAGACCTTGGCTTTATGATGTAGATGCCACCATCTTGGGTAGGAGCAACATATGCACCTTTGAACATGAGGGAAAGACTATCCATCTTAACCCCTCCCCACCCCGTCCCATGACCAAAAGGGACACTCTCCCTCGAGGACAACACCCCATCACCCCACAAGTCTCGGGGAACTCCACCCCTCACCCAAACTCCCAAACAAAGTGGGACCTCGGGGTTGACCAAGGGTCTTCATCTCATCACTAGGAAAGAAATTGAAGAGGAGATAGTTCAAGGAGTACCACTATGTGCGGTGGTCATTTGCCTAGGAGAGCCCACTCCCACCAATCCACATCCCATAGAGATCCAACAACTCCTAGAAGAATTCCATGATGTGTTCCCAACGGAGCTCCCGGACCAACTCCCTCCCATGCGTGATGTGCAACACGCAATTGATCTAGTACCGGGGGCCACTCTCCCAAACCTTCCTCATTATTGCCTCAATCCCACGGAACATGCTAAACTTCGGAGGCAAATAGAGAAACTCATTAGGAAGGGCTTCATTCGCATTAGCAAAAGCTCATGTGCCGTGCCGGCCCTTCTCACTTCTAAGAAGGATGGGTCATGGAGAATGTGTGTGGATAGTCGGGCCATTAACAAAATCACCGTCAAGTATAGGTTTCCCATCCCTAGGCTTGATGACATGCTTGATATGTTAGCCGGAGCCACCATTTTCTCCAAAATTGACCTTAAGAGTGGCTATCACCAAGTTAGGATAAGGCCCGGGGATGAGTGGAAAACGGCTTTCAAAACCAAAGATGGTCTCTTTGAATGGTTAGTCATGCCTTTTGGGCTTTCAAATGCCCCAAGTACTTTCATGCGTCTTATGACGGAGGTCCTTAGACCTTTCATTGGGATCTTTCTAGTGGTCTACTTTGATGACATACTCATCTATAGTCAATCCCAAGAGGCCCACCTTGACTATCTTAGGCAAGTTTGCACCGTCCTCCGACAAGAGAGCCTATTTGCCAACCTAGGGAAGTGCCACTTCATGACCACATCCATCACCTTCCTAGGATTTGTGGTGTCTACCAAAGGTGTCTCCATGGACCCCGATAAGGTCCAAGCTATTCTGGATTGGCCGGAACCTCACACCCTTCATGAGGTCCGAAGTTTTCATGGATTAGCCACATTCTATAGGAGATTTATTCGTAGGTTTAGCACTATCACCGGCCCCATCACTGATTGTCTCAAGAAGGGAACTTTTGTGTGGACCAAATCGGCCTCTAAAGCCTTCCAAGAACTTAAGGAGAAGTTGACCCAAGCCCCGGTCCTATGCCTTCCCGATTTCTCTAAAGTCTTTGAAGTCACATGTGATGCATCCGGGATAGGGATAGGAGGGATTCTTAGTCAAGAGGGACACCCGGTAGCCTTCTTTAGTGAGAAGCTATGTGATGCTAGGACAAGATACTCCACTTATGACAAGGAGTTTTACGCCGTGGTGCAGTCCCTCCGACATTGGAGGCATTACTTGTTGCCTAAAGAGTTTGTCATCTTTTCTGACCATGAGGCCCTCAAATACCTCAACTCCCAACAAAAGTTAAATGCCCGACATGCTCGATGGGTTGAGTTCATCCAATCCTACACTTTTGTCATCAAACACAAAGCCGGGAGTGAGAATCGAGCGGCGGATGCCCTTAGTAGGAAAGTTTCCTTGCTTTCCACTATTCAAGTGGAAGTAATCGGATTTGATAGGATCAAGGATGAGTACCCTAGCTGCCCCGACTTTGGGCACATCTTCACTACCTTGACCACCCATTCTAGCAAGGAACATGAGGGGTTTGTCTTAGAGGATGGGTTCCTCTTCAAGGGACCCAAGCTTTGCATTCCACGGACCTCACTCCGAGATTTCTTGGTTTGGGAATTACATGCGGGAGGGTTAGCCGGTCATTTTGGGGTTCACAAGACCATTGCTCTAGTTGAGGGTCAATTTTATTGGCCAAGTCTCAAGAGAGATGTAGGCAAAATAGTGGGTCAATGTCGCACATGTGCTTCGGCCAAACAGGTGAAGCAAAACACAGGCCTATACACCCCACTCCCCATCCCCGACCGTCCATGGCAAGACTTGAGCATGGACTTTGTGCTAGGATTACCCAAGACTCAAAAAAGGCATGACTCCATCTATGTGGTGGTTGATAGATTTTCCAAAATGGCCCATTTCATCCCATGCTCCAAAACCTCTGATGCCTCCCATGTGGCTCGATTGTTCTTTGATGAGGTAGTCCGTCTCCACGGGCTACCTAAGATCATAGTCTCCGATAGGGATGTCAAATTCACTAGCTACTTTTGGAAAACTCTTTGGCACATGATGGATACCCTCCTCAAATTCTCCACTGCCTACCACCCCCAAACAGATGGCCAAACCGAAGTTGTCAATCGGAGTCTAGGGAACCTTCTTAGGTGTCTTGTTGAGGATCGCCCCAGAAATTGTGATCTCATCTTACCCCAGGCCGAATTTGCATATAACAACTCCATCAATAAGTCCATAGGGATGAGTCCATTTGAAGCTGTGCATGGATACAAACCAAGAAAGCCTTCCGATCTCATTCCCCTCCCCCAGCATACTAGAGTGTCCATTTCAGCTGAGTCTTTTGCACAACATATTAGAGAATTGCATGAAGAAATTCGCAAGCACATCAGCAAAAAGAATGAGGCTTATAAAAGGTTGGCCGACTCTCATCGGCGTCACCAAGAATTCCATGTGGGTGACTTTGTGATGGTAAGGACGGAGAGGCTCTCCCCGGGAGCCAACTCTAAACTGAGGCCACGTGGGGCTGGTCCCTTCCAGGTCTTGAGGCGCATTGGTGCAAATGCTTACGAGTTAGATCTCCCTGAGGAGTATGGAATAAGTCCCACATTCAATGTCGCCGACCTAGTGCCATATAAGGGACCCACGGTGGTACCTAGTGAGGAGATTGAGCCTACTTCTTCCATTGAGAGAGCACCCACCCGTGAGGAGAGGCCACCAACCAAAAGAGCCCAGCGTGAACAAATTGAACAAATATTGGATGTACAAGTCACTACCACTCGGAGCAAGGTATATGAGCGCTATCTCGTCAGGTGGTAGGATCGGCCTCCTTCGGAGGATTCTTGGGTGAGTCGGGAGGATCTCCAGCGGTTGGATCCAGACCTCCTCGAGCAGTACCACAGCCGGATGGATCTCTACTCGACGGAGTCGAGCTCTTCACAGCCCAAGGGATTTGATGGAGGCATCATCCACAACTCCCTTTGGCTAGGGTCTTCTTCACACTCCGGCATCGTTTGAGTTCGGGCCTCTCTCTATAAAGGCCCAATTATCCCTTTTGTGCTATCTTCTTGAGTCATTTGATGTAATTTTCATTTTATTTGAGTCATGTCCCTAGGTCTTGCATTTATTTTCCTAAGTTTGAGTGTCATTAGATTATGTAATGTGCTATTGGGCCCAATTCTTCGGGCTTGGTCCATGAGCCCCCCTACCCCTTCGGTTATTTGTTATTGAGTCTTTTGTAAGGGACTTATTGTAAAATATGGGTTTCCTATATATAGGGCCCCATTTCCTTCATTTGGAGGTAATGAATGATTCAATACAAAAGATTTCCATTTGAGTATTCAAATCTAGTTCTAGTGGAGTGAATCCTATAGTTGAGTGAGAAGCCCTAGGGGAGTGATTCCCCACCCCACCTCTCTCTCTATCCCTCTTTCTCTCTCCTCCACTATGGGGTTCGCCCCTTTCTCTCTCTCCTCCTCCTCCCTCCCAACTTCCAACCCCCACCTACCCCATTAAAGGCCCTCCACTTCCCATAGCTGCCATTACTCCACCCCCATAGTCCCAAGGTAGAATCTCTCCCATTCCTACACTATCTTCTCTATTCCCACACAATCTTCCCCCATTCCAACACAATCACCCCCTTCCCCACACAATCCCTCAACTTCCACGGCCATTTCAAATTTGAAATCCCTTCCCTTCAAGCTTTGGCCGCCCCTCCCTCTATCCCCTTTAGCCTAGGTCGCCCCCACCTCCCTCCATTCTTCTCCCCCCCTTGCAATCCCCATCCCCCCTTACCTCCAGCTGAAGCCTGCGCCCTCCCCCTCTTCCTCCATCTCCCCTCCACCATTAGACCCCCCCCACACCTCTCAAAACCCCCCCTCTCACCCTTCATCCACCTCCCCTTCACCACATACCCCATTCTCCTTCTTCTTTCTAGGCATTGGAAGCTGTCCCTAGGTTGCTGCTTGCAGTCCAGAAGTTGCAGGTGAACCAGCAAATTGCAGCGGCCACCACGACTTCCTACGGATGAGTTTGAAGACCCAAGAGTCACCGTTGGAAGCGTCTACCGGTCTCCTTCGCAACGGCAGTGGTTTCGTCTTCATCCGATCTGTGTGCTGCTCAAGACCTCCGTTCTCCCACAACTACGCATAGCTGTCCCTGCTGAGTACTAGAACCGGATTAGAAGCTCTGCCACGACGAACCTTGGAGGAATCAGCCCACAAGCTCTTCTAAAAAGTTCTTCTCCTTATTGTCTACTTTCAGAATCAAGAAGCAGAATCCCGTTCGGCATCCGGTAGCAGAAGTTATCATTTTTCTCCCTCAGCTCTGTCATCCTACTACCCACAGTCTGCATCGACCAGTCGCCATTATTCTGCATCCCTAGTCTTCTCTGACATCGGTTGGCTTCCCCGTCAGTTTTTCTGCGAATAGGACTCGTCCACGATTCCAACGACTCTGACAGCGCTTGATTTCGAGGTCGGGAGCTGCCGAGGCGTTCTCTGCAATCTGCTGTTAGAAGTCTGCAACTGCAGGTCCGAGAATCTGAAGCTCTGTTCAAACCTCCATCCCGGTCAGCAGCGGCTCCAAAAGAAATTAAAGAAATTCTGAGGCATTCCCTTCCCAGCTACAAAGAGTTCCTCACTGGTCTCGACCTCGGAAAAATTCCTGATCGAGTTCTACAGCTTCAACACCATCTGTCAGTCCCCTATTCCAGAGGGCAGACAGGTTTGGCATCACCACTTCTATATCGTTTTAGCCCTAGTTTTCCCCACCCCGCTTGGCCGGCTGAAGGCCCCTCCATGTGCGGAGGTAGTTTTGATTGTAATCCATTAACTCCCATCCCAAGATCCCCCTCCTGCGAGAGGTGTAGTATTGTACTCATTTGGGCAGGTCAAGCTACCCCGGCGCGGCGTGTGGGGATCCACCCGCCTCCCCGCTCGCCCTCGTCTCCGACCGGGACCGGTTTCTTCAAACCGGTCGAGTAAGTGCTCTAAACCCTTGCTCATTGTGCTTGTCTTTCAATATTAGTTCTTAGTTCCGCTGGCCGTGAGAGGGAGAGCTCGGTCCTCAAGCCCCGTTGTCTTGAGTGATCACCGTGGTGAAGAGAGTAACCCGTGCCTTTGGCACTTTGTCGGCCCCATTGAATTGGGCATCCACATCCATTGGGAATCAAACATTGGTCTTGCTGGCCCTCTACCAGCAAGGGTCCAACCCCACATCCTCCACTTGGCATTGCCAAGTCACCCCGGGCTTGGGTGAGTGTCGATAGAGCGGTGGCCCAATTCGGCCCATTTGAATGCGATTGTACTTGCTTTCATTAGGTCCGAGGTTGTGTCACATCAAGGTAGAGAGAATGATGGGAACGAATTGGAAGGTATGGCGTATGGTTCATCATTTTGGGAGACTGGGACAGGCATGGCTGGGTGGAATGCGGGCGTGCCAATCAATTTCTCGACGATCACCTATGGAACCGAGGATTGACAAGGGAAACGTCGCCAGGACGCGGCACGTGGCTCGAGGGATCAGGTGAAACGTGGATAGAAGGGGTTCCACGGGTGCGAATGTGTAGGCGATTATGGGGATTCTTGTACTGGACGTCTTTCTCCACCGGTCGCAAGCAACCGGTGTTTATTTTACATCGGATTGAATCCGAATACCTTTGTTTCTTCTTCCAAAGAGAGAGTCGGGGACCTTGGTAGCCGCCATGTCGGGAGGGCTTAGTCCGTGCAACAGCGACAGGGCAACATCAACACAATAGGGATAACTGGGGGCAGAGAGACTGGTTCCAGCGAGGAGTGGAATCCGCTCCTTGACTGGATTACATGACTTATATGCCATGAAAGGCATTTATATGGGGGGGTCTGAGAGACCGATTACAAGTGCTTGCAAGCCGCGGGACAATTCTGTCATTCATGATGGTCCCCGGGTCATTGCGTTATTATGCGGGTATTTCCGCATTTGTACGTAGTGTCCGTCAGAGGACCTGTGACTGAGCAGGATGGCGCCCGAGGGGCGTCACAATGTATTCCCGACATGAGATAGTGTCGAGGTCGGGGCTGCAGGGGTGTCGTAGGCACCATTGTGCTTGGGAAGTTGAGTGGTCGGGTGCCGCGGTCCCCGATGTGACTGGAGTAGCTGGCAGTCGGGTGCCGAGGGCACCGTTGTAACTGGAGTTGTTGACAGTGGGGTGCCGGGGGCACCGTTGTGACTGAAGTAGCTGGGTAGTCGGGTGCTGGGGGCACCGTTGTAACTGGAGTTGTTGGCAGTCGGGTGTCGGGGGCACCATTGTGACTGAAGTAGCTAGGTAGTCGGGTGCCGGAGGCACCGTTGTCACTGGGGTAGCTGGCAGTGGATGTCGGGGGCACCGTTGTGACTGGAGGAGGCGGGTGTTGGGAGACCTCGATGGTCATGCTCGGGGCCCGATGTGACTGGAGTCGGGTGCCGGAGGCACCGTTGCGACTGGAGTTGTTGACAGTCGGGTGCCGGGGGCACCGTTGTGACTGAAGGAGGCGGGCGTCGGGAGACCTCGATGGTCGTGATCGGGGCCCGATGTGACTGGACTCGGGTGCCGAAGTCACCGTTGTGACTGGAGTTGGTGACTGTCGGGTGCCAGGGGCACCATTGTGACTGAAGGAGGCGGGCGCCGGGAGACCTCGATGGTCATGCTTGGGGCCCGATGTAACTGGAGTCGGGTGCCGGAGGCACCGTTGCGACTGGAGTTATTGACAGTCGGTTGCCGGGGGCACCGTTGTGACTGAAGGAGGCGTGCGCCGTGAAGAGGCTGGGACCCGAGTACAGGTGCATGTGTTCAACTGGTTTCATGCTATATGAGAGCCACGTGGGCTTTACAAATGGGCCAAGGAGGCCAAAGTACAACTGGCGCAAGCCACGAGAGAATTCTGACACGTTGGTCGGTCCCCGGGCCAATGCAGGATAAAGCGGATATCCGCGTGTTTTACAGAGGCTCCCCGTGAGGAGATCGAGACAAGCCCGACTGCCTAGGTGGCAGGGGCGGTCGTGGGCTGGCGCCTGACGGAGGTTGGACGCGGCTCGAGGTGAGCGGTTGGGTCCGAGCTCCGGAAGGTGAATGTCATCATGCTGGGGAGTCGTGGCCGGCCCCGGGAATATTATTCCCCGGCAAGGGTCCGGATAACTCGAGTCATCAGTCCAAGCGATCGGCAGCTAACTCAGAGCCGGCGATGGGCACGCGGTTCTATGTCGAAAGTTGGTACGGCATCAGGGCGTATGCGTAGCCACCGTGGGTTGTCATACGCGGGCGGACCCGGGATGCGGGTGTGTTTGCCATTGTCGTAGTGCCTTTCGTGCGACGGGCATGGACTTGTGTGAGATGGCTAGACGCCGCGTGAGGGAAGTACGTATGACATACCCTCGGCGTGTATAAGTCGATCAACAAGCCAACCACGCGCGCACTTAGTTCCTCGCGTCCCCGACCCTTGCCGAAGGCCTCGGGAGTCCGAGGGCACGGCAGTTAGGTCAGAGGGTGTTGCATTGCATCCTTCATTTCATTCATTGTTTTTTTTTTGCACTGCATTGCATAGGGGGGGATTTTATAGGGGAAGATGAAGGGTCATAGGGGTTTAGGCGGACTAGGTTAGGGGGCAAAGCTGGTCCGGGTAAACCCTGGGAGAGTGTTACGGAGTGGGGGAGGGAGGGTTTAGGCGGACCAGCCCAAGGGGCTGGTCTGGTCCGCCTAAACCTCTCCCCAAGGGGGGTTTAGGTAGACCAGCCCAAGGAGCTGGTCTGGTCCACCTAAACCCCTCACGGAGGGGTTTTTTTTGTTTAAAAAAACTCTTATTTTTTTGTTTTGGATGGGGTTTAGGCGGACCAGCCTGACTGGCTTGGGCACCTTTTTTAATTAAAAAAGCTTTTTTTTTGGTTTAATGGGGGTTTAGGCGGACCAGCCTTGGGGGTGAGGCTGGTCCGCCTAAACCCCTCCCCTTAGGGGGGTTTAGGCAGACCAGATCCAAGGTTGGGTCTGGTCCGCCTAAACCCCTCCCCGGAGGGGTTTACGCGGTTTTGACCGAGGGTTTACCGTGGGTTTGACCACGGGTTTGACCGGGGTTGACTGAGGGTTAGACTGGGGTTTGACTGAGGGTTAGACTGGGGTTGACTGAGAGTTAGACTGAAGTTGACTGAGGGTTTGACCCATCATAAATAGAAAATTTCTTCGGAGCCCCCGGAAACCCCCGCAAGGGGCGCTGCCCCCTTGACCCCCGAGACCTGACTGCGCAGGTCGATCCGCGCGACCTGACCGCACAGGTTGATCCGCGTGCGAGGGCGCACGATGGTGGTGCATGACGCGATGGGCTGCTGGGGAGTCCCAAGTTGGGCTCGGACTTGCTGTAGAGTGGCTGGAGCATACGCGCCTACCTGGTGCTCGGGGAAATTCCCGACACGCGTGCGTGGGCCGTATACGGGTGCTGTGAGCTCCTGAAGCTTGGGGTTGTCCCGAATGGGTCTTCCTTTGACTTCAGAGGGCTGGAGGGACGCGACTCGAGGGTAGACCCTGGCCTCATTGCTGGGTGCCACATGACGTGGCTTGTAGTCAGGGTGCCCCCAGGTCGACTCGGGTAGCTGTGTTGAACGCGGGAAAACCCGCAAACTGAGTGATCGGGGGTGGGCTCGATCGATTACTGATGTCGCAATGGGTCGCGGCTAGCTGGTTAGAACCCTTGATTGGGCCCGCTGACTGGGACGTCGACATCATGATGCCGTTTGTCTGGTGGTCGGGGTGACCCTTGCTCCTTGGCGAAGAGCCGTATGAAGCGGCAGGCTGTTCTGAGTCCCGAGTTAACCTGGTTGTTGAAGCGTCGGTGGTGTGATACCGTATATAAGATGTCCGGGGGCGATCTTCGAATCTTCACAGAGTGCCGTAACGTACGGCAGGTTGTCCCGAATCCCGAAACTGACCCGGTTGTCGAGAAACTGGCTGGCATAGTGCCATTTGCTTGGGGCCGATGCCCGGTTGTTATGTTGCGCCACTTGACCTGACGAAGTGTCTCAATTTCTGAGCTCAACTTGACTGGTAGAGCAGCTTTGGCGATATGCCGTTTTACTCTATTTAGGGAGTATTTCCCTATGCTTAATCCTCGATTAATTCAAGAAAATAAGCCGGTGCCAACAATGACGTTATTTAATGTGTAGGTTATAGGTATTTATTCCTATTTTAGCCCTTTAAAATTTGCTGGGCATTACACTCATGCAATGAATTTGGAGACCAAATTCTTTGTAAGTGGGGGAGGGTGTAAAACCCCTAATTTTTCTAGAAATTATTCAGGAATTATTTGGGATTAAATATAATTATTAAGTATTTAAATGGGCTTAATGGACTATTAATAAGAATTAAGGGTTAATTAAATCTATTTAAAGGCCCTATATTAACCAAAAGGTTAAGCCCAACTCAAATAGGCCCAAAGACCCAATTCCAAGACCTTTAGGCCCAAGCCCACTTCTAGAGATGTAATTAATTTGGATAAATAGGGGTCAAATAGTTGATAAATAAGAAAATCTGGAATTTTCGGAATAAGCGCCTAAACGCAGTCTATCATACGACCGCTATATCATGATAGCGGTCCCCATTCGAGTGCTACTATGTTCCGTATATGGAGGTGCTAGAAGCGTGGAAAAATTAGATTTTTCCCATCCCAATCTCTATGATTCGAAGCTACCTGGCATGAAAACCTAGTCTAAGGTCGACTATGTTCCGGTCTGAAGGGAGACCGCGGTCACCATTTTCATTTTCATTTTATTTATTAATTTCACCCAAGTCGCGGTCGGCTAAGAGACCGTGATCATCAGATCGCGATCCCATAGTCGACCGCATTCATCCATTTTTTTATATTTATTTTTCTAATTTTTCTATTTTTTATTTTTTAAAATAATGGATAAGGTCGCGGTCTCACGGAAACCGTGTTCTCAAATCTTCTCTCCCGGGCGCTATGGGTGCGTCGACCCCGTTCCTCGGCCCGATGATGCCCCTTCCAAGTCGCGGTTTGTGAATAGCCGCTTTCTGAAGGCCGCGGTTGCTCGACCAACCGCGTTCTCATTGCAGAATCTGGACTGTTCCGGGCTCCATTTTCTTCACCCGAGGACTCTCGGGATTCCTTGTTGGCACCAATCTCGCCGAGGATATGCCTCCACCTTGGCTATTATCCATCCTAGGGGATTATTCCCACTATTATCTCGAGTTTTATTCAAGATATATCCCCTATTTTTGGGTGTTTATCTTCTATTTCGACCTAGGGTTTCTGGGTTCTCTATATATATCAGCATGGTCGCAGTGCGTGAAAGGGGGCGCTTTCTGGACTTGGGGCAAAGCCATGCCACATCGCCAACCTACCTCTTCGACCCCAAACTGTTCAGGGGAGTATTAACTCCATTTTTCATCGTTCAAGGGCTCTTTTTTCTCATTATTTCTCTTGTTCCTTTCTCCTACTTTTCTCTGTTTATCACAGTCTGCACAGTTTTCTGCACGCACTGCACTTTTGCATGTTTTACGTCATCATTCTCCGAAGCCTTGCTGCATGTTAATTCATCTTTTTCACTCATACACATACACATTACACACACCTATCTTTTGCACCCTTCTACAAGCGTTAAAAGCCCTCCCCCGGTGTGTTCTCCCTCTTATTTTTACGTCAATTTATGCATTCGGGATATATGCTACACATGCATAGTCTAATGGGTTTTTATCCTTGTGTTTGTCTTTGATTAACAGGAAAGCAAGTACCACGTGAGGCCCTCGCTCTCTAGCCGGCTGGAAGGTGAGGAGGTGTGATCCACATCGCTTCCCGCACCCATTTCATCACGCGCGATCACTTCATCCTTATTTTCCAAGGTACGCAACGTCATTCTCGTCT
Organism: Amorphophallus konjac; assembly: GCA_022559845.1. Lineage (NCBI taxonomy): Eukaryota > Viridiplantae > Streptophyta > Magnoliopsida > Alismatales > Araceae > Amorphophallus > Amorphophallus konjac. Next base: position 178,948,636 of record CM040121.1, read on the forward strand.
TTTCTTAGTCCTTTTGTGCGCTGTTAGCCTTGGTGGCGATCACGGGTTATTTGCTTATCTTCATCGCCCCTTTCCTTTCATATACTTCCATGTTCATGCATATTATTGCTTAGTTTGGGACGGGTAGATTAAACATCTACAAACTAGTTTTTTTGGCGATCACGATGGGACACCTAGTGCCCATCATGTTATTCTTCCTCTCCTGCAAATTTGGTGTGTTTGTGCCTCCGTTTAGATAGCATTTTCTTGGGTTTTCCATTTAATTTTATAATTTTCAAGTTTTTGGCAGACTCTGCGTGCAGACCCACAGGTATGTCATTTGTTGATGATTTAATTTGCCTCCCGAGGTCCGATTGTGTCTTTTGTGGTCTTGACGTGTTGTCCTTTATATTGTCATCATTTTCTTATATTATTTGCATTCATTTTCACTTTTCACAATTTAGTATGGTCTTGATTTTCACATTTTATGCAAGAAATCTGCACGCAGACGCTCAGGAGCGTTGTTCAATGATGATTTAATTTGCCTCCTAGGGTTTGATTGTGTCTTTTATGGTCCGATTTTGTTCTTATTTATATTGTCTCCATTGTCTCATATCATTGGCATTCATTCTGTTGTGTATTCATAATTTAACATTGCCTTCATTTCCAAGTTTTGGGCAAGAAATCTGCAAGCAGACCCAGGCAGACTCTCAGGTGCGTTCTTGGTTGATGATTTAATTTGCCTTCCGAGGTCTGATTGTGCATTTTTTGCTCTTATCTTACTGTCCTTTATATTGTCTTCATTTTCATATATCATTTGCAGTCATTATGTTGTGTTTTCATATTTTAATATTGACTTGATTTTCGAGTTTTATGCTGGAAATCTGCACGCAGGCTTACAGGTGTGTTGTTCTTTGTTGATTTAATATACCTTCCAGGGTCTGTTTGTGCCTTTTTATAGTCTTGCATTGTTGTCCTTCATATTGTCCTGGTTTTCCCGCGTCATTTGCATCCATATTGTCGTGTTTTTACAATTTAATATTGCCTTGGTTTTTCAGTTTTATGCTAGAATTCTGCATGCACTATGGTGCACATAGGGCCATGCATTGCACTTTGTAGTTACATTCCACCTTGGTAAGTGACCCTCTCGGCTCCATATTCCTTGGAGTCGACTAGGTGATCTTATCCGGGACCTTTGTAAGTCTCCGTGAGCTGTGGATTCCCACACGGACACCGAACCGGTTGTACCTTTCCACCCTTAGGATTTGCACTTGCATATGTGTGAGGGAGATTAACCCTAGTCAACCCAAAGTTTGGACCCCTTCCCTGTAGGATTCTTATCTTGAGGGAATTATTCTTAATTTAAAACATTAAAAGGTACAGTAAAACTCCTAAAAAAATCTCACATCATATTAACTTGTTTGACTTGGGTGAAACCTCCCTCATTGCTTTGTCTGTGCTGTTTGGGCTTGTTCAAGCTCGTTTGTGATGTTTGTACTGCATTCCCTCATCATCCACATGTTATTTTGTTGATAGACCCATTTAGTTTAGTCTTTTTGTTGTGTCCATTGTCTAGTTCCATCGTTCTAGGTCGCATTTGGCTTTGGTCCCGTGCATTTGTGAGTCAACCCTCTCTCCAGCCCCCCTCTTCATCCTTCGCCCTTCCTTCCCTGGCTGTATTTCCTTTGATATCCCTGTATTAAGTCTCTATTTCCTCTCATGGAGCATCGTTTCAATCCCATTTATCCTTCCTACTCCCGCGTGGAATCATCCTCCCACGCGGGCCCATCTTCCTGGGGTCCCTCTGATCCGTCCGAGGAACAGGCCAATCTCATGGCCCACCTCTCTTGTCTTGTTTGCCAAATGGACCGGGTTCTGGCCCATAATTTGATTGCAAACCACCTTAATGGGCCTTCCTCTCTTAATGGGCCTTTTCCTCTTAATGGGCCTCCTTCTTCTTCTTCCCATGCTGCTGGCCCAATGGGTCTACATGTTAACTTCCCTTCCAGGACCATGTACTCTTCCACCCCTAGAATGGGCCACTCTTCTCCTCAGCCCAGATCCCATTATCCGGCCCATTATTCTATTCCTGGTCCAAGTTCACAACCCCTTGCTCAAGCTAGCCCACATTTCTCTCGATCTCTCCCTACCCAGGAGAAGATTGCTCAAACCCAACGCTAGCTTGAGGAATTACAACGCAGAATTGATCCTAAACTCTCCTTGAGTGTAATCTTCGACTTCTGCCACCTTCGTAAATTCTCGCATATCGCCGTTATGGTGGAGCTGGTAACCCCTATGTGCACATAAAGGAGTTTGTTTATGAGTCGGCCCAATTTCGACATGACCTGTAATGCCCCGAGTTTTTCGAACACTTTTCGGATCTGGATCCGAGGGTTTCGGGTTAGTTTTGGGGGTCCCAGAACGTGTTTCGTGGTTTACACGTATTTTTCCCTGATGAACCTACGGAACCCTGTGTAGGGCACACCGTTGCGTTCTCCTACTCCGGGACGGTACCAGTGCGTCCGACGTGTTCTGAGGATCGAGGAAATATATTTTTCTATTTTTTCATATTTTTTTAGAAAATCCAGATTTTCTATAAATACCCTTTTCTTTTTCTTTTTCTCTTCTTCTTCTTTCTTCTTCTTCCTCCCCTGTGAGCACCGATCGTGACCCCCCCTTTCTTTCTCTCTCCTCTTCCGGCGATGACTACGGCGTGCTCCCCTCTGGCTACAGACGGCGGTGAGACGACAGCGTGGCGGCGACGGTGAGGAGATCGTGGCGGTGTGTGGCTCGTAGGAGATCGTGGGTTTTATGCGAGGTTTTGGAGATCGGCGGCGATCCGTCGCGTTTTGGGCAACCCGAGGTAGGGTGACGGATCCTTAGCTCATTTACCGTCTTCCCCGCGATTTCTAGGCTGAGAGGAGGTCGAGAGGGGTTCATTTGAGTCGGGAAAGGGTAAATCATGCTTTGGGGTTTGAGCGCTGGATCTCTCGTTCCGTGGAGTTTTTGACCGATCCAAGGCTATAGATGCAAGCTAGGAAGGTTGGGGATGGTTTCCCCTTTGTTTCCCCATCATCGGGTGATGATCAGGGCGTGGATCGAGTTTTTGGGGCTCTCCCACCAGTTTCATGCTCGGGTGAGCCTTGCGGTCCTTCCAGGGACCGCTTGGCTCACTTGGCGGTCTCCATGAGACCGCTTCATAACACTGTATTGTCGGCAGGCCTTAGCGGTCGTCTGGAGACCGCTAGGCTCAGGGTAGCAGTCACGCGATAGACCGCCTCCCTTGGGCAAGCGGTCGGTTCACGACCGTTTCTTCCGTTTGACCATTTCACTCTCGGGGTGTGAGTTTTTGACCATTGGGAGTCACATGTTGGCATGCGGTCAGGGCATGACCGTTTCTTGTCTCCTTGCAGTCCAGAGAGGACCGCTAGGCTTGGGCTAGCGGTCTGGCGATAGACCGCTAGGCTCTCACGTGTCATGTTTCCTTGCGGTCTTGGCTATACCGCTAGGTTGAGCCTTGTGGTCTAGGAGAGGACCGCTAGGCCCCGCATGCGGTCCGAAGAGGACCGCTAGGCTCTGGGACGGTCTGGCGTATGACCGTTTTCACCAGGGACAGTCCAGAGTGGATCGCCACCTATTTTTCTGTCCGACCGGAGTTCCTTTCGTGCATATCCTAATCTTGGGTGAGTGGACCTCGATCCCCCATGCTGACCGGTAGCCCAACTGATGTTGGGCATCATGTGGGGGCCGTACGTGGGTGCCTTGGGAACCCCAAGGAGCGGCGTGGATTCGGCTGATGTCACTGTGAGTCAGTGTCGGTACAAGGAGCAGTCCTTGTACCTTGTCTGGTTTAGACGTTATTTTCTGTTGGCTAGAGAGTCTACTCTTTCAGTGGCCCACCACTAGTCATAGCCTTCCGACACGCGAGTGGTCCCACCAGGGAGTGGTGGTGAGGCTACCCTGAGAGATGATTTTTAGACTGGTTACCGTAGGGCCCCACGTCTTGCAGCCATAGTTCCGCTGAGGGGAAAATCAGTCAGAGGGCCTGACCTAGGACGCATGGTCTGTGTGTGCACACGTGGTCGAGGGCGGTGGACCTGCGCTGACGAGCGCAACCCCGACCAATCCTTGGTCTGTGGTTACTTGTACGGGTCCCCGTTCTGCCAGGGTGCGATGAGGGGGACACCTGAGGCGCGGTCTAAGACGCCAGGGGGCGCATCTGGCCTTGCTTCTAATGGGGTGGTACTCCTGTCTTTGTCAGGTAGTGACTCTTGGTTTTCTGCCGCATTGCCTCAGTTTCTGTGCCGTGTGGTCGGTACTAGACGTAGCTGAGCTTTTCCGTTTGTTTATTCTTGTAGCTCCCCGTTCTACGTCTTACTGGTTCCCGCTTTAGCTGCCTCCCACGCAGTTTCTCATTTTACGAGGTAGGGTTCCGGGTGATCCCTACTGAGCCTTTTGTTATGAGGCTCATTCCCTACATTTTTTCATGGTTTCAGGTGAGGCAAGGCTTCAGGGGAGCGCTTCAGAGGCTCCACGTGGTTCTAGTGCCCAAGGTTAGTTGCCAGTTGCTAGAGCCGGGGTATGCCCTGTGTAGTTGTACCTTTTCTTTCTAGACTGTACTAGTTGTGGACTACTGTTATATTTTAGACTACTGTTAGATTGTGGACCATGTAAATTATTTAATGTTATTTATTATTTCCTGCTTATTCATATTAATTGTGTAGTTCTGTAATTATTTTAGATTCTTGTGTATTTCCAAACCATCCCTTTAACCCTTCCGAGTCTTCGGGCTCGTGGGTGGCGGTTTGAGATTCGGGTTATCGGGCCTTCTCGGTGTTCGGATCTCGGGTCGTTACAGTTGGTATCAGAGCAGCGGTTGTGGATACATAAAAGAATCATAAATAATTACAGTGGTCCACTAGTCCACAATGATGATGTACAATCGGCACTAGCTTAGGGCATCGTATGTTTTTTTGATTTTGCCATTTTTTCGTGTCTTCTATCTTTTGCAACAGGCGAGTATGGCGCTGAGGCAGAGGCCACGCTCTCAGCAGGGACAGTCGACAGAGGAGCAGGAGGAGTAGAGCAGAGTGCCACCAGTTGCCACTAAGGCAGGGGATACAACGAGAGTTCCGGGGGTAGAGGATTTCTTTCAGAGTATGTTCCAGTTCATGACTCAGCAGTTCGGCGGAGATGCTGGTGAGGGCTCGTCGTCTAGGGGTGGTCCTAGTCGTGCAGTGAGGAACTTTTTGCAATTCCATCCACCCTACTATGGCGGCCAGCCAGACCCAGATGTGGCCCGAAACTGGCTTGACGAGATGGAGAGAGTGTTCAGTTCCACGAACTGCGTCAAAGAGGATAGGGTGATGTTGGCTTGTAACCAATTGTAGGGTTTAGCTCGAGCTTGGTGGTCTTCAGAGTGGAAGACATCCTTTCAGTCATGTTCCCTTCAGTAGGTCGTGTGGAAGGACTTTGTTAGGGTCTTTGAGCGTACTTACTTCCCATCCTATGTCGGTATGCAGAAGATGCGTCAATTTTTGGAGCTGGTTAAGGGCGACATGTCGGTGTTGCAGTACAGGGCTCGGTTTGTGGAGTTAGGCTGTTATGCTCCTCATATCATGGAGAATGAGGAGCTGAAGACCGAGCAGTTTGTCCAAGGTTTGAGGCAGGATCTAAGGCACCTCTTGATGGCGAACACTGCCACTGATTTGGAGACGGCTTCCCGTGTAGCGGCATCATTAGAGCTGGATTAGTATAAGATCCGAGGACAGGTTGGCCAGGGGCAGTCCTAGTCAGGCCGCAACTAGCAGACGGCTACCTAGCAGCAGAGCACCTTTCAGCACGCTATAGGTAGTTCGGGAGCATCGGCGCCAGCGGCAGGATCTGTATCTTTCGGCTCGAAGGTCAAGAAGTTCTTCAAGGGAGGTTTTGGTAAGAAGCGCAAGGAGGGCGGAGATCAGAGGCATGCGTCTGTTGGCAGTGTTCAGCAGCCGATTCCTTATCAGCGTCAGGGATCAGTTGGTGGTTCGCGGGGGTCGTGTCCCCGGTGCGGCGGTTCTCACCCGCTTAATTAGGCAGTGCACAGTGCTAGTGATTTGTTTCAGATGTGACCAGACAAGGCATATGGCACGTGATTGTCCTTTGAGGCCGCAGCAGTAGCAGTACCCTTAGCAGCAGCAGCCGCATCAGCAGCAGGGGCAGTACCCGCCACTACCCCAGTTAGCGAGTGTGGGCAGCTAGAGGTCTCGCGGCAAGATCACACACATGACCAGGGCAAAGGCAGAGTTGTCGCAGCTTGTAGAAGGTACTGTTATGATTTTAGGTTGCGCAGCTCGAGTTTTGTTTGATTCTGGCGTGTCGCATTCGTTTATTTCAGAGGATTTCACACTGAGTATTGAGGAGCCGGTAACCCAGATGTCCTCTGATTTGGCGGTGGAGTTGCCTACTGGTGATTTTATGATCACCCCGTATTATTTTGAGAACGTGCTTGTGTGGGTGGAAGGGCGGAGCTTGCCGGCCAGGCTTTATGCGTTGCCACTTCAAGACTTTGATATGATTTTGGGCATGGATTGGCTCAAGGCCCATCATGCCTTAGTGGATTGCTGCTCGAAGAAGGTTTATTTCTGACAACTTCGAGGACCCACCTTCTTTTTCCAAGGTATCAGGTCTTCCTCTTCCCGCTTTCTTATTTCGGCTATTAGGGCTCGTCGATTGCTCAATGCGGGATGTCAGGGTTTTCTTGCTTCCGTGGTCGTGGTAGACCAGTCGGAGCCAGATGTGGAGGACATTCTGGTGGTGTGAAAATTCCCAGATGTTTTTCCCGAGGATTTACCTGGATTACCTCCCCAGCGGGAGATCGATTTTGTTATCGAGGTTGTGCCTGGTACGGGGCCTTTGTCGAAGGCTCCTTACCGTATGGCTCCCGCTGAGCTGAGAGAGTTGAGGGCGTAGTTGCAGGAGTTGCTGGCGAAGGGGTACATTCGTCCTAGCTTCTCCCCTTGGGGTGCGCCAGTATTGTTTGTGAAGAAGAAGGAGGATGGTAGTCTAAGGTTGTGTATTGACTACCGGCAGCTGAACGAGGTGACCATTAAGAACAGGTATCCGTTGCCACAGATTGATGACTTATTCGATCAGCTTTAGTCTGCTCGAGTGTTCTCGCGGATTGATCTGCGGTCCAATTATTATCAACTGTGGATTTGTGACTCTGATGTGGAAAAGACTGCATTCAGCACGAGGTATGGGCATTATGAGTTTTTGGTGATGCCGTTTGGGCTCACCAATGCCCCCGCAACGTTCATGGATTTGATGCATAGGGTGTTTCGTCCCTACTTGGATCAATTTATGGTTGTGTTTGTGGATGACATCCCTAATTATTCGCAGTCTGTAGTGGACCATGTGTACCATTTAAGGGTTGTGTTACAGACCTTACGAGATCACCAGTTGTATGTAAAGCTCAGCAAGTGCGAGTTTTGGTTTTGTGAGGTGCACCTTTTGGGGCACGTGATTTTTGGTGATGGTATTTCCGTGGATCCAGCCAAGGTCGAGGCAGTGGTGCAGTGGCCGAGGCCGGGGTCCGTGACGGAGGTTTGAAGTTTCTTGGGGCTTGCAGGCTATTATAGGAGGTTCATCCAGGATTTTGCTCGTATTGCAGCCCCAATGACTAGACTTACGAGGAAGGATGTGCCGTTTGTCTGGACTGATGAGTGTGAGCAGAGCTTTATGGAGCTTAAGAGGTTGCTTACCTTAGCACCGGTGTTGGTGTTGCCTTCTGGATTAGGAGGTTTTGTATTATGTACAGATGCTTCCAGGATAGGTTTGGGTGATGTACTGATGCAGCACAATAGAGTTGTGGCGTATGCGTCACGGTAGTTGAAGCCACATGAGGAGAACTACCCTACCCATGACCTTTAGTTGGCGGATGTAATCTTTGCATTGAAGATTTGGAGGCATTACCTGTACGGTAAGAAGTTCGAGGTGTTCACTGACCATCAGAGTTTGAGGTATGTGTTCACTCAGAGGGACCTCAACCTCAGGCAGAGGAGATGGATGGAGTACATGAAAGATTATGACTTCACACTATCTTATCAGCCGGGCAGGATGAACGTCGTTGTTGATGCCTTGAGTAGGAAGGTCATGATCTGTGCGATGATGTTGAGGAAGTGAAGGCTCTGGTAACAAGTGCTAGCCGTGACATTTAGGCTTAAGGTTCCTCAAGAGTCAGGGTCAGCTATTCTTGCGAGCCTAACTGTCACACCAGCCATCTGTCGTCAGGTGACAGAGGCCCAACATGCAGACCCTGAGTTGCCCCAGATTTTGGCTATGGCCAATGGGGAGCTCGGCGAGGACGGAGCGGTGAGATTCTGAGGTAGGCTATACATCCCGGTCGAGGAGCAAGTAAGACGTGCGGTGCTACTAGAGGCTCATAGGAGTAGGTACACCGTACACCTGGGTGCGACGAAGATGTATCAGAACTTGAGGAGGCAGTACTGGTGGTCTGGCATGAAGCGAGATGTTGCTGAATTTGATGCCAGGTGCCTGATCTGTCAACAGGTGAAGGCAGAACATCAGTGACCTGGTGGTACGCTTCAGCTCTTGGAGGTTCCCGTGTAGAAATGGGACCACGTGACCACTGATTTTGTGGTGGGATTGCCAAGGACTCTGAGTGGGCAGGATAGTATTTGGTTGCTTGTGGATAGGCTGACGAAGTCGGCTCGATTGTTACCGATCAGAGTCAGCTGGAGTGTGCCCAAGTTGACACATCTTTATGTGGAGCGGATCGTACCTTTGCATGAAATTCTCATTTCCATTGTGTCAGATCGAGATACGCGTTTCACTTCTGAATTCTGGAGGAGTTTCCAGAGAGCCCCAGGCACCGAGTTAGCTTTTAGCTTGGCGTACCATCCCCAGTCGGATGGTCAGTCAGAGAGGACCATCCAGACGCTAGAGGACATGCTGAGGTCATGTTGCCTGGAGTGGCAGGGGAGTTGGATCCACCATCTACCATTGGTGGAGTTTACCTACAACAACAGCTATCATTCGAGCATTGGGGTGGCTTCCTATGAGGCGTTGTACGGGCGATCGTGTCAGACTCCACTCGATTGTTTTGAGGTTGGTGAGCGTGTCATGACGGGACCAGAGTTGGTGCAGCAGTGTGTAGATGTGGTGCATTTGGTCTATCAGAACATGTTAGCGGCGTAGAGTCGGCAGAAGAGATATGCCAATCGGAGAAGGTAGCCCCTCAGTTTCGTAGTCGGTGACCGAGTATTTTTGAGGGTTTCTCTTATGAAGGGGGTAATGCATTTTGGGCGGCGTGGGAAGTTGAGTCCCCGCTATGTTGGCCCTTTTCCCATTGTGGAACGCATTGGCGAAGTTGCCTATCGGGTGCACCTACCCTCGGAGTTAGCTGCGGTGCATGATGTGTTCCATGTCTCCATGCAGAGGAAGTACATGCCCGATGATTCTCATGTGTTGGAGGATTTCGTTTGGCCCGAGGTGACTCCCGATCTGTCTCTTCCGGAGTTCCCCATCCGTATTGAGGATTGGTGAGAGCAGCACCTGCGGAACAAGGTTATTCCCCTGGTTAAGGTGGTGTGGCAGTGGCACTCTGGCGGCGAGGCGTCTTGGGAGCGAGAGGATGAGATGCGTCAGCAGTTCCCTTATCTATTCGAGTAAGTCTCCCTTTTTTTCCCCGTGCTTGATTTTGAATTTCGAGGATGAAATTTGTTTAAGGGGGTAGGGCTGTAATGCCTCGAGTTTTTCGGACACTTTTCGGATCTGCATCCGAGGGTTTCGGGTCAGTTTTAGGGGTCCCGGAACGTGTTTCGCGGTTTACACGTGTTTTTCCCTGACGAACCTACGGAACCCTGTCCCGGTCACATTGGTCTCCAAGACTTGAGGAGACGAGGGTTGCCGCTCTTCCGTGATTTTCTTCTTCCCCTCACTCGTGGCCGACGAAGAGGACATGGTGGAAGTAAAAAGAAGAGAAGGACGAGACGGAGAGAGAGAATGGACGTGATGAGAAGAGGGAAGGCTGGAGAGGTGAGCTTGCTAGAAGAACTCGAGTGAATAAGAAGAGAGAGCGGGAGGCCGCTTTGATTTCAAAGGAGAAGGTATGATGGGTGAGGCAAGTAGGGTTACGTATATACTAGAGACACTTCCAACTTTACCAATATTCAACAATTAATATCCAAACTACCCCTGACTTAAAATAAAATGCCTTTCTACGCAAAAATGCGGTTTCCGACATATGAGATTATATCTTATAATTCTATTCTCCACAAGTTATCCCTATGAGCCAATGGAAATGAGATAGCTTAATCAAGGAAATAACCCAGTCAAAGAGATCATTAATCTTACTAGGTCCCTTTTATTAGCCAATTACTGATTGAAGAACCCAAATTTTATATGGACATTAAACCAGTCTAAATTTTCTGAAGAGACCAAAGGGTCAACCATGTTTTAATTGAACTTTTGCCAAAAAAGATTTTCATTGAACATTTCAGTATAACTGCCCCTTTTTTGCTCAAGGAAACATGTTGATTAAACACCAGAGTCCCTGGTTACTCAGTGTAGTTTACCTTTATGTTTCATAATGAGTTTTTTTTGAACAAAGATAGCATTCATTATCATGACTTGACCTTTGAATTTCTTTGAAACAGATGATCAGTTTCTCAAATAATATACCATTGCTCTGCCACACTCAATTTTTATTTAATGGCGTATTCCCAGGTCTTTTGTCAGAATTTTTCTTTAGATATGACTTGAGGATCATATAAACCTTGGATTTTCTATCAGATTGATTTATTACTAAGGACTTTCAGATTATTGATGTCCTACTAAGCAATTTCCAATTTGGACTATTTTAAGACCATTGAGGTATCTTCCAGGGTTAATTGTGAGAGCTTTTCAGATAGGATTTAATATTCATACACAAAAAATCACATTTTAGTTCAGATCAGCAATTCCGTTCTTAGTTCAGGGTGATCTTAGTAGTTAATTATTGAAAATAAGTAAAGGTGATAGTATTCAGATATTACTCCCCCTGACTTGCACATTCTATGAATTCTTGAAGACAGATGAGAGTGGTAGAGGAAGACAACGAACAAAGTGATGTAGGTGAGGGCCACTCACGATCAGAGTTAAGACTAAAGGCTAGTTCGCACAAATCCAAAGGCACACCCTGAATGACCATCAGCATATAACCACCCATCTTTATAAACCATCAAGCAATCAACCTTCTAGGAAGTAAGAGAATCCAAAAGCCCAAAACACAACCATTTGACTTCTCATATTAGACCAGATTCAAGCTGACTCCAAAGTCAATACCACAAGAGCAGAACCTTGCAAATCATCAGACACATAAAGCTAACTGCCCAAGCAGCAATGAAACACTGACCAAAACATGTATTCTATCTCTGAATGGCACTGCTCCCCCTCAACATGTGTCGAGATGTCAAACAACCACTATCTGATTTTCTTAGGCCCTCTTTGATTGAAGAATAAGGTGGGGTACCCCATCCTTATTCACACTAACTGATTTGGTTGCAGAAATAAGGTATTCCGACAAAAAGGTGGGTTAAGGTGGGTTAAGGGCCAAAAAGGTGGGTTAAGCATATTCTAGCAAAAGGGTGGAATAAGCTAACCCAGATACAATCAAAGTAATATTGTTTATTTTTTGGTACACCCTAACCCAAGTTATGATATCCCTCTTAACCTATTCTCCAATCAAAGAGGGCCTTAAAGCACACAGATATGTATCAACATTATATGCATTCTACAGGAACATGCACAGACCTATTTATGTCATAACACACAAACGGACTGCACCGACCTCATCTAACTCAAGGCAAGGGATGCACCGAGTTTATATGCATGCAACTAATAAGTGCACCGACTTGCTTGCATGAAGCAACAGTTCTTGCACAGACGTTATAACGCTCTAGTTAGGCATGCACGAATGTTATATGTAAACATGACTAACTGTGCACAGATTTGGCAATGCAATGCAGTTGTATCCATTTGATATGTCAGGAGGTCATGCAGATGTATGCCTCTACTTATTAACATGAAGAACTAACTAACTAAACATCTCGTAGGGAGTTTGCATGGATTTCATTCTCAATATGTATTACTCTTAAGAAAATATCAGCAATCATCAGATTTTTTTTTTCAATCAATCATGCAACATTCCACAGAGATTATTATTCAAAACAAAATTGAAGAGTGGAATTTGACTGACCTTAGTGCCCTGAATTTATTTAGCCCCAATTTTATTTTATCTTCGGGAGCACACCTGTAGCCAAAGAGTTATTTGAACAGCCTTGGACCCCAAGGATTCTTGGGTCCAACTGGATGAATAGCACCCCACATTGATGCTCTCCAGTTATTCCAGGTACAATTAAAAATAGTATGACCTAATCTGCCACACTTATTGCAAATGGGAGGTTTATGCATGAATACAAGATTCTGAACTCTCCTATATGCAACATGGTTCGTGTGAGCAGGATAGATTTTTCTGTCTTTTAAAAACCAGCATTCAGATTTAACATGCCCAAATCTTCAACAGTTAAAGCAATTAACACTCTGATTTTGAAATTTCTTCACATGCTTCTTTGCATAACCATTTCTATAGTTTTGATCTTTCTGTTTCTTTAAATAACAGTTATGCATGTAATGACCCTTTTTGCCACAGTAATAACATGCATTGGAGATATTTCTATCAGGCATTTTCACAGACTTATTTCAAACTGTGTTGGTATGCTTGCATGCATCTAACTCATCATTTTTCAATACTATGCAATCATCCATGACATGTCCTTTCCGACCACAGTAGTGACATGAAATATTTCTTTTATTATGCACATGCACTATTGTGACAGATTTATCCTTTGCATGTGCATGTGAGTGAGTGTGAGTATCGTTGTGAACTTGCACAGAAGAATCAAAAGCGGATTTGGACTTATTTGAAATAACCTTATGTTTCTGTTTTTGAGTCTCTTTCAAATTTTTAGTTGAACTGTCTACTTTCTGGGCAGTGAATTGAAAGACAGTTGAGCTGGATGGCTTTTCCTGTTCAGAACTTTTTACAAAAATAGTGAGGTTCTTTTTCATATCAATCTTCCTATTAACAGGATTGAAACCCAAGCCTTCTTTCTGGAAATTCACATTTGACCCAAGCAGTTTATTCAAGTTATCTTTACCCTTATCAAACTTTGAAAGAGAATTTTTTAGATCTTTAATTTCACCTTGCAAAGTGACAGTATCATGTTCACAGGAGATAACTTGTTGATGCAGACAGTCATTGAGATTTTTTAAAGATTCATTTTCTTGTCGCAGCTTTATTTCATTGTTTATTTCCTTTTCCTCCAAAATAGATTTTTCTTTTTTGTAAGCCAGCCATCTTTCAGAAAGAACTGTATTAAGGACCATCAACTTTTTATTGTGCTCCTTCAAGTTACTATTCTCTTCAATCAATTTATCTTGATATTCATCAGTTTCCTTTTTCTGTTTAACGAATGACTCATTTTCTTCTTTCAGGGATCTAATTAGATTCTTCTGCATATTGTCATCCGAATCAAGGTCTTCAATTAGTTCCTTTAAGAATGCACATTCATTATATGAATTTTTATCTCTAGCAAGTTTGTTTCTTAAATTCTCATTTTCAGATTTCAAATTTTCTTTCTCAGCTTTTAAGCGTGTAACTTCATGAATCATTTCTTTTCTCTACTTGTTCTTTTCTGATTTGACTCTAGCATATTTATTCAGTAAATGTTCATTCATGGAGACTAAATCATCATAGCTAAAATCCTCAGCTTCAGAATTTACCTGGGAGGATGAGTCCTCGGACTGATCTCTGACCATCAGGCACATTTCTTCATCTCCAACACATCTTCCCAACATTCTGTTGATGATAGCCGCTGCACTCCTGCATTCATTGACATATGGAACATAGTTAGAGTCTATTGCCCTTTTGGTTAGATCTAGGGCCTTTTTATTTTCATCAAACTTCTGTCTGTCTGAAGATTTCCATTGGGATTTGTCCTCTAGAACTTCATACAGACTAAGAGCTATAAGAACCCAAAGATCTGAATCCACATGCATTACATAGTCTCTAAAGGAGCCATACCAGCCATAAAAATTAGAACCGGTGTATACTGGAATTTCAGCCATGAATTCACTACAAATCAGATTAGGAGCAATACTAAGAGTCGGATCAAACCAGATCGCACCTAAACCAAATCAAGGAACGGATCTGCAGGTCGTTGGACCCTCTATGTAGAAAACCCGCTCTGATACCAATTGATGGGTGCGGAAATAGGAAGAAACGTAGATCCAGAGGGGGGTGAATGGATCTTCTTAAGACAGTTAACCCAACTTTAAAAAATTGAATAGAACTATAATGGCTTATTCAGCGAACACTTTCTCAAACACTGGAGATGCACGCCTAATCAACTATTTGAACACTTGCGAACGGAAGCAATCTAGGCTATTAGAAACAATCAACCACACACGAGAAAGACATTCAATCACACTGCACAAGATATTTTAGGTGGTTCAGTTAGCTGACCTACATCCACCCCATACTCCAACCAGGGTATGGATTCCTGCTGACTCACAGCTTGAGAGACCGCTGATCCACAGCTTTGGGGAAAAATCCCAGACTGCTGAGCCTCTTAGCTTACTGTCCAGAGGAATCAATCCTCTGCAATGCTGACAAATAGCTTGATCCGCTGGGCTTTACAGCTTAGCCGACCAGAGGAAACCTCCTCTGCTACCACTGACGAACAGCTTGAACGAGTATCAAAGAAGAAAGAACAAAAAGAACAAAACACAGCAAATAGAGGGCTGTCAATAAATCCAAAACGAAAAATGCTCGCGCAGGAGCCAAGTGTCTCGGATCTGATCAGAAGACCACTACTTAAAACCTGATCTTAAATGTGCTGCTCTTTCTTCCCTTCAAAACTATCTCTCTCTTTCTATCTCTTTCTGTCTCCTTTCTTTTCAGATGCTCGAACTCCTCTTTTTCTCTCTAATTCTTCTTTTGTATCGTACTACACACTTCTTCGTCTTCCTCCTTCTTTTTTTTTTATTTCATGGGCATCAGATGAAGGGCGTGTCCTTTCTACGATTCCCGCCCAAATGCTTTGGCCCACGTGGCAGCATCCTAACTCAGTGCTTTCCACATGTCTCAATCCTGGCACCTCCTCCACTCTTGGATCACGTGCCACTTTTAGAAGTTAGGATCACTTGGCCTCAGTTCTCTGGAGAGAAAATCTCTGTCAGGAGAACAGTAGTCATTAGGTCAAACATTTTATAAGCAGAGTTATGCATGCACGGACTCGTATATGAATAAGTCAACATTCACTGACTTGATGCATATATTAGGCAAGTCACACACACAGACCATCGGTGTACATAATGAGATATGCACAGACTCACTATGGTTATAGGGCAAAGAAATGCACAGACTGCGTATGGGTGCATCTTGCAAGAGTGCACAAAGATCGTGCACTAAATTCAGTAATGAAATGCACCGGGGTTGGTATGCAGACCAAGCAAAAACTTGCACCGATCTTCTAAGTGCACTGACCTAGATATGCCTTAGGCCAAGGATTGCACCGACTAATGAATGCACTGACTTTCAGAACATGCACCGACTATGAATACATTGCACAGACCCTAAATATGCAAACAACTAAGACATATGTAGTCGATATTTGCCAAGTAACGTGGTATGCATAGACCTGACTATGCACTGACTACTTTAACCTATGCATGGACTATGTGCAACAAACGCAAGGTACACAGACAGATTTATGCAATTCAAATGATCAAATGATCAAATGCAGCCAAATTTATGCAATCCAGTCTTCACATGACTTATAGTTTGTCATCATTAAAACCAGGGTTCAAACACTGGTGACCATCCCCGCGGAATTCATTATGTTCATTAGGCTCACTGTAAAGCCGAAGGACGATGCTTGCTCCCCATTCCCATTTACCTTAGTGAATGCTTCCCCTTTAAATGCTTATTTATTTGTGAACTTCACTAATGTGTGTTTATGCAGCTGCAGGTCACATAGCATTGGGATTCACTCTTCATCGCCTTCTCCTACTATTATATATACTATATTATATAGAGCCCGGAGGCTAATAACTTCGAGCACATAAACTTTGAGTTCCTCTCTAACAAAATTAATGAGGGGTTTATGTTCTCTAAGTTATTCGACGACCGTTTGGTTACATGATTGACCTCGGGATGACGGACTCATCAGACTCTCGATCGTCATCTTTCTCAAAGCTAGACAATTATACCTCTGGATATGCATTAGATAGGTTTTTCCCTTTTAAACCCATCATGCATGATATAGGTCACTTTTTATCCCACCATCTATCATACAAAAAACAAAAAATGCACTTAGAAAAAGCATGGCATTCATGCAGCAAGAAGGAGACAAGAGTCGAGAGAAGGGTTTGCCCTTGGCCTGCCCTGGACTCTATCCCTCTTTTGTCAATCATCCAAGTTCTTCAATTCCATCACTTTTTTGTTGTCTGCCTTATTCCACTCCGATTCGACAAGTCGAGAGTGTGTTTTGCATGTGATCGTCATGAGTATTCTGAGATTTGAAGGTCATTTTCCCCATATCCTGATTTTGTTACCTACTCCTATTTTAGGTGTCTTGTATCTCCTTGAGCTTGGATTGCGTTCGTCCCCTCAAGTCCCGCAGCGCCATGCTAGGGGGTCCCACTGGACTGTAGATACGTGCCCTCTTAGATTACTTTTCCGTCCTTCCTCCTTTTGAATGACCTCTCTGGTCCCATTATGCTTGTCCATTCTTATGCGAAGCTCAATCTCCGCTCAAGAATCTCCTTGAGCGGGATGTCCTTATTAGGCTTGTTTCTTTACCGAAACACCCATTTATCAGTCCGCCGGGCTCCCCTACAAAACAGGCGTTCCGGAGGGGCATTTGTAGATGCCTAATTTCAGACATCCCCGCTGACCCTTGTCTAGCCATCATAGAAGTGATACACCCTTTTTCTTGGTTGATTGGTTGTGTGGATTATCATCCTTTTTAGGTAGGCTCCACCCTATCCCTTCGCGGATCCAAGGTGCTGGTCGCCCTGATCCCTGGGCGGCCAAGGTGCTGGTCGCCCACAACCCAGGGCGGCCAGACTGTTGGCCGCCCAGCCCATTCCAGGGTGGCCACAGAGCTGGCCTCCCTCATCCCAAGGCGGCCAAATACCTGGCCGCCCACCATCCTAGGTGGCCAGACTGCTGGCCTCCCAGCTCCTTCAAGGAGGCCATCGATCTGGCCGCCCAGCCCCTTGGGCGACCAGAGCTTTGGCCGCCTTCTGTCAACCGTCCGTCAACTCCACGTTCTGCCCACTCCCGGCACGTTCTCCGGAACTACTCCCACTCCAAGAGGTTCCAGGGTCACGTAGCTCGCACGTTCTTGATTTTTTGAATGATTTTTGGAGGGAGATTGCCCTCACATACAAAACCCATTCTCGAACCATCTCACGGGGGGGTTGGACATTTTTTCTGACTGAGAGAGTTGAACATTTTTTTGGTGGAGGAGTGGTTCGGTCAGTTCGGAGCCCAGAGAGAGAGCTGAGAGGATGATAGCAACCTTTCCCGACCTTCCCCTAGTAGCAGAACCTGCTGTTGAAGAGCTCCGCGACCGGAGAGTCTAGTTACAGGGGGCGGCCATCGACATGGCCGCCCATCCCCTTTGAGCGGCCACACATGTGGCCACCCTCTGTTGGTTGACGGGAAAACCCCGTCTTTCTTCCTCTATTCCTTATCTTGCTGCCTTTTACTTCATTTTACCGCATTGCATGCATATTTGCCTTGCCTAGATCCTACTTTAAAGAAGTTTTTCAACCCAAAATATAGGGAAGGCGGATGGTTGAAAGTCTCGGCCATCCCCCTTCTCGCCCCCCTCCCCAGTACGATCACCACCATTTGTATGTTTATTCCTTTGGTTTGAGCATATACTACATAATCATAGTCTAATGGTCTCTTCTATTTGCTGGTTGTTTTGCAGGAACTTCATCATCGACTCGCAGGGCTCCGCGTTCTTGGCCGGCTGAGAATGAGGACAGAAGAACCCATCGTCTCCCACTTCTAAGGCGTTCACAATCATCCTACCCCTGTGAGGCCCAGGTATAGGTCTCTGGCGATCACATTATTTTTATTTTTCTAACCTTTGCACTGTAGGTTTGCAGCAGTACAAGTTCGGGAGGATATCCACGCATCGCACACGCACCTACAGGAACGACGCCACCTTTCCGGCACCTACACTACCCCATCACCATCTCCATCTCCATTGCACTCATTACCTTCGCCATCTCCTACCCCGTCTTCACAACCTTCACAAACCCAAGCCTCTACTCTGGCTAGTGCCTCCACTTCTTCTACCCCCACTTCCACTCCTAACGCTGCCCGGCGCGTCGTGTTGGTACATCGACAGTGGGCGCCGCACTCCTCCTCTTCATCTTCTCCATCACCGACACCATTTTCACCACCTTCACCATTGCCTAACCCTCCATCACCTTCGCCACCTCCTCTCTCCAAGTTGCCTAATCCACTACCTCCGTCGCCTTCATCATTTTCGCCACCATCTTCGCATCTTCCTCCATCTCCCTCATCGCCCGAGCCTGAGCAAGCTTCACCTACATCTTCACCTTCACCTACGCCCGTGCCTATCATTGCCACTATCCCTCTACCTACGCCCATTATGCCTTCTAAACCCATTCCCTCCACATCTCCATCCACTTCTACCCTACGGAGCGGGTGTACATTAGCTATGGTGCCCCTCGGGTCTAGTCCCCGGGGAGAAGATGAGTTGAGTCAAGATGATTTGGTGTCGGCTATACACTTCAAGCTTTAAGATTTTATCTGCCGAATGCCGATACGCGTCCTGGTCCCTGGCTATTTTGGGGATGATGAGCCTGCACCTCCCATGACGGTTGCCAAGAAGAGTTCCCTTGCATTAGTGCCAGTTTCTTCTCAAGCGAGGCCGGTGACAATTTCATTGCTCGCTGGAGGTTTTACCATTGAGGTTGTTATTACTTCTCGCTCCATTGTTGTTCAGTTCACTAGCCAAGAGGGGTTCTCTACCCGCATTATGCTAACGCATACGACTGCCAAGGAAATTATGGATTCTATGTTCAAGGGGAAGTTTGCCATATCCTCAGCATTTTCTAAGGACATTTTGCACATTCTATGCAATCTCCCTTGGTTTATCGGTAAGTCGGCCTCGTCAACGCCACGCATTGCTTTCCCTCAGTTTCATCATTCCCTTCTATCGAGGGAGTTATGCTTCAAGGCTGATTGCCGAGTGAAGTTACCGAACCTCATGCTCGTTGTGCCGAGTGACAAGATTCCATGGTTTCATGAGGCTCATCAGTTTGAGGAGTCACCTGTTCGAGAATGTCTGCATATTGTTAGCACCATGTGTCTAGGGGTAACTGCCCCAATGAGGCTGTATATTCATAACCAGGCCAGGCCGTCTGCTAGGTGGGCCCATTATTTGAGAAGATATTACAAATCAAGAAGCCTGAAGGTCCGAGTCCGCACCAGGCGGGTCCTTTATTAGGAGATTTCTGCTAAGAAGAGGCAGCGGTGCAAGTTTAAGGGCCACCGGTTGGGCACTCAAGGGATCATTTTTCCTTCTTCTTCCTCTCAGCCGTCTTTTCTTCTACTCAGCTCCCACCCTTGGGTGGCATATCTTCCCTCTTCTAATCCTGCTTCTGTGATCTTCTCATCTTTTCCCGGGTCCATGAACCCCCACTCCTCTCCTTCTCGTCCGGATCCCTTGGATTTTCTTTATTCCTTCAATTCTAGGCCTCTGTCCTCCTTTCATCCCGATTTTGGGACATCTTCTGATTCTTCTCCTCCGATATTCCCGGGTTATGCCAATTCTCCTTCTCTGACCCTGTCGGATGACCACTATTCTCCTTCTCTGACCCTATCGGATGACTATAATTCTTAATCTCCGGCCCTTCCAGATGCTACCCATTTTTCTTCTCCGACTCCGTCGGATGGTTACTCCCCTTCCTTATCTTCACCGCAATCTCCTCGTTGTATTTTTGTTCATTTTTCTTCACCCTTTCGGGGTTCTCACCCTTTTTCTTGCTATTTTCGAGGCTTTAGCCCACCTTGATCTCGTTTAATTTCTTATTATTCTGTATATGGTTCCTTATTATCAGGGTCTCTGTGCCTTAATGAGGGAGTTCTAGCCCTCATCTCTCTTCCTTTTTATCCTTCTTCGTCCAATTTAGTGTCTGCCGCTCCTCCATGTAGAGGAATCTTGAAACCTTGTTATCCTCTCCCTTTTACCCTGACAAGCAAGGAATACAAAGCTCGTGTTATACAAAGCTCGCTGATCAAGATTGCTTCAGGATGTTGTTTCCACGCCAAGGATTTGCAAGGTATCTTTATTTTGTGTACGAGCATGCTATCATTTCTATCATTTTTATGTCCTGCGCATGGTGTTTTTTTAATATGTTTGAGTGGCTTAGTCAAGAGTCTTGGTTAGGTGTCAAGATGAGTTCGCTTCTGCAGCACCTCAAGCTGGTGATAGCTCCACGTTGGGAGTCTAGTTCTTTCCCCGATCGTTGAGGGTGACCTTTAGCATGGGTTTTTCACACACTACACGAGCTATAGCCAATTCCTCTAGAGCAACACTATTGCTGCTTTGGTCATACCATGGGTATGCACAAAGGTCTTTTCTTTTCCCTGCTCGGTCAAGTGTTGGGGCAAGAGATAGATGGATAAGATGCCCAACCTAGGCGCTCCCTAATACGAGAGAGGTCTCAAATAGTGGCAGTCTTGACCCTTAAATATGAGCTTTCACACTAAATCTAGCCAATAAGGGCTCTCAAAAAAAGTGAATAGAAAATCATTGTTATAAATTATGAAGATCAAAGGCATGGCAAGAGTGGCAGTACAGTTCCCCGCGGGACATCATGAGCCCGGTCGCATGCGTGACTAATAAGTATGGATCCAAAACTGAAGACACAAAGTCCCGACTCAATAGACTTTATCTTTGAGGGGTAGTGCCTTGGAAGGAATTCAAGTCCTGATATCTCCCATCCGGCATAAAGCTTATCTCCATTTTTCTTCTGTTTCTCCCTCTTAGGCTGGGTTGTATCCCGGGTATGGCCTTAGTAGGGGCACCGTTCTTTAGAGGGGGTTGGTTGTGGCAAGCCACCATCAAATGCACGCCCTGCTCAAGGGAAATCGTAGTGAGAGGAGAAGCGTTGATGACCCCTAGCGAGTAGTTTAGCCCGTCTATGGGTGATGCAAATATTTCAAAATCAAAAAAATCAAATATGTTCAAAAATTTCAAAAATCAGATATTGTCAAAAATCCAAAAAAATCAGAATATTGTTAAAAATTCCAAAAAAATCCAAATATTTTCAAATTTAAAAAATTAGAAATTATCAAAATCCAAAAATATATGTCTTTTGTTTTATTTTTTGGTTATTTCTTGAGAACAGATATAATCTGTTTGTTAAGTGTGCAGGTTGTAGGTGTTCAAGCTTCCTTACTCTTTATCTTTCACTCATGTCTATATCTTCTGATCTATTCTTGTTCTTCAATCTTATCCCTTGATTTTCTCTGAAGCTCCTAGTCCTTCTCAATTTTTTGTACCTACCTCGCTTCGTATCTTCATGAGAGGGCTTTGCCTTACGATTATGAACCTGGTGGTTCTGCTTCATTTGATTTTTGGGCTTCGATTGAAGCATGTTTGTCGTGTCTTTTGTCCCATGAGTGTTTTTACCGTTGTGTTGTTTATGTGTCCCTCCGTGTCGTCCCACGTGTGTTGTCATCCTACGCATATCTTCGTCCCATGTGTTGTCTCGCTATGTTGTCTTTTGTCCCTCCGTGTCATCCCACACATGTCTTTTGTCCCCCGTGGTTGTCGTCCCACATGTCTTTGTTTCACCATGTCTTTGTCTCACCGCATGTTGGTTGTCTCACTGTGTCGTGTTGTCTCGTCCCACCGTGTCTCACAATCCCACACTTAATGTTTGTTCTTGTGGTGTTTTGATTACGATGTCGTGATATGTTGTTATGCTGTTATGTTTCATTTATCTTTGTTATGTTCAGTTCATCTTCGTGTTTGTTGTGGTTGTCTTATATGCAAACTCCAAAAAATGTCATTTCATCTGCGCAGGTAAGTCAGGTATGGCTCTCTATCCCTACTCTTTGTTGCATTGCTATATGGTATCTCTACGTTATTATAGCCTCTCAAGGACCGGCTAGTTCTTCGTGTGTTCTAGGATCTGATGTTCTCCTTTAACAAAAATGATGATGATCTAGGAGCATACAGTTAATCGTTGGATAAGCCATTAGGTTGAGTCGGGTGGGGGACGATGGACTCTGTCTCACACGCCGTAGTTGCAAGAAGACTCTTGACCCCGTCTTACTCAGTCTAGCAATATTATCCTTGAGTACTTTCTATTTTTATCTTTCTTTACATTCCTTTTGATGATTTTTTTATTTTAGCCCAACATGCATCATGACATTTTTTAGCATTCACGTCTCGCGATTCTTTCAAGGTCTCTCCTCAGCAATGATTAATTACACTTTAATTCTCTTGGATAAGAGATCATCATTCCTCTCTGAATTTGAACATTTTCTCCGATCTATATGTTTGGTCTGGTTGGCCAACGTGATTCCTGTCTGGATTTTATCTCGTTATTTCATTTTCTAGCTTTTTCAGCTGTGGCTCTTTTCGATCCCCTCATTGGCTCTGGATTGTGTCCCCCAATGAGGTTGGTCGTGTTTCCTTTTCCTTTTCTTAGTTAGTTCTCCAGACATGTCTCATCTGCGTAAGCCATTCCGGGTGGTTAGTTTGGCATTTTCGAGAGAATTCTTGTCGCTTGTTGGTTGTGACGGGTGTCTTTTACCTTGATGCCCGCTTTTCAGTTCTCTCTGCTTCATCTCTGCTTCATCTCCATTTCACGTCGCTATTGCTTTCGCTCCATCTCCTTTCTATTTCGCCTCCGCACTGCTTTCGCTCGCTCCCTTGCAAAGCGGACATCAAGGAGGGGCATCTGTTGACACATGTTTTAAGCCTACAAGTTGAGTTACTTATCTTATTCATCTTTGATGATGTCCTGAATTAGCCAATGTTTTGGAACCTTCCTTGAGCGTTTTCGAGCCCATTTCTTGACCATTTTTCAAGTCCATTGAACTTTGGAGGCTTTTATCTTTGTTTACCATACTTTCGGATCCATATCGCGTAGTTCGGATGGTCAAACGGTCGTCTGGCGCAATCTTCCGCAGCTCTCTGGATGCGGTCTCCTAGCAGACCGCGTTTCATGAACGCGGTCTGCAGGGAGACCACGTTCACCATTTTCATTTTTATTTTATTTATTAATTTCACCCAGGTCATGGTCGACTAAGAGACCCCGATCATCAGATCGCGGTCCCATAAATGACAGCGTTCATCCATTTTTTTATTTTTATTTTTCTATTATTTTATTATTTTATTATTTTATTTTATTTAAATAATGGATAAGGTCGCGGTCTCATGAAAATCGCATTCTCAAATCTTCTCTCCCGGGCGCCCATGGGTGCGTCGACCCCATTCCTCGGCTTGGTGATGCCCCTTCCAGGTCACGGTTCGCGAATAGCCGCTTTCTGAAGGCCACAGTTGCTCGACCAACCGCGTTCTCGTTGCAGAATCTGGACTGTTCTGGGCTCCATTTTCTTCGCCCGAGTACTCTCGGGACTCCTTGTTGGCACCAATCTCGCCGAGGATATGCCTCCACCTCAGCTGTTATCCATCCTAGGGGATTATTCCCACTATTATCTTGAGTTTTATTCAAGATATATCCCCTATTTTTGGGTGTTTATCTCCTATTTCGACCTAGGGTTTCTAAGTTCTCTATATATAGCACCCTGGTCGCAGTGCGTCAAAGGGGGCACTTTCTGGACTTGGGGCAAAGCCATGCCACATCGCCAACCTACCTCTTCGACCCCAAGATGTTCAAGGGAGTATTAACTCCGTTTTCCATCGTTCAAGGGCTCTTCTTTCTCATTATTTCTCTTGTTCCTTGCTCCTACTTTTCTCTATTTATCACAGTCTGCATAGTTTTCTGCACGCACTGCACTTTTCCATGTTTTACATCATCGTTCTCCGCAGCCTTACTGCATGTTAATTCATCTTTTTCACTCATACGCATACACAATACACACACCTATCTTTTGCACCCTTCTACAAGGGTTAAAAACCCTCCCTCGGTGCGTTCTCCCTCTTATTTTCACGTCGATTTATGTATTTGGGATAGATGCTACACATGCATAGTCTAATGGGTTTTTATCCTTGTGTTTGTCTTTGATTTGTAGGAAAGCAAGTGCCACGTGAGGCCCTCGCTCTCTAGCCGGCTGGAAGGTGAGGAGGTGTGATCCACATCGCTTCTCGCACCCATTTCATCACGTGCGATCACTTCATCCTTATTTTCCAAGGTATGCAGTGTCATTCTCGTCTTTTCTTAGTCCTTTTGTGCGTTGTTAGCCTTGGTGGCGATCACGGTTTATTTACTTATCTTCATTGCCCCTTTCCTTTCATATACTTCCATGTTCATGCATATTATTGCTTAGTTTGGGGCGGGTAGATTAGACATCTACAAGCAGCAGAACTGAACCTTCAAGCATGCTTCAATAGCACAGGCTAGCAGCAGTAGAAGCCAACAACTCAAGCTAGCAAATAGCAGCAGAAATGGGATGCAAGAAAGGAGCTTTGTACGCACCTTGAATCAAACGAATAAGGGCCTTCAGCTTATTGAAATAAAGTTGAAAAGGATTAGGCAGAACATCAAGGGCAAAAGAACTTTGAATCAAGAAAGAAATTTTAATTTGTTCTAAGCTGCGTCGACCCCATCTCCTTAAGTTCATCGACACAACCATGCTAGGGTAACAGTTGAAAATGGAGCAGCCAACATGGGAATTGAGGGAGTCGACCCATGGTGTCGACCCCTAGTTGCTAGAGGGCTGTCGTGGCACGCTGCATCGACCCTATCATCTCAGGGCGTCGACGCAAGGGTCTCTCAGAGACCGTTATGGATGCATTCTTCACTATGTGCGTCGACGCACGTAGCTCACTGCATCGACGCACAACGTGCCATCCAGCAAATAGCTCAAGCGTGATGCTGACCGCGTCGACTCCAGACCCCCACAGCGTCGACTCCATGAAGAGCAGCCCGCCAGTAGCCCGCCAGCAGTTCAAAGGAACATGAAGCTGCGTCAACGTAGTGGGTTAGTGTGTCGATGCACAGGGAGCCTCCCAGAAGCCGTTCAAGACGCATTTTCAATAGACGTGTCGACGCAATGGGCCTGCTGCGTCGACGCACTGATAGCACTTCAAGCCTTTATCTCTCAAACCTGCAACACATTCTGAGATTATCCATGGAATAAAATATACTGACGTAAATCTCCAAAAACACACTTTTTGAGGTCTGGAAAAGGTTCCTAGGGCAGTGGACTCTCCTCTTCATCATGAGGCTTTAGCATAACTTTTTGGGAGAAGCTTTTTGGCAGATACTAGATTTAGGAAAGGTCAGCTTTTCTGGTACTATACTTTTTGGTCATAACCAATGGGATTTTAGTCCAAGGAAGGTACCTAGGATAGAGATCTGTCCTTGTCTGCCACAGCCAATGAGGAGACAGATTTGGTAGAGCCCCTTATCCAAGAAGCATCATTTCTTTCCAACAATTCAAATGGGAGGATCTTGGAGGGAAATTTATATGCCTCTGCTGGACCAATCAGATTACAGAACTAAGAAGAGCTGAAGAGAAGAAATATCATATTCCTTTCTTTGACAAATCAGATTGCAGTCTAGGAAAACTATTTTTTTGCTCTTGCTCTCATGTGATGGACCAGCCATGGAAGAAGGTCATTGGTCAAAGAAGCCTTTTGAAATCCAGCCAATTGCATTGCAAGATTCTGGAGGGAAATGTTTCTACCCAGCTCTCTATATATATCAAGATCATTCTTGAAGAGGAGCTGCTGCTGCCCTTGAAGAGAGTCAGCGTCCCTTAAGCTTCCAAGCAAGAATTCTGTGAAGAAAAGAAAAAGGGAGTGTGAGCATCCCAACAACTGGTCGACCCAGCCCAATGCTGTAAAAGATAAGAGAAGAAGAGAAGCCTTGAGAGAGAGCATGTAACGACCCGAGATCTGAATATCGGGAAGGCCCGATATCTTGAATCCCAAACCACCACCCACGAGCCCGAAGACTCGGAAGGGTTAAAGGAATGGTGTGGAGATACACAAGAATCTAAAATAATTACAGAGCTACGCAGTTATAATAAATGAAGTAGGAAGCAATAAATGACAATAATTAAATTACATGGTCCACAATATAATAACAGGCTAAAATATAACAGTAGTCCACAACTAGTACAGTCCAAAGAGAAAAGTACAACTACACGGGGCATACCCTGGCCTGGCAACTGGCAACTAACCCTAGGCGCCTGGGGCACTACAAATGGTGTGGAGATACACAAGAATCTAAAATAATTGCAGAGCTACGCAGTTATAAAAAATTAAGCAGGAAGCAATAAATGACAATAATTAAATTACATGGTCCACAATATAACAACAGGCTAAAATATAATAGTAGTCCACAACTAGTACAGTCCAAAGAGAAAAGTACAACTACACGGGGCATACCCTGGCCTGGCAACTGGCAACTGGCAACTAACCCAGGGTGCCTGAACCACGTGGAGCCTCGGAAGCGCTCTTCTGAAGCCTCGTCTCACCTGAAACACGGCGAAAACACGCAGGGAATGAGCCTTAGAACAAAAGGCTCAGTAGGGATCATCCGGTCCCCACCTCGCAAACTGAGAAACCGCATAGAAAGTAGCTACAAGCTATCACTAGCAAGACGTAGAACAAGAATAGATAAACGGAAAAGCTTTGCTACGTCTAGTACCGAACGCACGACACAAAAATCGAGATGACCCGTCAAAAATCCAAGAGTCGCTACCACACAAAGATAGGAGTACCAACCACTAGAAGCAAGGCCAGATGCGTCCACTGACGACTTAGACCGCGCCTCGGGTGTCTCCCTCCGGCCCAGCAGGAACTGAGACACCGTACAAGTAACCACAAAACAAGTGACTAGCTGGGGACGTGCTCGTCAGCGCGGGTCCAACTGCACCCAACCACGTGTGCACACACCGACCATACGTCCTAGGTCTGGCCCTCTAACTAGTTTTCCCCTCAGCCGGACTCCGGCGTCAAACGTGGGACCCTACGGAAATCAGTCTAGAAATCGTCTCTCGGGGTAGCCTCGCCACCACTCCCTGGTGGGACCACTCGCGTGTCGGAAGGCTACGACTAGTGGAGGGTCACTGAAGGAGTAGACTCTCTAGTCAACGGAAAATAACGTCTAAATCGGACAAAGTACAAGGGCTGCTCCTCGTACCGACATCGACTCACGGTGACACGAGCCGAGAACACCACGTCCCAGGACCCCACGGCACCCTAACATGTGGCCCCCACATGATGCCCAGCATCAGTCAGACCACGGGTCAATACGCGAATCGAGGTCCACTCACTCGGGACTCAAATCGGCAAAACATAACTCCGGTTGGACATAAACCGCTGGCGGTCCACCTTTGGGCCGCCACAGTGGCTAGTGGTTCAGCATTAGGCTGCTACAAGGACTGTAGCGGCTCAACATTTGGTCGCCACCCTCTGGGTTGCAAAAGAACAAGCGGTCCTATATAGGGCCGCCAAAGGGCATAAGGAGGGCATATTCTCGGCCGCCAGACCCAAAAGCCTCCACCGGTCAAAAATCAACGGTCAAAACACCTCGAAGGCCACGCCGGCCAACTCGGCTTAGCGGTCAGCCCTTCGGCGGCCACCTGGGCTCTGGCGGTTCATCGTATGGCCGCCAGGCCCAACCTACATTCGGAACACCAAAAGCGGTCGTGCGGGGACCGCCAGAAGGAAGTGGCGGTCACTGGAAGGACCGCCACACTTCCGAAAAATCGAGAACGGCGGGAAAACCCCAAAATCGCCATTCCACGCCCCATTCACCCGCGGGTGAAGGGGAACCAAAAGGGAAACTTGTTCCCAAGCCCCCAATGCATCTTTTGATGCCAAAAAACCACACAACGGCGGATTAAAACGCTAGATCGGCCACTCAAACCCCAAAACATGATTTTCCCTTCCTGGCTCAAAATAGCCCCCTCTCGACCTCGCCTCGGCCTAGAAATCATGGGGAAGGTAAATGCCGAGCTAAGGATCATCTCCCTACCTCGGAATCGTCCAAAACGCGGTGGATCGCCGCCGATCTTCAAAAACTCGCTTAAACCTTCACGAGCTCCCACGATCTCACCGAGCACCGAACGCCGCCGAGATCGCCACGCCGTCACACTTGCCGCCACGCCGTCACCTACTGCCGTCTGTAGCCGGAGGGGAGCACGCCGTCGCGTCCACGAGAGAGGGGGGCCGGTCACGACTGTGTGCGCTCACGGGAGAGAAGGAAAGAGGAAGAAGAAGAAATGAAGAAGAAAGGGAAAAAGAAAAAGAAAATAGGGGCATTTATAGAAAATCCAGATTTTCCAAAAAATATAGAAAAATAGAAAAATATAGCCCCGCGATCCCCGGAACACGCTGATCGCCATGGTACCATTCTTGAGTAGGTGAATGACCCGGTTTACCCGCTACGGGGTTCCGTAGGTCCTGTCTGGGAAAAATACGGGAAACCGCAGAACAGTTCCGGGACCTCCGAAACTGATCCGAAACGCACGGATCCGAACCCGAAAGATATCCGAAAAAGAACTCCGGGCACAGTGAGAACAAATTCTCTGAGAAAATAAATTCGGGACCCAAGAAGAACGATCCGAAGGGTCCGGGATATTACAGCCCTCCCTCCTTAAATAAATTTCATCCTTGAAATTTAAAATAAAGCACGGGGGAAAGAAAAGGAGACTTACTCAAACAGATAAGGGAACTACTGACGCATCTCATCCTCACGCTCCCAAGAGGCTTCGTCGCCAGAGTGCCGCTGCCACACCACCTTAACCAGAGGGATAACCTTGTTCCGCAGGTGCTGCTCTCTCCGATTCTTAATACGGATAGGGAATTCCTGAAGAGATAGATCGGGAGTCACCTCAGGCCAGATGGAATCCTCCAACACATGAGAATCATCGGGTATATACTTCCTCAGCATGGAAACATGAAACACATCATGCACAGATGATAGCTCCTGAGGAAGTTGCAACCAATAAGCAACCTCGCCAATGCGCTCAACAACGAGGAAAGGGCCGGCATAGCGGGGACTCAACCCTTCATGGGAGAAACCTTAAAAAATACTCGGTCACCGACCGTGAAACTGAGGGGCTACCTTCTCCGATCGGCATAGCTCTTCTGCCGACTCTGAGCTGCCAACATGTTACGACGGACCAAATGCACCACATTCACACACTGCTGCACCAACTCTGATCCCGTCATCACACGCTCACCAACCTCAAACCAATTGAGCAGAGTCCGACACGGTCGCCCATACGACGCCTCATAAGGAGCCATCCCAATGCTCGAATGATAGCTGTTGTTATAGGCAAACTCCACTAATGGTAGGTGGTGAATCCAACTCCCCTGCCACTCTAGACAACAGGATCTCAACATATCCTATAGCGTCTGAATGGTCCTTTCCGACTGACCATCTGATTGAGGATGATATGCTGAGCTAAAAGCTAACTCAGTGCCAAGAGCTCGCTGGAAACTCCTCCATAATCCAGAAGTGAAACCCGGGTCTCGATTTGACACAATAGAAATGGGAATCCCATGCAAAGGTACGATCTGCTCCACATAAAGACGAGCCAACTTGGGCACACTCCAGCTGACTTTGATCGGTAACAACCGAGCCACCTTTGTCAGCCTATCCACCAGCAACAAAATACTATCTTGCCCACTAAGAGTCCTCGGCAATCCCACCACAAAATAAGTGGTCACGTGGTCCCATTTCCACACTGAAGTCCCGTGATCAATGACACCCAAGAGGGGGGTGAATTGGGTGTTTATAAATTTTATGAAAACTTTAGGCCTTTTTGAAATATGTGATAGAATGCTAGTTAAGAGATTCCAAACTATTTGTACACAAATTAGATTTATCAAACTTTATATGATGAGATATAGATTATGCAAGATATACGTAGATAAATCCGGAACAACAAATAACACTGACACTCACTTAGAATGGAGGTAGAAGAAAAGGACCAAACCACACAATTCAAACCATAGTGCACAGTGATTTTTAAGGTGGTTCGGATGCAACGACAGCAATCCTACGTCCACCCCTCACCAAACTCGGTAAGGCTTCACTCGACGATAAATCCCCAAACGGAGATGATGCTCTAACAACACACGCAAGACTACGCATGCACACACACATGGGGACGTGCCCCAATACACACACACACACACGGAGACGAAGTCTTCAACACGATCCGACAACCGGATCACCAACGCAAACACCCGCTGCCGCAAGTGCAGCAATCCACACACACGAGACAGAACGGATCTAAATAGACTTACACTGTAATACCCTGAATTATTATTTGAGCCCAATATAATTATTAAGCTTTTATTAACTGAGAATTGAATTTTTAATGAATTAATAATTGAATTTCAGATTTATTAATATTTAATTCCTTAGAAATAGAATAAGTGAAACTCTGACTACCTTATAAAAATCCATAAAAATGGTAAACAGGTTAAGGTCGATGTAGTTAGCAACTTTGTCTTCTGTAATTAAGCCATTAAAAATCCGTGGTTAGATCTATTTAGTGATTAAGACCAAAAGTGCACACTTTTTGACCCTTACCTAACCTTAGTTTAAAACGTGAAATTAAGGCTTAATACTTAACCAAATGAGCTCAAACCAGAGGCAAATGGACGGTCTTGATCTGAGGATCAAAAGCCCTCTACCAATTTCTCGAAACCCTAACCCTAGAATGCGCAGCCGGCCGAGTTTGGTTAAGTCAACCTTTTCGGCGCCGTTTCTAACACGTCTCTTGCCCTGTCGAATTCTCTCAGCTCTGAACTCTCCAGAAGATGTGTGAGCTATAGATAGAAAGCACTTCAACCCTAGTTTCGTTTGGTAGCAGCTGTGTCCGGAGAGAAGTCGGATCTGGGGAGATATCCAGTGATTACTGAAGGTGTGTCGGCAGGCCGTCGTCTACCTTCTTCCTTCCTTGTTTTTTCGATTGAGGTAGGAATTCTCAACCAAAATTCGAACATGAATACATCATTTTATTCCTCTCGACGAGATCTATCCAGTGGGACTGAAAGCCCCAATTTTATCGGGTGTCTAGAGAGCTATCGAGGTTTTTGTGAAGGGTTAGCAAGTTCGTTCTTCTTATCTAGCATCTTATTTCAACCTTCGATTGAGGTAGGTTTAACAGGCTAAACTCTAATTAACTTATATGATGTAATCAGAATCTTTTTAGCTTTCTTTAGGCGTAGAAAGCCCTAAAATTCATGAAGCATGTTTAGAGAATTTCTGTTCGTAGTAACAGCATGTTTAGACCTAGTTTTGATATGTTCTTCCGAGTTGATTTCTGATTTCAAAGTATTACTCCTGATCTACATGAACCATATTGTATATGGTTGGATTCAGCATCGTAGTAGCTTTCTTTTGATATAAGAATCCCCAAATTTCATTCTGTATATTGAGAGAATTTTATGTTTTAGTCACAGCATGTCAAAATTAGGGTTTTCCGTGTTCTTGCCTTAGTAAATCACGATTTCAATAAGATAATTTGAAATTGGCCTTACTGTTAGATAGTATTCTCTGTTAGCTTTCCAACGGTACCAAAAGCCCCTTATTTGGAGTCCATTTCCATTAGTTATTAGCATTTTAGTGCAACCCTATCAACCCCCTTAGCTTCCCGGCGTTCATCGGACGCGGAAGGGATGACCGGAGACGACCAGAGATGGACGGTCGCACGATAGACCACACAACTCAAGCCCAGACATGACTCTGGCATAGACAGGAGTTAAACGGTTCCTAAATGACCACACAACTAGTTGGACGGTTCAAAACTAACCACATATCTAGATATAAGGTCCCGGAGCAACCACATAACTTGGACGGCTCAGAACCAACCACACATCCTGGGGGATGGGCGGCCAGCCCAGAACCGCCCAACCCACATGGGCGGCCCAACAGGAACCGCCCAAGTCCCTGGCTTGGCCTTTTGACCCCGTTTCAGCCCTGTTCAGCCCAATGGATATACGGCCTATTCCTAATCGTTTATCTAGCCAGAAAATCACTTAATACTAGTTCTAATGCATTCATCTTAGTGTTATAAATGGTAATTAGTAAAATAGAAACTCACTTGATAAATAATTAATTATGAAACTAAATTTTTATTAATTGCACGTTATTCGTTCATACGCGACTTACGAGATCTTGTTCATTAGCTTATCATCTTGAATCATTCTTTTTGGCATCTTGACTTAATGTATAACTTAATTCTTGTAAATTTGACATGAAATTAGGA
Organism: Amorphophallus konjac; assembly: GCA_022559845.1. Taxonomy (NCBI): domain Eukaryota; kingdom Viridiplantae; phylum Streptophyta; class Magnoliopsida; order Alismatales; family Araceae; genus Amorphophallus; species Amorphophallus konjac. Next base: position 178,981,151 of record CM040121.1, read on the forward strand.
TTAATATGGTCATTAGCTTGCTGTTTAGCTGCTATACTACAGTAGAACAGCGTGTTCAACTTTCAGACTTTTAACAAGTCGTTAGCCGATTAGCGTGCTAGTCTTGGTTTTACCCCCGGAAACTCTATCAGGCGGCATTACCATCATCACTGGATTTCTTTATATCCCTGTTATGAACCTAATGAACTACCAAAACATCGTTTTATGTGTTTAAATTGCTGGTTTAAGTCTTGGATCAAATTGGACGACGAGAGGCATGCGCGGCTAGTAGTTGACCGCATATCCTCTTCGGCGGCCCGATTATGACCGCATATCTTTATACGGCCCAGTATGGACCGTATATCTTATTCATGGGTCTTAATGTCTTCTGGACATGAGCGGCCCATAATGCACCATTCATACCTTCGAGCGGCCCACTGTCAGCCGTTCTTTCTTGACCTCGTGGCTAAGTTTTGGCCCAGTTCCTGTATGCACGGCCCGGTGTTAGCCGTACATACCCTTGCGCGGCTTCTGTATGACCGCACATCTCTTGGAGATGAGTTTGACCGTGTTTTTGTGCTCTTGAATCCAAGGACAAGGTTAGTCTTTTAAATCTTGAACTTATGGCAGTAATTCCTCTGATTAAATTGGCCATTAAAATTGACTGAATGTCTAGACGCGTGGGATCTTGGATCCAATAAATCGATGCCAACGCACCGTAGGGGCCCGGTCTGGTCCTGGGGAGAGCGCCCAAAAATTATTGAGCCCATGGGATGTTAATGACATGGTGAGGCATTGCACCGAATACTTGCTTGCTTGTTACGTCTATGACAAAAAATCTCTTGTTACTTGTTACTTGATCGTGATTGAATTGATGTTAATTACTACTTGTTGGCCAATTCTTTATTACTATCTCCTGTTGTAAATTCTTGTACTTGTTATCTTGTTAATTCTTGGCATCTTATATTTCTTGACCTTGCAAGATCTTTTTATTACGTCGTTTCATTATATCGTTATCGTCATTTATTTCTTTTTAGCATGGCATGTGAAGATGTAATTAACTTGTTAATCATGTAAACTTGCCTGTTACTTCCTACTGAGCGTCAGCTCATAGTTGTTGTTTCCCCCCTTTCCAGGCTATTCAGGTGACGAGCTTACCATCGGGGATGGGCAGGAGTGATGTCTTGAGTGCACCAGTTCTAGAGTGGTGTTGGCAGTGTTATCCTATTAGTTGTGCTTTAGAGAGTATTTAGCTTCAGTTATGTTGTTAATGTTTAGTGTTAATGTCTCAGTTGTATGAAGTTGGTTTGAGGATTATTGTATCAGTTGTGGTTTTTTTAATGATCAATAAGTTATTTCCATTCATAGCACTTGTGTTATATTTAGATTAGCTCTCTCTCTCTCTCTCTCTTTCCTGCTAGCTAGTTTCTAACTGTACGTCCCGAGTTTCCGCATCGGGGTGTGACAGTTTAGTTGGTATCAGAGCCCTAGGTTTCACATTCCTAGGTTTCTCTAAGTGCTATGTTTATTAAGTTCTAGGGTTCCAGTGTTCTCGTAGAACCCCTGACCTTGTAAAAGTCTAGAAACTACCTGGTGAGATTGGGTAGAAACTTGGGTTAAGTTCGTATCTTGATCGTGTAATTATCTATCTTATTAGACCTAAGTAATCGTGTTCCCCGTGTAGGCTTTTGCATTGGCAGCTGATCGCGCTGAATGGAGGAACCTACAGCGCACAGTTCAAGGCCTTACTCAGGCTCTGCAGCAGGTGGCTCAAGCAGGAGCTGCACAGCATGGCACCGGTGATCTATATCGGAACTTCCGAGGGATGAATCCGCCAAGGTTTGCGGGTTCGACCGACCCCGACCAAGCCAAGCACTGGCTAGATGAGATGGGAAGGATCTTCGAAGTTATGCAATGTACCAACCAGGAACGTGTCCTTTTGTCTACATTTCAACTGGAGCGTGATGCACGTACTTGGTGGGATTCTATCAAGGTGACTCTCGGTGATCAACAGGTTACATGGGAAGAGTTCGAGGAATTCTTGAACATCAAGTATTTTTCTGATAGAGTACAAGAGAAGAAAGCGGCGGAGTTCACGGCCCTAAAACAGCGAGATCTATCCGTGGCGGAGTATGAGGCTCAATTTGCACGGCTTTCTCGTTATGCTACACACCTTATTTCCACCGAGAAGATGAAGGCGAAGCGTTTTCTCAACGGTCTGAGGCTGCATTATATCAACCAATTGGCACCGATGGAAATTTCCACTTATTCCGAGATGGTGAGAAAAGCTCAAGTTCTGGAGGATACTTTAGAAATGACGGAGAGAATCCGTGGAAATGGCACCAGGAAGGAACAACCTACGGGTTCCGGGAGTGTCAAACCTGGGTATACCAAGAAGAGGCCTATTAGTGGACCTGGTTCGTGGAGCGGGTTCGGATCATGGAAAGGCAAGATGCCGAAGCGTGAAGACAAGAAGCCTGGCCCTATCATTCCATACATGGGCGTTTGCAAGTTTTGTAATAATCCTGGCCACAGGGTGGAGGATTGCTGGCGCAAGCTAGGCGCATGCCTACGATGTGGAAGCAAGGAGCACCGTATCTCTGATTGCCCTCATATGTCTGAGCAAGCTACCCCAGCAAAACCGCAAGTCTTCAAGAAACCACAAGGCAAACTCCAAGCTCTGCATGCTGATGAAGCAGGAACAGCCGAGGATGGTGGACTCGTCGAAGGTACTATCATTATACTCGACAAGCCAACATTTGTTCTTTTTGATACTGGTGCCACGCATTCATTTATTTCTCGGAGATTTGCTAAGTCATTAGCTGTAGATCCTATTTTGATGAATTCTCCGTTAGAGATATCAACCCCTATTGGTACTAGATCGGCGATCCAGCATTTCTATCCTTCTAGTAAGGTTATGATGGGTGAGCAGAACTTTCCAGCTGATTTAGTTTGCATGGACATGAAGGATTATGACGTAATCCTAGGAGCAGATTGGTTGGCTAGATATGAGGCCAATGTTCATTGTAGTTCTGGCTCGGTGTCTTTTACTAGGCACCCAAGGCTTTCTTTTATGGGAGTTAAGCACCATAACATTGTATCACTCATTTCGGCTCTTCGAGCTGATAAGCTGATGAGACGAGGATGCGAGGCTTTTCTAGCCTTTGTCTGTGCAACCCCTGAGCAGCAGATTGAGATCAAGGACATTCCTGTTGTCCAAGATTTTCCTGATGTCTTTCCAAAGAAACTACCAGGACTTCCGCCTGAGCAGGAAGTTATCTTCTCTATTGATCTCTTTCCGGGCACATCTCCTATTTCCAAGGCTCCTTATCGTATGTCTCCTGCAGAACTGAGGGAGTTGAAGCAACAGTTGATGGAATTACTCAAGAAGGGCTTCATTCGTCCTAGTACTTCTCCGTGGGGAGCCCCTGTATTATTCATCCGGAAGAAAGATGGTTCGATGAGATTATGCATCGATTATCGGTAATTGAACCAGTTGACTGTCAAGAATAAATATCCATTTCCGAGGATTGACGAGTTATTTGACCAGATAGCGGGAGCTCAGTATTTCTCTAAGATCGATCTTCGATCTGGATATCACCAGTTACGGATTAAGGAAGAGGATATCTATAAATCAGCTTTCCACAGTAGGTATGGTCATTTCGAATTTGTCGTTATGCCTTTTGGTCTAACGAATTCCAGCAGCTTTCATGCAGTTGATGAACAATGTATTTCGGCCCTATCTTGATCAATGGGTCGTGGTCTTTATTGATGACATCTTGATCTATTCCAAGAGTGAAGTGGAGCATGCTGAACATCTGAGGATGGCATTGCAGTTATTGAGAGATCATCAACTTTATGCCAAGTTCAGTAAGTGTGAATTCTGGCTGCAAGAGGTGTCCTTTCTCGGACATATTATCACCAAGGATGGTATTTCTGTTGATCCTTCGAAGGTTGAGGCAGTGAAGAATTGGGAGCAGCCTACCAGTGTGACAGAAGTTAGAAGTTTCTTAGGCCTGGCAGGCTATTACCAAAGATTTATCCAAGATTTCTCTAAGATTACGGTACCTATGACAAGGTTAAACCGCAAGGAGAACACGTTTGATTGGTCAGATGACTGCCAGCGATGCTTTCAGACTTTGAAGGAATGTTTGACCACTGCACCTGTTTTGGCTTTACCTTCTGGTGAAGGAGGTTTTGTTGTTTATACTGATGCTTCAGGTATTGGCTTAGGCTGTGTACTCATGCAGCATGGGAAGGTGATTGCCTATTCTTCTAGGCAGTTGAGGAAGCACGAAGAGAATTACCCTGTTCATGATCTGGAATTAGCAGCAGTGGTGTTCGCATTGATGATTTGGAGGCATTACTTGTATGGAGAAACCTTCACAGTGTTTTCAGATCATAAGAGTCCGAAATACTTATTTTCTCAGAAGGAACTCAACATGAGGCAGAGGAGATGGTTGGAGTACTTGAAAGACTTCAACTTCTCGATTGAGTATCATCCTGGCAAAGGCAATGTTGTGGCAGATGCTTTAAGCTGAAAGCCTGTAGCTAGATTGTCAAGTCTCATGTTACAAGAATGGAAGTTACGGGAACAATTGTCTAGTCTGGATCTTAATGTTGACAATGATCGGGTTATGATTGCTCAGATTCAACTTAAGCCCGAACGGTTGATGGAAACCAAGTCCTTGCAAGATAATGATCCCGAGCTGGTAGAGATCAAGGGAAACTTGAGCAGCAGACCTGACTTCATGTTGGCTGAAGATGGAAGATTATTATTCAAAGGCAGAACTTGTGTACCTGATGAAGCTGGAATAAAGAACAAGATTCTTGAGGAAGCTCATAGATCCAGATACACCATTCACCCTGGAGGCACTAAAATGTACAGAGATTTGAAGAGATCCTTTTGGTGGATAAATATGAAAAGAGAAGTTGCAGACTTCGTGAGTAGATGCTTGGTTTGCCAGCAAGTTAAGGCCGAACATTTCAGACCGGCAGGAAAACTGAAACCACTCGACATACCCCAATGGAAGTGGGAAAGTATTGGCATGGATTTCATTATGGGTCTACCTAGGACTCGTGGAGGATTTGATGCGATATGGGTGATTGTCGATCGATTGACAAAGTCAGCTCATTTCTTACCAATTAAGTCCAAGTGGACAGTTGATGTATTGGCTGCTTTGTATTTGAAGGAAGTGGTAAGACTCCATGGCATACCAGTCAGCATTGTGTCTGATCGAGACCCCAGATTTACTTCACATTTCTGGAAGGGACTGCAAGAGTCTTTGGGTACTCGTCTGAATTTTAGTACTGCTTTTCATCCGCAGACAGATGGACAGACGGAAAAAACCAACCAGATAGTGGAAGATATGCTGCGAGCATGCATGATTGATTTTGGAGGCAGTTGGAGTGATCACCTGGCATTGATTGAATTTGCCTACAACAATAGCTACCAATCCAGCATACAGATGGCTCCTTTTGAAGCATTGTATGGTAGAAGCTGTCGTTCCCCGTTATGTTGGGATGAGGTAGGTGAGAAACAGTGGCTTGGACCGGATCTTATTTCAGAATCATCACAGAACGTCCGTATTATCCGAGACCGGTTACAAGTAGCCCAATCCAGACAGAAGAGTTATGCCGACAACAGAAGAAGAGCATTGGAATTTCAGGTTGGCGAGCATGTGTTCTTAAAGGTCTCTCCGACGAGAGGGATCCGAAGATTTGGCATTTATGGCAAGCTGAGTCTGAGATACATTGGTCCATTCGAGATTCTAGATAGAGTGGGAGAGGTGGCATACAGACTGGCTTTACCGCCGCAATTGTCGGGCGTACACAATGTCTTCCATGTGTCTATGCTACAGAAATATGTGTACGACCCCACTCATATCATTCAGCAGGTGGATTTTGAACTGAAGGAAGATTTGACTTATGAGGAAAGACCTGTCAAGATTCTGGACCGGAAGCAACAGCAACTCCGGAATAGTTCTATACCGATGGTCAAGATTCAGTGGAGTCGGCGTGGGACCGAAGAAGCTACTTGGGAGTCTGAAGATACTATGCGGAAGCGGTATCCCGACTTATTCTAGGTGAGCGATCTCATTCCCTACTCTCAGTTATAGTGCAGTGAATTTGGAGGACCAAATTCTTTAAGTAGGGGAGGGTGTAATACCCCGAATTATTATTTGAGCCCAATATAATTATTAAGCTTTTATTAACTGAGAATTGAATTTTTAATGAATTAATAATTGAATTTCAGATTTATTAATATTTAATTCCTTAGAAATAGAATAAGTGAAAATCCGACTACCTTATAAAAATCCATAAAAATGGTAAACAGGTTAAGGTCGATGTAGTTAGCAACTTTGTCTTCTGTAATTAAGCCATTAAAAATCCGTGGTTAGATCTATTTAGTGATTAAGACCAAAAGTGCACACTTTTTGACCCTTACCTAACCTTAGTTTAAAACGTGAAATTAAGGCTTAATACTTAACCAAATGAGCTCAAACCAGAGGCAAATGGACGGTCTTGATCTGAGGATCAAAAGCCCTCTACCAATTTCTCGAAACCCTAACCCTAGAATGCGCAGCCGGCCGAGTTTGGTTGAGTCAACCTTTTCGGCGCCGTTTCTAACACGTCTCTTCTCCCGTTGAATTCTCTCAGCTCCGAACTCTCCATAAGATGTGTGAGCTATAGATAGAAAGCTCTTTGACCCTAGTTTTGTTTGGTAGCAGCTGTGTCCGCAGAGGACTCAGATCTGGGGAGATATCTGGCGATTACTGAAGGTGTGTCGGCAGGTCGTCGTCTACCTTCTTCCTTCCTTGTTTCTTCAATTGAGGTAGGAATTCTCAACCAAAATTTGAACACGAATACATCATTTTATTCCTCTCGACGAGATCTATCCAGTGGGACTAAAAGCCCCAATTTTTATCAGGTGTCCAGAGAGCTATCGAGGTTTTAGTGAAGGGTTAGCAAGTTCGTTCTTCTTATCTAGCATCTTATTTCAACCTTCGATTGAGGTAGGTTTAACAGGCTAAACTCTAATTAACTTATATGATGTAATCATCATCTTATTAGCTTTCTTTAGGTGTAGAAAGCCCTAAAATTTATGAAGCATGTTTAGAGAATTTCTGTTCGTAGTAACAGCATGTTTAGACCTAGTTTTGATATGTTCTTCCGAGTTGATTTCTGATTTCGAAGTATTAATCCTGATCCACATGAACCATATTGTATATGGTTGGATTCAGCATCGTAGTAGCTTTCTTTTGATATAAGAAGTCCCAAATTTCATTCTGTATATTGAGAGAATTTTACGTTTTAGTCACAGCATGTCAAAATTAGGGTTTTCTGTGTTCTTGCCTTAGTAAATCACGATTTCAATAAGATAATTTGAAATTGGCCTTATTGTTAGATAGTATTCTCTGTTAGCTTTCCAACGGTACCAAAAGCCCCTTATTTGGAGTCCATTTCCATTAGTTATTAGCATTTTAGTGCAACCCTATCAACCCCCTTAGCTTCCCGGCGTTCATCGGACGCGGAAGGGATGACCGGAGACGACCAGAGATGGACGGTCGCACGATAGACCGCACAACTCAAGCCCAGACATGACTCTGGCATAGACAGAAGTTAAACATTTCCTAAATGACCACACAACTAGTTGGACGGTTCAAAACTAACCACATATCTAGATATAAGGTCCCGGAGCAACCACATAACTTGGACGGCTCAGAACCAACCACACATCCTGGGGGATGGGCGGCCAGCCTAGAACCGCCCAACCCATATGGGCGGCCCAACAGGAACCGCCCAACCCTTGGGAGGCCCTGACAGAACCGCCCAAGTCCCTGGCTTGGCCTTTTGACCCCGTTTCAGCCCTGTTCAGCCTAATGGATATACGGCCTATTCCTAATCGTTTATCTAGCCAGAAAATCACTTAATACTAGTTCTAATGCATTCAACTTAGTGTTCTAAATGGTAATTAGTAAAATAGAAACTCACTTGATAAATAATTAATTATGAAACTAAATTTTTGTTAATTTCACGTTATTCGTTCATACGCGACTTACGCGATCTTGTTCATTAGCTTATCATCTTGAATCATTCTTTTTGGCATCTTGACTTAATGTATAACTTAATTCTTGTTAATTTGACATGAAATTAGGATTAATATGATCACTAGCTTGCTGTTTAGCTGCTATACTACAGTAGAACAGCGTGTTCAACTTTCAGACTTTTAACAAGTCGTTAGCCGATTAGCATGCTAGTCTTGGTTTTACCCCCGGAAACTCTATCCGGCGGCATTACCATCATCACGGGATTTCTTTATATCCCTGTTATGAACCTAATGAACTACCAAAACATCGTTTTATGTGTTTAAATCGCTGGTTTAAGTCTTGGATCAAATTGGACGACGAGAGGCATGCGCGGCTAGTAGTTGACCGCATATCCTCTTCGGTGGCCCGATTATGACCGCATATCTTTATACGGCCCAGTATGGACCGTATATCTTATTCATGGGTATTAATGTCTTCTGTACATGAGCGTCCCATAATGCACCGTTCATACCTTCGAGCGGCCCACTGTCAGCCGTTCTTTCTTGACCTCGTGGCTAAGTTTTGGCCCAGTTCCTGTATGCACGGCTCGGTGTTAGCCGTACATACCCTTGCGCGGCTTCTGTATGACCGCACATCTCTTGGAGATGAGTTTGACCATGTTTTTGTGCTCTTCAATCCAAGGACAAGGTTAGTCCTTTAAATCTTGAACTTATGGCAGTAATTCCTCTGATTAAATTGGCCATTAAAATTGACTGAATGTCTAGACGCGTGGGATCTTGGATCCAATAAATCGATGCCAACGCACCGTAGGGGCCCGGTCTGGTCCTGGGGAGAGCGCCCGAAAATTATTGAGCCAATGGGATGTTAATGACATGGTGAGGCATTGCACCGAATACTTGCTTGCTTGTTACGTCTATGACAAAAAATCTCTTGTTACTTGTTACTTGATCGTGATTGAATTGATGTTAATTACTACTTGTTGGCCAATTCTTTATTACTATCTCCTGTTGTAAATTCTTTTACTTGTTATCTTGTTAATTCTTGGCATCTTATATTTCTTGACCTTGCAAGATCTTTTTATTACGTCGTTTCATTATTTCGTTATCGTCATTTATTTCTTTTTAGCATGGCATGTGAAGATGTAATTAACTTGTTAATCATGTAAACTTGCCTGTTACTTCCTACTGAGCGTCAGCTCATAGTTGTTGTTTCCCCCCTTTCCAGGCTATTCAGGTGACGAGCTTACCATCGGGGATAGGCAGGAGTGATGTCTTGAGTGAACCAGTTCTAGAGTGGTGTTGGCAGTGTTATCCTATTAGTTGTGCTTTAGAGAGTATTTAGCTTCAGTTATGTTGTTAATGTTTAGTGCTAATGTCTCAGTTGTATGAAGTTGGTTTGAGGATTATTGTATCAGTTGTGGTTTGTTTAATGATCAATAAGTTATTTCCATTCATAGCACTTGTGATATATTTAGATTAGCTCTCTCTCTCTCTCTCTTTCCTGCTAGCTAGTTTCTAACTGTACGTCTCGAGTTTCCGCATCGGGGCGTGACATACACACACACAAACGCATATCTAGGAAGATCCACACACACACACGAAACAAATACGACACACACACAAGCATGACCACGGATCCAACAACGATTCACACACACACAAGTTCTTACAGTTTATGATGAACACAATTACAACACCAAAACATAAAGACGATGAGGCTTAGTTTAGAAAACTCCTGTTTTGGGTTCCCCTTAAATGCATGTTGCGGATCTTGAACGTATCTTAAATCTTCACTTGACCGGAGCTTCAATCCGTGTTTGCTTGGCTTTTCTCCTTTCTTGCTTGCTAGGCTTCTCTTCTTTCTCTCTTAGGCACTCTTCTTGGAATCCTTGCTTGCTTGCTTGGCTCTTCTCTTCCTTGGAGGAGGTTGGCTTCAGATATGCCTTCAATGGGTTGAGAATGGATGAAGAACACTTGCTGCATGGAGTACTGTTCACGGCTACAGTACCCTTCTTCTTCCTCCTTGGACAGCACCCTCTTGATCTCCCTTTGAAGCTCTTTGAGTCCTTAGGGTTAATGACTTCAAAGAGATGTTTTATAGCCCTTGAATGGTCCAAAGACAAACCCCAGACCAGATCCAAAAATCATGGCTTAACTGGGGTCATTGGGATTAAACAAATGGGTGAAGATTCCTCTCCACGAGCTTGAAATCGAAAGTCAACAATAGGGGCATCGAGACTGTCGGTCGACCGGAATTTATGGGGCGGTCGACCAGAACTTGCTGCAGCCATAACATTTTGGTTCTGGCAAAATCGATCGACCGACCCTATGGTGGCAGTCGACCGAAACCTGTAAAAATTCCATCTTTTCGGTTCTGTTAATTCTGGTCGACCGGCCATAGTGTGTTGGTCGACCGAAATGACTCATACCTGCAAAAATGAAGTGTTAGCCTAAGGAAACACATCTATAAGTCAAGAGCTTCATGTCCATATCAATTTCATGCATTTTGAGTTTGGTTTAACTTAGCTTATGCATTTGAAAAGTTCAAAACAAATGAGCACTTGTCATTACATGAGATTGCCTTAAACAAGTTCAATGCTCACTCTTGAAGATAACAAATTAAAGGAATATCGCCCCTGTAATCAAAATTTCCTTCCGGGGGCTCCGCGTGCGAGGGCGCACGATGGCGAGTTTTGCAAGGGCTTGAAACCTCATGAACTAGGTGCATATGAATACTTTGAAACACACATGTTCTGAGGTAAGGATCAAGTTCTGGGCTAAGAATCAAGAGATAAAACTCAATCATCCCAAGTAAATTATTCATGAAATAACCTCATGGAACACTCAATAACAAGGAGTGTATAACAGGGTAAGAGCCTTACCAATGATTCTTGACAGTACATGACATATATCACATGTTTTGGATTGTAGAACAGCAAGGTGCTTATCCACACGTTAGGTTCACCAAGTGACTCCCATGAGACTATAAGTTTGATCCTGCAAGCAAGATAGTCAATGTTAATACTACGCTTGTTCACATTAAAGAGATTATGAAACCTCTTGCCTCTTGTAAAACCAACTCAATCATATTTAAACAACAACATGAGTGTACACAGTCAGTAAGAACATGTGCAATCAACCATAAGTTTAGTTATCATCACTTAATCACACATTAAGTTTAGTTATCATCAAAACCATAAGTTAACCATCACAATAATCATCAAAATAATAACTCAACACACGCAGGAACTTCCAAGGGCTGAAGCATACCACCAGGTCGTTGATGCTCCGCCTCCACCTGCTAACAGGTCAGGCACCTGGCCGCAAACTCAGCAATATCTCTCTTCATGCCAGGCTACCAGAACTACCTCTTCAAGTTCCGATACATCTTCGTCGCACCCGGGTGCACAGTGTACCGACTTCCATGAGGCTCCAGTAACACTGCACGCTTCACCTGCTCCTCGACCGGGACGTATAGCCTACCACAGAATCTCACGGCTCCGTCCTCACTGAACTCCACATCAGCCAAAGCCAAAATCCGAGGAAACTCAGGGTCTGAACGCTGAGCATCTCTCACCTGACGATGAATCACAGGGGTGACAGTCAAGCTTGCCAGAACAGCTAACCCGGGCTCTCGAGGAACCTTAAGCCTAAATGTCATGGCTAGCACCTATTCCCGGAGCCTCCACTTCCTCACCATCATGGCGCTGACCACAACCTTCCTACTCAAGGCATCGGCAATGACATTCATCCTGTCCGGCTGATAAGACATGGTGAAGTCATAATCCTTCATATACTCCATCCATCGCCTCTGCCTGAGGTTGAGATCCTTCTGAGTGAACACATACCTCAAACTCTGATGGTTTGTGAACACCTCAAACTTCTGACAGTACAGATAATGCCTCCAAATCTTCAATGCAAAGATCACAGCCACTAACTCAAGGTCATGGGTAGGGTAGTTCTCCTCATGTGGCTTCAACTGTCGAGACATATAAGCCACCACTCTACCATGCTGCATCAGCACAACACCCAACCTGACCCCGGAAGCATCTGTACACACCACAAAACCTCCCGATCCAGAAGGCAAAACCAACACCGGTGCCGCTATGAGCAACCTCTTCAACTCTATAAAGCTCTGCTCACACTCACCAATCCAGAAAAATGACACATCCTTCCGCGTAAGCATGGTCATCGGGGCTGCAATACGAGCAAAATCCTGAATAAACATCCTATAATAGCCTGCAAGCCCCAAGAAACTCCGAATCTCCGTCACGGACCTCGGCCTCAGCCACTGCATCACTACCTCGAACTTGGCTGGGTCCACAGAAATACCATCAACAGAAATCACGTGCCCCAAAAAGTACACCTCGTGAAGCCAAAACTCACACTTGCTGAGCTTAGCAAATAACTGGTGATCTCGCAAAGTCTGCAACACAACCCTCAAATGATACACATGCTCCTCTGCAGACTACGAATAAATAAGGGTGTTGTCCACAAACATGACCACGAACTGATCCAAGTAGGGATGAAACACCCTCTGCACCAAATCCATGAATGCTGCGGGGGCATTGGTGAGCCTAAACGGCATCACCAGAAACTCATAATGCCCATATCTCGAGCTGAACGCAGTCTTCTCCACGTCAGACTCTCAGATCCGCAACTGATAATAACTAGACCGTAAATCAATCCGTGAGAACACTCGAGCAGACTGAAGCTGGTCAAACAAATCATCAATCCATGGCAGCGGATACTTGTTCTTAACGGTTACCTCGTTCAGCTGCCGATAGTCGATGCACAACCTTAGACTACCATCCTTCTTCTTGACAAACAACACTGGCGCACCCCAAGCGGAAAAACTAGGACGAATGTATCCCTTGGTAAGTAACTCCTGCAACTGCGCCCTCAATTCCCTCAACTCAGTCGGAGCCATGCGATAAGGAGCCTTCGACAGAGGCCCCGTACCGGGCATAATCTCGATAACAAAATCAATCTCCCGCTACGGAGGTAATCCTGGTAAATCCTCGGGAAAAACATCGAGAAACTCGCACACCACCGGAATGTCCTCCACATTCGACTCCGACTGGTCTACTGCGACCACAGAAGTGAGGAAACCCTGACAACCCGCATCAAGTAAACGACGAGCCCTAATAGCCGAAATAAGAAAGTGAGAAGAGGAAGACCTAATACTTTGGAAATAGAAGGTAGGTCCACGAAGCCGTCGGAAATAAACCTTCTTTGAGCCATAATCCACCAAGGCATGATGGGCCTCGAGTCAATCCATGCCCAAAATCACATCAAAGTCCTGAAGTGGCAATGCATAAAGTCTGGTCGACAAACTCCGCCCTTCCACCCATATAGGAACCTCCTCAAAACAATACCGGGTGATCATAAAATCATCTGAAGGCAACTCCACTGCCAAATCATAGGACAACTGGGTCACCGGCTCCTCAATACTCAGCGTGAAATCCTCCGAAATAAACGAATGCGATGCGCCAGAATCAAACAAAACTCGAGCCGCACAACCCAAAATCATAACGGTAGCTTCCATGAGCTGCGACGCCTCTACCTCTGCCCTGGTCATGTTTGTAATCTGACCTCGGGACCTCTGCCTGCCCTCCACACTCGCTGACCTGGGTAGTGGCAGATATTGCCCCTGTTGCTGCTGCTGCTATGGCCTCTGCTGCTGCTGAGGATACTGCTACTGCTGCGGCCTCTGGGGACAGTCGTGTGCCATGTGCCCTGGCTGGTCACACCTGAAACAAATCACCGGCACCGTGCACTGCCTGCCTAGATGCGACTCGCCACATCAGGGACACGATCCCCGCGATCCACCCATTGATCCTTGATGCTTATAAGGAATCGGTTGTTGTACATTGCCTAAAGACGCCTGCCTCTTGTGCTTCTTATAAAATCCTTTCTTGGGAAACTTCTTGACCTTGGAGCCAAAAGACGCAGATCCTGTCACTGACACCGCCGGTGTCGACGCTCCCGAACTACCCATTGTGTGATGGAAAGTACTCTGCTGCTGGGTAGTCGTCTGTTGACTGCGGCCTAACTGGGACTGCCCCTGGCCTCCCTATCCTCAGACCTTTTGCATATCCAGCTCCAAAGATGCTGCCACACAAGATGCTGTCTCCAAATCAGTAGTAGTGTTCGCCATCAAGATGTGCCTCAGGTCCTGCCTCAAACCCTGAACAAATTGCTCGGTCTTCAGCCCCTCATGCTCCATGATATGGGGCACATAATGGCCTAACTCAACAAACTGAGCCCTAACTGTAACATAGACATGTCGCCCTGCACCAGCTCCATAAACTAACGCATCATCTGCGTACCAACATAAGATGGGCAGTAAGTACGCTCGAAGATTGTAACAAAGTCCTTCCACACGATCAGCTGGAGGGAACGTGACTGAAAGGATGTCTTCCACTCCGAAGACGACAAATCTCGAGCCGTACCCTGGAACTGGTTGCAAGCCAACATCACCATGTCCTCCTCAGCACAGTGCATGGAACTGAACACTCTCTCTATCTCATTAAGCCATCTCTTGGCCACATCGGGATCTGGCTGGCCATCGTAGTAGGGTGGATGGAACTGCAAGAAGTCCCGTACTGCACGACTGGGTCCACCCCTAGACGACGAGCCCTCACCAGCATCACCGCCAAATTGTTGAGACATAAACTGAAACATGCTCCGAAAGAAATCCTCTGCCCCCAGAACTCTCGCTGCATCCCCTGCCTGGGTGGTAACTGGTGGCACTCTGCTCTGCTCCTCCTACTGCTCTATCGACTGTCCCTGCTGAGAGCGAGTCCTACGCCTCGGCGCCATACTCGCCTGCTGTAAAAAGATAAAAGACACGAAAAATGGTGAAATCAATAAAACACACGATGCCCTAAGCCAGTGCCGACTGTACATCATCATTGTGGACTAGTGGACCACTGCAACTATTTATAATTCTTATATATATCCACAACCTCTGCTCTGATACCAGCTATAACGACCCGAGATCCGAATATCGGGAAGGCCCGATGTCCTGAATCCCAAACCGCCACCCACAAGCCCGAACTCTCGGAAGGGTTAAAGGAATGGTGTCACGCCCCGAGCCTTTATTACAACGGAAGACACGCTCGAGGAACGCGAACAGCCGGCATGGTAAGCCTCTTGCAAGTAAGAACGATCAGAGCGCAAGGCAATCACACATAAGAATGCAATCGCACAATATTTACTCAACTTCAACTTTCATTAATAATCAAATCCAATATTCGAATACAACCACTAATTCAACTTCCATCATGCTAGACTCAAGAAATAAGAAATTACATAGACTCAATCTAAACAATGTAAACTTCCTAAGTTTTTGCTCATTCTTTATTCACTCTCGGATCCGCTACTTAAACATTCCGAATCCGAACCTGACTCACTTCCATTTCCTAAAAAAGAATGGAAATAGGTAATGAGCACACTTGCCCAGTAGGTATCTTCGCATCAACATGAAGGCATCATTAAAGTAATTAACGTTTTTGCTCTAGGGGAATAAGGTAAAATCAAGCGAATACGATCAATCATGCGATTAAACGAAAGTATGTAAGATAGAATGAGAGCAAGTATGAACTAGCAAGAATGTTATAAGAACATGATATGGCCTTTCATGAACAAGAATGTAACGAGAATGTACTAGCAAGTCACATAATCATCACTCCAGTATCTTTTGCTTATGAGAAAGTACTTCGTAAATTTCTGTGGAATATCAAGAAAGTTATGTATAAGTATCAATCATGTTGTATCGTGTTGTGGATTTTCACTTATTTATAAAGGAAGTACTCCCAGCGTAATGCGACGCCAGTAGCATCATACCCCATAGTTTATAATAGTATGTTTTCGACAATCAGCCGAGGGGACTAGCATAGAGCCCTTGAACACAATCAGTGCTCGATCACATCTTCAAGTATAAATCAAGCTTTTTCTATGCATGTAACAATAAAGTATGACCAAGAATGTACAATTCCAACAAGCTCTTGATAACAATAATTCAATGAATGAATGCTTTAATAAGAATCATGAGAAATCAAGAATGACTTATACTATGTTATGCTTATGGAAATAAATAGGCAGCATAACGGTACGTTCTTTATTTTCCATTCATTATATTAGGTTTCTTGATCAATATGATAAGTTCTATATCATCAAGAGTCCATCTAGAAATCTTGGAATATCAACCCTTGGTCAAACCTCAGGTTAAAATACTCAAGCAGTGTGACGGTCGTGTACTGGGCCGTTACATGATGTGACGCTCCAGTATTGGGCCGTTACATTAGTCTGAATCCAAAACTAAGAAATCGGACTCAGTTGGATGTGACGGTCGTATATTGGGCCGTTACATGTGCCTGACGGTCCAATATAGATCCGTTACACTACTGATAACCAGAAACATCGATAGTGTGATCTAATCAATTGGTTTTAATGGTACAACTAACTCGGCGTCCTAGTGGGAATCCCAGACTCGCGGAGAATTACGGAGGCCTTGCAACAAGATTTCCTAGTCCATTGGAAGGAATATCCAATAGAGAGGTCCTCATGTCCAAGAATAATATTCCTATAGTGCAAAGTGAAAACTAATAGACAACATACCGGAATATGTGCCATGTACTTAAAGAAATGACTCTATTGACAGAGAGGATGTGTAACAATAGGAAATCATGATACAACTCCGTCAATACATCTTTGGAAAATCATGATTTAGATACAAAACTATAAAATTTTGGCACATAAAATTAACATAACTTAAAATAACTTAAGATACCTAAATTATGCAATTTCTATCATGAATCAGTAAATAATCTTAAAGATTTGAAATCAAGTCAAGACTTAGATAACTAAGCACACTTATAAGTTAACTTGACTGATTTTCAATTCTGTCTACGATCACCCTGACGGTCGAGGATGGGGGCGTCACAGTGATTGTGACGGTTTATCGAGGGGCCGTTACAGTAGTGTAACGCTCTATCTATGGTCCGTCAGAGACAATAGAGTAATCTAAATACAACAGAGAGTGTGACGACTTATCGTAAGGCCGTTACAGTAATGTGACGGTCTAAGTTTGATGCGTCAGAGTCTCTGCTGATAGTACAAAGAATTTAAAAGACTATGATTTGAAAACATGTCATGTTTTTGAAAAAAGATCTAACTATCCTAGTCACGATAAATGAAGAGTCTGTCTAGATGCATAGGTTGCAGTGAATTAGCAAGATCATATCTTTTGTCTTTGATTAAGACTAAGGATAATTATGCATGAATGACCCTACTAAAACATGAAATTCATAATCTATAATGCATGAAATCAAGTATAATCAGAGGGCTTTTATCCCTAACAAGATATTTTTGCCAATCATGAGATAACCTACCTCTTAACTAGGCTTTAAGCTTCTAATTTGAATCTAAAAATCGAGCCCTAGCTCTCCTTTTCCAGTGATTTTCCAGCAACTTCCTGCTGCTCTATCTCTCCAACCTCTTGTCCTAAAGATGTGAAATTTTGAGGGTAAGAATATGAAACTAAGGTGATCAAAAAGTTCTAAAGGATTGAATTCTAATTACCTCGTTTAGACGTCATAATCTCTTGATCTTAAGGGGTCTTTTGCTCTGAATCCTGAGTTACTATGGTCGAACCAGCAACTTTGGAAGCTTCAATCTCCTTGGTTGCTTGATCTCCTAACATGAAATTTGGAGAACAATTAGTCTAAAGTATACTAAACAAAATCTTCTAAAGAACTTACTCGAAATTATATCTCCTTACCTTGATTCTTCACGAGCCAAAAGTAAGGGTCGCTCAGTTCAGAATTAGGTCCTATTTATAGGGTCTTGAAGATTAGATCGATTCTAGAGTCCTTAATTTGCCAGAACCTAATCCCTAAGAGTCCTTAGTAATGTTATAAACTCTCCCAAGTCGATCTCTTGTAGATAGGATCCCAAAGTTCTAATTTTTTTGCTCGTTCTTTCATTCACGGAACTGATAGAATGTAACGCATCAAGACTGGTGCGTTACATGACTGTGGCGGTCGCACGATAGACCGCTACATCCAACGTGCACAGAGTTCAACATCAATCAAACTCTTTTGTTAATTATCTATATTATTATCCCTAAAAATGATATTTTATCCTTAAAATACGTAAATAGGCTAAATAACCTTCTAGAATATGGGCCAAACTTAATGGGCATGGTCCTTAAACCTTTTGGATTTTATTTAAATAGGCTAGGTTAATTATTTAATATAATTGGGCCTTATAATGACTTATTAATCCAATAATCCTTTTATTAATCTATTTAGCCCTTATAAATTCCAGAAAGTTCTATAAATAACTCAGAAATTATTACATAAATTCTGGGGCACTACACCCCCCCCCCACTTAGAAGAATTTGGTCCCCAAATTCAATACATGGGTTATGGAGAGTGTACTTACAGTTGAATAATTCTGGGAATCTTTTCTGCATGGCTGCTTCAGTTTCCCATGTTGCTTCATATGGCCATGTTTTCTTCCATTAAATCTTGACCATAAAAATAACTTTATTTCTTAGTTGACGCACTTCTCGTTCCAGAATCTTTATTGGCGTTTGCTCGTACGTCATATCCTTCTGAATCTCCAGATTATCATAAGTGATAATATGGTCAGGATCATATACATATTTCTTTAGCTTAGAGACGTGAAATATGTCATAAACTCATGCTAATTGTGGAGGTAAAGCCAGTTTGTAGGCCACTTCACCGACCCTTTCAAGAATTTCAAACGGGCCAATGAACCTTGGAGTTAGTTTGCCCTTAATGCAAAATCTCTGAATACCACGACCTGGAGAAACCTTGAGATACACATGGTCTTCTACTTGAAATTCCAAGTCGCGTCTTCGATTATCAGCATAAGACTTTTGCCTATCTTGTGCCATCTTTATTCTCTCTTGAATAAGCTTGATCTTCTCTGTAGAATCTCTGATAATATCGGGGCCTAGGAATTGTCTTTCCCCTATTTCACTCCAACATATTGGTGATCAACAACTTTTTCCATATAGAGCTTCAAAAGGTGCCATTTGTATGCTGGCCTGGTAACTGTTGTTATATGCAAATTCTACCAGAGGCAAGTGATCATGCCAACTACCTCCAAAATCAATAACACAAGCCCTGAGCATGTCTTCTATCACCTGATTTGTTCTTTTTGTCTGACCATCAGTTTGTGGATGAAAGGATGTGCTGAAATTCAATCTGGTCCCCAATGACTGTTGTAGACCCTTCCAAAACTGTGATGTGAATCGAGGATCTCTATCAGATATAATAGTGACTGGGACACCATGTAATTTAATAATTTCCCTTATGTATAATGCTGCCAGGATATTCACAGACCATCGACTTTTGATTGGTATGAAATGTGCAGATTTAGTTAATCGGTCTATGATTACTCATATACCATCGTGTCCACCTCTTGTCTTAGGTAACCCCATAATGAAATCCATCCCTATACTCTCCCATTTCCATTCGAGAATATTCAAGGGATGCAGTTTACCTGCGGGTCTAAAATGCTCTGCCTTTACTTAATGACAAGTGAGACAGCGAGACATGAAATCAGCTATTTCTCTCTTCATGTTGGGCCACCATAATTTTCTTTTAAGATCTTGATATATATTTGTACCACCTGGATGAATGGTGTACTTGGAATTATGTGCTTCTTCTAGGATCAATTTCTTCGTATCTTCATGATCCGGTACACACACTCGGCCCTTGAATAGCAATCTTCCATCCTCCGTAATAGAGAAATCCGGTCGTTGTTCAATATTAGCTTTAATTTCTAGTAACACGAGATCATCATTTTGCAACTTGACTAGATCCTCTATTAAGGTAGGTTGAGCTCGGATATTAGCCATGAAGCAATCTTCTTCCTTCCTGTCAATATCTAAGTTCAACTGAGCAAATTGAGGAATAAGATTAGTCATACTAATCATAAGACTTGATAGTATACCTATTGATTTTTTGCTGAGTGCATCCGCAACAGCATTAGCCTTGCCAGGATGATATTGAATAACAAAATCAAAATCCTTGAGATATTCTAACCATCTTCTCTGCCTCATATTTAGCTCTTTTTGAGAAAATAAGTATTTCAAGCTCTTGTGGTCCGAGTATACCGTAAACTTTTCTCCATAGAGATAATGACGCCAAATTTTCAAGGCGAAAATGACAGCTGCTAACTCCAAATCATGCACATGATAATTTTCCTCGTGACTCTTCAATTGTCTTGAAGAATAACAGATTACTTTTTCATTTTACATGAGGACACACCCTAAGCCAATACCTGATGCATCCGTTTATACTTCGAATCCACCACCTTCCATCGGTAGTATTAGAATAGGAGCTGTAGTAAGATGATTCTTAAGAGTTTGGAAACTCTTTTCACATTCCTCTGACCAGACAAAGGGATTTTCTTTTCTTGTGAGTCTAGTTAAAAGAACTGTAATTTTTGAGAAATCTCTATTTAATCTTCTATAATAACCAGCTAGACCCAGAAAGCTTCGTACTTCTGATATGGTCGTTGGCCGGCTCCAATTCTTGACAGCTTCTACCTTAGAAGGATCCATGGCAATACCTTCTTTTGAAATAATGTGGCCTAGGAATGAAACTTCCTTGAGCCAGAATTCACCCTTATTAAGCTTGGCATAAAGTTTATGTTGTCTAAGTGTTTGTAAAGCTATTTTTAAATGTTCTTCATGTTCCTCATTTGTCTTGGAATATATCAAGATATCATCAATGAAAACGACGATAAACTAGTCCAGATATGGCTGGAATACAATATTCATAAGTTGCATGAATGCTGCTGGGACATTAGTTAACCCGAACGGCATTACCACGAATTCATAGTGGCCATAACGACTTCAAAAAGCCAATTTATAAATGCCTTCTTCTTTAATTCTCAGCTAATGATAACCTGATCTGAGATCTATTTTAGAAAAATATTCTGCTCCTGAAAGCTGATCGAAGAGTTCATCAATACGCGGCAACGGATACTTGTTTTTGATTGTAAGTTGATTTAGTCGCTGGTAATCGATGCATAGCCTGAGAGAACCATCCTTTTTCTTGACAAATAGAACCGGTGCACCCCAAGGGGATGTGCTAGGCCTGATGAAGCCTTTGTCTAGTAATTCATGCAACTGCCTTTTTAATTCCTTGAGTTCTGTGGGGGACATCCTGTAAGGGGCTATAGAAACAGGTGTTGCTCCTGGGATGAGTTCAATAGTGAAGTTAACTTCCCTCTCGGGCGGTAAACTGGGTAATTCGGATGGAAACATGTCTGGGAACTCATTTACAATAGGAACGTCCGCTAAGATAATCTTCTTGGATTCGGTAATAATGACAGAAGCAAGAAAAGCTTCACATCCTTGCGAGATAAGTTTGCAAGCGTGAAGAGAAGATATAATAGTAGGATGCTTCTGGTACTTGATGCCAAGGAAGGAAAATCTTGGAAGACCGGGCTTTCGAAAGGATATAATCCTATTTCGATAATTGATATAAGCATCGTGATCTACAAGCCAATCTACCCCTAAAATGGCATCATAACCTTTCATGTCAAGGCATACTAAGTTTGCGGGGAGATTGTGACCTTCTATCATCACCTCACTATCAGGATAATAGTTGGTAAGTTTTGTTCCAGAACCTAAGGGTGTGGAAATAGCGAGATCTGAAGGTAAGGGGACTGATGTAATTGATAATTTTTTTGTAAAAGTAGTGGAAATAAAAGAATGAGAGGCACCAGTGTCAAATAGCACAAATGCAGGACGACAATAAATTTGAAGAGTACCTTCCATAAGCCCACCATCCCTGGGCGCTTCCTCTTCTTCTAAGACGGCATTGAGGCGAGCCTGCCTCCTACGTCCTCCACCAGATGATTGGTCTTTCATAAGGGGGCAACCTGGCATGCGATGCTCCCTGCTTCCACAACGTAAACAAGCACCAAGGCGTTTCCAATACTCCTCAACCGAATGGCCGAATTTTTCATAAAATGTGCAAGCCATGGCGACCTGCTCCTTCTCCTCCTTGATTTTCTTTTGCTTATGGGAACTTCCACCATTCTCATTCCTGGATCTCTTCTTACTATCACGGCTCTTGTAGGGCTCCGTGATGCTAAACTTTTCCTTCTTATAACGCCGATCTGAGCGTCGGCTAGACTCTTCTCCTTTCCCTTTTAATTTCCCGACCTTCTCTAAGGTCCTTTCACACAAATACGCGCGTTGAACCATTTCCGCATAAGTACGGATGTTTTGGGTCTCGAACTGCTGAATAAAACAGGGCCGTAACCCGTCCATGAATCGATTTACCTTCAATAAATCGGTGCTGATAAGATGCGGTGCGTAAGGTGTAAGTCTTGAGAATTGCAGTTCATATTCGGCAACCGTCATCATTCCTTGCCGAAGATCGGCGAACTCCATAACCTTTCTCTCTTTTACGTGCTCAGAAAAGTACTTGGCACGGAATAGGGTAAGAAAACTATCCCATGTATGAGGTGCATTGGCCGGAGGTGCCGGAACTGACTTCCACCATGTACGGGCATCTTTGTTGAGTTGAAAGGTTGCGAGACGCACCTTCTCTTGATCGGTGCATTGAATAACATCAAAGATACGATTCATTTCATCTATCCAGTTCTCTGCTTCATCCGGATTAGAAGAACCATAGAAACGCGGAGGGTTTAAGCTCCGAAAGTTGCGATGTAAATCACCAGCCCTTGCTCCTGCGCCAGCTTGCGCCATGGTTTGTAATGCCTGAGTGAGTCCAGCAACTGTTTGTTGCATGCCATCCCAATTTACGCGATGAGCCATGGTAATAATAGGGTACCTGAGGGAAAAATAACAACTTGTTATTTCTCGTGGAATTGAAAGGAAAATCAATCTTAAAGCTAATTAACTATCTCATCCCGGGTTCTACCCAATTCTCACATGGGTGTGAAAATTTCTTCCTTAGTTCATAGGTAGGGGTCCTTAAATCTTGGACTTATCCTATGACATGACTCTTCTTCCTAAGTCCTGAGACTTAGGCTCTGATACCAACTTAACTGTCACGCCCCGAGCCTTTATTACAGCGGAAGACTAGCTCGGGAATCGTGAACAGCCGACATGGTAAGCCTCTTGCAAGTAAGAATAATCAGAGCGCAAGATAATCACACACATAATTGCAATTGCATAATATTTACTCAAATTTAAACATTTCCTTCATTAATGATCAAAATATTCAAATACATTAACGTTCAACTTCTTTCAATCTATTGGACTCAAGAAAATAGAAAAAAATTACAGAGACTCGATCTAAACAATATAGACTTTCCTACGTCTTCACTCTCATCATGATAACACTTTTATTCGCTCTCGGACCCGCTACTTGTATAGCCCGAATCTGAATTCGAATCACTTCCATTTCTTGAAAAAGATTGGAAATAGGTAATGAGCACACTTGCCCAGTAGGTATCTTCGCATCAACATGAATAGTACTATTAAAGTAATTTACATTTTTGCTCTAGGGAATAAGGTTAAATCATGTGGACGCGATCAATCATGCGAATAACCCAAGTAACAAAGATGATAGTTAAGATAGAATGAGAGCAAGAATGAACTATCAAGTACGTGACCAGAACATGATATTGGCCTTTCATGAACAAGAATGTAACGAGAATGTACTAGCAATGTCACATAATCATCACTCCAGTATCTTTTGCTTATGAGCAAGTACTTCGTGAATTTCTGTGGAATATCAAGAAAGAAAGTCATGTACAAGAATGTCATGTCGTGTCGTATCGTATTGTGGATTTTTACTTATTTATAGAGAAAGTACTCCCAACGCAATGCGACCCCAATAGCATCATACCCCATGGTTTATAATAGTATGTTTTTGACAATCAGCCGAGGGGACTAGTATAGAGCCATTGAACACAATCAGTGCTCGATCACATCTTCAAGTATAAATCAAGCTACTTCCACGCTTGTAATAATAAAGTATGGCCAAGAATGTACAATTCCAACAAGCTCTTGATAACAATAATTCAATGAATCAATGCTTTAATAAGAATCATGAGAAATCAAGAATGACTTATACTATGTTATACTCATGGAAATAAATCGGCAGCATAACGGTACATTCTTTATTTTCGATTCATTATATTAGGTTTCTTGATCAATATGATAAGTTCTAGATCATCAATAGTCCATCTAGAAACCTTGGAATATCAACCCTTGATCAAACCTCGGGTTAAAATACTCCAGCAGTGTAATGGTCGTGTACTGGGCCATTACATGATGTGACGCTCCAGTATTGGGCCGTTACAATGGTCAATCCAGAACCAAGAAATCGGACTCAGTTGAATGTGACGGTCGTATATTGGGCCGTTACATGTGCTGAACGGTCTAATATAGATCCGTTACACTATTGATAACCAGAAACATCGATAGTGTAATCTAATCAATGAGCTTTTAATGATACAATCAACTCGGCGTCCTAGTGGGAATCCCAGGCTCGCGGAGAATTATGGAGGCCTTGAAACAAGATTTCCTAGTCCATTGGAAGGAGTATCCAATAGGAAGGTCCTCATGTCTAAGAATATGTTCCTATAACGCAAAGTGTAAACTAATGGACAACATACCAGAATATGTGCCATGTACTTAAGAATTGACTCTATAGATAGAAAGAGAATGTGTAGCAATGTAAAGCCATGATAAAACTCCGTCAATACATCATTGGAAAATCATGATTTAGAATATAAAACTATAAGATTTTGGTACATGAGATTAATCATAATTTAAAATAACTTAAGATGCTTTTAAACATGCAATACCTATCATGAACCAACTAATAAACTCAAAGTCACATAAATAGGTTAAACTTAGATAACTAGGCACACTTATAAGTTAACTTGACTGATTTCCAATTCTGTCTACGATTACCCTGACGGTCGAGGATGGGGGCGTCACAGTGATTGTAACGGTCTATCGAGGGGTCGTTACAGTAGTGTAACACTCCATCTATGGTCCGTTAGAGACAACAGAGCAATCTAAATACAACAGAGAGTGTGACGGCTTATTGTAAAGCCGTTAGAGTAATGTGACGGTCTAAGTATGATGCGTCAGAGTCTCTGCTGATAGTATAAAGAAATTAAAAGACTATGATTTGAAAACATGTCATGTTTTGAAAAAGATTTAACTATCCTGGTCATGATAAATGAAGTAAGAGTTTGTCTAGATGCATAGGTTGCAGTGAATTAGCAAGATCATATCTTTTATCTTTGATTAAGGTTAAGGATAATTATGCATGCATGACCCTACTAAAACATGAAATTCATAGTCTATAATGCATGAAATCAAGTCAAATCAGAGGGCTTTTATCCTTAACATGATATTTTTGCCAATCATGAGATGACATACCTTTTATCTGAGCTTTAAACTTCTAATTTGAGTCTGAAAGACGTGCCCTAGTTTTCCCTTCCCAGTGAGTTTCCAGCAACTTCACGCTGCTCTAGCTCCTCAGTCTCCTGACCTAAGGATGTGAAATTTTGAGGGTAAGAAGATGAAACTAAGGTGAACAAAAAGTTCTAAAGGATTGAATTCTAATTACCTCGTTTAGATGTCCTAATCTCCTGATCTTCAGAGGACTTTCGTTCAGATTCCTGGGTTGCTAAGGTCCGACCAGCAACTTTGGAAGCTTTAATCTCCTTAGTTGGTTGATCTCCTAGCACGAAATTTGGATAGCTATTAGTCTATAGTATAATAAACAAAATCTTTTAAAGAACTTACCCGAAATTCTATCTCCTTACCTTGATTCTTCACGAGCCAAAAGTAAGGATCGCTCAGGTCAGAACTAGGTCCTATTTATAGGGTTTTGACTAGGGTTTGAAGATTAGATCAATTCTAGAGTCCTTCATTTGCCAGAACATGATCCCTAAGAGTCCCTAGTAACCTTACATGTTCTCCTAATTAGGTCTCTTGCAGATAGGATCCCAAAGATCCAATCTTTTCGCAAGTTCTTCAACTTACGGAATCAGCATGGTGTAACGGTCGTGTCTAGGTGTGTTACACCACTGTAGCGGTCGCCCGATAGACTGTTACATTCAACGTGTGTAGAGTTTTAATTTAATAAAACTCTTTTATAATTATCTATAAAAATAGTATTTATCCATAAATAGGCTAAATAGCCTTCTAGAATATGGGCCTAACTTAATGGGCTTGGTTCTTAGACCTTTTGGATTTTATTTAAATAGGCTAGGTTGATTATTTAACACAATTGGGCCTTATAATGACTTATTAGTCCAATAATCCATTTATAAATCTATTTAGCCTTTATAAATTCCTAATAAATTCCAGAAGATTCTATAAATAATCAAGAAATTATTACATAAATTCTTGGGCACTACACGAACCACTTAAAAATCTCTGTGTTCTTTGTGGCATGCCTGTGTGTTTGTCCATTTCTTCTATCTCCATTCACAGGTCAACTTGTAGATTTTTCTTCACTACACCACTACACCTTGCTACTCTGCTATTGGTGTTTAGTTTACGCCTAATTGTTTAGTTCATAGATTGTTTGAGTGAGATCGGAGAGACTGAGTGAACCTAAATCTCACTTTAGTTCTGATTGGGCGAATTAACAGAGTTAATCTTGTTTCCATTATGTTTAGTGGGAGTTATTTTTAAAATCTGCCATCTCGACAAGGGGACAATTCAACCCCCCTTATTATCTGCCATCTAGTCTGGGCCAACAATCCACATTTAAGCTATGCGGACATGCTAGATGTTGGCTTCAGCCAAATCTGTGAGGAGCGGCTGAGGCAGTGATGTCGCGCGGGGCCGCTCTCTTCGTGACGAGCAGTTGATAAGGGCGCAGTGGGTCCACCTTATATTCGCCCATCTACAGTTCGCCTTTCTTGATTAGGCATTCAATAATATCCCGGGCTCTACCCAATTCTCACAAGGGTGTGGAAATTTCTTCCTTAGTTCATAGGTAGGGTTCCTTAAACCTTGGACTTATCCTATGACATAACTCTTCTCCCTAAGTCCTGAGACTTAGGCTCTGATACCAACTTAACTGTCACGTCCCGAGCCTTTATTACAGCGGAAGACTCGCTCGAGGAACGCGAACAGCCGGCATGGTAAGCCTCTTGCAAGCAAGAACGATCAGAGCGCAAGGCAATCACACATAAGAATGCAATCGCACAATATTTACTCAACTTCAACTTTCATTAATAATCAAATCCAATATTCAAATACAACCACTAATTCAACTTCCATCATGCTAGACTCAAGAAATAAGAAATTACATAGACTCGATCTAAACAATGTAAACTTCCTATGTTTTCGCTCATTCTTTATTCACTCTCGGATCCGCTACTTGAACATTTCGAATCCGAACCCGACTCACTTCCATTTCCTGAAAAAGAATGGAAATAGGTAATGAGCGCACTTGCCCAGTAGGTATCTTCGCATCAACATGAAGGCATCATTAAAGTAATTAACATTTTTGCTCTAGAGGAATAAGGTAAAATCAAGCGAATGCGATCAATCATGCGATTAAACCAAAGTATGTAAGATAGAATGAGAGTAAGTATGAACTAGCAAGAATGTTATAAGAACATGATATGGCCTTTCATGAACAAGAATGTAACGAGAATGTACTAGCAAGTCACATAATCATCACTCCAGTATCTTTTACTTATGAGCAAGTACTTCGTGAATTTCTGTGGAATATCAAGAAAGTCATGTATAAGTATCAATCATTATATATCGTGTTGTGGATTTTCACTTATTTATGAAGAAAGTACTCCCAGTGCAATACGACGTCAGTAGCACCATACCCCATGGTTTATAATAGTATGTTTCCGACAATCAGCTGAGGGGACTAGCATAGAGCCCTTGAGCACAATCAGTGCTCGATCGCATCTTCAAGTATAAATCAAGCTTTTTCCATGCATGTAACAATAAAGTATGGCCAAGAATGTACAATTCCAACAAGCTCTTGATAACAATAATTCAATGAATGAATGCTTTAATAAGAATCATGAGAAATCAAGAATGACTTATACTATGTTATGCTTATGGAAATAAATCGGCAGCATAACGGTACGTTCTTTATTTTCCATTCATTATATTAGGTTTCCTGATCAATATGATAAGTTCTAGATCATCAAGAGTCCATCTAGAAACCTTAGAATATCAACCCTTGGTCAAACCTCGGGTTAAAATACTTAAGCTGTGTCACGGTCGTGTACTGGGTTGTTACATGATGTGACGCTCTAATATTAGGCCGTTACATTAGTCTGAATCCATAACCAAGAAATCGGACTCAGCTGGATGTGACGGTCGTATATTGGGCCGTTACATGTGCCTGACGGTCCAATATAGATCCGTTACACTACTGATAACTAGAAGCATCGATAGTGTAATCTAATCAATTGGTTTTAATGGTACAACCAACTCGGCGTCCTAGTGACAATCCCAGGCTCGCGGAGAATTACGGAGGCCTTGCAGCAAGATTTCGTAGTCCATTGGAAGGAATATCTAATAGAGAGATCCTCATGTCCAAGAATAATGTTCCTATAGTGCAAAGTGTAAACTAATAGACAACATACTGAAATATGTGTCATGTACTTAAAGAAATGACTCTATTGATAGAGAGGATGTGTAACAATAGAAAATCATGATAAAACTCCGTCAATACATCTTTGGAAAATCATGATTTAGATACAAAACTATAGACTTTTGGCACATGAAATTAACATAACTTAAAATAACTTAAGATACCTAAATTATGCAATTTTTATCATGAATCAGTAAATAATCTTAAAGAATTGAAATCAGGTCAAGACTTAGATAACTAAGCACACTTATAAGTTAACTTGACTGATTTTCAATTCTATCTACGATCACCCTGACAGTCGAGGATGGGGGCGTCACAGTGATTGTGACGGTCTATCGAGGGGCCGTTACAGTAGTGTAACGCTCCATCTATGGTCCGTCAGAGACAACAGAGTAATCTAAATACAACACAGAGTGTGATGGCTTATCGTAAGGCCGTTACAGTAATGTGACGGTCTAAGTCTGATGCGTCAGAGTCTCTGCTGATAGTACAAATAATTTAAAAGACTGATTTGAAAACATCTCATGTTTTTGAAAAAAGATCTAACTATCCTAGTCACGATAAATGAAGTAAGAGTCTATCTAGATGCATAGGTTGCAGTGAATTAGCAAGATCATATCTTTTGTCTTTGATTAAGGCTAAGGATAATTATACATGCATGACCCTACTAAAACATGAAATTCATAGTCTATAATGCATGAAATCAATTACAATCAGAGGATTATTATCCTTTACAAGATTTTTTTGTCAATCATGAGATAACCTACCTCTTAACTAGGCTTTAAGCTTCTAATTTGAATCTGAAAATCGAGCCCTAGCTCTCCTTTTCTAGTGATTTTCCAGCAACTTCCTGCTGCTCTATCTCTCCAACCTCTTGTCCTAAAGATGTAAAATTTTGAGGGTAAGAATATGAAACTAAGGTGATCAAAAAGTTCTAAAGAATTGAATTCTAATTACCTCGTTTAGCCGTCCTAATCTCTTGATCTTCAGGGGTCTTTTGCTCTAAATCCTGAGTTACTATGGTCGAACCAGCAACTTTGGAAGCTTCAATCTTCTTGGTTTCTTGATCTCCTAACATAAAATTTAGAGAACTATTAGTCTAAACTATACTAAACAAAATCTTCTAAAGAACTTACCCGAAATTATATCTCCTTACCTTGATTCTTCACGAGCCAAAGGTAAGGGTCGCTCAGTTCAGAATTAGGTCCTATTTATAGGGTCTTGAAGATTAGATCGATTCTAGAGTCCTTAATTTGCCAGAACCTAATCCCTAAGAGTCCTTAGTAATGTTATAAACTCTCCCAAGTCAATCTCTTGTAGATAGGATCCCAAAGTTCTAATCTTTTTGCTCGTTCTTTCATTCACGGAACTGATAGAATATAACGCATCAAGACTGGTGCGTTACATGATTGTGGCGGTCGCACGATAGACCACTACATCCAACGTGCACAGAGTTCAACATCAATCAAACTCTTTTGTTAATTATCCATATTATTATCCATAAAAATGGTATTTTATCCTTAAATGCGTAAATAGGCTAAATAACCTTCTAGAATATGGGCCAAACTTAATGGGCTTGGTCTTTAAACCTTTTAGATTTTATTTAAATAGGATAGGTCAATTATTTAACATAATTGGGCCTTATAATGACTTATTAATCCAATAATCATTTTATTAATCTATTTAGCCCTTATAAATTCCAGAAAGTTCTATAAATAACTCAGAAATTATTACATAAATTCTGGGGCACTACAAATGGTGTGGAGATACACAAGAATCTAAAATAATTGCAGAGCTACGCAGTTATAAAAAATTAAGCAGGAAGCAATAAATGACAATAATTAAATTACATGGTCCACAATATAACAACAGGCTAAAATATAACAGTAGTCCACAACTAGTACAGTCCAAAGAGAAAAGTACAACTACACGGGACATACCCTGGCCTGGCAACTGGCAACTGGCAACTAACCCAGGGTGCCTGAACCACGTGGAGCCTTGGAAGCGCTCCCCTGAAGCCTCGTCTCACCTGAAACACGGCAAAAACACGCAGGGAATGAGCCTTAGAACAAAAGGCTCAGTAGGGATCATCCGGTCCCCACCTC
This sequence comes from Amorphophallus konjac, assembly GCA_022559845.1. Classification (NCBI taxonomy): domain Eukaryota; kingdom Viridiplantae; phylum Streptophyta; class Magnoliopsida; order Alismatales; family Araceae; genus Amorphophallus; species Amorphophallus konjac. The sequence goes on from CM040121.1 coordinate 179,011,918, forward strand.
GCAAATTGAGAAATCACGAGGAAAGCCGCTACAAGCTATCACTAGCAAGACGTAGAACAAGAATAGATAAACAGAAAAGCTTTGCTATGTCTAGTACTGAACGTACGGCATGAAAACCGAGACGACCCGTCAAAAACCCAAGAGTCGCTACCACACAAAGACTGGAGTACCAACCACTAGACGCAAGGCCGGATGCGTCCACTGACGACTTAGACCGCTCCTCGGGTGTATCCCTCCGGCCCAGCGGGAACTGAGACATCATACAAGTAACCACAAAACAAGTGACTAGCTGGGGTCGCGCTCGTCAGCACGGGTCCAACTGCCCCCAACCACGTGTGCATACACAGACCATACGTCCTAGGTCTGGCCCTTTGACTGGTTTTCCCCTCAGCCGGACTTTGGCGTCAAACGTGGGGCCCTACAGAAATCAGTCTAAAAACCGTCTCTCGGGATAGCCTCGCCACCACTCCCTGGTGGGACGACTAGTATGTCGGAAGGCTACGACTAGTGGAGGGTCACTGAAGGAGTAGACTCTCTAGTCAACGGAAAACAACGTCTAAACCGGACAAAGTACAAGGGCCGCTCCTCGTTCCGACACCGATGTTGATTTGTTTTTTTAATTAGATTCCTATCCCGCCCCCTTTAAATACATACATACGTGCATAAACATGTGAATCAAAGACAAGGGGGATGAAAGGATGGAAATACTAACCGTGATCGCCACCAAGGTTCCAACAACGCCAAAGGATGAAGAAAGGAGAGGAACGACGTCGTGTACCTTGGAAATATGAAGACTTGATCGCGCTTACTTAAGAACGGGATGCGGGGAACTTGTGGAATCGAACCTGTTCTCCTCCCAGCTGGCTAGATGAAGAAGGCCTCACGTTGTATTCATGCTCTCCTGCAAAACAAAGATGAAACACAAAGACAAAAACCCATTAGAACATGAAGTGTAGAAATCTACCCAAAGTGATAAAATAGCATGAATAAAAGGGGGAGAACGCACCGGGGGGAGGTTTTTAACCCCTATGGAAGGGTGGAAAAGATAGGTGGGTGTGTTGTGCATGCATGAGATTTGAAATCATGAGATTTGATTGAGAGAATAGAGAGAAATCATTGATGCAAAACAGAGAAAAACGCATGTGTAGCAGAAAGTGCAGAAAACTATGATGATTTCTGATTTTGAGGAGACTAGAACTAAGAGTGTAGACCATGAAATCAAGCCCAGAATGATGCAATGGAAAGCTAATACTTCCCTCTTCAAGATAGGGTCGAAGTTGTGAGTCGGCGTTGCAGCATGGCTTCGCCGCACGTCCGGAAAGAGCCCCCCTTTGCAACTACGAACTGGGCAATTTTTATAGAGTTTTGTAAGAAAGCCTCATCTTCTTATCACGATTCCTAGAGATAGAGTCCAAGATAAATCGAGTTCTTTAGATCAAACTTGAGATAATACTAAGGACAAGAGATAGGAACAAACGGGGATCAATTAGGAGGAGGATTCTAGAAGATATGGCTCTTGGAAGGTAGCCCCGGAGCCTTATCTGCAGAGTTTTAGTTGAACTAGGATACTTAAATCCTGATCTTGCGACCCAGCTCCCGAGAGATATAGCCAATGAAATTTGGAGTTCTATGAGCCAAATTCAAGATAATATAAAGGGCTAGAAGTAGGAAAAAACGGGGATCAATTCGGAGTAGAATTCAAGAAGTTATGGACTCTTCAAGAGGGCCACGACGCACAGAAACGGAGCAGAGTCCAACACGAATTGGACTCTCAGGTGTGTGTAACGGTCTATCTTAGGACCGTCAGAGTTATGTAACGGATTAGGGTAGGTCCGTCACACTCTGGGGGTTGAACGGGGTGATTTCGGGCAAGTTCCTGTGTAACGCACTCGTACTAGGCCGTCACATGGACTCTTAACGGTCTAGGGTAGGACCGCCACATTCTGGGTGTTGAACAAGGTGTTTCGGGTAAGTTCGGTGTGACGGTCTATCGTAGGACCGTCACACTGATGTAACGCACCTATGTAGGGCCGTCACATTGATGGAGGGAAAAACTTGAGCAGACTGCACGCGACTTTAGAAATTGAAGCGTATCTCTCAAACGGGGCAGAACTAGCAAAAGTGGTAGAAGAAGAAATTGTAGATAACTGAGAGAGGAACAATTTTCATGAAGAAAGAAAGTTGAGAAATTGATCATAAGAGGGAGAAAATGGGGCTGGAAGAGAGAGGAAAATTCTGGGACATAGGTGAACAGCACAGCACGCCGGAAAAATGCGAATAACTCACAATCGGGGCAGAACTGGCCAACGGCATAGAAAAATAAGTTGTAGATCTTTGAAAGAGGAACAACTTTGGTGAAGAAAACTTTTTGAATATAGGACTGGAAGAGGGTGAAAAAGAATCACTTTCAGGACTGCGCAGTGAGAGAGAGCCGATTACTTGAGAGAAGCCAGCCTAAATGGGCCGTAAGTTGACTTGGAAGCCGGAATTTGATAAGATAAGCTCCAGGGCTCTAAAAAAATCATGATCTCCAAGACTCAAAGAATATGAAATGGTAAAAAATGGGCTCGAAAGTCATCCGAGAAAGCTCCAAAACAACGGCTAATTCGGGACATCAAAATGATGAATAAGAGAAATAACTCAACTTGTGGGCTAAAACGGGTGTCAACAGATGCCCCTCCTTGATGTCTGCTTTGCAAGGGAACGAGCGAAAGCGGCGCGGAGGCGAAATGGAAAGGAGATGGAGCGAAAGCGATAGCGACGTGAAATGGAGATGAAGCGGAGAGAACTGATAAGCAGGCATCAAGGCAAAAAGACACCAGTCACAACCAACAAGCGGTAGGAATTCTCCCGAAAACACCGAACTAACCACAAGGAATGATTGACAAGGATGAGACATGTCTGGAGAACTAACTAAGGGAAAGGAAACACGACCAGCCTCATTGGGGACACAATCCACGGATAATGAGTGGGTCGGAAAGAACACAGCGTAAGAGCTGGAAAGGAGAATAAGACTCAGATAAAATCCAGACAGGAATCACACTGGCCAAACAGACCAAGCGGCAAGATCAGAAAAATCATTTGAATTCAGAGTGGAATGAGAAATCTCTTACCCAAGAGAGCTTAAGTGTAATTAACCATTGCTGAGGAGAAATCGTTGAATGGATCACGAGGCATGAATGCTCAAAATGACATGATGCATGCTCGGCTAAAATAAAGAAATCATCAAAACAAATGCAAAGAAAGATAAAATAGAAAGTACTCAAGGATAATATTGCTAGACTGAGCAAAATAGGGTCAAGAGTCTTCTTGCAACCACGACGTGCGAGACAGAGTCCATCGTCCCCCACTCGACTCAACCGAGCGGCCTATCCAACGATTAACCATATGTTCCTAGATCATCATCGTTTTTGTTAAAGGGGAACATCAGATCCTAGAACACACGGCCAACCAGCCGGTCCTTGAGAGGCTTTAATAACGAATATATCATATAGTAATGCAACAATGAGCAGGGATATAGAGCCATACCTGACTTACCTGCCAAGCGAAACGGCATCTTTTTTAGAATTTTTAATTTCTACTTTTATGGATTTTCATCATAAGACACAACCACATGACATGACATGATGTGAACATGAACGAATATGAACGAGCATGACATGAACACAACATAATAAGAGAAATATGAACGAAACATGACACAACATAACATAACGAAGATGGATGAAACATAACACACAAACAAATGGCAAGCATACATGCGACTAAAGGCACGGTGGGACAAGAAAATACGCACACGGCGGGACAGCACACGCAGTGGTATAAGGACATGGTGGGACAAAGACACGTGGGATGACAATACCACGGAGGACAAAGACACGTGCGATGAATGATATGGCAGGATGGGGACACGCGTTATGAATGACACGGCGGGATAAAGATACGACCAACACGAGAGGACATAGACACATATGACAAGGACACATCGGGGCAAAAGACATGGAGGACCATAGACATGATAAAGACAACAAACACATTCTTCAATCAAAGCCCAAGATCAGATGAAGCGGAACCGCCAGGTTCAAAATCGTGGGACAATGCCTCTCATGGAGATATGATTAAGTAGATAAGCGAAATGAGCTTCAGAATAGATATTGAAGAGATGAGAATAGATCGAAGAATATGAGTAGGAGGCAGAGCGAAAGATAGAGCAAAGAAAGCTTGAACCTGCAGCCTGCACACTTAGCAAATAGATTACGTATCTGTCCTCAAGATAAAATAAAAGGAACAAAAAAGAAGTATTTTTGGATTTTTTATATTTCTGATTTTTTTTGCCATATTCAAATTTTTGGGATTTTTTTGACATATTTGATTTCTTTTTTTGGAATTTTGACATATTTGATTTTTTTTTGGAATTTTGACATATTTGTTTTTTGGAATTTTAATAATATTTCATTTTTTTTAGATTTTGATAATCTTTCATTTTTTTGGATTTTGACAAAGTAATCTGCAGCACCCAAAGACGGGCTCAAACTACTGGCCAGGGATCGTCGTTCCTACCTCTTTCATTAAAGACTTCCCTTAAGTAGGGCGTGCATGTTAGGGTGACTTACCATAACCAACTGCCTCTAAAGAACGGTGCCCCTACTAAGGCCATACCCGGGATACAACCCAGCCTAAGAGGGAGAAATAGAAGAAAAATTAGAGACAAGCTTTATGCAGGATGGGAGGCATCAGGACTTGAATTCCTTCCAGGGCACCACCCCTCAAAGAGTAGGTCTGTTGCGCCGGGGCTTTGTGTCTTTGATTTTGAGACCCATATTTATCAAGCACGCATGCGACCGGGCTCATAGCGTCCCGCGGGGAACTGTACTGCCACTCTTGCCATGCCTTTGATTCATAATCTTACTTTTTGATTCATCATTGATTCGTCCATATATGATTTTGACAGCCCTTATTGGCTAGATATTGCATAAAAGCTCACTTTCGAGGGTCAAGACTACCCCTATTTGAGACCTCTCTCGTATTGGGGAGCACCTAGGTTGGTCATCTCATCCATCCATCTCTTTCCCCTACACTTGGCCGAGTAGAGAAGCGAAAACGCCTTCGTGCATACCCAAAGTATGGCCAAAGCAGCAATGGTGTTGCACTAGAGAGATTGGCTATGACTTGCCGTGTAGTGTGTGAAAAACCCATGCTCAAAGGTCACCCTCAACGATCGGGGAATGAACTGGACTCCCAGCGCGGAGCTATCACCAGCCTAAGGATGCTGCAGAAGCGAACTCATTTTAAATGAACTAAGCAAATTTCTAAAAGCCACTTAACCATGTAAGGAACCAACGTTAATCTTAACAATGTGCAGGAGTAAATAAGTGATGATAATAGCATGTTCTTTGTACAAAATAAAGATACCTTGCAAATCCACGGAACGAAACTAGCATCTTGAAGCAATCGTGATCATCGAGCTTCGCGCAGCACGAGCTTCATATTCCTTGCTTGACAGGACGAAAGAGAGAGGATAGCAAAGGATCAAAGATTCCTCTACATGGAGGAGCGGCAGACATTAAACTAGACGAATAAGGATAAAAAGGAATAGAGATGAGGGCTAGAACTCCCTCGTTAAGGCACAGAGACCTTGATAACAAGGAACCAATTACAGAAGAAACCAGATTAGCCAACATCAAGGCGGACTAAAGCCTCGAAAGCAGCAAGAAAAAGGGTAATGATCCTGAAAGGGTGAGGAGGAGAGAGTAGAAAGATAATAAGAAGAATCATCCGACGTGGTCGGAGAAGAGGGACGAGAATCATCCGATAGTGCCGGAGAAGGAGAATGGGAGACACTCGACAAGGTCGGAGAATAAGAAGGAGAACCCGGAGATACCAGAGGAGAATAATCAGAGGAGGACATAGACTGAGGCCGAGAATGGTGAGGAGATGGAAAGTTCGAAGGTTCCAGATAGGAAAAGGAAGAACGGGGATTCACGTATCTAAGATGGGAGGAGAGAATCGTTGAGGGAGAATTAGGAGAGGGTAGATACACCACCCAGGGGTGGGAACCGAGCAGAAGAAATGATGAGTGAAATGAAGAAGAAGGAAGAGAAGTGGACCCCTGAGTGCACAATTGACGGCCCTTAAACTTACGCCACCGCCTCTTCTTAGCTGATACTTCTTGAACATGGACTCGCCTGGCGCGGACTCAGACCTTCGGCCTTCTTAATCTATAATACCTTCTCAGATAACGGGTCCACCTGACAGATGGCCTGGCCCGGTCATGAATATGCAGCTTCATCAGGGCAGTTGCCCCTAGACACCCAGTGCTAACAACAGTAGATGGACATTCTTGAACAACTAACTCCTCATAATGTTGAATATCATAAAATCATGGAGTCTTGTTACTTGGCACAAGTAGCATGAGATTCGGCATCTCCACTCGGCAACTGGGCACGAAGCATAACTCCCTTACCAGAAGAGCAAGACGAAACTGAGGGAGAGTAATGCGCGGCATTGACATGGCCGGCTTGCTAATGAACAAAGGGAGATTGCATAGAATGTGCAGAATGTCCTTGGAGAATATAGAAGATACGGCCAATTGCCCTTTGAACATAGAGTGCATAATCTGCTTGGCGACCGTATGCGTTAGCACAACACGGGTAGAGAACCCTTCTTGGCCTGTCATCTGAACAACAATAGAGCGAGGAGAAATAATAACATCAACGGTGAACTCTCCGGCGAGCAAGGAGATTGCCACCGGCCTCGCTCGAGAAGAAATTGGCATCAACTCAAGGGAACTCTTCTTAGCAACTCTCATCTTTGAAAGTAGAGGCGCATCATCCCCAAAATAACTAGGGACGAGGACACGAACCGGCATCCGACAGATAAAATCTTGAATCTTGAAATGCAAGGCCGACACTGAATCATCCTGACTTGGCTTATTGTCTCCCTGGGGATTAGACCCGAGGGGCACCAAAGGAAGCGCACACCCGCTCCGTGGGGTGGAAGTGGTTGGAGAAGTAAAGGGAATATGTTTGGGTGGAACACGTAAAGGTTTGTAAGGCATGGAGGCTCCAACGGGAGTGGTGATGTAAAGTGAAGGCGCAGGCGATGTGGCGATGATAGGCTCGGGTGGCGACAAAGGCGAAGGTGAAAGAGTGGCTAAGGGTAAAGGTAAAGGCAAATGTGTGGCTTGCTCAGGCTCGGGCAAAAGTGATGGCGGAGATGGAGGCAAGGGTGAAGATGGAGGTGGTGATGGAAGCACTGGTGGTGGAGATGGAGATGATGGTGATGGCAATGGAGATGGTGAGGATAGTGATGAAGGCGATGGGGGTAGTGGACATGGAGGTGGAGAGGGTGAAGAGGGTGGTTGTGGTGTCCACCGTCGACGTGTCTACACAACGCGTCGAGTGGTGTTAGGGATAGAATTAGTGGTAGTTGCGGCGGGAGAAGAAGGGGAGGCACTAGCCTGAGCGGAGGCTTGGGTTTGTGGAGGTTGCGGAGATTGGATAGGAGATGGCAGAGGTAACTGAGTAGGTGATGGAGCGGGTGCATTGCTAGATAAAGAACCACAGGGGTGCCCCTGGTCTTGAAGTAACGGAGACGGCTGCCCAGGCTAAACTTCTTGCTGCTGCTGTTGGCTGCGGAGATGTAAAATGACTTTATGCATAGCGGCCCAATCAATCCTTTTCTTAGCTTCCAGGTCATAAACATAATCCTGGAACTCGGGACAATCCTCAACCAAATGACCCTGTTGGCGGTGAAAATCACAGAACTGAAGCATATCACCGACCGCGGGTCGGCAAGACACAACCGGAGAGAGCGGCAACGTGTGAGTGGCCATCAAAGCCCTAAAAATGTCGATAAAGCACTCCGGCAATGGAGGACAAGGAGCCCGCTTTAGGCAAGGTGAATGCTGAGGGATAGGTGATGGAGATGGTTGTGGAGACGGAAGTGGAGGTTGCGTAGGCAATAGTGTGTGGCTAGTGGTGGTGGGATTTGGTGAAGGCATATGTGGAACGGAGTGGGGAGGTATGTAGACGGCATCCACCTGCTCGGGATGTGGTGTTCCCTTGACCGAAAGTGGAGACGGAGACGGGTATGTGGACACGGGAGGCTGACTCATGGAAGGTTGATATGCGGAGGCGTATGGGTACGTAGAGGCGGGAGGTTGGCTCGTGGAGGGATATGTGGCGGAAGGCTGACTCATGGCGGGCCGGCTCATGGGAGCGTAGGATTGGCACGTGGAGGGTGAAGGTTGATATGTGGAGGTGGATGGTGGAGACTCGGGGTCAAGGGAATCTTGGATTTGTTGGCGAATGAAGCGGGCTCGGCTGTATAATTGTTGCCAGGAGGTGATGTCGTTGAGGGCTAAGATGAACCGATACTCGGGCATGGCATTGGATATCAGCATCTTGATTTGCTCTCCCTCCGGTATGTGCCCCGGGACCTGCGCGGCAAGGCGACGCCAACGATCGGCAAGGGTAGAAAACTCCTCTTCGGGCTTCATCATCTCATGGGCCAGATCCACAATAGAGTACTTGGGCCCAACCTGGCCTTGAAACTGCTGAAGAAATTTCCCTTGCACGGCTTGAAAATTCACGACTTGCTCTTGCGGAAGAGAGAAGAACCAATCCCGAGCCGGGCCTTCCAATGACAGACCAAACAAATAAGCCATCAAGTGTTGGTCATGTCAAAATTGGGCCGACTCATAAACAAACTCCTTCAAGTGCACATACGGGTCACCGACTCCACTATAACGGTGATATGTGGGAATTTGTGATGGAGGTGGGAGCCGAAGACCTTGGAAAGCGAACGGAACACTTAAAGAGGATTTGGGATCGATCCGACGTTGAAGCTCATCAAGCTGGCGTTAGGTTTGAGCAATCATCTCCTGGGTAGGGAGAGATCGAGAAGAATATGGGCCAGCTTGAGCAAGAGGTTGTGAATTAGGACCAGGAGCATGGTATTGGGCCGGATAAGAGGATCCGGGCTGAGAAGAAAAAGGGCCCATTCTGGGAATGGAAGGGTGAGCGGGCCTGGAAGAGATGTTGGAACATGGGTTGAATGGACCAGCAGCAACATGGGCAGAATAATGAGGCCCATTAAGAGAATAATGCCCATTAGCAATTGGGCCAGCAACATATGAAGGAGAAGGAGGAGGCCCATGAATAGAAGATGGCCCATTATGAGAAGAAGGCCCATGAAGATGAGATGCAATAAGACGTTGGGCCTGGGTCGGGTCCATTTGGTGAACAAGGCTTGAAAGATGGGCCATGAGATTAGCCTGTTCCTTGGATGGATCAGAAGGACCACGGGAAGATGGGCCCGCGTGGGAAGAGGATTCCATGCGAGAATAGGAAGAAGATTAAGAAAAAGAATGATACAAGGCGTTAGAATGATACTACATCAGGGCAAATGGAGACTTAATACAAGGAGATCAAGGACAGTACAAATGGGGAAGCAAGGGCTTAATGGGCTTGAGAACAAGGGGGGCTGACCCACTAATGTAAAGACGAATGGACAATAGACTACGGGACAATGGACTGGACAATGAACACATAAAATGGGCTAAGATAAATGGGCCTAACAACAACAAAACATATGGATGATGAAAGAATGCAACACAAAAACCACTAATGGGCTTGGAGAAGCCCAAACAACACAAACAATGCAATGTGAGAGTTTTCACCCAAGTCAAACAAGTTGATATGATGAGAAATCATTTAGTGGTTTTAATAGACCTTTTAATGATTTGAATTATGAAAAATTCCCTCAAGATAGGAATCCTATGGGAATAAGGTCCAAACTTTGTGTTGACTAAGGTTAACTCCCTTACACATATGCAAATGCAAGCCTAAGGTGTGGAAAGGTACAACCAGCCCGGCGTCCGTGTGGGAATCCACGGCTCGCGGGGACTTATGAAGGTCCCGGATAAGACCACCTAGTCGAGCCCAAGGAATATGGGAGCGAGAGGATCACTTACCAAGGTAGGAAATGCAACTATGATATGCAATGTATGACCCTATGTGCACCGGAGTGCATGCAATTTCTAACTTAAAACTAGAAAATCAAGACTAGATTAAACTATGCAAACATGATCCAACTAAAACAAATAGTATATGGATGGAAAGACAATACAAAGGTCTGCACAACGGGCCCAAGAACAGATCAATCTGACCCCGGGAGGTCAATCAAATCACTGAGCAAAGTTGCCCCCGTGAACCTGTGCGCAGACCACATGCAGATTTTATGGACAAAATGCTAAAATGATGACAATGTTTAACTAAGCAAATGAGACCCAAATGATGTAAATAAGCTATGGATGGAAAGACAATACAAATGACTATCCAATGGAATAAAAATCAGTGTAATAAGACACCGGGAAGGTAGTCAAATCACTGAGTAAAGATGTACCTATGAACCTGTCCCTGAGCCTGCCTACAGAACTTATACAGAAAACTCAAAAAGTTGGACAATATTAGAATATGTAAATGTTAACCAAATGATGAAAATGATATATGGATGGAAAGACAATACAAAGGGCTATCCAACGCAACAAGAATCGGCTCAATCAGACTCCGGGATCAAAAGTTATGCCCCGATGAATATGGCCCTGTGAGCATGCGCGCAAGACTGCCAGAAGCTGTAACGGTCTACCAAATGACCATTATATGAGCGTGACGGTCTACCATAAGACCGTCACATAACCAGAGCCCGTAAAACACCAAAAATAGTGAGAGAATAGAGGAAATACTACCTAAACATGAACATGCACCCACCCAACCTATAAAAGAGCATGAAAACAAGCGTGATGGGCATTGGTGTCCCACCGTGATCGCCAAAAAACTGTTGATTTGTTTTTTTAATTAGATTCTTATCCCGCCCCCTTTAAATACATACATACGTGCATAAACATGTGAATCAAAGACAAGGGGGATGAAAGGATGGAAATACTAACCGTGATCGCCACCAAGGTTCCAACAACGCCAAAGGATGAAGAAAGGAGAGGAACGGCGTCGTGTACCTTGGAAATATGAAGACTTGACCGCGCTTACTTAAGAACGGGATGCGGGAAACTTGTGGAATCGAACCTCTTCTCCTCCCAACCGGCTAGATGAAGAAGGCCTCACGTTGTATTCATGCTCTCCTGCAAAACAAAGATGAAACACAAAGGCAAAAACCCATTAGAACATGAAGTGTAGAAATCTGCCCAAAGTGATAAAATAGCATGAATAAAAGGGGGAGAACGCACCGGGGGGAGGTTTTTAACCCCTATGGAAGGGTGGAAAAGATAGGTGGGTGTGTTGTGCATGCATGAGATTTGAAATCACGAGATTTGATTGAGAGAATAGAGAGAAATCATTGATGCAAAACAGAGAAAAACGCATGTGTAGCAGAAAGTGCAGAAAACTGTGATGATTTCTGATTTTGAGGAGACTAGAACTAAGAGTGTAGACCATGAAATCAAGCCCAGAATGATGCAATGGAAAGTTAATACTTCCCTCTTCAAGATAGGGTCGAAGTTGTGAGTCGGTGTTGTAGCATGGCTTCGCCGCACGTCCGGAAAGAGCCCCCCTTTGCAACTGCGAACTGGGCAATTTTTATAGAGTTTTGTAAGAAAGCCTCATCTTCTTATCACGATTCTCGGAGATAGAGTCTAAGATAAATCGAGTTCTTTAGATCAAACTTGAGATAATACTAAGGACAAGAGATAGGAACAAACAGGGATCAATTCGGAGGAGGATTCTAGAAGATATGGCTCTTGGAAGGTAGCCCCGAAGCCTTATCTGCAGAGTTTTAGTTGAACTAGGATACTTAAATCCTGATCTTGCGACCCAGCTCCAGAGAGATATAGCCAATGAAATTTGGAGTTCTATGAACCAAATTCAAGATAATATAAAGGGCTAGAAGTAGGAAAAAATGGGGATCAATTCGGAGTAGAATTCAAGAAGTTATGGACTCTTCAAGAGGGCCACGACGCACAGAAACGGAGCAGAGTCCAACACGAATTGGACTCTCAAGTGTGTGTAACGGTGTATCTTAGGACCGTCAGAGTTATGTAACGGATTAGGGTAGGTCCGTCACACTCTGGGGGTTGAACGGGGCGATTTCGGGCAAGTTCCTGTGTAACGCACTCATACTAGGCCGTCACATGGACTCTAACGGTCTAGGGTAGGACCGCCACATTCTGGGTGTTGAACAGGGTGTTTCGGGTAAGTTCGGTGTGACGATCTATCGTAGGACCGTCACACTGATGTAACGCACCTATGTAGGGCCGTCACATTGATGGAGGGAAAAACTTGAGCAGACTGCACGCGACTTTAGAAATTGAAGCGTATCTCTCAAACGGGACAGAACTAGTGAAAGTGGTAGAAGAAGAAATTGTAGATAACGGAGAGAGGAACAATTTTTATGAAGAAATCAAGTTGAGAAAATGATCATAAGAGGGAGAAAATGGGGCTGGAAGAGAGAGGAAAATTTTGGGACATAGGTGAACAGCACAGCACGCCGGAAAAATACAAATAGCTCACAATCGGGGCAGAACTGGCCAACGGCATAGAAGAAGAAGTTGTAGATCTTTGAAAGAGGAACAACTTTGGTGAAGACAACGTTTTAAATATAGGACTGGAAGAGGGTGAAAAAGAATCACTTTTAGTACTGCGCAGTGAGAGAGAGCCGATTACTTGAGAGAAGCCGGCCTAAATGGGCCGTAAGTTGACTTGGAAGCTGGAATTTGATAAGATAAGCTCTAGGGCTCTAAAAAAATCATAATCTCCAAGACTCAAAGGATATGAAATGGTAAAAAATGGGCTCGAAATTCATCCGAGAAAGCTCCAAAACAACGGCTAATTCGAGACATCAAAATGATGATTAAGAGAAATAACTCAACTTGTGGGCTAAAACGGGTGTCAACAACCGACTCACGGTGACACGAGCCGAGAACACCACATTCCGAGACCCCACGGCACCCTAACATGTGGCCCCCACATGATGCCCAGCATCAGTCAGACCACGGGTTAGCACGCGGATCGAGCTCCACTCATCCGGGACACAAATCGGCAAAACATAACTCCGGTTGGACATAAACCGCTGGCGGTCCAACTTTGGGCCGCCATAGTGGCTAGCGGTTCAGCATTAGGCCGCTACAAGGACTGTAGCGGTTCAACATTAGGCCACCACCCTCTAGGTTGTGAAAGAACAAGCGGTCCTATATAGGGCCACCAAAGGGCATGAGGCGGGCGTATCCTCGGCCGCCAGACCCAAAAGCCTCCAACGGTCAAAAACCAACAATCAAAATGCCTCGAAGGCCACGCCGGCCAACTCAGCTTAGCGATCGGCCCTTCGGCGGCCACCTGGGCTCTGGCGGTTCATCGTATGGCCGCCAGGCCCAACCTACATTCGGAACACCAAAAGCGGTCGTGCGGGGACCGCCAGAAGGAAGTGGCGGTCACTGGAAGGACCGCCACACTTCCAAAAAATTGAGAACGATGGCAAAACCCCAAAATCGCCATTCCACGCCCCATACCCCCGGGTGAAGGGGAACCAAAAGAGAAACTTGTTCCCAACCCCAATGCATCTTTTGATGCCAAAAAACCACACAACGGCGGATTAAAATGCTAGATCGGCCACTCAAACCCCAAAACTTGATTTTCCCTTCCCGGCTCAAAATAGCCCCCTCTCGACCTCGCCTAGGCCTAGAAATCACGGGGAAGGTAAATGCCGAGCTAAGGATCGTCACCCTACCTCAGAATCGTCCGAAACGCGGCAGATCACCGCCGATCTTCAAAAACCCGCTTAAACCTTCACGAGCTCCCACGATCTCACCGAGCACCAAATGCCGCCGGGATCGCCACGCCGTCACCCTTGCCGCCATGCCGTCGCCCACCGCCGTCTGTAGCCAGAGGGGAGCACGCCGTCGCGTCCACGGGAGAGGGGGGCCGGTCACGGCCGTGTGCGCTCACGGGAGAGAAGGAAAGAGGAAGAAGAAGAAAAGAAGAAGAAAGGGAAAAAGAAAAAGAAAATAGGGGCATTTATAGAAATTTTGGATTTTCTAAAAAATATGAAAAAATAGAAAAATATACCCCCGCGATCCCCGGAACACGCTGATCGCCATGGTACCATCCCTGAGTAGGTGAACGACTCGGTTTACCTGCTACGGGGTTCCATAGGTCCTGTCAGGGAAAAATACGAGAAACCACGGAACACGTTCCGGGACCTCCGAAACTGATCCGAAGCGCAGGGATCCGAACCCGAAAGATATCCAAAAAATAACTCCGGGCACAATGAGAACAAATTCTTCGAGAAAATAAATCTGGGACCCAAGAAGAAGGATCCGAAGGGTCCGGGATATTATAGAGCATCCCTGCAGAAGATTGAGCTGAAGGAAGACCCTTGATATGAGAGCAGCCTGATTTTACAGCTTCATGATCTATGTCTAAAGCTACATCTGTTTCTTCTGTTTTCGTTTTATGTTTTTCTCTTGCAACTTTAAATCAGTTTTTCAGTGTGTGTGTCTGGTGCTCTATTTAGAGACCAGAGTGGTTTTTGGCGGGGTTCTGCCGTGTGTGTGTGTGGGGTTTGTCCTCGTGGGGTTCGTCCACGTGTTTGCTACAGTCTTGCAGCGTGAGGACCATGTCCTCGTGAGGAGCTTGCTCCTCTTCAAGCTGTGTGTCAGCGGTCAAGCTGTTAGTTAACGGTTAAGCTATGTATCAGCGGTCTTGGGACTGTGTTCCCCATCAAGCTGTGTGTCAGCGGTCAAGCTGTGTAATAGCGTGTGTGTGTGGGGTTCATCCCTGAAAGTTGTGTATCAGTGTGTGTTGGAGATTTGTCCCCGTGCTGCATTTGCAGCGTGTGGTGAAGCCTCACCAAGTTTGGTGAGGGGTGGACGTAGGTTGCGGGTTCGCAACTGAACCACCTTAAAAATATCATGCGGTGGTTTGTTCCTTGTGGTTTGCTCCATTTCCTCCATCCCCATTCACAGGTAATCGTGCTTCAGATTCAGATATGGTTTGTTATGTCTGCACACAACACACACTCACTCTAATCTGCTCGATCCTTACACGCATAGTGGTTGTCTCTAGTAGAAAAACTCCTTGAGATCCAATGTGTTTAACATTGTGATCTTTACACCGTGAAGGACTGTTTCAAGTCCAGAACAGTGAGGCTGCATCGACTCCAGTACATGGTTGCGTCGACCCCAGTCACTTCCTAAACCGCATCTCTTGACACTCCTTGTATGGTGTCTTGCTCCATTGGCCCATTGGTGCAACACATACAAACAGCAGATGTTTATTAGCTAGTAGCCTCATTTGAGCAAGATATGCTTGTAATCCGTTGTGTTGAGACCGAAGGTTCATCTAAGTTTCAATTTGTAATTGGGCGTATTTTCTTAAGGGATCTATTCACCACCCCCCCCTTCTAGATCCGGATTGCACCAAAGGGACCCAAGAAGCTTCTCCGAAGCCTATGCAAGGTTTTGTGGTAACCTGAGTGTCCACCCTGAGGGGTATCATGATGGGTGTGCAACAGTGTATGAATTAAGTAAAAACCAGAATATAATAGAATCTTTCCCATGTAGTATAGAATACCACCATGATAGGAATACTTCGATGCATTCAAGAGACCTAAATGCCAACTATTGAGGATTTTGATAAAATTGTCATCCTGTTGGTACACCTTTTTGTATATTGCTAAACCAGTCTAGTACCACAAATGAAATTACAGTCAAAGATGTTTCCTCATAGACCATGGACAGGGCGTCTGTTGCTTTGTTATGGTTCCTTGCCTTATAATCTAGTGAAAAATCAAAACCCATTAATTTGATCAAACATCGATGTTGTGCAGGGGTGTGCACTTTCTGTTGTAGGAGGTGCCGAAGACTTTGGTGATCTGTTTGGATGATGAATATACGCCCAATTAATAAGATTTCCATTTATGCACAGCATATAAGATGGCTTCCATTTCCTTATCATACATAGACATTCCTTTTTGCCTGTCAATAAAAGCTTTACTCAAATAAGCAATGGGCTTGCCTTTTTGCATTAACACAACTCCTAGGCCTGCATTACAAGCATCACATTCCACCACAAAGGTCTCATCAAAATTGGGTAATGCTAAGACCGAGGCAATGGTCATTGTCCGTTTAAGTAACTGGAATGACTCTTCAACAGTACTGTTCCACTGATATCCATCCTTCTTGGGCAGTGAGTGAGTGGAGAAGCTATGGTGCCATAGTTTCTGACAAACTTCCTATAGTACCCAGTAAGCCCCAAAAAGCCTCTCAACTATTTAAGGCTCCTAGAGGAAGGCCAATTCAACATTGCATCCAACTTACTGTTCTCCACGGAAACCCCATTGTCAGAGATAATATGGCCAAGATACTATATTTTACGTACTTCAAATTCACACTTTGGCAGCTTTGCATATAACTGATTGTCCTGAAGAATTCTGAGGGCCTATTCCAAATGCTCGAGATTTGCAGACCAGGTTTTGCTATAAACAAGGATGTTCAAAAAAGACCAGGATAAACATCCGTACGTAGGGCCGAAAAATATCTGATGGGGTCATCACAGTCCATTCCCACACTCACAGCCCATCACCTAAGCCCGGGAGGCACTCAGCATGGTTTAGTCATTTGTTTTGAGTCTCCTATGTCATTTTCTTATTTTAATTGAGTCATATCAATTTAATTTCTCTTTTATTTGAGTCATTTCCCTAAGTCCTTGTCATGCCCCGAGAGCGGAAGATACCCGAAGACGCGTGACGAGTTTATATCAATCATGTCAATCAGAGTATTAGTGTATTCGACACCAAAATCAGAGATGCGCAAAAGTAAAGATAACCCAATCTTTTATTCCTTCATAAGAAGATGTCTATTACAAACCTTGAAGTACTAACTAAAATAAAAGAAAATACAAGGTTGACTCAAGAAAATATGAAAACGACTAGGTAACACGGAAGAAGCTCTATCTCTTTCACTCTTGATTTTTTCCATCCGTTTGAGTTCCCTCTTCGTCGGACTTACCTGAAAAGTAGGGAAACACTAAGTGAGCGAACGCTCAGTAGGAAATTATATCTCAAGAACTAGTAATGGGTTTAAGTAATTACATCTTTCATGAATGCACTATAGCTATGCATGCTCGCATAAAACGACAAGATAGAGAGAGAGAGTATAACAATAAGATAGCAAGAAGAACTAGTCATGAACTTTCAAGAACTTATATCGAAAGATATCAAGATATTCAAGCAAGTAAACTCATCATGTTATGTTGGAATTTGGCTATTTTGTTTCAAGTCAAGCAAGTATGAAATTACCCTTTCTCGGGCCACGCAAGTCATGTAATATCAAGTCAAGTACAAGTACAAGATTTGTGGAATGTTCAATCAAGCTAGTCATGCACTTCGGTATAATGCCAATACCGTGATCAATCAACTCCCATGGGCACAAGTACTTTCGGGTGCTCCTCCCAGGACCAGATCGGGCCCTATATGCGCAGGCATTAATCATGTATTTTAACATCCACTTTTGTGTATAGCCAATATGGAATTTCAAGAATAAAGCTTGTAGACATGTAGGGTAAACTAGAGTAGAGTCCAAAAATATGACACTTGACATAGAATGGCGATAATAACGGTACAATCACGATTATCGATAAAACTAGGTGGAATTGGTTCCCTAACTTGGGTACCATGACAAGCAAGTATGGACATTCTTTATATAGAATTGAGGTCCACATGAACAGCACATCAATGTCAAGACGTCCTCATTCTTACTATAGAATTGAGGTCCACAAGAACATCATGTTGAATATAGAATTGGGGTTTACAAGAACAGCATAACAATGTTGATATAGAATTGGAGTTTACAAGAATAGCATCAAATGGCATGATAACCTCATCCCATTAAGAGAATTCTCATGATACACACTTTGCATAACATGAGGGCTGGTATACCATGTTTCTTCAGAGTGACATGGTAAAATAGTGTAATGGGTTGTTATGGTACAACCAGCTCGGTCGGCCTTGAGGGAATCCAAGGCTGCGAGGAGACTTACAGAGGTCTCTATGACTAACTCGCTAGTCCAAAGGAACGGAATGTCCAAAGGAGAGCTTGTATGTCAATGAGAATTGAGAGGGTAATGCGATAAATCGTCGTAGAAACGTGGGACTATACTCACGGACTGGAATATAGTGCCGATATATATATATATAGATATAATGAAACTCTCGGTTAACAGTAATCAGTGAAACAGTAATGCAAAAAAATTAGCGACTTTGGTAAAGCCGTTTTTCATGAAATTAACGCCTTAATCAGGGGCATTTATATTACATTTGACGACGTACATAAAAGTCGTCCTTTCAATATTTCTAATTTACAGAATATTAATAATCTGGAATTTTTAACAGAAACGTGCCCTAGACAGGGGCGTGTCTCTTCAATATGCGCCCTGGTCTGGGGCGTCAGTTAAACATGAGACGACCTGGACAAGGTCGTGAATTCAGGAATTTACCACTTTTCAGATAATAAAATTTCAGGAAACAGGGTACATGATCGTGGCAGGAAAAATAGCAGGATTACAAGAGATTGATCATGCATTAATTTAGAATCAGGTTTGAATAGATATATAATTTTAAACATGGCATTTATTAATTAAGAGAAATTGACGTCCGTGTGAAGGGCGTCAAATATGGAGTTGACGACCTAGTCATGGTCGTTTCTTTCAAATTAGCGCCCTTGACAGGGACGCTTCCTTCAAAAACTTTGCAGAAACGCATAAAATCTATATGCATGTATTAACGGATGATGTTATAATCATTATTAGGCTAGTTTGGGCTACAGTCCTTGAGAAAACCTACCTTTAAGAAGATTTTGACCGACGAACGGATGAAGGTTCAATAATAACGATGCTCTGATCTTCCGGAAGCAGAGGAAGATGATAAGGAAAAACTTCTCCGACACTTCGGTAGTTTGAAGAAGATGTAGACGATGATGAAGACCCTTCGTTCTTCAGCACGTCAACCTACAGAACACATGAAGAATATTAGTATCCTTCATGACTAAGAATTATGGACAGAGGAAGAAAATGATACGAAGAACCACCTGTTCTTCACGCAGCAGCAACAGCTTTAGGGTTTGATCGGACAGGGTTATTTATAGGATTTTGGGCATCCTAATAGAGTTAGAATTTGATTAAGGGTAGTATTCCCTTGATAGAGTCCTTACTATATCCTATCCTCGACGTAGTTATCCATAACTTGCCCTGGATAGACTCCTGGGTCGAACGAAACTCGAACTGAATTAACGTCTTAAACGAGGGCGTCGAATTTAAATTGACGCCTTGTCTAGCGTCGTTACTTATGTAAAACGCGCCCATGTAGAGAGCGTTTCATTTCCTTTCCTTAATTTTACCTTCCCGTCGTTTGAAATTTGACGCCCTATTGTCTAGGCGTCCCTTTTAAATTAACGCCTTATACAGAGGCGTTTCCTTTAGAATTAGCGCCTTGATAAAAGGCGTTATTAGGCTCTTTATCATCTATTTACTTATCTTTTATTTTTAATTTGATATATTTAAAAAAAAATCTTACTTTTATCAGGGTCGCTACACCCTCCCCCACTTAAAAGAATTTGGTCCCCAAATTTGATAGTATATATAAGTGGAGAGTGTAGAGTATATACCTTAAAACAATTCTGGAAATCGCTTTCTCATGGATTCCTTGGTTTCCCATGTAGCTTCATGTTCGGAGTTCTTATTCCATTGTACCTTAAGCATGGGAATAGCCTTATTCCTTAGGGTACGTACTTCACGATCTAGTATCTTCATAGGCTTCTACTCATATGTGAGATCCTTCTGGATCACTAGGTCTCCATGATCAATAATATGTGATGGATCGTGTACATACTTCTTCAACATAGATATGTGGAATACATTATGTACATCGGACAGTTGAGGAGGTAATGCGATGCGATAAGCAACCTCGCCAACTCGTTCCAGTATCTCGAAGGGTCCGATGAATCTTGGTGTAAGCTTGCCTTTAACACCAAATCTCCGTATGCCATGTCCAGGCGATATCTTGAGAAATACATGATCTCCAATTTGGAATTCAAGATCTCTCCTTCTTGTATCGACATAAGCCTTTTGCCTAGACTGAGCAACTTGCAGTCTTTCTCTAATCATTTGTATCCTTTCAGTGGTAACCCTTACCATGTCTGGACCTAGCAGTTGCTTCTCTCCAACTTCGTCCCAGCATAAGGGTGATCGGCAACTCCTTCTGTATAAAGCTTCGAAAGGTGCCATTTGTATACTTGCCTGGTAGCTATTATTGTATGCAAATTCCACCAACGGCAAGTGATCATGCCAGCTTCCATCGAAATCAATGATGCAAGCTCTGAGCATATCTTCAACCACCTGATTTGTTCTCTCGATCTGACCATCCGTTTGAGGATGAAAAGCTGTACTAAAGTTAAGCCTTGTTCCCAACGAATGTTGTAATCCCTTCCAAAAATGAGAAGTAAAACTGGGATCTCTGTCAGACACGATTGAAACAGGAATACCATGTAATCTGACTATTTCCTTGATGTATAATGCAGTCAAAACATCAACTGTCCATCGGCTCTTTATTGGCAAGAAATGCGTCGATTTAGTCAATCGGTCAATGATAACCCATATTCCATCATGTCCTCCTTTTGATTTAGATAAACCCATAATGAAATCCATGCTAATATTCTCCCACTTCCATTTGGGAATATCTAGAGGATGTAATTTTCCAGCAAGCTTTTGGTGTTCCGCCTTGACCTATTGGCATGTGAGATAGCGCGACACGTAGTCCGCTATTTCCCTTTTCATGTTGGGCCACCAAAAATTCCTCTTCACATCTTGGTACATTTTGGTAGATCCAGGATGAATCGTGTACCTTGATCTATGAGCTTTATCTAATATCTTCTTCTTTAACTCGGGACAATCCGGTATGCAAGTTCTATTCCTGAACATTAATCTTCCTTCACAAGTTATTTGGAAATCAGATTGTCCTTCCAGTTTGCCCTTGATTTCCACTAATATTGGGTCATTATCCTGAAGTGCTTGTATTTCAGTTAAAAGGTCTGGCTGAATGCTTATATGAGACAATGTGACACATTGAAAGTCTGTGTCCACGCTTATATTGAATTCAGAGAATTGCTCCAGCAACTTCCATTCTTGAATCATATAATTGGCTAACAGTGCTCTCGGCTTTCGACTAAGGGCATCTGCTACATGATTACCCTTTCCGGGATGATATTGTATATTGAAGTTGAAGTCCTTGAGATATTCTAGCCAACGTCTTTGCTCATATTTAGTTCCTTTTGTGAAAAGAGATACTTGAGACTCTTGTGATCAGAGTATACAGTAAACTATACTCCATAAAGATAATGTCTCCATATTTTGAGTGCAAATACTACCGCGGATAATTCTAAGTCATGGACGGGGTAGTTCTCTTCATGCTTCTTTAATTGACGAGAAGAGTAAGCTATAACCTTTCCTTGTTGCATTAGAACACATCTGAGGCCAATGCCAGAAGCATCAGTGTATACCTCGAATTTCTCTCCTTCCATTGGTAATGCTAAGACAGGAGCTGTAGTAAGATGATCCTTGAGAGTTTGGAAACTTCTTTCACATTCCTCACTCCATTCGTAACGGATCTCCTTGCGAGTTAACCTCGTAAGTGGTACGGCGATCTTAGAAAAGTCTTTGATGAATCGCCGATAGTAGCCCGCAAGACCTAAGAAACTTCGGATCTCGCTAGCATTGGTCGATCTTTCCCAATTCTTCACAGCTTCAACTTTTGATGGGTCTACTGATAAGCCATCCTTTGATATAACATGTCCGAGAAAAGTCACTTCCTCAAGCCAGAACTCACACTTGCTGAGTTTTGCGTATAATTGGTTTGCCCTTAATATTTGTAATGCAATCCTTAAATGCTCCTCATGCTCTTCCTTGGTCTCGGAATAAATCAATATATCATCGATAAAGACCACCACGAATTGATCCAAATAAGGCCTGAATATACTATTCATTAACTGCATAAAGGCAGCAGGGACATTCGTTAGTCCGAAAGGCATAACAACAAACTCATAATGGCCATACCTGCTTCTGAATGCAGTCTTATGAATGTCCTCATCCTTGATTCTTAACTGATGATATCCCGACCTAAGATCAATTTTGGAAAAGTACTTGGATCCTGAAATTTGATCGAACAACTCCTCAATTCTCGGCAGTGGATACTTGTTCTTGATAGTGAGATGATTCAACTATCGATAGTCGATGCATAACCTCATGGATCCATCTTTCTTCTTTACAAATAGCACAGGCGCTCCCCACGGAGAAGTACTCGGTCTAATGAATCCTTTCTTAAGAAGTTCCATTAATTGCTCCTTTAACTCCTTGAGTTCGGCAGGGGACATTCTATACGGTGCCTTAGATATGGGACCCGCACAAGGAACTAAATCGATGGTGAAGGCCACTTCTCTTTGCGGGGGTAATCCAGGCAAATCCTCCGGGAACACATTCAAAAATTCTTGCACAACTGGGATATCCTCTATCTTAGCTTCCTGAGCCTCCTTAATTGTGACAAATGCAAGGAAAGATACACATCCTTTCCTTATTAGCTTGCTAGCTCGGAGAGCCGAAATAAGAGGTGACTCGCTCCGACTCTTAGGGCTAGAATAGACTAGTTCTGGAAAGTCCTTGAAAGTAACCTTGCTATTGCGGCAATCGACTGTTACCTGGTATTTGGATAACCAATCCGCTCCTAATATGACATCATACTCCTTTAGATCTAAACATATGAGATTGATAGGAAGATTTCTTCCCTTCACCAAGACTTCACAGTTTTGATAATGGTGAGTAATATCGGTTTCGTTTCCGAGAGGAGTAGATAAAATTATTTTCATCCATTCCGGTTCCATAGGTAGTGGGTTAGTAAACTTCCTGGAAATAAAAGAATGTGATGCACCCGTATCAAATAAGACATGTGCATACTTGGAACAAACTCTTAGTGTACCTTCTACTAGTCCGCCTTCTTCTTCTTGTTCGGTCTCTTTAATTGCGTGAAGACGAGCATTCTTGGTTACTGGGTGCTTCTCGTCACCGGTTTGATCATTAAGTAATGGGCAATCGGGAATCCGATGCTCACGGCTCCCGCAACGGAGACATGCTCCAAGTTTCCTCCAGCACTCTTCGGCTTTATGACCAGCCTTGTCATAATGCTTGCATATTATATTCGAAGGTGTAGTAGTGATAGAAAAGGGCTTGGTCTTCTTAAATTTTTGGTCTTGAGAAGAAGTAGCTCCAGTGCTAGGCCTCTTCTTGAAGTTGGGTTTAAAGGAACCCGAACTTGTAACTTGTTCTTTCTTATCCTTCCCACAGATTCTATCTGATAGCTCCGTGGCATCTTCTAACAATTGAGCTCGGCGTACTATCTCTGAGTAGACCTGAATATCCATTGGCGCCAGCTGAGTAATATATTGGGGCCTGAGCCCATTAAGGAACCTCCTAGCTTTCATCTTCTCGGTGCTAACTAAGTGTTTAGCATACCGAGACAATCTAGAGAATTGTGCCTCGTACTCCGCCACCGATAATGACCGTTGCTTGAGTGCGGCAAATTCGGTAGCTTTCTTTTCTTGGACTCGGTCTGAAAAATATTTATTGTTGAAATGTTCAACAAATTCCTCCCAAGTAATTTGGTCTTGATTTAAAGTAGCTTCTATTGATTCCCACCAGCATCGGGCATCCCTTTCCAACTGAAAGGTAGCTAATAAGACTTTATCTTGATCCGTGCACTGCATAACACAGAATATACATTCCGTCTCCCTGATCCAGTGCTCTGCGTCATCCGGATCAGTAGAACCCATGAATTTGGGAGGGTTCATGTTCTTGAAGACTTGGTGGAGACTTTCGGCTCGTTGTGCACCTCCCTGTGCTACTTGTTGCAGCACTTGAGTCATGCCTTGAAGTGTACGCTGTATGTTACGCCACTGAGCACGTTCGGCAGCCATCGTCCTACAATTACAATAACTATTTTAGTATATACTCGCGTTAAGGGCTTTTAAGTTAACTCAACCCTTGGTTCTACCCAATCTCACTGGTTAAAGGTTTGAACATATCCTTGGACTTGGGTTTTCCTAGGAATTGAATACCCTAGGCTCTGATACCACAAAAACTGTCACGCCCCGAGAGCGGAAGATACCCGGAGACGCGTGACGAGTTTATATCAATCATGTCAATCAGAGTATTAGTGTATTCGACACCAAAATCAGAGATGCGCAAAAGTAAAGATAACCCAATCCTTTATTCCTTCATAAGAAGATGTCTATTACAAACCTTGAAGTACTAACTAAAATAAAAGAAAATATAAGGTTGACTCAAGAAAATATGAAAAAGACTAGGTAACACGGAAGAAGCTCTATCTCTTTCACTCTTGATTTTCCCCATCCGTTTGAGTTCCCTCTTCGTCGGACTTACCTGAAAAGTAGGGAAACACTAAGTGAGCGAACGCTCAGTAGGAAATTATATCTCAAGAACTAGCAATGGGTTTAAGTAATTACATCTTTCATGAATGCACTATAGCTATGCATGCTCGCATAAAACGATAAGATAGAGAGAGAGTGTATAACAATAAGATAGCAAGAAGAGCTAGTCATGAACTTTCAAGAACTTATATCGAAAGATATCAAGATATTCAAGCAAGTAAACTCATCATGTTATGTTGGAATTTGGCTATTTTGTTTCAAGTCAAGCAAGTATGAAATTACCCTTTCTCGGGCCACGCAAGTCATGTAATATCAAGTCAAGTACAAGTACAAGATTTGTGGAATGTTCAATCAAGCTAGTCATGCACTTCGGTATAATGCCAATACCGTGATCAATCAACTCCCATGGGCACAAGTACTTTCAGGTGCTCCTCCTAGGACCAGATCGGGCCCTATATGCGCAGGCATTAATCATGTATTTTAACATCCACTTTTGTGTATAGCCAATATGGAATTTCAAGAATAAAGCTTGTAGACATGTAGGGTAAACTAGAGTAGAGTCCAAAAATATGACACTTGACATAGAATGGCGATAATAACGGTACAATCACGATTATCGATAAAACTAGGTGGAATTGGTTCCCTAACTTGGGTACCATGATAAGCAAGTATGGACATTCTTTATATAGAATTGAGGTCCACATGAACAGCACATCAATGTCAAGACGTCCTCATTCTTACTATAGAATTGAGGTCCACAAGAACATCATGTTGAATATAGAATTGGGGTTTACAAGAACAGCATAACAATGTTGATATAGAATTGGGGTTTACAAGAACAGTATCAAATGGCATGATAACCTCATCCCATTAAGAGAATTCTCATGATACACACTTTGCATAACATGAGGGCCGGTATACCATATTTTTTCAGAGTGACATGGCAAAATAGTGTAATGGGTTGTTATGGTACAACCAGCTCGGTCGGCCTTGAGGGAATCCAAGGCTGCGAGGAGACTTACGGAGGTCTCTATGACTAACTCGCTAGTCCAAAGGAATGGAATGTCCAAAGGAGAGCTTGTATGTCAATGAGAATTGAGAGGGTAATGCGATAAATCATCGTAGAAACGTGGGACTATACTCACGGACTAGAATATAGTGCCGATATATATATATATATAGATATAATGAAACTCTCGGTTAACAGTAATCAGTGAAACAGTAATGCAAAAAAATTAGCGACTTTGGTAAAGCCATTTTTCATGAAATTAACGCCTTAATCTGGGGCGTTTATATTACATTTGACGACGTACATAGAAGTCATCCTTTCAATATTTCTAATTTACAGAATATTAATAATCTGGAATTTTTAACAGAAACGCGCCCTGGACAGGGGCGTGTCTCTTCAATATGCGCCCTGGTCTGGGGCGTCAGTTAAACATGAGACGACCTGGACAAGGTCGTGAATTCAGGAATTTACCACTTTTTAGATAATAAAATTTCAGGAAACAGGGTACATGATCGTGGCAGGAAAAATAGCAGGATTACAAGAGATTGATCATGCATTAATTTAGAATCAGGTTTGAATAGATATATAATTTTAAACATGGCATTTATTAATTAAGAGAAATTGACGTCCGTGTGAAGGGCGTCAAATATGGAGTTGACGACCTAGTCATGGTCGTTTCTTTTAAATTAGCACCCTTGACAGGGACGCTTCCTTCAAAAACTTTGCAGAAACGCATAAAATCTATATGCATGTATTAACGGATGATGTTATAATCATTATTAGGCTAGTTTGGGCTACAGTCCTTGAGAAAACCTACCTTTAAGAAGATTTTGACCGACGAACGGATGAAGGTTCAATAATAACGATGCTCTGATCTTCCGGAAGCAGAGGAAGATGATAAGGAAAAACTCCTCCGACACTTCGGTAGTTTGAAGAAGATGTAGACGATGATGAAGACCCTTCGTTCTTCAGCACGTCAACCTACAGAACACATGAAGAATATTAGTATCCTTCATGACTAAGAATTATGGACAGAGGAAGAAAACGGTACGAAGAACCACCTGTTCTTCACGCAGCAGCAACAGCTTTAGGGTTTGATCGGACAGGGTTATTTATAGGATTTTGGGCATCCTAATAGAGTTAGAATTTGATTAAGGGTAGTATTCCCTTGATAGAGTCCTTACTATATCCTACTCTCGACGTAGTTATCCATAACTTGCCCTGGATAGACTCCTGGGTCGAACGAAACTCAAACTGAATTAACGTCTTAAACGAGGCGTCGAATTTAAATTGACGCCTTGTCTAGCGTCGTTACTTATGTAAAACGCGCCCATGTAGAGGGCGTTTCATTTCCTTTCCTTAATTTTACCTTCTCGTCGTTTGAAATTTGACGCCGTATTGTCTAGGCGTCCCTTTTAAATTAACGCCTTATACAGAGGTGTTTCCTTTAGAATTAGCGCCTTGATAAAAGGCGTTATTAGGCTCTTTGTCATCTATTTACTTATCTTTTATTTTTAATTTGATATATTTAAAAAAAATCTTGCTTTTATCAGGGTCGCTACAGTCCTTGAGTCATTTCCCTATGTTCGAGTCATTAGTCCCCTAGATTTGCTTTTTGGACCGCTTGGACATTTCTTGTAAAGCCAGAGGTAGTTTTGTCATGTAAAAGGTTGGGTCCCTATAAATAGGACCTCACCCCCCCCCCTCCTTGGGAGAAGTAATGAATATTTGAAGTATTTTAAAATCTACCAAATTTGTGAGAAGCACACTCTCTCCCTCTCCCTAACTCTCTATCTCTCTTTCTCTCTCTCTCTCTCTCTCTCTCTCTCTCTCTCTAAAGGGGGGTTGCACCCTATTCTCTCTCTTCCCCTCCCACCCACTTTCTCTCTCCTTTCCCCCTCCATTAAAGCCACTCCAACTCCCCACAACCCCTCTCTTTACTCCACCCCATCCCCAAGAGATACTCCACCACTCCCCACTCCATCCTCCAGCCACCAACCACCCACTCCTCTTCCCCAAGCAACCTTCCATCTCCCAAGGCTAAAGAAGAGCCACCCTAGGCCCAAAATTCAAATTTCCCTCCCCTTTGGGCTTTACCATCCCATCTCTCCACCCCCCATTAACCCCTTGGTCACCCAACCCATCCACATCCCAGCCCTTGGTCAGCCTCCATCCCCCTCCCTCTATACCCCCCTTCACCATGAGACCCAATCCAGATCACAGGCAGCAGAGTTCCAGCGGATTGCTGAGGCAGCCATGACCTTCTCTCAAGGCTTCAGGTGGCATATATTATACCGGCGGAAACCTTTTCAAGTCAGCTTCGCAACGGGGGTGGCCCTGCCGGCATCCAAGCTCAAAGCTGAACGGGGGAACAGATCTCGATGGACTGCGCATCCAGCCCTGACTGGCGACCTGAAGCTGAGTGTCGAGGCTCCCATGACCAACTTGGCTAGGCTCAAGGCACGATCTTTGGAGGGCAAGAACTACGTTCAGTCCTCTTTCAGTACCAGAAAGAAGGAGGTCATTTGCACTCCCGAGCACCCGGTTCCAGCCATTCTCGTCGAAGGGCGCGGACTGCTCCTATCCTTCCAGGTTGGACCGACCCCCACTCTTAAGCTCAGAGTTTTCTTCTCTGACATCCGATTGTGGCTCTGTCAGTTTCTGTTCTAAGCTACTTTGTCTCCGGTCACGTCACTGCCAAGCTCGCCTCCATCGGAGTTCAGGAGCGCCCAGGGCAGCTTTTACAATCCCCCCCTGCGGTTCTGTACCACTCAGAGATCAGTCAGACCAGCCCTGTACTCCAAGCTACAGCAACCGTCGACGTCCACCAAGCGGTGCCGAACTCGTACCATCTGTTCCCTGGTCAGTCTTGGTCATCTCCACGATGGTCCCGCCACTTGCAACCTCTAGACGAGCTCGTGGCTGTCCCTACACCGACACTCTATCTTGCAGTCCGAAACAGGGTAGCACAGAACAACTTGAGAAGATGAAGGCGCAGCACCTCGGCTCGACCTCCGGATGACTACCAGCTCCTATGAATGGCTTCTACCTTGCCCCTAGTCGACTCAACATCAGTCCCGCCATCCTACAGCACCGGGAGATGCCCGCAGCAGCTCGACTTCCACTCTCTACCCCTGCTAGTCACACCAGGCAGATTCGGGCTCATCAACTTTTCCCCTCCCCTCGCTTGGCCGGATGAAGGGCCCTCCCTATGCGGAGGTAGTGTTTGTGTGTAATTCTAAATTCCCCACCCCTAGTCCATCCCTTCTGCGTGAGGAAGTTGTGATGTAATTTTCATTTCAGGTCCAAGCATCACCGACGCAGCGTGCGGGGAACCCACGCTTCCCCGCTCGCCCATGTCTCCGAACGGAGTCGGTTTCTTGAGACCGGGTAAGCTCAACACCTCTGCTCAAATTTTTAGTACTTGTTTAATTTAATATCTGTCAATTTCTCCGCTGGTTAGTGTGAGAGCGCCCGGCCCCGAAGCACCCTCGCTTACCAGTGGCTGCCATGGGAGTGTGAGAGAGTGATCAGGTGCCCCTTTGGCACCCAGCCAGCCCCTTGAACGTGGGCATTGTACCCTTGGGAGGGCAACCCTAGCCCTGCTGGTCCTCTACCAGCAAGGGTCTTGTTCCATACCCTCTACTCGGCATCCCCGAGTCACCCCCGGGTTCGGTGTGCGCATCGGTTGTCGGCGGTCAACGATAGTCTTGCGTTCTTGTGAAGGTGTGCTTGCTTGATAGGTCTAAGATTCTTCGGGCTAGTTGTTGCATTTCCTTAAGGCGTATCACATCTGTTGAGTTATGGTTTTGATGAATGCGTGTTTGTTAAGTTATGGTTTTGATGATAACTAAACTTAATGTGTGCCTTAATGATGATAACTAAACCTGTGGTGATTACACATGTTCTTGATTATTGTGCTCATTCATCCTGTTGTTTATGTTGGGTTTGCAAGAGGCAAGAGGTTTCATAATCTCTTTAATGTGAACAAGCATGGTATTAACCATGACTATCTTGGCTTGCAGGATCATAACTACGATTCATGTTTTGGAACTCAAAGAACTCAAAGAAGTGCATCATTAAAGTTCATGAAGTTCTCAGTGAAAAGGGGAGTTAACTCACTCATTGCATTATGTCGACTCCCACTGTGTTACATGCATTTTCAATATGCTAAGTTGTAAGGCTTAATGAGATAGCAAAGTGTTATTGAACCTCACATGCAAATCTTGGTATTTATGACTGAATGGTGTTTTCATAATCTAGGATATTTGGTTACTTAATGCTTATATCACTCTCGGTGTATTTGGTTTCATGATGCCCATTCACAACTTGCATTATATGTTCTCACATTGCATTAATACCAAGGAACATGTGGTTCTTGAATGCTCACATCAATCATGAAACCTTGGGTTACATGATGACCATCCATTCGTTTAAATTCATTGTCATATAAACTTGATCTTTTGATGTGGATGGTTAATTTGAGAATGAACATTTCTATCCTTCTTGTTATTGAGATTCCATGAGTGTGTTTCATGGATATTTTACTTGGGGTGATTGAGCTCTTATCTCTTGATCTTTAGCTCAGAACACTTGTGATTCAAAGTGTTCACATATAACTAATTCATGAGATTTCATACGTGTATTTCATACATTTATTATATGGATTATTGAGCTAAAGTTCTAGTCCTTTTTATATAATTTTACAGGTCAAAACACTCAGTATATATTCCCCAAGATCAAAGGAGTTTGATGACACAGAGTTCGGAAGGGTTGCAATGGCATTTGGGGCTGAATTGTGTTAATCTGGAATTTACTGTAGCTTTAGGTCGACCGGCACTGTAGCTAGGTCGACCGAATTTCCCAGAACCAAAAGGTTCGGGGTCTGTGACATTCCGGTCGACCGCCCCATGAATTCCGGTCGACCGGTTTTGCCAAAGCCTAAAAGCTCCGACTGCAGCAGGTTCCGGTCGACCGCCCCATGAATTCCGATCGACCGCCAGCCCCGAGGACCACTTTTGTTGACTTTTGTGTCAAGCTCGAGGAGAGGGGTTTCACCCCATTTCTTTAATCCTTTTGCCCCCAATTGCACCAGGATTCGTGGATCTGGTCTAGGACTTGTCCAAAGGCCATTCAAGAAATATAAAACCAATCTAAAGGGTCATAAACCCTAGCACTTCATGTGAGATCAAAAAGAGGCCATCAAAGGAGGAAAGTGAGGAGCTGCAAGAGCAAGAGGAGCTGCGTGAATAGTACTCCATCCAACAATCCCTTCATCTATTTGAAGCCATTCAAGCTCAATCTGAAGCTCACAAAGCTCCAATCAAGAGAAGAATCAAGCAAGCCATCAAAGAGGATTCAAAGAAGGTGATTCAAGGAGCTGAAGATTCAAGGTCCATTTGAAGCCATCAACTTCCAATGAATTGAAGGAGCAAGCAACTAACAAAGAGAGATCAAGGGGAGACCGTCCAAGGAGGAAGAAGGGAAGAAGCAAGTAAGCAAGCACCATTTGAGGCCAAGGAACTTCCAATCAAGAGAAGAATCAAGCAAGCCATCTAAGGGGATTCAAGTGGAGATCAAGAGGAGGTTCTTCAAGTGAAGATTGAAGAAATGCTCAAGATCTGCAACATGCATTCAAGGGGAACCCAAAACAGGAGTTTTCTAAACTAAGCCTCATCGTATTTATGTTTTGGGTATTGTATTTGTGTTCATCATAAACTGAAGAATCTGTGTGTGTGTGGATCGTGTTGGATCTGTGGTCGTGTGTGTGTGTGTTATTTTGATTCGTGTGTGCGTAGGTCTTCTTAGATCTACGTGTGTTGTGTGGTTTTATTCAGATCTTAGTATTTGTGTGTGGAGTGCTGCATTTGTCGCAGCGTGTGTTGTGATCCGGTTGTCGGATCATGTTGGAGACATTATCTCCGTGTGTGTGTGTGTGTATTGGGGCGCGTCCCCGTGTGTGTGGGCAGGCTTCATCCTGCGTGTGTGGTTGGAGCGTCGTCTCCGTTTGGGGATTTATTCCCGAGTGAAGCCTCACCGGGTTTGGGGAGGGGTGGACGTAGGATTGTCGTCGTTGCATCCGAACCACCTTAAAAACCGTTGTGCATTTTGTGTTATTTGTGTGGTTTGTTTGTTCTTGTTCTATGGTCGTGTGAGATCGGTGAGTTTTAGAGAATTGGTAAGTTAGTCTTCTATTGCTAATTATTGTTTACCACATATTTTGTAAAAATCTAAAAGTTTTCCTTAAAATTGGTAAACACCCAATTCACCCCCCTCTTGGGTGTCATTGATCGCGAGACTTCAATTGGTATCAGAGCCAAAGCTCTAATTTCATAGATCTAACGATCTAGAGTGATCCAGATCAATGACTACCATGATGTACACCTTAAACTCTCCACCCGTGTTTGATGGTTGCAATTTCGATGTGTGGTTAGGAAGGATGTGTAGTCTAGTCAATTCATACGACCCTAAGCTTTGGAAGCTTATCTCACATGGTCCTTATGAATTGCCTAAAGATAAAAATGTCTGGACTACAAATCAAAATTTTAAACATGATCAAAATTGTTTAGTCTTGAAGTTATTTACGACTGCAGTCAATACTGATCACTTTCCCTTTGTCTCTCATTGCAGATCCGCGAAGGACATTTTGGATGGATTAACCCAAGTCCGGGAAGAGCATGAAGGCGAATGTCTTATGGCAGGCACAAGTGATCAAGGGAGTGATCAGCAAATTGAATCAAACTTAAAGGTAAATTCTGATTCTTATAATGAAGATGAAGTTAGCTATGAAGATTTGTTGATTGCTTATGATAATCTTGCTGAAAAATACAAGAAGCTAAAATCTGAAAACAAAAAATTGAAAATGGATGCCGATCAAAATAAGTGTAATTCCTCTTGTAAAAAATGCTTGCATCTAGAGGAAATGATTGAGGCTCATATGTTTGACATTGAATTTCATAAAGATCAAATATGTTCCTTAAGAAATGAAAATAAGGAGATGACTGCAAAACTGAATTCTATGGCCGATGATCAAACCTTGATAAATGAAATGATTCATGATGAAAAGCTTGTTAAAGAAAATGAGAAACTGAAGGAATTGAACAAGGCCATTTCTGAAAGATTGCTTGCTTTTGAAAAAAGAAAATTTGTGAATATTGATGAATCTGAAAAAGTTCATGCCTTGTTGCAATAAATAGAAAGTCATAAAACCATCAATGTTACGTTACATGAACAAATCAATTCGTGTGAAAATAAGATGGCGTCCTCTGAATTGCACATTTCATCTCTTGAAAAAGAAATTTCTGACTTGAATGGTTCATTGTCTAAATTTGTGAATGACCAAGAAAACTTGGATAAATTACTGGGCATGAAAGTGAACTTTCAAAAACAAGGGCTGGGTTTTGATCCAGTGAACAAAAAGAAATTTGAGAGTAAGCTACACACTTCTTTTGTTTATACCACTTGTGCACCCAGCACCTCTACATCTCGCTCCCATGAACACACCATGTCAAGAACTCAATCAAATCTGAAAAAGAGTGTGGATGTCCAGGATGTGCATGCTAGAAACATTCATGTAAACTTCCATGCATCTAAGAAAAGAAATGTCTCATGTCTTTACTGTGGAAAACTTGGACACATGATGAATGATTATTTCATTATGAAGAATGATGATTTGAGAGCATATAGAAATAAGGCTGGTTTGAAAAATACAAAGAAAGTATTCACCACAAAACCTTCCATGCATTGTAATCATTGTGGTAAAAGAGGTCACACAATTTCACACTGCTGGCTACTTACAAAGAAAAAGAGTTTTCATTCAACACATCATGCTCAAATGTACAAAATGGTCAACCAAATGAGAAGAGTGAATGTGACGTCACATGCCTCAAATGATTCTCATGCCTTTAAGCACTTGAAGCCATGTTGTCGTTACTATGGTAAATTTGGGCATAACATGCATGGGTGCTTTCTAAAGGAAAATGATGATTTGAGTGTTGGTAAGAAGTGGAAGCCACGTGCCAAAGATGCTGCTAACCCACGAGGACCCAAGATGGTTTGGGTACCTAAGAATGTCAAATAAGAAATCTGTTTTGCAGGTGTGCCATGGAGTGTAAAGTATGAAATATGTTTTCAACAAGAGGGTAATGCACATGAGCTAAGTGGCATAAGTCAGGTTGGAATAAAAATCAAAAATTAGATTTGAAGATTAGGTGATATCCCTCCTACTTTCTGTAATGACTCTGTCATGTTTTGACTTACTCTGAGTCATATAGTCATGTAATCTTGCATATGTCTACACATGCATTTCATTCATAGTTGTTTGCATATTTGTGCGCATATCACTTGTCATATAACATATTGTTGTAGGAGAGCTTGAAGATTCTTCAGATCATGACTTCACTACATATTTTATGTTTGCATACACCCTTTCACGTACTGTCTTGCATAAGTTGAACATTGTGAATTCATGTCATAATGCATAGCAATCCTCCTGCCTTCATCATCCTTGACTACATAGTATATCAAATGGTGAGAAGTGGAATGGTAGGTTACGCCTATCTGAAAGTTATCACTACGCGTGAGGTGATCTTCGGATCTAAGTTCTCCGCTTGGTACTATGAATCATTTACTCAAAAGACTGCATATGGCATTGGACTGTTACTGAACATCTTACATTCATGCACACACTAAGGGGGAGCAACCACATTCATCATATGGGATCAATGTTCAGGTTCACACATGAGTCATGCATTGCATCTAGAGCTGTCTAGGGGTGTTGGTTGTTAAAATTATTTGTCATATCATTATTAATAAATTTGAATCAAAATTGACAAATCAAACATTTCTATCTTTGGATGCAGATTACACTTCCAAGATCCAAATGATGATGGGCTAGTCATGACCAAGCTTGAATCAACTGGGAGAATACCTTGCAAGGATGAAAATGATGAGAACACTCTCAAGTTGCTACAAGAAGATGGGATACTTTATGAAGAACAACCTCCAAGATCGACTCAAGCACAAGCTGGTGGAAGTCATTGTATGTGTTAAAGTAAGTACCCAAGGCATGGTATGAAAAGCCCGCATCTTTTGATTAAGAATAGGTTCAATAGGTAAGGTTGATCAAACACCTCTCACAAGGCAAATCAGGTAAAAGATATTTTAGTGGTTCAAGCATACGTGGGTGATATCATTTCTAAGCTACTAATAATGTCTTTTGTGAACATGTTGCAGGGATTGTGCAAGAAGATTTTAAGATACACTCAATGAGTAAATTGAATTTTATTCTTCTCTAGATTGTAGGTGAAATGTTTGGAAGAAAATAGATTCTCAAGGCAAAGGTAAAAAGTAAAAACTGAAATATAAACCCTTGTAAGGTTGGTGATTTTTAGTGAATGAAGGCTTCCAATCTTGTCTCCTGAACTAAGACAATTCAACCTTGTCAATTCATGCAATGGTCGTCTTTATCACTTGGTGACACACTCAAGTGACAAGGTATTGATTCTAAAAACTTGAATTGTCATTTACTAGCATGTTGTGATGAATTGGTTGAATCTTGTGATGAATTGGTTGAATCAAATTGAAGATCTTGAAAAATGTGTATGAAGTGTTTGGCGATTGAACATCCCTCAACGTGGATTGTATGATCACACTTGAATTGAATTGCATATCTGGTATATCAAATGGCATTTGTGG
Source organism: Amorphophallus konjac (assembly GCA_022559845.1). Taxonomy (NCBI): domain Eukaryota; kingdom Viridiplantae; phylum Streptophyta; class Magnoliopsida; order Alismatales; family Araceae; genus Amorphophallus; species Amorphophallus konjac. The sequence continues at coordinate 179,047,119 of CM040121.1, forward strand.
AAGAGTGGATTATGTCCACTTGGAAGCATTCCCTATGCGTGAGCTGGGTCTTCGGACTAAAATCTCCTCCTCGTACCAGATCTTGACAATTGTGACTGGCTTGTGAAAGGTTGATTTGTAAGTGAATCCTTGACTTGAGCTAATTATATTCAATATATATTTTTAATCAATGATCTAAACATTTGGCTTGTGGATGATTTCTCATTTGAAAATTGTGAAATGCTATTGAAAATATGATTTTGAAGAACTTTGTAACTAGGTTGCACTGCTTAAACTTTTGATCATGTATGCACCCGTATTCATAAAAGTCATGTCATGTAAGATGATTGTCTGATTCATGAATAAAATGTGTTTGCCATTCATCTCATTGGTTTGAAAAACAAGCACCTGCATCTTATTTTTGCACTGCATTCTTATATCCTCATAGGTTGCATTGCATTAGAACTCATGACATTGCATATCTTTAGCTGCATTCAGTTCATTCAGTTGGTATCTATTCAATTGGTATCATATTATCCATTCAATTAGTATCAAAATCACATCACATTGCTAGCATGCATGTCATAGTGCATTTGCATAAACTCCCACTGTGTGCTTGTGTGATACTATATGCTATTCACCCCATCCGTTGACATTTCTATGGCCTTATGTCTTCTTGATAAATAATGCTGCATTTGAGTCATTATTGGAGTGTTTCATGTTGTACACTCTGGGGGAGTTCTTATTTCATAAGTGCATCTATTTAGGGGGAGTTGCACTGTTATGTGTTCATGATATTTTCGGTATACATGCTGAATCAAATTCGCACACTTCATGCACAAATGTGAAAATAAGTGTCAGATATAAGGATATATGAATTTCTTTTCAAGACTCTTGAGATATTAAACTTGATGCATGTATAATGAAGAGACAATTGAGGAAAAAGCTGCCTACCCATCCTTGTTGAAAAATCTGAAATGAAAATGAAAGATAGAGCAATGCTCGGTCTCATTGAGTAAACTGGGCACATGTCACCTGAGACGTGATGTGGTTCATATCTGAAAAGTGCTGACTAGTATCTCTATTCAAAATGAGGTGAAATGGTTCAGTATTCTGAGTAACCGGGGATTCTGGCATGAGCTCCATGTGTCTACTCGCGTAAAAAGGAATCATTTGAACCTGATCACTCTTGAAAAATTCTTTCTATCTTGAGTTGAAAAATGTTGCTGAAAACTCTTTGTGGTAGAGCGTAGACTCCAATACGCTGTTCTCAAAATTGAAGTGCAGTTTGTAAAATGTCTCATTGTGTTTATCTGAGAATCTGAATATCCATATTGCGACTATCGTTTTTCATGTTACTCACTTACACATCTGAAAATTTGATTTAATATGTATTCAGAAAGTTGATTGACTACATTAGCAATTGCATGATTCTCCTATATGATTGCACAACCTCCCATGTGCTACACATATGCATTCCGATTGTCATGACTCTCTTGCATCCTTCTTATACCCACTCCCTTCTTCAACTAGTAAGGGGGAGATATGCTTGCATGTCTATATATATATACGTATCTGAATGGTTGCATTGTGTGCTCATCTTGTGTCATCATTTGTATGTATATAGCCTCATGCATTTGCTGTGCTCATCATGCTTGCATTCATAATGTCATCACATGCTTGCATTGAGTTCTTATGCATTTCCAGAAAATAAAAAAAAATAAAAACGTGAAAATCAAAGAAAAGCTTTTGTTGTGTCATCCTGCTCTTGCATGTTGTGAAAATCTGATATGGGATCTAGATTTTGAATGATATCCTGTTGAACCTCTCATCTTGTGATCATCCCCACTGGTTCCTATCCTTGAGGCCAATCATTACTTCAATTGATATCCATACATGCTTAACTGTATTCGCTTTGGATGATATCATATTGATTTCAGAGAATAATAAGCATTTGGTTCCCACTAATTGGACTTATATTGACTTGTCGGTCCATGATTTGCTGTTGCTTCTTCTGTATTGATACGATGGGCTATTGCTGCTTCAAAGGGAGATAAACTTGTTCTTCCTCATTTGGATTCTTCCAGCTTATTGATCATGTCACATGGGGAGAAAGTTCTTCATTATCCCACCTTTTGATTATGTCAAAGGGGGAGAGAAATTGATGATTGTGTGTGACAGGGGGAGAAGAACATCTGTGCCATTCCATTGTATATCATCATTAAGTTTGTCATCATCAATAAGTTTATCATCATCAAAAAGGGGGAGATTGTTGAGTTATGATTTTGATGAATGCGTGTTTGTTAAGTTATGGTTTTGATGATAACTAAACTTAATGTGTGCCTTAATGATGATAACTAAACCTGTGGTGATTACACATGTTCTTGATTATTGTGCTCATTCATCCTGTTGTTTATGTTGGGTTTGCTAGAGGCAAGAGATTTCATAATCTCTTTAATGTGAACAAGCATGGTATTAACCATGACTATCTTGGCTTGCAGGATCATAACTACGGTTCATGTTTTGGAACTCAAAGAACTCAAAGAAGTGCATCATTAAAGTTCATGAAGTTCTCAGTGAAAAGGGGAGTTAACTCACTCATTGCATTATGTCGACTCCCACTGTGTTACATGCATTTTCAATATGCTAAGTTGTAAGGCTTAATGAGATAGCAAAGTGTTATTGAACCTCACATGCAAATCTTGGTATTTATGAGTGAATGGTGTTTTCATAATCTAGGATATTTGGTTACTTAATGCTTATATCACTCTCGGTCTATTTGGTTTCATGATGCCCATTCACAACTTGCATTATATGTTCTCACATTGTATTAATACCAAGGAACATGTGGTTCTTGAATGCTCACATCAATCATGAAACCTTGGGTACATGATGACCATCCATTCATTTAAATTCATTGTCATATGAACTTGATCTTTTGATGTGGATGGTTAATTTGAGAATGAGCCTTTCTATCCTTCTTGTTATTGAGATTCCATGAGTGTGTTTCATGGATATTTTACTTGGGGTGATTGAGCTCTTTTCTCTTGATCTTTAGCTCAGAACACTTGTGATTCAAAGTGTTCACATATAACTAATTCATGAGATTTCATACGTGTATTTCATACATTTATTATATGGATTATTGAGCAAAAGTTCCAATCCTTTTTATATGATTTTGCAGGTCAAAACACTCAGTATATATTCCCCAAGATCAAAGGAGTTTGATGCCACAGAGTTCGGAAGGGTTGCAATGGCATTTGGGGCTGAATTATGTTAATCTGGAATTTACTGTAGCTTTAGGTCGACCGGCACTGTAGCTAGGTCGACCGAATTTCCCAGAACCAAAAGGTTCGGGCTCTGTGACATTCCGGTCGACCGCCCCATGAATTCCGATCGACCGATTTTGCCAGAGCCTAAAAGCTCCGGCTGCAGCAGGTTCCGGTCGACCGCCCCATGAATTCCGGTCGACCGCCAGCCCCGAGGCCCACTTTTGTTGACTTTTGTGTCAAGCTCGAGGAGAGGGGTTTCACCCCATTTCTTTAATCCTTTTGCCCCCAATTGTACCAGGATTCGTGGATCTGGTCTAGGACTTGTCCAAGGGCCATTCAAGAAATATAAAACTAATCTAAAGGGTCATAAACCCTAGCACTTCATGTGAGATCAAAAAGAGGCCATCAAAGGGGGAAAGTGAGGAGCTGCAAGAGCAAGAGGAGCTGCGTGAACAGTACTCCATCCAACAATTCCTTCATCTATTTGAAGCCATTCAAGCTCAATCTGAAGCTCACAAAGCTCCAATTAAGAGAAGAATCAAGCAAGCCATCAAAGAGGATTCAAAGAAGGTGATTCAAGGAGCTGAAGATTCAAGGTCCATTTGAAGCCATCAACTTCCAATGAATTGAAGGAGCAAGCAACCAACAAAGAGAGATCAAGGGGAGACCGTCCAAGGAGGAAGAAGGGAAGAAGCAAGTAAGCAAGCACCATTTGAGGCCAAGGAACTTCCAATCAAGAGAAGAATCAAGCAAGCCATCTAAGGGGATTCAAGTGGAGATCAAGAGGAGGTTCTTCAAGTGAAGATTGAAGAAATGCTCAAGATCTGCAACATGCATTCAAGGGGAACCCAAAATAAGAGTTTTCTAAACTAAGCCTCATCGTATTTATGTTTTGGGTATTGTATTTGTGTTCATCATAAACTGAAGAATATGTGTGTGTGTGGATCGTGTTGGATCCGTGGTCGTGTGTGTGTGTTGTTTTGATTCGTGTGTGCGTAGGTCTTCTTAGATCTACGTGTGTTGTGTGGTTTTATTCAGATTTTAGTATTTGTGTGTGGAGTGCTGCATTTGTCGCAGTGTGTGTTGTGATCCGGTTGTCGGATCGTGTTGGAGACATTATCTCCGTGTGTGTGTGTGTATTGGGGCGCGTCCCCGTGTGTGTGGGCAGGCTTCGTCCTGCGTGTGTGGTTGGAGCGTCGTCTCCGTTTGGGGATTTATTCTCGAGTGAAGCCTCACCGGGTTTGGTGAGGGGTGGATGTAGGATTGCCGTCGTTGCATCCGAACCACCTTAAAAATCACTGTGCATTGTGTGTTATTTGTGTGGTTTGTTTGTTATTGTTCTATGGTCGTGTGAGATCGGTGAGTTTTAGAGAATTGGTAAGTTAGTCTTCTATTGCTAATTATTGTTTACCACATATTTTGTAAAAAGCTAAAAGTTTTACTTAAAATTGGTAAACACCTAATTCACACCCCTCTTGGGTGTCATTGATCGCGGGACTTCAACATCAAATGGTATCAGAGCAATTATTTGACTTGTCTCTACGAGTCTAGTCCTAGGCACTTGTATTTGGAGTCTCCCTTTTATAGTGCTTTGCATCATCCCTTTGCATGTCCACCCGTAGGGGAACCATCTACCGGCAAGATCCTTCGTCCTCGGCCCCTCTCATGGATCCCAATTCTCGAGAGGATCATGAAGCCCCTAGGGAGGAACCCCAACAACACATTGACCCCATGCATGAGACACTAGCCACCATTCTTGGTCGGCTAGAGACCATCACCACCTGGCTTGACCGGTTAGAAGCTAATGACCTACCTCGGAACCTAGGCCCAAGGGCACGGCCTCCCTGGGATGAATTTGATAGGGAAGCAAATGAGCCCCCACTTAGGAACTACGGCCCTAGAGCTTGGCCACCATGGGATGAATTTGGACGGGAAGCCAATGAACCCCCATTTAGGAACTACGGTCCTAGAGCTCGGTCACCACGGGATGAATTTGAGAGGGAAGTCAATGAACCCCGTGCATGAGACACTAGCCACAATTCTTGGTCGGCTAGAGACCATCACCACCCGGCTTGACCGGTTAGAAGCTAATGACCCACCTCGGAACCTAGGCCCAAGGGCACGGCCTCCCCGGGATGAATTTGATAGGGAAGCAAATGAGCCCCCACTTAGGAACTACGGCCCTAGAGCTCGGCCACCATGGGATGAATTTGGACGGGAAGCCAATGAACCCCCACTTAGGAACTACGGTCCTAGAGCTCGGTCACCACGGGATGAATTTGAGAGGGAAGTCCAAGAACCCCCACTTAGGAACTATGGTGTAGTGCCCCAGAAATTTTAAATAATTTTCAAGAATTTATAAAGGCCTAAATAAATTTATAAATGGTTATTATGAGGCCAAGTGGTCTTAATCAATTAACCCAAACCACTTAATTAAAGTCCAAAAGGTTTTAACTCTGGCCCATTAAAGTTTGGCCCACATTCTAGAAGGTAATTAAGTCTATCCACGGATATTAAGGATAAATACTAATACTATAAGATAATGATTTGGATAATTAACAAAAGAGTTTTCATAAATTGAAACTCTAAGCTACGATGACTGTAACGGTCTATCGTAAGACCGCCACAGCCATGTGTAGACACGCCAAAATTGACGTTTTGTTGATCAAATCTCATGTTATTATGTAAACGCCCCAAGTGGACTTCAATATTCCTATAATATAAAGTTTTTCTATTTTTCGTGAGTTTTCTGCATTTTTCCTGCATTTTCGTGAAACACGGCTTGACGAAGGGCGTTACTTTCTAAAGTAACGACCTGTCATAGGGCGTTTTAAAAGAAAGGACGACCGTAGGTCAGGGCGTCAATTCCTGATATTATCCGTTAATTTCTGGAATTATCTATTTTCAAAATAAAAGGCATTTTGTGAGTAACGCCTTTCCTCAGGGCGTGTTTTGAAGAAACGCCGTTACCATAGGCGTGTTCCATTAATTTCCAAACAGAGGACGTTTTCATTTCCAAAATTAAACCCAGGAAGAAACGGCCTTTCCTAGGTCGTGTTTCAAGAAACGCCTCTGTGCAGGTCGTCAATTCATAAAAAGACGCCCTGTCTCAAGGCGTGTTTTCACTCCAGAGTCCTTCTTTTTTCATCTTTCCCCCACAGTTCCCTACCATCCTTTGGACTCTTGCCCGATCTTAATCCTTCTTTGGATGCCTCATTACCCATTCTTATCATTTCCTTGTTTGATCACATCCGATTGAAGCTATAAAAGAAAACATCATTCGCTCGTAAAAGAGGTTAAGATTTTAAGTATTCAAGAGGCACCCTGAGCATTTAGAGGTTAAGAAGTTAGTTATTGAACAAGCACGCAGGGCTTCCTCCTTTGGCTTTTCTTCATCCTGCTGCATCCGTTTCGCGTCTTCCCGGTTGCACCTTTACTCTCGTCAGGGAGAGCAGGGCTACATATTGTGCTTGTTTTGTTCATTTCATTCTCATCACATTATCATCACTGTGGTCTCTTGTCGTTAGTTCTTTTACTGCATTTAGCATATTATCTCCTTCCCTAGTTCTCTGCTAGGGGTTTTAAAAAAAAAAAGAGAGAGAGGTGCGCATGTTGACGTCGTTTCATCATTTTATGTTGGTTTTTGGAACGATACTACTGCACTTTGGCTGATCCCCTCTCTTTTGCTTGTTTTTTTATTGTCTTTTTTTTACAAGGTAATCAATCAAGAAAACCCACTTCATCGGTCGGCCGATTGGAGTTGGAGGAGGAAATCCACATTTATCCCGCATCCTACTCTTCACCAGGTACACGCGATCTCATTTTTTTATTGAGGTAAACCCTCTGGCGATCACAACTCCCCTTTAGCACCTTGTGCTATATTCTTTATCACATCTTATACATGTTGTCATCATTGTTATTTATTTTTCACTCCCAAAAGTGAGGATTTTTAATCCGATCTACAAATTGGCGATCACGGTGGGACCTCCACTGTTTTCTTTATTGATTACCATCTCCATTGGCACCCTCGTGTGCCCTTTCCCTTTGACACCCTCGTGTGTCCTTTCCCCTTAGGCACCCTCGCATGCCCTTTCCCCTCGGTACCCTCGGTACCCTTTCCCTTGTGCCGCTCGGGCACCCTCCATTGTGCACCCTGCATACTCCCCGGATCAGTCAATTGCTACTTAATAACGCCTTCAACAAGGGCGTCTTTTGATTTAACGCCCCTCACAGGGACGTGTTTTGATTAATTAACGCCCCCCTCCAAGGCGTGTGTTTATTGCACCTGCTGGCCTTTTGTTGGTATTTTTCTCGTCTGCCATTTAACGCCCCTCTCAGGGACGCGTTTCGTTGAGTAACGCCCACCTCCAGGGCGTCTTCTACCATAACTGCTGTCTGCTCCATGCTTATTATACTGTCTGTGGAATAACGCCCCTCTTCGAGGCGTGTCATTGCTTATCAACGCCTGTCATTAGGGCGTTTCTCTTTATCATAACTGCTGTTTGCTGCATCCTTATCATATTGCATGTGAATTAACGCCCCTCCCTGAGGCGTTTCATTTATTATCAGCGCCTACCATCAGGGCGTTTCTCTGAGTTTTGACGCCCTTTACCATAGGCGTCATTTCTTTAGAACGCCTTAGCTCAAGGCGTGTTTTTCCTACCGTCTGTGAGCCCCTCACAGAATTTACGACAGCCACGCTGCCGTGTTTTAATTTGGTCACGACCTACCACAGGGCGTGTCTTTCCTCTTGCTGTGAACACGACCTTTCCAAAGGCGTGTCTTTACTGTTCTTTTCACAGATTGGCTATTATTCATTGCTGGGCATTTGTCTTGATATTACATTGCTGCTTGGATTGTCTTGATTTGTTGGCTTGGTTGAGAGACCTCCTCTCTCTCTATCCTAGGATCCACACACCCTTCTTGGAATCGGGACGACCCTCCATTGAGCATTCCGTCTCTTTGGACCGGAAATCCCTTTTCCAAGACCTCCGTAAGTCCCCGCACCCGTGGATTCCCTCACGGACGTCGGGCTGGTTGTACCCTCGAAGTACCTGGAGTTTAGAGAACCTATACGTTGTTAAAAGAGAGAAGAACTTAGTTGACCCGGAGGTTACACTCGGATCAAACTAGGTCTCATTTGGCAAAAGAGTGAACTTTCACAAATAATCCACCCTAAATTCAAACATCAAACATTAAAATCTTGCGTTTCTTGCCAACCTTGTTTGCATAAACATAGTTGGGTGATTTGATTGCTTTGTTTGGATTGAATATTTTGTGATAGTTCCTTCATTAAACATCCTCTCTCTTAAGAATGAAACTCCGTTCAGGTAAAACCATCAACATGTCAGGCAACGGGTACTCTTATGATGATGAGAATGAGAACATATTTGGTCAATATGAGGACCCTCTCCAGGATTCTGTTTATTATGAGGGGAACTACCTTCCTCCTCACCCCCATTACTCACAAGTCCATGTGGTCGATACCACCATCCATGAGGCGGACCCTTCGTCTCAAGTTCCATCTTCCAACACTTCGGGGAACCCTTCCCCATCCATCAACGTCACAGACTTGATCCAAGCTCTCTCCCAGTTGGATGACTCCCAGCGGCAAGCCATTCAGGCTGCTTTAAAGGGGAAATCCGTCCTTTCATCTTCCTCTAATCCCCCTCCGGCCGTGAGTGGCCATCAGATTGCTAATGACCAGGCGGTCTTGCATCCCCCTTCCTCTCGTCCACAAACGCCTACTGCGGCCATGCCGGCCCAGCAGGCGAGCTATTCGGCGGTTAGGCATCAATCCTCCCAACCTCCTCGGGTTCTACGAACGCCTATACCGCATTCTTTTGTTCAGAATCAGGCCCCAGTCGAGCCCGATACCAACACTCTCTTGCTTCAGAAGCTGGCCAGCATGGAGGAGCAGCTCAAGAAGGTTACAGCAACTAAGAATGCTCCGAAAATTTCTCTCCCTACGTTGCCAGTGTTCCATTTACCACCTTCTGAAATGTCGAATTTCCGGCGATATAATGGAACAGGCAACCCATTCATTCATTTAAAGGATTTCCGATATGAGACTTCTTTCTGGCAAGACAATAAGGCCTCCCTGGCCTATTTATTCAGGAGATCTCTTGAGGGGCCAGCCCTCGAATGGTTCTATTCCCTGGAGCCAGCTGATGCTGGTGATTTTGATGTTATCCAAAGGAAATTCTTGCAAAAGTACAGAGACCGGGTAGGACCGTCCCTTTCTGTTACAGATCTGGTCGCTGAGAGAATGAAGCCCGAGGAAGACTTCATTGTATTTGCTGACAGGTGGCGGTCTATGGCCGAGAAATTGAAGGACACATTGTCGGAACAAGAGCAAGTAAAAATGGTCATTTCTAATGCAACTCCTCAATTCCGGCACATTTTGGCCATGAATCGGCTGACAACTATGGAAGAGCTCTATGAAAGAGCTCGTTATATACAAACACAAATGAAGGATTCGCCCATCATGGGCATGTTTGAGCCGAAGCCTCGGTTGTTTAAGAAGAATACAAATGTCAACAGCGGGCCCACGACTGAGGGCACTGTCACAAACGAGCAGGTTGGCGTAGTTGGCCACCCCCACCACCAGTCAAACCCACGACCTCCACCACCTCCACAGCAAAACCCCCATTTTACCTCCGCTCCACAACGCCACTTCACACCCCAACCTTCTTTTGCTCCATCACCGAGCCAAGCGCCTCGCACCGACCCTCCAGCACCACCACAATACCATCAGGTCCCCCCACCTTCCAACTATGGCCAACAACAACGGAGACCACCGCTCGGCCCCAAGAGGGCTCATTATCCGCCACTCCCAGAGAGTCTCCCTGACATTTTTAATGCTTTGATGGCCGCCAACCTGCTCGTCCTACCAAAAGAAAGAACGGTGTGGCTCGACAATGTTGACACATCCCGTTACTGTGCATTTCACCGCGCCCCTGGTCACAACCTTGATCGTTGTTTCCATTTCAGAGATCATATTTATGATTTGAATGACCAGGGTGGCATTAATTGGGATGAAATGAGGCAAGTCATCGCCACCATGAAAGAGAGGAGGCCGCATCGGCAACAGCAAAACCAGCAACAACAGCAGCCAGCTCCGTAGCAAGTCCAGCCACAGCAAGCTCCAGCACCCCAGCAGGATATGGGGATTGTCCGTAATCCATTGCCGGAGCACGCTCCTAATCAACACATGAACCCTGTCACGTCTCTCTACGAGGTGGAGAGAGGACAGGGATGGCACGAAGAAAACGCCTCTGTCGGGGCATTCCACCATGATCCAACCCAAAATCAAACTCCGCGCCTTTTGCACGTTCCTCCTTCTCCTTCTAGTCTCCTATCGGGACGTTCTCTTTTACGCCCCATCAACCCATCTACCACCACCAATTCCACGGCCATGCCGGCTCGCTCTCTTCTTAACCGCTTACCACCACAGCAACCTACCATTCCACCACCAATCCTACATCCGCGCCCTCCAGGCCACTCCTACTCCGCTCACCGCCAGCACCCGCTACCCCCTCTACCACTCCTACACCGGCAAGAGTTCCTCCACCATCAGTACAACCACCTTTTGTGCCACGATCTCTCCTTATTCCACCACCTGCCAATACCCCTCGCATTCGGATATCCCTTTCTTCTCCCACGCCTCCTGCGAGGGCACCTTCTTCAAATACTCCTCCCATGCCTCCCGCGGGGGCATCTTTATTAAACACCACTACTACGCCTCCTACGGGGGTGCCCCTTTCATTGAATTCCCCTTTGGTATCCCCTAGCAAGATCTCTGTTACCGACATTCCTTCTTCTTCTTCCAACCCTCCTCCTAATATTGCCCCGACAGAGGCGCGTCAAGGCGTAGCGCCGCTCCGTAGTGGACGGATGTTCCACCGTATTTTCCCACAGAGAGAGCTAGAGCCCGTGCAGGGGCCACAAGAGCAAGAACAGGAACAAGATTCAGTGCCGGGAACTCAGTATGATCTGTTAAAGCACTTGGATCGCACTCCAGCCAGAATCTCCATCCTTGAATTAATCAAGAGGTCCACCACTCATCAGCTGGCCCTGAAGGAATACCTGCAGAAGGTCATGGTCAATGAGGACCTTCCGGTTGAACAGATAATTACAGTCTTGACCCCTGCCAGCAGTCAGCCGGCAATCACATTCCATGAACATGAGTTAGCACCTCTACCGGCAAGAAAATATGCCCTATGTATCACGGTTGATATCAACAAGGTGGCCGTTAAGCAGTGTTTGGTAGACACCGGTGCATCTATCAATGTGTTGCCTCCGAGCACTCTGAAGTTATGCGGTATCCCTGAGAGCCAGATTCGGCCATCTACCATTACTGTCACAGCATATGACAATACAAAGAAACCCCCTCTGGGTATGATTACTCTCAAAGTCAGCTTGGGTCCAGCCACCATTACGGCAGATTTTCATATCCTGGATATGGACCCGACCTTTAATGGCATCCTGGGTCGCCCTTATATTCAGCAACTTGATGCAGTGCCCTCTACAAACCATCAGTGCCTTAAGTTTCCGCACAAGGGCTGCATTATCAAGGTGACCAGCGTGCCAATCTTGCCAGAGGAGGACATTCATGTAGCTTCATCAGTTCCTTCTATATGGCCAGCCAACAAGCCGTTATTATCTGTACTGGACATTCCCCACTCTCAGCCGATGCTATCTGAGACTGTTACAACAGTTGCTATGACACCCCTGCCTTCCAAGGGGAAGAAGAAAAAGAAAAATACGATGAATACCCCTGGCTGGAACATTCTGATAAGAATGGGATATCAAGATGGCAAGGGCCTGGGCGCTAAACTCCAGGGCAAGATTAGGCCCATTAAGTCTCAAAAGGTGGTTGCACGAGGCGGCTTAGGCTACAAAGCACCGGGCAAGAATGAAGGAGAGCCGTGGGCTGTTATGACGTCCACCTTCAAGCCAGATCGCCAGCCGCTCACCTGGACTTTAAAGACACATTTTGTCACCGGTGGCGTTCAGAACAATGAACAGACTACCGTCATTACTTCATTGCTTGATTGTCAGGATGTGCACGCTAGACAGTTTGCTCGGCACATTGCCCCACTGGCCACTTATAAAGCCCTGGAGACGTTAAGGCCAGATAAAAGAAGAAAAATGGGTGATCCGGAATGTGACTGGTACAGGTGGTTTGACATGAATGACATCACAATCTCCCTAAGCCGCCTGTTCATGCCGACAGATCCAGAGTGGCCTCCGCTGATTCAAGAACTGATTGAAATGCCTGCCGCAATCACAGATAAAAGGCAGATGTTAAGTGACTACACAGATACGGGGGAGCCAGATGTCCCCTTTGAAGAAGGATTTTCCGTGGATAGGCTGTGGGCCGGCCTTTTCTCCCTCACTTCTGTGCATCCGTTGGTGTTGGCTTCTCTCTATTCCCGTTGGTTTGGTCACGTGCCGCGACCACCACCGATTACTATCAACTTGTCTCCCGATTCAATTCAGATTTCCCTCCTGATTGCTCCTTCGCTCCTCGAGCGATTTGCTGAAAACTCCATCTCGCCCCCGCGTGGGCCATCTTTGATTAAATCTTTCTCCAAACTTGCAATCTCCACTCCACCTACTATTCTCCCTTCACATTGCTTTTTACTTGAAAAAGAAAATAAAAACAAAGGAAAACATGAAAACGAAAAAAAAATGCCAAATCTCCAATATTCCAATCCTCCATTTCTTTTGAGGAGACCTCCTATTTTTCTCTCGAGTGCTACCCGATCCAGGGGCCGCTCTCCCAAAATTCTTTGGTAAGTCTTTTCTCCCCCTCTGATGAGGGGCCCTCCTCTGTATCACCTTCTGTACCCACTTTATCACCTCCTTCTTTCCCTTATAATCAAGCTAGTTGCTCTTCCTCCCTTTCTTCCTCTTCTTCTAATAAAATTCATGGGGTAGATTCACACAAGAAGGCCAGGGGTAAGCAGATTCCTCGCAGATTTTTGTTGGAATTGGCCATTAGATGCCAAGCTTGTTTAGCACTCCCTGAGTTTGTGGAAGATCCAATTATCCTGCCAGAGTTAGAAATTGAGGATTCTATCGCTTCTAATGAGGGTTTGGGTGTCTATGAAATCATGAATGATGAAGACCCTATTGAAGAGGGGGATGAAAGTTATGAAGAATATGAGAACGAGGCTGATGCTTTTGCTAGTGGTATGAGAAGATTCGATGAACCATCAGCCTCCGTAGAAGAACCTACCAAAGAAATCAATTTGGGTACCGAGGAAGACCCTAGGATTGTCCTCATTAGCAAAAATTTGCCGCCCTCCGAAGAGGAGGCGCTCATTTTAGTTCTTCAAGAATACAAAGACACGTTCGCATGGAGTTATGAAGATATGCCTGGATTAGACCCTGCGCTTGTTGAACATCGCCTTACACTTAAGCCAGGGTCTGTCCCGGTAAAACAACGGTTGAGGCGTTTCCACCCTAGCATGGCTTTGAAAATGAAAGAAGAGGTCGATAAACTCTACAAGGCTAGATTCGTTAGAGTCGTCCTTTATCCCAATTGGGTGGCTAACATTGTCCCGGTTATGAAGAAAGATGGAAAAGTTTGAATTTGCATAGACTTCCGGGACCTCAACCGGGCGTGTCCTAAGGATGACTTCCCCCTCCCTCATATTGATGTGTTGATTGATAACACGGCAGGATTTGAGACTCTTTCTTTCATGGATGGCTTTTCAGGCTATAATCAGATTCGCCTGGCCGAAGAAGATCAAGAGAAAACTTCATTCACTACACCATGGGGCACATATTGTTATGTGGTCATGCCCTTTGGACTTAAGAATGCTGGAGCCACTTATCAAAGGGCCATGATGGCAATTTTTCATGACATGATTCATATTTATATTGAGGTGTATGTGGATGACCTGGTTGTGAAATCAAGAACAAGGATCGAGCATCCTGGGGTTCTGGCTAAGGTTTTGCAGAGATCACGAGAATTTCAATTGAAAATGAACCCCAAGAAGTGCTTATTTGGCGTTTCTTCAGGGAAGTTGCTTGGTTTCATTGTTAGCAAGAGGGGAATTGAAGTTGATCCCAACAAGGCAAAAGCTATTAGAGATATGCCTCCTCCCAAGAATTTGAAGGAAGTCCGAGGATTAATCGGGAGGTTGCAATTCATTCGCCGCTTCGTCTCCCAGCACTCGCAGAGGTGTAGGCCGTTCTACGAGCTTACTAAGCCGGGAGTCAAGTTTAATTGGGATGACAAATGTCAGGCAGCCTTTGACGGATTGAAGGACTATTTGGTCAATCCTCCTGTCCTGAGGCCGCCAATTCCAGGCAAGCCACTTATTCTCTATGTTTCGGTCCTGGATGACTCCGTAGGTGCTGTCTTAGCTCAAGTGGATGAGGAAGGTAAGGAGAGGGCAGCATACTACTTGTCTAAACTTCTTAACCCCTGTGAGCAGAGATACTCAGCCATGGAGAAGACTTGTGCAGCTTTGGTTTGGGTAGTTCAGAAGCTAAAACACTACTTCTAGCTCACGAGGTTCACCTCATTGCTTGCATGAATCCAATCAAATTCCTCCTTGAAAAATCTGTCCTCACTGATCGATTGGCACGCTGGCAAAGCTTCCTTTCTCAATTTGACATCACTTACATTCAGCAAAAAGCTATCAAAGGTTATGCCATTGCCGAGCATCTTGCTCACCACCCTCTCCCCCGCTTTGATCTGGTCAATTCAGAGTTCTCAGATGAAGAATTAATGTCCATTAATCAATCCCATGATCCTATGTGGACGTTACATTTTGATGGAGCTCTTAATTCTCAAGGAAGAGGGATCGGCATGGTTCTTTTAACACCCGAAGGGGTCACCATTCCATTCGCAGCTCGGCTCACTTTTCCCGTCACCAATAACATAGCCGAGTATGAAGCTCTTTTGGCCGGTCTTAAAACCGCTCATCAATATGGTGTCACTCATTTACGAATTGTCGGTGACAGTCAGCTTATTCTACGCCAAGTGTTGGTCAAGTGCCGCACCATCAATCCTAAGCTCAAGCCCTATCAGGAACTCGCTTCAGCTTACGCCAAACTCTTCACTAAATTGATTTTCGTTCATGTCCCGCGTAGCCAGAACATCTTGGCCGACGCACTTGCTTCTTAGCTTCCGCTTTAGTCTTCCCTCCTGAGCGTGATTTTCATGTCCCCCTGATCATCAGCGTGATACTCCAGCCATTAGGGATCGTGCTTTTCTCGATATTAGGGATCAGGTGCTTGAGAAGGTTAGACGGAAGAAGCTCTTGAAGGCAAAGAGGTCATGCTATTGGATTGGCAAGAAGAGTTGGCTGACGAAGAAAAGCCTTGGTATTACGAGATTGCCAGATATTGTGATGATCAGTCCTATCCTGAGGAAGCCACTACAGAAGAGAAGAAAGCAATAAGAAGAGTGGCTCAACGTTATACTTTGGTTGGAGGTGTGCTCTACAGAAGAGGGCTCACCGGTGTTTTATTGAGATGCCTCGATGATGATGAATCTTGGAAAGTTGTGGAAGAGGCGCATTCTGGTGTGTGTGGTGGTCATGTGAACAGCCAGATGCTAGCTAAGAAGATTCTTAGACTAGGTTTCTATTGGCCCACTCTAGAAGAGGATTGTTCTATCTATGTTCGAAGGTGTGTTAAGTGCCAACTGCACGCCGACAAGATTCATTCTCCTGCTTCTTCACTCCATCCTACGTCCTCCCCATGGCCTTTTTCCATGTGGGCTTTTGATATCATTGGACCTCTTGGTGATTCGAACCTCCTGACCAAGCAAAAATCATTCATTCTCACGGCAACGGAGTACTTCACCAAGTGGGCGGAAGCAGAAGCTTACGTGGAAATTAAAGCATCAACCGTCTGCAAATTTATCATGAAGAACATCATCACGAGGTTCGGCATCCAAGCACCATCGTCACCGACAATGGGCCTCAATTTATCTCTCAAGATCTCAAGGATCTCTGCAACAGGTATAACATTGCATTGCATCATTCTTCTCCCTATTATCCGCAGGGCAATGGCCAAGCAGAGGCCACTAATAAAACCTTAATCAAGATTGTTAAGAAGACGTGCGAGGCTAATAAATTCTCGGACTGGCCAGACAAGCTGGTTGAAGCTCTTTGGGCCTACCGCACTTCTATTCGAACCCCCACTGGGCAAACTCCTTTCGCCCTTACTTATGGAATGGAGGCCGTAGTCCCTTATGAGATTCTTATCCCCTCTCTGCGAGTACAATTGGATGAGGAGCTCTCTATCGATGAACGTCGTGATTCACTCCTTGCCCAATTGGAACTCCTAGATGAGAAGCGTCTGGTCGCCGCTGAGCATGCGCGCGTTTATCAAAACAGGCTCTCACGTTTTTATCAAAAGAAGGTAATTGAGAGAAAATTTAAGGTCGGTGAAATGGTAATCAAAAGAATTTTTGTAAAACCAGGTGGCCCTCGTTCAAAGCTCCAACCAAACTGGGAAGGGCCGTTCGTCATAAAAGATGTTTATCCTGGCAATGCTTATAAACTGGTTAATGCTGAAGGAGAGGAATTAACTCACCCCTGGAACGGTTTGTATCTCAAGAAATATTACCCCTGAACAAAAATCCAAACAAAATTTGAAAACTTCATAAAAATCCAAAGAAAATAGAAATCTCCCGAATAAGCAAAAAAATCGAATATTTTCAAAATCAAAAACAAAAAAAAGAGTTTTCTTTCATGGTTCTCCTTTTTGGGCTGACATGACAGGCAAAGGTCCACGGTCCGAAAGGTCAAAATTCAAAATCCATTCATCAGTCTTGCTAATTTAAAATGGGAGTTGACCCCGCACACACTACACACTTTACTCTTGAGCTCAAGCAGTGCAAAATCTGATGGAAAGTCGAAACCAGACCAAAGGCGAAAGATGATATCCATTCTTTCTTCTTCGGCCCACAAGGGAGGAAGGGAGGTCTCGAGGTAGACACGCCAAGCCTATCCGCCGCCCTAGTAGGAGGAAGTCAGGGCCCAAAAGGGAACAAATGCCACAAAAAGCCCAAGTACAATTAGGTTGTTCATCAGTTCAAATCTATTCAATGCAAATCAATTCCAAAGTGAAAGTCAAATGGTGAAAAGAAAAGCATGTCAAGAGGGCAAAGTCCCCGCAAGGAAAACCTTGGGCGTATGCATGCAATATGAAGAGGCAAAAGGCAACAAAGCGTCCCTACGCCAAAGACCGAACCCCAACAGGCATAGAGTAGGGGAGGTAGTTTTGCCTCAGGTATCTCTGAATCTCTTGTGGGCTTCCTTATACTTTCTTTTTTATTTTTGGAAAAGTCATGAACCAGCAGAATGGTCGAGACAAACTGAAGAGAATGCACTGTACGAAATCTTGTGTATAAGTTTAACCATATTCACGCCAATTCCCCTTTTAATTATTCAAGAAAGGTTAATGGATCTTAGATGATGACCGAGTAGGGCCCACCACCTTAATTTCTTTATCAGCTCAATTTGGGAGGAATAAAATTAACGCCTTTGTTCAAGGCGCTTTAATGTTAATTCACGCCTAGATCTTAGTCGTTTCTTTAAAAATAACGCCTCTTGGAAGGTCGTGTTTTCAACAAAATTCAAAAATCTTTTCACAGTAACGCCGTATCCGAGGGCGTCTTTTACAAGAGTAACGACCTAATCTAAGGCGTGTTTTTCAGAAAATCCCCAAAAAATATATATATATACTGAAAAGAACAAAAAAATAAATTCTTCATGTTGCATGAATTGCATTCTTGCCTGGACATCTTTTAATTATTTGTTTGCATATGTATGATTGCATGAGGCATCCCCGGGTTTTGATTATTTCATTTTGCCTTATTTTATTAAAGGCTTGGCCCCTTGACCCATTACTAAGATCAGAATATTGACATCCCTTGCTCACCGGGCAAGGGGCCAAGTCGAACAGATGAATTAACCTGTTTGTTCAAGTGAAAACCGCAGCTGCAGATACAGGGCAAAGTAAAGCAAACACGAGGAACGTGGAAAGAAAAAGTACACAAACACAAGTCCACAACCATACAAGTACTCAGGTAACAAAAGCTCAAATCTCTATATATATATATATCATCATGTCTATCATGTACAGGTGTGAAGGTGGAGGAGTACAAGTACAAAACTCTCAGCTCTCGCCTCCACCCTCCTCTACTCTCCTGCTCTCAACCTCCTCCTCACCGTCCCGAGCTGGCGCTGGTGGAGGAGGCATAGGCCCCCGTGAAGAAGCCGGAACCCGAACGTGTCCCCCTGCCTCGCTCCTCTCTCGGAGGGAAGAACCCGCCACGAAGGTGGAGCTGGTGAAGGAGTACCCCGCAGCCCGTGCTCGCTCACGGCCTCGCTGCAACCGCTCCTCGGACACTCGCAGCCGCTCCTGGGAAAGGATCAACTGGGTCCTCGAGTCCGCCAGCTCACGCTCCCGTGCCGTCAGCTGCTCCTGGAACCGGGCACGCTCCGCCTGGTGCTCCTCCCGCTCACGAGCCCGCTCCTCGCGCTCCCGAGCACGCTCCCTCCTCTCCAGCTCCAGGGCAACTCGCAGCTCGGCTACGTCCTGAGGAAGCTCACTGCGTCGCTGCAGGGTCCGCTGAAGCTCTGCGATCCGCTGATCGCGGATCGACAACTCGGTACGTATCGCCTTCAGCTGAGCAGCCTACAAACAGGTAAACAAATCATCAGTTCCACAGTTCAATAATTCATGAAATGAAATAACAACATGTGACTGAAGGTAGATCACGCACATGTGAGCTCGTCGCTCGGAAGCCCTCATCTACGCAGATAAGAGTGGCTCGAAGCTCTTCAGTCTGTAAAAATGAATTTTTATCAGTGCACAATTTATATCTAATCATTATTTGAATGAGGTTTTGAGTTCAGAATTTACCCGTGAGGCAAGGTCACGCTCCGCCGCCTCGGCTCGCGCTATCGCACCAGCCAGCTGCTCCGTCAGTGCAGTCACCTCTGCACTAGGCCCCTCGAGCTGGAGGCCTCCCCCGGATCTCTCCTCGCTGCTCCCTGCTGGGCACGCTGCATTCATTAAGACCGTCAGTGGCTAATCATTAATTCAACAAAACACAAAAATTCATTTGCATATAGGAATAGTTTAAACACTCACCAGGGTCTCCAGGTCTGCCCGTGTGGCAGCTAGCTGGTCCTCCAGGATGTGGAGGTGGGCCTGCGCATCTATAGCCGCTATGTCCCTCGCATCCTGCATTCATTACATGTTAGTCGCATAATAGTTACATAAGCATTTGCATTCAATTTAGAAATAAGTGCATTCATACATACCCCTAAGACCCTCATCTGAGGTCTGCCGGCGTGAACCTCCCAGTAGCGCCGGAGGTACTCGGAGCTGTCAGTCGCGTGGGAAACGACTGTGGTCCCGCCACGCTGCCAGTCGGCGTACTGCTCCTCGAATCGCACCCTCCAGTCGGTCGTCTTGGTGCGACCGCGGGTCTTCTTGCCAATCCCTCGAGGCTCTCCGACCTCGATCCACTCCTGGGGCAGGCCCAGGGTCCTCATCACCAGCCGAAGCCGTAACGGCTCAATCTCGCTCAAGCAGTGTAGCCACAGCTCACGCCCGAAGCGAGGTCGCCCCGATACGACCCAAGGCTGGCCCTCATCTGTCATCCCCTCATATGGTCTCCACTGCACCTGCATTCATGAACACGCATCATTATCATTTCATCATATTCAAATAAACAACAAAAAGAAATGCATATCATTCATTCATACATACCAGCGAGGGAGGGAAGTCGCGGAACTCTCTCCGTAGAACCCACAACTCGTAGTCAAGTGGGGCACCGAAGACGACGGGCAACCAGCGTCGCGCCAGAGGGAAGGATCCCTCAGCTCCTGGCCGTGGGTCAACGCGCCCCATCGGCATGTATAGGTGGCTCCACACCTGCATCCATGCATTGCAATTAGTACTATATTCACATGCATCATGATAAAGAAAAGATAAGAAATGAGAAATTGCATACCTGAAGAAGAGGTGAGAAGCCACTGACGGTCGTCTCACGGCCTGTCCCCGTGGACAGATCAGCCATCAAATGCGCCAGCAGGGCCGCTCCCCAAGCATATGTGCCAACCGTCTCCAGATCCTCGAGGATGCCTAAGAAGCGGCAGTTGATGACGTCAGCTTTCGTCCCCAGCAATAATCTCCCGAGCAGCAGCAGCAGGAACCTCCTCAGGTCTCGGTCCGCTCTCTCATGGTCAGTCGGGTCCTGGCAGCATGCCGCTCTCACCCCGTCGGTCAGTCGCTGTGCAAACTCACCTAAGGTCTCCCCCGACCTATGCCTGGCATCTCCTAGACCCATCGCTGTAGTCAGGTCCGTACGGAAAATGGTCCTACACTCGCTAGGTCCCACATAGACCATCTCAAGCCCTAGTAGCCTCTGGGCCATCTCCGTATAGTCAGAATAGGTGAACCCACTCACGGCCTCACCATCTACCCGTAAACCTGTGATCCTGGCCACATCCTCTAAACTAGGAACCATATGCCCCCAGGGCATCAGAAAAGTCCGGCTAACCCTATCCCATCTCTCCCTCAAAACCTGGATCAGTGCTAGGTCAGGTCTAAAAGGCTCAATGGATAGAAAAGCCCCAAACCCCATGGCCTCTACCCTAACCTTCTGGAAGTCGGGGAGACCCTGGTATGCTGCCGAGACCATGACCCATGAGATACGGGTCCTCATCAGCCCCTGCATGCATTAAAAGAGAATTATTTGTCTTAATTGTTTGAATATCCATGTGGAATTACATTTGATTTGGGTTAAATATTGAATTTTAGCATTTTGGAATTCACGGCCACCCTCAGGTCGTTTCTTGATAAATTCACGCCCCTGTGGGGGGCGTTTTTCTGAATGAACTTTAATGTAACGCCCTTGATGAGGGCGTTTTTCATGTTTATCACGCCCCCGTCTTAGGCGTATTTTGGTGGCTGTTTTTGCTATTTCTAAAACATATTTCTAATCACGCCTCGGTGTTGGGCGTTTCTTGTTGAATTAACGCCCTGTGGTAGGGCGTTTTCCTAAAGGTGGTTAATTTTGAATCGTTAATGAACGAAGCGACGCCCTCTGGTTTGGGCGTCTCTTGTTGAATTAACGCCCTACTGGAGGGCGTGGGTTTCTCAATTTAACAGAAAATCAAATAACTGACAGCATGCGAAATAATTCATGAAAAATATTTTTGGAAATTGTTTAATGAGCATGGAATTCATGAAAAATCATAAGTTTTAAGAAACGACATGCTTCAGGGCGTTTTTTATGGAGGTTAATTGATTTTCAGAAATTAAAAATAATTAACGCCCTGGGTCAGGGCGTTTTGTTTGTGAGTAACGCCCCCGTGGGAGGCGTGTCTTTTCTGAGTTGCAGGTTTCGTGCCCGAGGGCTTTGGAAAATCAAGAAAAATATAAACAAAATAAAAAAAATGGAATTGGGGAGGGGGAACTCACCTTCTTGTGTTTTTGGGGTTGTGGCCGAGGCAGTGGTCGTCTGGGCCGCCGGAGTTGGCCCCGGGGAGCGACCGCCACCGTGGGCGGTGGTCCTTCTTCTTCTCCATCTTCCTCATCTTCCTCATCTTCTTCTTCTCCACCTTCTCCAACTTCTGCATCTTCTGTTGCTTCGCCCGTTGCTCCGTCAGCCTCGTCGCCGCCGGCCATCGCCGCCTCTTCTTCGAAGGCCACGACGGCGAGCTCCTCCACGGAGATTTCTTCCTCTTGGGCGTGGGAGGCGTCAAGGTCAACAACATCAGGGGCGCTAACTCTTTGGCGTTTGGCCATGGCTAGGGTTTAGGGGGAGTGAGATTGAGTAGGATTGAGAGAGTGAGGAGGAGATTGAGAGAGAGGCTTGGGGCTTCGGTTAGGGTTTGCAGAGAAAAGGGGAAATGAGAATGGAAGGAGGAAGAGAAGGGGCCCGACGGCTTTTGGGTTTCGAAAAGAAGACACGCCCTATGCGAGGCGTTTATAATAGAATTCACGTCCATTCATTGGGCGTTTTCTGAAGTTAACGACGACTGATTAAGGCGTTAATTTCTTTTGCATGGGGAACGATAACCGTCGTCAGACGCATTGAATGGGCGTTGATTGATGTGAGAGAAGTCATCATTGCTGTTTGAAGTAACGCCTCTGGTAAAGGCGTGTTACACTTGAGACGTGACCAAGGAAAAGGCGTTATTTTTGAGGAGTCAACGATTACTTTCTTTTGGGTTTGAATCTAGTCACGCCTTGCTTGAGGTCGTTATTTAAAGTTACGCCCACTGTGCAGGCGTCATTTGTTGACAAAGGGCCACTGGAAGCGCCTTTAGGTAAGGCGTGTATATTTGAATTCACGGCATTCTTTGAGGCGTTATTCACAACAGAAACACAGTTTTTTGGATGATTTGGTTCATAATCACAGTGGCAATTGGCTCAATCAGAAAGCAGTCTTTATTATTTTGAAGGAGGAACTACAATGACTAATGAGCCACTTTGGGCCTTAATTTTCTCAATGAAATTACATAATTTTTCCACTGTTCCTTGTCTTCGTCCAAGTCTTCTGCAGGTTGATGAAGTTTGCTTAGCCTCCATAGAGCTTGAATGGTGATAACCTCTTCTCCATCTTCATTGCTGCCTAGGTCTCTTGATCTGATTGGAGGGAGATGAGAGATGTCTTCTAAGTGTTGCCTTGGGAGCCCAAGCTGAGGAAGGCACCGGTGTGCATTATATAAGACGAAGTCCGAAGCACCAATAAGACGAAGGTCCGTCCCGATGGAGAAGCGTGCACGAGGCTCCTGCATTTTGAATACACCCGGGGCACAAGTAAAAAGATTCTTTGGCATTACCTTTAAATGCTCCCTCCAATCCCCTCTCTTCTTGATTTGAGGAATCCGGTTGGTCACTCTATTGCTTATACCCAATGAGCCGGTTATATATGAGAGTGGGCTCTTTGAGAAAATTCTTGAGGGTTGTTGGGCTTCGTGGCATGAGTCGAATTTGAAGTGTAGATCAACCCAGCTTGAGAGTGCTAGCATGCACCCGTAGATGGGCCTTCCCATGGCCGCCGATGTAAGCCCGCTATAGAGATATGCTAGGATCGCCGGTCCAACTCTCTCTTCTTCCCATAAGCTCACCACTGCGCTCAATTGGGACTCCTCTAGAAAGTCCTCCGTGGATGGGAATAGGAGTGCTCCTGCCAAGCACACCACGAAGGCTTTGGTCACTCTTTCTATCTCCTCTTCCTCTTTAGCTTGACCCGCTCTCTTGTACACCCACGAGGCGAGCTTCAAGAGGTTAACTCCTTTAGTGACCTTGATTTGGTTCACTATATTTGGGCTAGGTATTAACGAGGTTAGCAATTCATGGGAGGAGATGGGCCTTGGCATGATGGCCATCTTTTCTTCTTCTCCGTGTTTCATCCTTTTCAAGCCTAGGATCATCTCTACTTCCTCCAGCAAGATGGTGGCCTCAAATGTAGAAAATAAGAAAGTATGGGTGGAAGGATGCCATGTTTCAATCAATGCTCCTATGGCAGCCCAATCTATGTGGATTTGATCATAATGCTTGGCATGGGTTATCAACCCCAAGAGATGCCATCTAGCTACGTATACCCTCATGTCTGATGTGAACTTGGAGAGGATGAGGGGCAACCATTTGATTTGGACATATCTTCTAGCTCCCGGAAGATTTGGATAGTCCTGTGAAGAACAGAACACATGCAATAACAAGCATGAGCATATGCAACGTGAAAGGAGAATTCGGCAGAAGGAGCATCGCAAAGCAACGGGCAGAAGAGAAAGCTTACCTGTTTCAAAGCAATGCGATTGCTTATGTGCCCTTGTATTTCAGAGATTCTAGGAGTAGAAATCCTAGGTTTCTTGAGCATTCTGTCCATCGCCGCCTGCAGTTGAGAACAGAAGCAAGAAGCAGAACGAAAGGCCTGCAGAGAAGAAAGAAGGAAACAGTTCGGCTGCAGAGGAAATTCTGATGATTTGGTTAAGGAAAACTGCTGTTTTATAAGGATTTGAAGAGTCCTAAAGAGTCCCGAAGATAGAAGTTTGATTGGGTTAAGGACTCTGTTCTTGATTTAGAAACGGAGGTTCGGGCTGAATTCACGCCTTGTGTAAGGGCGTGTCTTTTTGATTTGACGACGTAACCTGTGGTCGTGTTTTATGTCACGCCCTTTATGAGGTCGTGTTTCTTCTAAGCTTTCGCTGTTAGTTACGCCTTCTGTTAGGGCGTTATTTTTGATTTGACGACCTTAGCAGCGGCCGTTTTTTATGTCACGTCCTTGATGAGGTCGTGTTTCTTCTAAGCTTCCTTTCTTGGTGACGCCTTTGAGAAGGGCGTGTTTTAAAGTTTAACGACCTATGGTACGGCGTCTTTCATTCTGTTAACGCCCTAGGCGTGTTTTATTGGCCTACGTTTTTGCCCTCTCCATGCTTTTGATGAACTTAAGTGCTATTATTTGATGAAATTGTTTATGATTAAGCACTTATGATCATGTCATGTTCTGAATTGATAAATGAAGTCTAATAAGTTTCAAAGTGCAGAAGTTTGCAGGATTCAAGGCGTTTGGATCGCTCATGGGAGTAACATCTTGTCACCTTGTATCGTTTCTTGTAAGCATTGTTATTATATGATATCTACGATATTATAGTATATCAAGGACCGTGTGGTTTTGATGAACCTGAAATTTGAGTTCCCCTTCATCAAAAACGATGACGATTTCAGGAGAATCTTGATCACACGGATAGGCCGTTGAGTTGTTAAAAGCTTGGGACGATGGTTCCACTTTCGAGTTGATGCGCGGACAAACGGGCTTCGGCTTAGTGTTAGCTCAGAAATATGGGTTCTTGACCAGACCTAAACAGCTTAGCAATATTATCCTTGATTATTTTCTATTTTTAGTTTGTTTTAATCTTTTCTTTTAGCCCAGCATGCATCATGTAGGACTTTGAGTTTCATGCTGAAAATCTTCATATTATGGCAATAATGAAGTTCACTCGCTCTTGATTGAGTTGACATGAGATATTCCACTTCAAATCAAGTACTTCGTTCTATTTGAAGCCATTCAGGCTGATTCCTTGAAAGTATCCCTTTGTTGGATCTCTATCCCAATTCTTTTTACTTTTCTGTAAAATTTACCTTGGTTGCAGCACGTCCACATTGGCTGGTAATCGCTCTCCAATGGTCTTTCCCTGTCGTGCCCGCGCGCACACCCTTTATTTACTTAGTCTAATCTCCTGTTATCCAACAAATCGATTGTTTCCTTGGAACCACTCAGAGTTGTTTCACTCAGAATCTTGGAAAGATTTCAGATGCTTAGTGTCTGAGGCGTGTCCCATCACACCTTGGCGTCTCCTTATCAGTTCGTTCCACTTCATTCCTTTCATTACACTTCATTCATTTCCGTCTCACTCCCTTGCAAAGCAGACGCCAAGGCGGGGCAGCTGTAGACACGCCAAAATTGACGTTTTGTTGATCAAATCTCATGTTATTATGTAAACGCCCCAAGTGGACTTCAATATTCCTATAACATAAAGTTTTTCTCTTTTTTGTGAGTTTTCTGCATTTTTCCTGCATTTTCGTGAAACACGGCTTGACAAAGGGCGTTACTTTTTAACGTAACGACCTGTCGTAAGGCGTCTTCAAAGAAAGGACGACCGCAGGTGAGGGCGTCAATTCCTGGTATTATCCGTTAATTTCTGGAATTATCTATTTTCAAAATAAAAGGCAACGCCTTTCCTCAGGGCGTGTTTTGAAGAAACGCCGTTACCTTAGGCGTGTTCCATTAATCTCCAAACAGAGGAAGTTTTCATTTCCAAAATTAAACCCAGGAAGAAACGGCCTTTCCTAGGTCGTGTTTCAAGAAACGCCTCTGTGCAGGTCGTCAATTCATAAAAGACGCCCTGTCTCAAGGCGTGTTTTCACTCCAGAGTCCTTCTTTTTTCCATCTTTCCCTTACAGTTCCCTACCATCCTTTGGACTCTTGCCCGATCTTAATCCTTCCTTGGATGCCTCATTACCCGTTCTTATCAATTCCTTGTTTGATCACATCCGATTGAAGCTACAAAAGAAAACATCATTCGCTCGTAAAAAGGTTGAAGATTTTAAGTATTCAACAGGCACCCTGAGCATTTAGAGGTTAAGAAGATTGAACAAGCACGCAGGGCTTCCTCCTTTGTCTTTTCTTCATCCTGCTGCATCCGTCCGCGTCTTCCCGGTTGCACCTTTACTCTCGTCAGGGAGAGCAGGGCTACATATTGTTTTGTTTTGTTCATTTCATTCTCATCACATTATCATCATTGTGGCCTCTTGTCGTTAGTTCTTTTACTGCATTTAGCATGTTATCTCCTTCCCTAGTTCTCTGCTAGGGGTTTTAAAAACAAAAAAAAGAGGTGCGCATGTTGACGTCGTTTCATCATTTTATGTTGGTTTTTGGAACGATACTACTGCACTTTGGCTGATCCCCTCTCTTTTGCTTGTTTTTTCATTGTCTTTTTTTTACAAGGTAATCAATCAAGAAAACCCACTTCATCGGCCGGCCGATTGGAGTTGGAGGAGGAAATCCACATTTATCCCGCATCCTACTCTTCACCAGGTACACGCGATCTCATTTTTTTTATTGAGGTAAACCCTCTGGCGATCACAACTCCCCTTTAGCACCTCGTGCTATATTCTTTATCACATCTTATACATGTTGTCATCATTGTTATTTATTTTTCACTCCAAAAGTGAGGATTTTTAATCCGATCTACACCATGTAACGCATGGTCACTCGACCGTTACATTCCTGTTAGTTCCGTAAGTGAAGGGACTCATGAAAAGATTGGAACTTGATGTTCCTATCCACTATGGATCGACTTGGGAAGGATTGTAAAAACTCTAAGGACTCTTAGAGATTAGGATTTGATGAAATAAAGACTCTAAACTCGATCTAATCTTCAAAACCTAGCCTAAACTCTATAAATAGGGCATAGTTCTGAACTGTGCGACCCTTACTTTTTGGGCATAAGGAAGCAAGGTAAGGAGTCATTATCTCACGTAAGTTCCTTAAAATAATTTGTTTACAATACTTTAGACTAACTCCCCTCCGAATTTCACATCTTTAGGTCAAGAGGGCGTGGAGTTAGAGCCTAAAGAAGTTGCTGAAAAAGTCACAAGAGAAGGAAGAGATCTAGGGCACAGTTCTCAACCAAATTCAGAAACTACAGTCTAAGTAAGAGGTAGGTTATCTCATGAACGGCAAAAATAGCATGATAGGACTAAAAGCCCTCTGGTTTTATTGAATTCCATGCATTATAGAGCATTGATTTCATGTTTTAATTGTTCTATGCACATCATGCACCTCTTAGCCAAATTAAGAAATTAAAACATGATTATTCATCTATTCATGATTACCTATGCATGTAGATGGCCTTACTTCGATAACATGATTAGAAGCTCATCATGTTTTGATAAAAGACATGATATGAGTTGATCTCTTAGTTTCTATGATTGTATTCTGTTAGCAGATACTGTAACGCACTAGCATAGGACCGTCACTTTCAAGTAACGGCCCTACGACAGACCGTTACAAACTCGGTAGTATTTGAATTGTACTAATGTTTCTAACGCGCTTGGACAGACGCGTTACAATCATGTAACGGCTGGGTCCTGACCGTCACTTTCACTGTGACGCCCCATCTCCAGACCGTTATATCCTGTGTTCAGTCAACCATATGACTGAATACAACCTGCCAATCTTATTATGGTTAAAACCTAGTTACCTAAGTTTTAAACCTAATCATGTGTTTTTAAGGATATTTGATTATTCATGATAGGTATTGCATGTTTTGTCATCACTTCTACTTAAGTTATGATAAACCAAATTCTATAGTTTTGTACTATAAAGCATGACTTTTTAACATTGTATTGACGGAGTTTTTATCATGATTTTCACTTTGATTATACATATCTCTCTCTGTCAATAGAGTCAATTCTATAAGTACATGGCACATATTCCGGTATGTTGTCATTAGTTCACACTTTGCACTATAGGAACACAATCTTGGACATGAGGACCTCTCTATTGGATAATCCTTCCAATGGACTAGGAAATCATTGTTTCAAGGCCTCAGTAATTCTCTGCGAGCCTGGGATTCCCACGAGGACGCCGAGTTGGTTGTACCAATGAAAGCCCATTAATTAGAACACTCTATCGTGGTTTTTGATTTTTGAAATGTAACGGCCTTGAACTGGACCGTCAGGCTCACGTAACGGCCCAGTGCCAGACCGTCACATTTCTCTGGGTCTATTTTTATCCTTCTGGACTCGGATCACTGTAACGGCCCATTACTGGCGCGTTACATAATGTAACGGCCCAGCCAATGACCGTTACATAGCTTGTATAGGTTAACCCAAGGTTTGACCAAGGGTTGATATTCTATTGATTCTAGACAAACCTTGATGATCTAGAACTTGTCATATTGCTTAAATTGATCTAAATGAATGGAAGTTAAGGAAAATACCGTTATGCTGTCAATTTATTCTATAAGCATAACTTAGTTTAAATATCATTCTTGTTCTCATATATTCAAAATTGAAGCATTCATTCATTGATTTTAGTTATCATGGAATTATTGGAAGTGCTATATTCTTGGCCATACGTTACTGTTATACTGCGTGGAAGTAGCTTAATTTATAACTGAAGATGCGATCGAGCACTAATTGTGTTCAAGGGCTCTATGCTAGTCCCCTCGGCTGATTGTCGGAAACATACTATTTTATAAACTATGGGGTATGATGCTACTGGCGTCGCATTGCGCTGGGAGTACTATTTCTATAAATAAGTGAAGATCCACAGCACAACATGACATTCTTGCTTGATATTCTACAGAAATTCACGAAGCACTTGCTCTTAAGCATAAGATGCTAAAGTGAGGAATATATGGCTTGCTAGTACAATCTCGTTACATTCTTGTTCATGGAAGGCCAATATCATATTCTTGTTATATTCTTGCTAGTTCATTCTTGATCATTCTATCTTACATGGTTATCTTGTTTCTATTGATTTGATCGCATGATTGATTCGCATTCGCATGATTTTACCTTATTTCTTTAGAGCTAAAATGATAATTACTTAATTAGTGCCTTCTTGTTGATGCGAAGATACCTACTGGGCAAGTGTGCTCATGACCTATTTTTCAATGTTTTTCAGGAGATGGAAATAGTTCAGATTTGGATTCGGGCTATACTAGTAGCGGGTCCGGAAGCGAGTGAAAGTGTTATAAAGATGAGAGTGAAGACTTAGGAAGTTAAAGTGTCTAGATTGAGTCAATGTAATTTTCCTATTTCTTGAGTCTAGTAGAATGGAAATCAAATTAGTGATTGTATCTTGAATATTGAGCATTATGAAATAAAGTTGAAGTTTGATTAAATCTTGTGCAATTGCATTTACTTGTGTGATTGTCTTGCGCTCTGATTGATTCTTGCTTGCAAGAGGCTTATCATGCCGGCTGTTCGCGCTCCCCGAGCGAGTCTTCCGCTGTAATAAAGGCTCGGGACGTGACAATTAAGTTGGTATCAGAGCCTAAGTCTCAGGACTTAAGAAGAAGAGTCATGTCATAGGATAAGTCCATGGTTAAGGACCCATACCTATGAACTAAGGAAAAATTCCACACCCATGTGAGGATTAGGTAGAACCCGGGATAAGATAGCTAATTAGTTTAAGAATTATTTTGCTTATTCCAATATTCATGAGAAATAACAAGTTGTTATTTTCTCTCAGGTACCTTATTATTCTTATCATGGCTCATCGCGTAGATTGGGACGGTATGCAACAAACTGTTGCCGGCCTCACCCAGGCACTGCAAAATATAGCACAAGGTGGTGCGGGGGCAAGGGCAGGAGACCTTCATCGCAATTTCCGGAGTCTAAATCCTCCGCGTTTCTATGTATCTTCCAATCCAGATGAAGTAGAAAATTGGATCGACGAGATGAATAGGATATTTGATGTTATTCAATGCACTGATCAGGAGAAAGTCCATCTAGCTACGTTCCAATTAAACAAGGATGCTCGCACTTGGTGGAAATCGGCTCCGGCACCTCCAGCCGATGCGCCACATACATGGAATGTTTTTCTCACTTTATTCCGTGCCAAATATTTCTCCGAGCATGTAAAGGAAAGGAAGGCTATGGAGTTTGCCTCCTTTCGTCAAGGGATGATGTCCGTGGCAGAATATGAGTTGCAGTTTTCAAGGCTAGCACCATATGCACCACATTTGATTAGTACAGACTTATTGAAAGTAACCCGATTTATGGACGGGTTACGGCCCAGTTTCATTCAACAACTGGGGACACAGAATATCCGCACTTATGCGGGGATGGTTCAAAGGGCATATTTATGCGAGAGGACCTTAGAGAAGGTCGAAAGGTTGAAAGGAAAGGGAGAAGAATCTAGCCGGCGCTCTGATCGGCATTATAAGAAGGAGAAGTTCAGCATCACGGAACCATACAAAAGCCGTGATAATAAGAAAAGATCAAGGAACGGGAACGGTGGAAGTTCTCAAAAGAGTAGAAAAAAGGTGAAGGAAGAAAAGGAGCAAGTCGCCTCGACATGCACCTTTTATGAGAAGTTCGGCCACTCGGCTGAAGAATGCTGGAAGCGCCTAGGTGCTTGTTTGCGTTGTCGGAGTAGGGAGCATCGTGTGCCAGATTGCCCCCTTATGAAAGACCAACCAAATAACGGAGGACGTGGGGGGCAGGCTCGCCTCAATGCAGTTATAGATGAAGAAGAAGCGCCCAGGGATCAAAATGATGGGCTCATGGAAGGTACTCTTCAAATCTGTTCTCGTCCTGCATTCGTGCTATTTGATACGGGTGCTTCTCATTCTTTTATCTCCACCACTTTTGCAAAAACCTTACCAACTGCATCAGTTCCCCTACTTTCAGATCTCGCTATTACTACACCTTTAGGATATGGAACTAAGCTTACCAACTATTATCCTGATTGTGAGGTAGTGGTAGAAGGACACAATCTCCCCGCAAACTTAGTATGCCTTGACATGAAAGGATACGATGCCATTTTAGGGGTAGATTGGCTTGTAGACCATGATGCTTACATCAACTGCCGAAATAGGATTATATCTTTCTGAAAACCCGGTCTTCCAAGATTTTCTTTTCTTGGCATCAAATACAAGAGGCATCCTACCATTATATCTTCTCTACACGCTTGCAAACTTATCTCGCAAGGATGTAAAGCTTTTCTTTCTTCAGTCATAGTCACGGAATCTAAGAAATTATCCTAGCAAACATTCCTATTGCAAATGAATTCCCGGACGTATTCCCATCTGAACTACCTAATTTACCGCCCGAGAGGGAAGTAAACTTTACCATTGAACTCATTCCAGGTGCAGCACATGTTTCTATAGCCCCTTACAGCATGTCCCCCACAGAACTCAAGAAATTAAAGAAGCAATTACAGGAACTTCTAGACAAGGGTTTTATCAGACCTAGCACATCCCCTTGGGGTGCGCCGATTCTATTTGTCAAGAAGAAGGATGGTTCTCTCAGGTTATGCATTGACTACCGGCGATTGAATCAACTTACAATCAAGAACAAATACCCATTGCCGCGTATTGATGAGCTCTTCGATCAGCTTTCGGGAGCAGAATATTTTTCTAAGATTGACCTAAGATCAGGTTATCATCAGCTTAGAATCAAAGAAGAGGACATTTACAAATCAGCTTTTCGAAGTCGTTATGGCCACTATGAATTCGTGGTAATGCCGTTTGGGTTAACTAATGCCCCAGCAGCATTCATGCAACTTATGAACAATGTCTTCCAGTCATATTTAGATCAATTCATCGTCGTCTTCATCGATGATATCCTGATATACTCCAAGACAAAAGAAGAACATGAAGAACATCTAAGGATAGCTTTGCAAAGACTTAGAGAACATAAGCTATATGCCAAACTCAATAAATGTGAATTCTGGCTCAAGGAAGTCTCATTCCTAGGCCACATTATTTCAAAAGAAGGTATTGCTGTGGACCCTTCTAAGGTAGAAGCTGTCAGAGATTGGAGCCGACCAACGACTATATCTGAAGTTAGAAGCTTTTTGGGTCTAGCAGGTTATTATAGAAGATTCATAAAGGACTTTTCAAATATCGCGGTTCCTTTAACTAGACTTACCAAAAAATAAAATCCTTTTATCTGGTCGAAGGACTGTGAAAAGAGTTTTCAAAATCTTAAGAATCATCTTACAACAGCCCCTGTTTTGTCACTACCAATAGAGGGTGCTGGATTTGAAGTATATACGGATGCACCTGGAATTGGCTTAGGGTGTGTCCTTATGCAAAATGGAAAGGTGATTTGCTATTCTTCAAGACAATTGAAACGTCACGAAGAAAATTATCATGTACATGATTTGGAATTAGTAGCAATTATTTTTGCCTTGAAAATTTGGCGTCATTATCTTTATAGAGAAAAGTTCACGATCTACACAGACCACAAGAGTTTGAAATATTTATTTTCTCAAAAAGAGCTTAACATGAGGCAGAGGAGATGGTTGGAATATCTTAAAGACTTCGATTTCACTATTCAATATCACCCTGGCAAGGCAAATGCTGTAGCAGATGCACTTAGCAGAAAATCAATCGGTATGTTATCAAGTCTCATGATTAGTATGACTAACCTTGTTCCTCAATTTGCTCAATTAAATCTAGATGTTGACATTAAGGAAGATAATTGTTTCATGGCAAATATCCGAGCTCAACCAACATTGATTGAGGATTTGGCCAAGTTACAAGAGGATGACCCAATTTTACTGGAAATTAAGGCCAATATTGAACAAAGACCGGATTTTTCTATATCCGAAGATGGAAAAATGCTATTCAAGGGCCGAATGTGTATACCCGATCATGAAGATACAAAGAAATTGATTTTAGAAGAAGCACATAAATCAAAGTATACCATTCATCCAGGAGGTACAAAAATGTATCAGGATCTCAAAAGAAACTTTTGGTGGCCCAATATGAAGAGGGAAGTAGCTGACTTCGTATCTCGGTGTCTCACATGTCAACAAGTGAAGGCGGAACATTTCAGACCCGCAAGTAAATTACATCCCTTAAGTATCCCGGAATGGAAATGGGAGAGCATAGGAATGGATTTTATTATAGGACTACCTAAGACAAGAGGTGGACACGATGGAATATGGGTAATTATAGACCGATTGACTAAATCTACACATTTCATACCAATAAAAAGTCGATGGTCTGTAGATATTCTAGCAGCACTATACATAAAAGAAATTGTCAAGTTACATGGAATCCCTATCGCTATTGTATCAGATAGAGATCCCCGATTCACATCACAATTCTAGAAGAGCCTACAACATTCACTTGGGACTAGATTGAATTTTAGCACCGCTTTCCATCCACAAACTTATGGTCAAACAGAAAGGACAAATCAAGTGGTAGAAGATATGCTCAGGGCTTGTGTCATTGATTTTGGAGGAAGTTGGCATGATCACTTGCCTTTGGTAGAATTTGCATATAACAACAGCTATCAAGCAAGCATACAAATGGCACCTTTTGAAACTCTATATGGAAAAAGTTATCGATCACCAATATGTTGGAATGAAATAGGGGAAAGGCAATTTCTAGGCCCCGATTTAATCAGGGATTCTACAGAGAAAATCAAGCTCATTCAGGAAATGATGAAAATGGCACAAGATAGGCAGAAATCTTATGCTGACAATCGAAGGCGCGACTTGGAATTTCAAGTAGGAGAACATGTATATCTAAAGGTTTCTCCGGGTCGTGGTATTCGAAGATTTGGCATTAAAGGAAAGCTAACTCCAAGATTTATCGGTCCATTTGAAATCCTCGAAAGGATCGGTGAAGTGGCCTATAAATTGGCTTTGCCACCACAGTTAGCAGGAGTTCATGACGTATTTCACGTCTCGATGCTGAAGAAGTATGTGTATGATCCAGATCACATTATCACTTATGACAATCTGGAGATTCAGAAAGACTTGACATACGAACAAACACCGATAAAGATTTTGGATCGGGAAGTGCGTCAACTCAGAAATAAAGTCATTCCTATGGTTAAGATTCAATGGAAGAAAGCATGGCCTTATGAAGCAACATGGGAAATCGAATCAGCTATGAAGAAAAGATTTCCAGAATTATTTAATTGTAAGTACACTCTCCTCAATACATGTTTTGAATTTGGGGACCAAATTCTTTCTAAGTGGGGGAGGGTGTAGTGCCCCAGAAATTTTAAATAATTTTCAAGAATTTATAAAGGCCTAAATAAATTTATAAATGGTTATTATGAGGCCAAGTGGTGTTAATCAATTAACCCAAACCACTTAATTAAAGTCCAAAAGGTTTTAACTCTGGCCCATTAAAGTTTGGCCCACATTCTAGAAGGTAATTAAGTCTATCCACGGATATTAAGGATAAATACTAATACTATAAGATAATGATTTGGATAATTAACAAAAGAGTTTTCATAAATTGAAACTCTAAGCTACGATGACTGTAACGGTCTATCGTAAGACCGCCACAGCCATGTAACGCATGGTCACTCGACCGTTACATTCCTGTTAGTTCCGTAAGTGAAGGGACTCATGAAAAGATTGGAACTTGATGTTCCTATCCACTATGGATCGACTTGGGAAGGATTGTAAAAACTCTAAGGACTCTTAGAGATTAGGATTTGATGAAATAAGGACTCTAAACTCGATCTAATCTTCAAAACCTAGCCTAAACTCTATAAATAGGGCATAGTTCTGAACTGTGCGACCCTTACTTTTTGGGCATAAGGAAGCAAGGTAAGGAGTCATTATCTCAGGTAAGTTCTTTAAAATAATTTATTTATAATACTTTAGACTAACTCTCCTCTGAATTTCACATCTTTAAGTCAAGAGGGCGTGGAGTTAGAGCCTAAAGAAGTTGCTGAAAAAGTCACAAGAGAAGGAAGGGATCTAGGGCACAGTTCTCAACCAAATTCAGAAACTACAGTCTAAGTAAGAGGTAGGTTATCTCATGAACGGCAAAAACAGCATGATAGGACTAAAAGCCCTCTGGTTTTATTGAATTCCATGCATTATAGAGCATTGATTTCATGTTTTAATTATTCTATGCACATCATGCACCTCTTAGCCAAATTAAGAAATTAAAACATGATTATTCATCTATTCATGATTACCTATGCATGTAGATGGCCTTACTTCGATAACATGATTAGAAGCTCATCATGTTTTGATAAAAGGCATGATGTGAGTTGATCTCTTAGTTTCTATGATTGTTTTCTGTTAGCAGATACTGTAACGCACTAGCATAGGACCGTCACTTTCAAGTAACGGCCTTACGACATACCGTTACAAACTCGGTAGTATTTGAATTGTACTAATGTTTCTAACGCGCTTGGACAGACGCGTTACAATCATGTAACGGCTGGGTCCTGACCGTCACTTTCACTGTGACGCCCCATCTCCAGACCGTTATATCATGTGTTCTGTCAACCATATGACTGAATACAACCTGCCAATCTTATTATGGTTAAAACCTAGTTACCTAAGTTTTAAACCTAATCATGTGTTTTAAGGATATTTAATTATTCATGATAGGTATTGCATATTTTGTCATCACTTCTACTTAAGTTATGATAAACCAAATTCTATAGTTTTGTACTATAAAGCATGACTTTTTAACATTGTATTGACGGAGTTTTTATCATGATTTTCACTTTGATTATACATATCTCTCTCTGTCAATAGAGTCAATTCTATAAGTACATGGCACATATTCCGGTATGTTATCATTAGTTCACACTTTGCACTATAGGAACACAATCTTGGACATGAGGACCTCTCTATTGGATAATCCTTCCAATGGACTAGGAAATCATTGTTTCAAGGCCTCAGTAATTCTCCGCGAGCCTGGGATTCCCACTAGGACGCCGAGTTGGTTGTACCAATGAAAGCCCATTAATTAGAACACTCTATCGTGGTTTTTGATTTTTGAAATGTAACGGCCTTGAACTGGACCGTCAGGCTCACGTAACGGCCCAGTGCCAGACCGTCACATTCCTCTGGGTCTATTTTTATCCTTCTGGACTCGGATCACTGTAACGGCCCATTACTGGCGCGTTACATAATGTAACGGCCCAGCCAATGACCGTTACATAGCTTGTATAGGTTAACCCAAGGTTTGACCAAGGGTTGATATTCTATTGATTCTAGACAAACCTTGATGATCTAGAACTTGTCATATTACTTAAATTGATCTAAATGAATGAAAGTTAAGGAAAATACCGTTATGCTGTCAATTTATTCTATAAGCATAACTTAGTTTAAATATCATTCTTGATCTCATATATTCAAAATTGAAGCATTCATTCATTGATTTTAGTTATCATGGAATTATTGGAAGTGCTATATTCTTGGCCATACGTTACTATTATACTACGTGGAAGTAGCTTAATTTATAACTGAAGATGCGATCGAGCACTGATTGTGTTCAAGGGCTCTATGCTAGTCCCCTCGGTTGATTGTCGGAAACATACTATTTTATAAACCATGGGGTATGATGCTACTGGCGTCGCATTGCGCTGGGAGTACTATTTCTATAAATAAGTGAAGATCCACGGCACAACATGACATTCTTGCTTGATATTCCACAGAAACTCACGAAGCACTTGCTCTTAAGCATAAGATGCTAAAGTGAGGAATATGTGGCTTGCTAGTACAATCTCGTTACATTCTTGTTCATGGAAGGCCAATATCATGTTCTTGTTATATTCTTGCTAGTTCATTCTTGATCATTCTATCTTACATGGTTATCTCGTTTCTATTGATTTGATCGCATGATTGATTCGCATTCGCATGATTTTACCTTATTTCTTTAGAGCTAAAATGATAATTACTTAATTAGTGCCTTCATGTTGATGCGAAGATACCTACTGGGCAAGTGTGCTCATGACCTATTTTCCAATGTTTTTCAGGAGATGAAAATAGTTCGGATTCGGATTCGGGCTATACTAGTAGCGGGTCCGGAAGCGAGTGAAAGTGTTATAAAGATGAGAGTGAAGACTTAGGAAGTTAAAGTGTCTAGATTGAGTCAATGTAATTTTCCTATTTCTTGAGTCTAGTAGAATGGAAATCAAATTAGTGATTGTATCTTGAATATTGAGCATTATGAAATAAAGTTGAAGTTTGATTAAATCTTGTGCAATTGCATTTACTTGTGTGATTGTCTTGCGCTCTGATTGATTCTTGCTTGCAAGAGGCTTACCATGCCGACTGTTCGCGCTCCTCGAGCGAGTCTTTCGCTGTAATAAAGGCTCGAGGCGTGACATATGGTCCTAGAGCTCTGCCACCACAGGATGAATTTGAGAGGGAAGTCAATGAACCCCCACCCAGGAACCATGGCCTTAGAGTTCGGCCTCCACGGGATAAGTTTAATAGGGAAGGATCGGACTATGATCCTTATTATGACTATGAGAGGCCCTGACATTACGGGCGCGAGGAAAGGCACCACCGGGAAAACCCGGATAACCACATTTTAAGAATGATCAAGGTCGAGGCACCAACCTTTGCTGGATCCCACAACCCAAGTGTTTACCAAGATTGGGAGACCGCCATAGACCAATATTTTGATTGGTACCCCATGAGTGAGGAAAGGCGGGTAAGATTGGCTAAGATGCAACTTACTAAGCTAGCCAAAACATATTGGCTAAACCTAGAAAGTTTGAGGGTGGCTGTTTGCGACGGGAATCTCCGCTCACGCTTTTTGGTTGTTTGGTCTATTATCGTTTGGGTTTATTTGGTTTATTCACGTGTCGATCGACCAATTAACTAACTGGTAATTAACTGACTGATTGACTACGCGGGCGTGCCAGTCACGTGAGTGACAAGTTTATTGTGCGCTCATTCTGACCCGTGTCGGGCGAGAGTAAGATTCGGTCGGGACCAGCAGTCCGCCATACCATAAAGGCTATGGCGTTAATTACATCCCCCATGAGGAGGGAAAACCTTTGATTAATTGCCGAGATAATGGGCTGTCGAGGTCGGAATAAAGGATGCAGCGGATGCGAATGATCAAGAAAGATGCTACGATCTACATGCATGATTCATTAGGGCGGACCCTCAGTACGTGGCAGAGGACTTAGGCCAAAAGACCACCATCACGCGTGGCAAAAGCTTTTTCGCCGGAGATTGCCCGACTTTCAGCTCATGCCATTTGATATACCGAGGGTCCGTACACTCAGGCATGCATCGATGCGGCATGAATGCTTAGACTAAGCAGAATGATGAAGTTATGAGAATTGCTAATTTAGGTTTTAAATGAACCAGTTTATTCGATTTATTGATTACAGAGTTTACTTGATTCTGTTATTAACATTGAAAATCACCCCGAAGGTGAGGAAAATATTGAAACAGCATGACGACGCGATTCAGGACGAAACCGGCGCGATTCGCGTAGGCATAGAGTTTAAAACGGCATGAGAAGCGTGGGTAAAGGCTTGAAATGGCGCCGCTCAACGTAGGTGTAGGGCTGGCCTGAAAATGGTGCGCCCCTCTTCCTGGCGCGCCGGGATAAGGCGCGCCGTTTTAAGGCGCGCCGTATTAAGGCGCGCCGAGTATCAACGGCGCCGGTTTAGCCCTGTTTTGCGGAAACTGAGGTTTTATTGGTTATTTTTGGGTTTATTAAAACATTTTGGGAGATTTTAAAAGTTTATTGAGTCAATTATTCAAAGGATGGCTCTGGGCCATCCGGAAGCCGAGTCACAGGCTCGCGCGAGGTTCATACTCGAGCGCGGCGATTGTTCCGAGTCAAACTCGTTCGAGCCAAAATTTCAGCATCATCTCCCCATCTCTGAGGATTATCGGGGAGAAGCAGGGAGTACTCACGTAGCGAAGCAACCCCTGAAAGCCGGGTGGCACAACGGCGGTCGGCAAACCCAGACGGATAGGAGAACCCCGAGGGCTAGCCTACTAGGGGCACCGAGTCCATGGGTAGAAGGTAGACAGATGGCGCGACTCACAATGGGAGCGAAGACCCCGAGGGCTAGCCTACGAGGGGCACGCGGCTCGAGTCAGCACCATGTCTAAGTCGGGATGACCGATATGGGAGGAAACCCCGAGGGCTAGCCTACGAGGGGCACATAACCCACTGCCACCACAAGGCCCACTAAGGGCTGTGGATTTGCAATGTTGGGATTCACCCACTTTCTATGCACTCGTTGACCTTCGGGGACCCATTATTAATGAATGGGCTCCTGCAGACTGAGCAATCAAGATGAGAACTCGGGAGAATGTCCCCCCCCCCCCGGGGGGGTCACCGAACCTTAATAAAACAGTAAAGTGGCACGATGGGGAAAACTTGCTTAGTGAAGAGATTAATATCAATGCTCGTGGATGTACATGTGTGCGTGCAGGTAAGTGTTAATAGGTTAGTTACATACTCATCAGGTGACGATTGGGGAAAGTAGTGACCCGAAGTGTAGGACGGCCTCATCTCCCTCTGTCCATAGTCGAGAATAGGGAGAGTGAGGAAGACGATCCAAAACGGGCTGAAGGGACATATATTCATGGATGCACCTCCGGCGATGAAACGTTAATCATTCGATCGGAAGAGGAGAACCCCGGGGGGTGATTGCTGTAGCCCGTGGAGTTCGAGGGCATATGTTCGGCATCAGAGAAAATAGATACGAAAACAATATGCATAGGAAAATGGTTAAATACACGGACAGAGGAAAGATGAGTAACTGGAGAAGGTGGGAACGATGCCGAATACAACCACAGTTCACCCACTCGATGCACAGTGAATGGGGGTATACACATATGCGCTTCCATTCCGGCGCCGGTGCTGTTGCACGGCGCCGTCTCACCAGCCATAGAAAGAAAACGCAAGGAGGAGGAGGAAGCGGCGATGCAGAGATAGAATAAGACCATTAACTCTTTAACGCATTGACATACATATTCATTCATTCCATGAACGAGAGGAGGGAAAATGTATAGATTATCATTCCGGTGCCGACGTTGTCACGCGGTCACCATTTTCATTAATACAGGCAGAAGAAATTACAGAGGGAGAGGTAGAGAATCACAAAGATGGTGAGAAAGGGGAGAGGAAACAAGGCTCGTATCATTGCCTCCCTTCCCCCTCTCTCACTTACATTATATCGGAGGAGAAACCCGAATCGAGGGGGACTGATGGGGGGGTTACAACGACCCACCTAAATAGGTAAAGAAGCAGACGCTCTTCTTCTCCGGCACCTGGAGGTTCGGGCAGAGTGAGGCGGCGGCCACGGAGACTCTTAGAGGGAGGGCTTTTTCCTAAAGAAACCCTTCACGGCTTCACTCTAATTGGTGTCCTTTTCTTTTTCGACCTCTCTCGTGCTCTTCTCATTTTTTCTTCTCATTCCCTCTCCCTTTTCTTTTTGGTCGAACAAGCGGTGTCTTTATAACACCAGGTTGATCCGGCGCCGTGGGGGCGCGCCAGATTCAGTGGCGCCGGGTTGCAGGGCGCAGAGGATAGGTACCCCTAAAGGGTTTTTGGCGCGCCGGGTTCAGTGGCGTCGGGTTGCAGATAGGCCTAAAGCTTTCTGGCGCGACGGGTCCAGTGGCGCCGGATAAGGGGGCGCCGGTGAACTTTTGTGCGCCGGTTTAGCTTGTTCGCTCGATGCGGGCTAGCTGATGGGTCCAGAGATGGTTCCGGAAGCTCTCGTCGACTCTTCCTCTCGAATCGGTCCTCGAAAAACCTTGGCGGGCGTTGACGAAGCTCTCGGCGTGATGAACGGCCTGAATTGGAACTTCGTGTGTGTTCGGCTCGAGCACACGGGTTTCTACTGACACGGCTTTTGGCACTATGATTTGTGCTTCCGGCTCGGCCCGACTCATGCACAAAGCTTCCTTACAGGATGGTATGGCATCTGGGATAATTCTGCCTTGACTGGCGACCATTCGGCCACTAACAGACCCACTATGGCGAGAAGCTGAACCCGTGTCGGGTGATCGGGACCTTCAGCTGACAGAGCCTTCGGTTCCTTGTTGTGAAGGTCCGAGGATGTTCTTCCTTCTCAGGAGAGTCTTCATTCAAGTGGCGAGCCACCGGGTAGACCGTCGTCCTTGGTCGGGTGACGGGTGTAGGGTAGCGGCGCGACGGAGTCGATGCCGGATCATTAGGCAGGCTTGGTCGCACTATCGGTTAGTTGTGGATTTGTCTCGACTTTCCTGAAGCGAAGTCCCCAGTCATTCATTCCATGTGACCCGAGGCCCTGGTAGCTTGAGAAGTCTTCAGCAGGTTGTTCTTTATCGGCTTCTGTGCTTCGGTGGGCCGTATTATTCGTCTTTGCGGCTTGGTCGCCAAATGATTATATTTTGAGTGCCAATAAATGCCCCCCAGACGTGGGTGTTGCAAGTGAGGCAGGAGTGCAGCAGGACCGACGGATGAGCTTCGTCCGGATTGATCTCCTTTGTTGACGGCTGCTCGGAACGGCACTGAATTTCAACGTTCGATGCTAATTCGGCGCGGACGGGAGCTTGAACAGCGCCATTAAAACGGCGCGTCCTCGCCTTGTTGTTAAAATGGCGCCGCTTAAAGCGGCACGCCCTTTTGGCTTCGGAGGTTAAAACGGCGCCCGTCCAACCGGCGTGCCAAATGCTTAGAACGGCGCGCCCCAGGGCGCGCCGTTTTAACAGGGGTGGAGCCCTCCTATATAATGGCCTTCTCCTTCGTTTTCCTTCACAACTGTTCATTTGTAAATTTTCTTTCTCTCTCCTCCCTTTCTCCTCCTCCCGTGGCGCCGAGTGAGCTGAGGGTGTGGGTGAGCCTCTCTTCGAGCGGATGAGTCGAGTTGTTGTTCTATTTGGGTTTTAAACCCGTTCTTCGGGCCCTGGGAGGCTCCTCGTAGGACTTGTCCTCGGAGCTAGATCCCTCGAGTGTCCCATTTGGCCTTGGCTTAACGCCTATGGCTACTTTTAGGGGCCGCTCCCTTAGTGGATGGCTTCCACTTTTCTTTTGGCAAACCCCCGAGCTGGGGAGACTCTGCCGAAATTTTGTCTAAAGTATTGTTTCGGTTAACTGATTTCTGACTTTGCTTGTTCTCTTCTGGACGCTACCTTGTAGATAACATGGCATCCGATCCTTCTTCCTCTGCATCCCGAGTTGCAGTGACATGGGGGAATGTCCACTCCCTTGATCGGGGGTCCAGGCTGATAGCCGTGGTAGCTGAGTCTTCGGACTCGGAGACCGATACCGTCGACACCGGTCACCTGTTGATTCTCGACTGTAATCATTTCAAGTATGAGCGAGGGGATGGCGTCAGACTAGACCACCTGAAGGACAAACACTTGACGGCATTCCTCGGATGCTTCAACCTTCGCGGGAAGCGTGATATAATTCTTGTCCGTCAAGCTGAGGGAGCTTTACTGGAGGACAGAGATAGCCTGACCGAGTCGGTCATTCATGGCATGCCCATATATCTTCCCGGTGAACCGAGAAAATGGGGAGCCATTCTTGGCATGCAGGAGTTATCTCCAGAGGCCGGGCTACTGACAAGAGCACCACAGTTCACGCCAGCCCGCTGGAACAAGACCGCCGGGCGTGTTGACAGGGAGAAGCCCGTATACGGTTTATTCCTTGCCCCGTTGCACTGGGGGTATCGAGATGAGCCCTTTCTTTTAGACTACTTAGCAGTCTGTTTTAAGCATCAAATCTCAGTGGGGTGGTTTGGAGAGCTCAAAGCCACCGATGCCCATGCCTTCAGACCAGGGGCTGTTGAATTTACAGATTATGTGCTGCGACAGTACGCTCCAATCCTGGTGCATGCAGGCGTCTATCAGAGCGTATATGCTTCGCGGTATCGGTATCCCATCTCCCGAGGTCTGTGCTGCAGGATGATCGAAGTCTTCTGCCCGGAATACAACACTTTCTATACTGCAGAGGGAGAGACTTCGCTAGATCTATGGAGTCTGTCCCAGTTGAGCGGCTTATCGATGGTGACGAGGGTCGAAAGGTAGCG
Source organism: Amorphophallus konjac (assembly GCA_022559845.1). Lineage (NCBI taxonomy): Eukaryota > Viridiplantae > Streptophyta > Magnoliopsida > Alismatales > Araceae > Amorphophallus > Amorphophallus konjac. Next base: position 179,090,390 of record CM040121.1, read on the forward strand.
ACCGATCTTGCCGATGGTGACAAGGGCCGAAAGAGGCAACGACAGATCTTGCCGATAGTGACAAGGGCCGAAAGAGGGTAGCGACCGATCTTGCTGATGGTGACAAGGGCCGAAAGAGGGTAGCGACCGATCTTGCCGATGGTGACAAGGGCCAAAAAAGAGTAGCGACCGATCTTGCCGATGGTGACAAGGGTCAAAAAAGGGTAGCAACCGATCTTGTCGATGGTGACAAGGGTCGAAAGAAGGTAGCGATCGATCTTGCCGATGGTGACAAGGGCCGAAAGGGGTAGCGACCGATCTTGCCGATGGTGACAAGGGCCGAAAGGGGTAGCGACCGATCTTGCCGATGGTGACAAGGGCCGAAAGAGGGTAGCGACCGATCTTGCCGATGGTGATAAGGGCCAAAAAAGAGTAGCGACCGATCTTGCCGATGGTGACAAGGGTCGAAAAAGGGTAGCGACAGATCTTGCCGATGGTGACAAGGGCCAAAATAGGGTAGCGACCGATCTTACCGATGGTGACAAGGGCCGAAAGGGGTAGCGACTGATTTTGCCGATGGTGACAAGGACTGAAAGGGGTAGCGACTGATCTTGCCGATGGTGACAAGGGCCGAAAGAGGGTAGCGACCGATCTTGCCGATGGTGACAAGGGCCGAAAGAGGGTAGCGACCGATCTTGCCGATGGTGACAAGGGCCGAAAAAGGGTAGCGACCGATCTTGCCGATGGTGACAAGGGCCGAAAGAGGGTAGCGACCGATCTTGCCGATGGTGACAAGGGCCGAAAGAGGGTAGCGACCGATCTTGCCGATGGTGACAAGGGCCGAAAGGGGTAGCGACCGATCTTGCCGATGGTGACAAGGGCCGAAAGGGGTAACGACTGATCTTGCCGATGGTGACAAGGGCCGAAAGAGGGTAGCGACCGATCTTGCCGATGGTGACGAGGGCCGAACATGGTTTTGTAGGGGATTCCTATTGGGACTATTGATGGTTGTCCCTTGGGAGTTTTATTAGGAGGAGAATAAAGAAGAACTTTTCAGATTACCACTTTACTGACCTGAGCGCCCTTTCGGGTTTTCACCGAAATCAGCCCCCTCTTGCTTTTGCAAACGCGCCCTTTCGGGTTTTCACGTGGCGGGGTATCCGATTTTGCCTGTAACGCCCTTTCGGGTTTTCGCCACAGCCGAGTTATAGCCATTTTTGCCCTTGTCCTAGTCTAGGAACAGGTCCGGCGGGGTATCTCTATTTTTAACCCCATTTTTATTTTCTTCTTTTCTTTATGACATAAGGATGTTGAGAGAGTCGACTAGGACATGGAGCTCTGCCCCGGGGAAAAGGGGTTTATTCGTTAGCACGAAGGCAATGCTAATGCAAAGGATGGATTCGTGCCGATTCGGGCGTAAGGCCCGTAATGGCAAAGATGTATATATTATGCGAGTTTGGCTAGGGCAGAGTACTACTAGGCCGAGGTGTGGGTAGCTCGGTCAGGGCGGAGTGCCACTAGACAAAGGTAAGGGTAGTCTGGTCAGGGCGGGGTGCCACTAGACCAGGGTAGCGGTAGCTCAATCAGGGCGGAGTGCCACTAGACCAAGGTGGAGGCAGCTCGATCAGGGTGGAGTGCCACTAGACCAAGGTGGAGGCAACTTGATCAGGGTGGAGTGCCACTAGACCAAGGTGAGGTAGCTCGATCAGGGCGGAGTGCCACTAGACCAAGGTGAGGTAGCTCGATCAGGGCGGAGTGCCACTAGACCAAGGTGGAGGCAGCTCGATCAGGGCGGAGTGCCACTAGACCAAGGTGAGGTAGCTCGATCAGGGTGGAGTGCCACTAGACCAAGGTAAAAGGTAGCTCGATCAGGGCGGAGTGCCACTAGACCAAGGTAAAAGGTAGCTCGATCAGGGCGGAGTGCCACTAGATGAAGGTGAGGTAGCTCGATCAGGGCGGAGTGCCACTAGACCAAGGTGAGGTAGCTCGGTCAGGGTGGAGTGCCACTAGACCAAGGTGGAGGCAGCTCGATCAGGGCGGAGTGCCACTATACCAAGGTGAAAGGTAGCTCGATCAGGGCGGAGTGCCACTAGACCAAGGTGGAGGCAGCTCGATCAGGGCGGAGTGCCACTAGACCAAGGTAAAAGATAGCTCGGTCAGGGCGGAGTGCCACTAGACCAAGGTAAAAGATAGCTCGGTCAGGGCGGAGTGCCACTAGACCAAGGTAAAAGGTAGCTCGATCAGGGCGGAGTGCCACTAGACCAAGGTGCAGGGTATTCCGATTATTTAGGGAATGCCGGTTGCACCGTGTGATACAGCTTTATATACTTTCCATTGAGGGGAGAGAACTGGACGACCCCTTTGTGATCTACCAAGATGTAGGCACCCCCTTCATATACTCGGCAGATGATGTACGGTACGACCCAATTTTCGGCCAACTTCCCTTTGGGGTTAGCGGCCATTACTTCTCTTCTTTTGACCATTACCAGGTCTCCCTTCTTGAACTCTCGCCCTTTGACCAGCTTATCAAAAGCATGGGCCATGCGGGCTTGGTAGAGTTGGATGTTTTGTTGCGCCCGGAGGCGCTTTCCTTCGAGCTCGACGAGCTCTTCCAATCTTCTTTCTGCATTGGTTTGTTCACCGCTGACTAGTCCATGCTGGATGACGACTCGCAGCGAAGGAACTTCTAATTCAATCGGCACCACAGCCTCTGACCCATACACAAGGGAGAATGGCGAACAGCCAGTTGGGGTTTTATAGACAGTACGATAGGCCCAGAGCGCCTCGTACATCCTTTCTTCCCAGTCCTTTTTATTAGACTTGACAGTCTTTGCCAGCAACGTGCATAGTGTCTTGTTGAAGGCTTCTGCAAGTCCGTTGGCTTGAGGGTTGTAGGGGGACAATGTCCTCCAGTCAATCTTGTATTTGTCGGCCAGCCGGTAAACCTTCTGATTTCTGAAATGGCTGCCATTGTCAGAGATAATTCGGCTGGGAATCCCGAACCGGAATATTATGTTTTGTCGGAAGAATCTTGCAACCAGTTCTCCCGTCACATCTCTTAACGCAACTGCTTCTGCACATCTGGAGAAGCAATCTATAGCTGCTAAGATGTATTTGCACCCTGATGAAGACGCTGGTAATGGCCCTACCACGTCCGTGCCCCATTGAGCAAACGGCCAGCTTGGTAAGGTAGGATGTAGTGGCACTGGAGGCCTTCTTGACACATTGGCGTGTTCTTGACACTTTTGACAAGCCCTGGCAAACTTGCAGCAGCCATCAAATATAGTGGGCCAATAGTAACCCAATTTCTTTATCTCAATTTTCATCTTTGGGCCGGCCTGATGCGCTCCAGCTGATCCCGCATGGATTTCTTGCATCACCTGCCCCGCTTCTGCTGAAGACAAGCAATGAAGTAGGACTTTTCTTCGGGCATCTGCCATTATTCAGAACAGGGTTCCGTTTCTCATCTCGTAAGAGTCTTTGACCCTCAGGAGTTTCATTCTCTATTTTTTTTCTTTTGGGAGCTGCTGGTGTTGGAACCACCGCAGGAGATGTTCTCGCCAATCGGGCTGCTGAACCTCTTCGACGGCTACCACCTCAATCTCTTGTTCGTCGGCTAAGACCTCTGTTACACTGGGGACTTGCCGGTGGTTGATCACTGTTATATTTAGGCTCGTGTCTGGCGGGACCGCCAAAGAACTGGCCAGCTTAGCGAGGGCGTCTGCCTGAGCATTCTGGCCTCAGTTGATATGCTTGATGCTGATGAAGTAGAATCTTGACATCAGGCGGGTTGCCAGCTGATGGTAGGGGAGGAGCTCTTGCTTTCGCACATCGAACTCTCCTTCCAGCTATTTTATAACTAGCATGGAGTCTCTGAATGCTTCCAGCATCTGAATCCCCATGGACAAAGCAATTTGCAACCCGATTATCAGGGCTTCATACTCTGCTTCATTATTTGTGCAAGGCTTGTTTATCGAGCAAGATGTGTGCATAACTTCCCCTTCTGGAGATTTCAGGACTATGCCTGCTCCTACTCTAACCCTGGCTGATCCCGTGGCAGAGGTGTCAATTCTGGAAGCGCCATCAAAATATAGCTGCCACAAGGAGGGCCGCACCTGAGCGGCTTCCAGGGTTTCATCTTCAGGAAAATCTGGTTCCAGCGGGCAGTCCCCGGGTACTGGGTGCTTGGCGAAGAAGTCTGTAATAGCTTGGCCCTTGACAGCCTTTCGCGGCACATAGGAGATGTCAAACTCCATAAGGATTACTGCCCATTTGCCCAAGCGACCTTTGAGTCCCGGCTGGGACATATTATATTTCAGCGGGTCCTCTTTGGATACCAGGCTGATTTGATGCGACAGCATATAGTGTCGAAGCTTCTTAACTGTGAAGACCAGTGCCCGACAGATCTTCTCAATATAAGTATATTTCTCCTCAGTTCTGACCAGTCTCCGACTGAGGTAGTAGAGGGCTTGTTCTTTCCCTCCTTCATTATTCTGGGCCAGCATTGCCCCCAGGGAATTGTGTGTGGCTGCTATATATAATATCAACGGCCGTCCCTTCACCGGTGCGCCCAGCACTGGAGGAGTCCTCAGATAGTCTTTCAGCTTGTCAAAGGTTGTCTGGAAATCTTCATCCCAATAAAAGGGAACATCCTTCATCATTAGTTTGTGGAAAGGCTGGCATCGCCCTGATAAATTGGAAATGAACCGTCGGATATACGCCAAGCGGCCCTGTAGTGATCTCAACTCGGAGAGATTTCTTGGTGCAGGTAACTCCTGAATTGCTTTGATCTTTGCGGGGTCTATCTCGATTCCCCGATATCTGACAATGAAACCCAAGAATTTCCCGCTCGACACTCCGAACGTGCATTTCATAGGGTTCATCTTCAATTCGTGCTGCCTCAGCCTCTGAAAAATGACTCGGAGGTCTTGCAGATGGTCTTCTTTTCTTCTGGTCTTGACCACCATATCATCTATATAGCACTCGACCTTGTGGTAGAGCAACTCATCAAATATTCTGGTCATTGCGCGCTGATAAGTTACGCCAGCATTCTTTAGTCCGAACGGCATCCTCCTGTAGTGATAGATGCCTTTAGGGGTTCGGAAGGCAGTGTGGACCCGGTCATGTTCCGCGATCCATATCTGGTTGTAACCGGATGACCCGTCCATGAATGATAGGGCCTCATGACCGGTTGTTGCATCTATCATGACCTCCGTTATTAGCACCAAAAAGTCATCCTTGGGACAAGCTTTATTCAGATCTCGGAAGTCAACACATATCCGGATCTGTCCGTTCTTCTTTTTCACGGGGATGATATTCGCCAACCATGTGGTGTACCGATTTTCTTCGACAAATCCCACGTCAATGAGCTTGTCGACTTCTACACAAATCTGAGTTATGAGCTCCGGCCTCATGCGTCGCGGTGGTTGCTTCATTGGCTCGGCTTCAGGGCTGATCGTCAGCTCATGTTGCGAAACTGCAGGGCTCAGACCTGGCATTTCTTAGTAAGTCCAGGCGAAGCAATCCCGGTAGTCTTGCAGCAACTAGGTGTATAGCTCCTGTTCTTCTGAGGATAACTGGGCGCTGAGGAAGGTAGGCCTGGGGTCTTTCTCACTTCTCAAGTTGACTTCTATCAGCTCGTCGACTGTAGCTTGGCCTCCATCTTCTATCTCCGGAGGTGCCGGTTGGAGGTCGACGAAATCTGGAATTTCATCTTCATGGTCGAGGACCTCACCCTCCCCATTTGACGTCATCAGAGCTTCTCGAAAGTCCTCTGCTTCATTTAGTAGCGGCCGTGCATATTGCCCTCTCAGTAAATCCACCGCCGTTGTAGTCTCCGTGGGCAAGACAGCAGCTTCAGCCCCTGTAGTTGGGGTCGCAGTCGTGCCAGACTGGTGACTGCTTGTTGTTGGGTTGGAACAGCAACCCAATCTCGTGGGAAAAGGTGAAGAGATCTCGCCTTCTGGGGCAGTTGCATCTTCAATAGGAGTGGCAATCCCATTGTCGGTAGCACACACCTCCTGGTCGGGGCTGGCCGAGGCTTCCCCTATTGGCACAAGGGGTGCGGAGGTCATTGTTGGTAGGACTCCACGGGAGGGAGAGATCCCTGCTTCTTCAACACCTTCGGCTTCGCTGTTGCTAGCCGTATCAAATTTGGCTTGTAGGGCCGCCTCTTCGGGATAGACCTGCTCCCAACATCGGCAAGGAATCACGGTCTCCGCTTCTTGATTTTTGTGCTGGCCCGGGTCAGCATGTTCAGCTTCCACTGGGTATTCATCAAAGGTTGCCCCCAGTGGGCTGTCTTCATCAGGGTAGAAGGCGGAGAGGGTGTCCACCTCGTATCGCCCACTGTGATAATATTCTTCCAGGGTGAAGCCCAACCCCGGATGCTGAGAGATGCGTCTCATTTCCTTATCCAGATTTGCGGGATACCACATTTTTTGGAAAGCTTCCTTGCACTTTTGAGACTGATCGAAGGGGATGTGCTGCTTTTGAAACATCTCGGCCATCCGACTGGTTGTGAATGCCAGACCCTTGACAGGGACCGACGGGTTGCTTATGTCTTCGGGGAGGCTGCAGTCTGTGTCTTCCCGAGTAGGGTGCTCTTCAGCCGTATAGAACAAGCTGTTGGGTCCATCTTCCTGTGTCACCTCCCAAGTTTTGAAAGGCTCGACAGCGGAGTCATCGAGGCCGAGAATCGGCTTGGTGAGGCCGTCCGGGACTCCAATGTTGTTGTGTTGCCGACCGACCTGCACTTCATTAGCTTCAGGGTATAATGTTGGGGGTGTTATTCTGCCGACATCCCCGGATGCTGTGATATGAGAGACCACCTTGGGCTTGACATATCCGCGCGGCGGTGGTGGGTACCAATTGTCGCCGGATGCGCCTCTCGATGCCCCCGCAGGGGTCTTAGCTTCAGAGGTCTTCTGAGAAGGCCCCGCATATAGGTTGGCGTCTGCCAAGTGACATTCAAATACCTCAAATGGGTGAAGGTCAGCAAATATCCTCTCCTCCTTCCCTTGGAGACTGTATTTGATACATTGGTGGAGCGTGGAGGGCACCACCATATTCTCATGCAGCCATGGGCGGCCGAGCAATGCTTTGTATGAGGTGCGAGAGTCGATGACATGGAACTGCACTGTCGAAGTGAAATCCGCTAAGGTAAGGGTGAACTCTGCCACCCCCATCGACACTTCACATTTTTGATTGAAGCCGGCGATACGCATATCCCCGACTTTCTCGAGATGCACGTTGAAGTGGTGCCTCTCGTATATTCTATAGGGCAGGATGTTGACCGCTGCACCGGGATCAATCAAATTCTTGTTCATCTCCCTTCCATTCAGGTGCCCCTTCATGTACAGCGGCCTGTTGTGGCTAATGGTAGGTATCAGCATGTCCTCTGGAGTGAAGGTCATGCTAGCTTCCAGCACTGCTTCAGCCAGGCAGGTCTCAAAATGAGCAGGCGTCTGGAGAGCAGTGATGATCGCCTGTCGAGTCTCTTCACTCAAAGAGAGGATCTCCCAGATGGTAAATCGAGCAGGGAGCTTCTTGAGTAGCTTCATTATTCAGCTCCCAGCTCGGACATTGGAGAGCTTCATCTCTTCAGCCCGCCTGGGCTTGGGGGAGTCCCGAGTTGCGGCCCCTGACGGACCTGCTTCATCTGCTTCAGATTCGGCACCCTTCTGGCTGGTACCGGATCCTCGGCGCTCTTCATTAGCTACTGCAGGGCAAGCTCCATCTGTATTTGGATCTTCGGCAGATTGTGTTGGCTACGGGTGAACACCCCCGGGTGCAGGGTTAGCCTCCTGGCAAGGCTGCTTCCCCTTGGACATCTTCATGAATTCAAGAAAGGAAGGGAATGCCTTGCCCCCACTCTTGTTATACAGGCCTGGCGGAGGAGGGATCTGGACTCCCTTGATCTCCGGCGGAGGTGTTTTGTAGGGCTGCTCTCCCCTGAACATGATGTTGTGGTTGGGTGGCGGCTGGTGCCCCCATTTCCGGCCTGACCGGGTTGCATGTGTAGCAGTTGCGGCCTCAGCCCTGCCTCCCCCAAAAAGGGGTGTGAAGCAAATTTTCTCTTCTTCCTCTTCTCCGGGCGGGTTGAAGAGTGTTGATAGAGTATTGTAGGAAACAACCTGCACTTTATCGGCCTTAGCGGCCCTTCTCTTCTTCTTTTGTTTCTTCTTCTTCCTTGCTTCAGTAGGCGCCTGCCCCCAGAACAGACGGCCCTCCTTATCGGATGCTGCTTCAGCTTCTTCCTTTCGCTCGAGTGAGAGCTGTTCCAGTTCTTGCCATGGGACATGGTCCCGCACCAGCAAAGGCTTCAATTCAGGCTGCACGTACTCGTCTAGCCCTTCAATGAGGTTTTGTAGTCGGCGGACCCCGGGATTGGTTTCCTTGACCACCGACAGCGGAGTTTGTCTCCTCCGATTGTGGGTAGGTATCCTGATAGTTGCAGGTGGAGTGATCCACACAGGTGCCGCCACCGGCAGAGCAGGTCGGGGTGTAACACCACGGATATGTGCCCCCACTTTCGGGCGGGTGCTTTCTTCCTCTTATGCTTCGCAGGGATCTGCTGCCATCCCTGCTGTTCCTTCACGGGTTCCAAGAAATGAGTTTCATAAGTGGTCCGCGTACTTACTTCAGAGATCTCCTCGGGCAGTGCTTGGTATAGGGAGATCATGTTGACTACTGCCCTCCTCCGAGGGGCTTCATGCGGTTGAGGAGGGTCCACTTTGTACTCTCCCAACTCGATTTTATTTTTCTTCACCATTCCTTCGATGATGTCCTTGAAAACATAGCAGTCTTCGATTGGGTGCCCCAACATCTGGTGGTAGGGGCAGAATCTTGGGCTGTCTCTTCTCTTTAGGTCCTCCGGCCTTTTTGGTTCTGGCAGGGTGACCATGCCATATTCCGTTACCCATTCGAACAGAATCTGGGACTTGTCCTTCGGAAATGAATAGGCTTTCTTCATGTTGTCCCGTAGCGAGGGACCTTCTTTACCGTCTGGGGCTTCTGCAGGCTGTGGGGTGACTGCCTTCTTGCCTTCATCTTTCTGTTGTTCGAACGCCTTGATGTCAAGAGCGTTCGCTTCTTTAGGCGACGAACGCCGCTCCACCGCCTTGCCCTTCTGGGTCGTGCTGACAGCCGATGTAGGGACAGGTCTGGCCAGAAAAGCTTCTACCTCGGCCATGACATTATTGAATCGGTCAAACGACTGTATTTCCATTCCGATCATCTTTTTCAGAACCTCCCTCCTGAGGTTCTGTTTGCATATTTGTACAGCGTCTTCCTTATGCGGGGGCCGCTTGCACCTCATTCCGAGGTTCCTCCACCTCTTGATATAATCAAGGGCTGTCTCATCGGCCCTTTCCTTGGTTGAGTAGAGTTCGGCCACTGTGACCTCCCTCTCCGTAACATGGAATCTCTCTCTGAACTTCCTCTGCATATCTGACCAGTCGCCGATTGACCCGGCCAGGAGGCTGGAGTACCATTCAAATGCGAGCCCCGTCAGCGAGGACCCGAAAAACTTTAGCAAGTATGACTCGTCGGCGGCCAAATCACCCATGACAGTCATGTAATATGCAACGTGTTCCTTCGGGGATCACTTCCCATTGAACTTGTCGAACTTTGGCGGCTTGTTGACCCCTGGGGGAAGCCGCTTGGCAGCATGGTGTTGCGGGTAGGGCACCCGATAGGCATCAAATGCGATGTAGTCGCCTTCACTTCTTTCTGTGAGCTTCAGCTCGATCATTCTTTCTACCATCATCTGGTTCATGACCGTGGGGTCAACTGGCTCCGGATTAAAGTGTGCCGACTGCAGGTACGGAGTGACCAGAGTGGTCGCCTGTGGAGGACACAGCAGCGGGGGTGTCTGGTGCACTTGAGGGGGCACCGGTGGCATCAGCGGCTGGGACTGTGGTGGCCGCTGTTGAGTCGTCGCCATGCTCAGCTCTGACGACTGAGGCAAGGTGTAAAGTGGCGGAGGGTTGACATGACGAACCGCTCCCCGGGATGATTCACTCTGGACTTCAGGCGGCTTGGAAGCTGACGACTGTTCAATCTTCTCCATCAGATGTTTCTTCAGCAAGTCTATCTCTTGCCGATATCTTTGAAGTAGCATCAGGACCGTTGGGTCCATGGTTGCAGCGTTAAGAATGGCTTCTATTGCTTCTCTGGATGTACCCTCGGGCAGGATGTCGAGGAGGACATCATCTTCTTCTTCCACCGTTACCACATTGGCGGTTAAGACAGGAGCCTCATCATTCGACTGGTGGTAGACCAGGGGTTGTTCTCCTTCAGTTGTCGCCAGGAGCTCCCTTACTGTGTCTGCTCTGCGAGTATTCGGCCCCAGCCTTGCGGCCAATCAAGCCAACTCACGGGGGTCTTCGGGAAGCCCCCCGTATCGGTTGAATATGCCAGCCATGTTGCAGGTGAAAACATGCATCCTTCTTCTCTGTCGGTGGACCCTTCTCTTAGCCTGATACGGGATGGTCAGCCTCTCGAACACAGAAGTCCTTCTTGTTTCTTCCCGCTTGGGGATGGCTTCATCGGCTTCGATCCCGAGGCCGTCATCATAACCATTGTCGTCAACCGACGACACCATCATCTTTTCTCCTACATCTTGTTCATCTGCCATTGATGGGCAGTAGTCTTCATTGGCGGTGGCTGCTTGCATCAACCGCTGCTGCCCGAGCGAGGGGTTACCTAGCCCTCGAAAATAGTTCTTGACCAAGTTGGTCATCTCTTCTCGACCCCATTCTTGATGCAGCACGGGGGATAGTTGTCGACCTCCCGCAGGAGGGGTATAAGCTAGCCGAGCTCTGTCGGTAGGTTGCTGGAATCTTCGTCCCATAGCAGGGACGTTGGCTTGGCAGGCGCAGGCCCGGAAACTTTTGCGGCGCGGAGGGTCCGCAACCACTTCTTCTTCTTGTTGGATACGGACTGAATAGATCTAGAGGGGGGTGAATAGATCTTTCCCCCTTTTTGATAATTTACTGACTATCGACCAGATGAGCTACTGGTAATTAATGAATCATAGAACTAATGCGGATAGTAAAGATGCAAGCATACGTATAGGAAATCAAACACACACAAGCACACCACAAGAAAGGATTTTTAAGGTGGTTCAGTCTCTTTCTGAGACTTACATCCACCCCTTGCTTAACTCAAGCAAGGCTTCACTATGAGAATCTCTGATCTCAACCAAAACACAGCTGACACACAGCTTGTACCTGCTGACACACAGCTTGATTCTGCTGCCTCACAGCTTGACAATAATTGTAATCAGAAATGAAAAGATGATAAGAACAGGTGATGAAAGACAGGACTGAATATTGGCGTGTGTAGAAGAATAGGTGTTCAGCCTGGGACTTGATCACGCTTATGAAGAAGCCTAGACTCCCTGTTGATCTTCCAGTCAGTTGCCTTCGATTGTTCTGCTGCTGGAGATCACACAGTCTTGAGCTAAGTCTTCCTTCTGCAGCAACGAGATTGCCTTTAACCTTTCTGCAGATTTTTGATTGGTGGAGAGCTCCTTCTTCCTCTTCTGTGTGTATCTTCCTTGGCTTCTATTCCGTGCTCTCTCACCGCTTCCTTCTTCGTGATTAGTTGCCTTATATTCTTCATATAGCTCTTTTTATTTTCAAGAATAAAGTTCTTCCCGCTCAATTTTCAGATCGAGCGCCAATCTGCTAGAAAACAGGGATCGGTTTAAATCCAATCGTTAGAACGAGTTTGACCACTTCTAAGCAAGATTGTTTCCTTGATTCCCGTGCGAAAGCTTATCTCCTGAGTAGCCCAACAACCTGCAACAACCATCTGCAGGTTTTAAGGAACCAAAACAGAATTCGGTTAGAGTTCAGTTTTGGACGATATATAAACCCGTGGTCGACCATGACCCTGTCGCTGGTCGACAATGGGCAGTCCCCAGACGGCCGGTTCTTCTGGCTGAAACTCACGTCGCCTGTTGGTCGACCACAGCCTGGTCGCTGGTCGACAGGGGGCAGTTTCCAGATGGCCAGCAGTTCTGTCTGTTGCTTCTGTCTTTTCTGTGGTCGACCAGAGGCGGGGCTTTGGTCGACAGCCAAGATGCTTCCAGAAGACAGATGATCTGATGCTTTTCTGGTTGAGTTCGTTGGTCGACCATAACCACTTCCCTGGTCGACAAGCGACCTTTGACACTTCTTCTGATTTGTTGATTCCACTTGGATTTCAGTGGACCTGAAATTACTTAACTTATCAGAGGTAAATTGAATGAGTCCAATACTTTGAAGGAACAATCAAACCACTTGTATTTGTTATGAAACAAGATAGAACTTGATTAATCAAACATATCCTATTGTCATCATCAAAACCAAGGGATGCACAACACTTCTTTCAGGGCCAGGCCCCTTTTTCTCCTTTCTTCCGCTCCGTCGTGAGCAAGGCGGCGGGGGATAGGTGCGGCTTGATGAACAGGTTGGACCCTCTTGGGGACCCATACCTGTTTAAATTTCCTTGGCCTGCTCTTGGCCGTAATGGTCGGCTTCTTCTCTTTCTGCCCTCCTTCCAGCGAGGGCTTGATATGAGTTGCGGACGGGGATGGAAGGGACAACCCGATCCGGGACTATCCGCGCGTCGCGTCCATTGAGGAAGACGCGCATGCCACCAACCATCATAGATTTACAGGACTGTGGGAGGGTTCCGGTAACCACAGCAGTACTCCTTTGGATTTGCTTGCGCTGACGTCCTTCGGGGTTCCTGTTGACAGCATCGGGGCGGACCCCACGGACAGCATGGTGCACCAGGCAGCTGGCGACCAAGGTTGGACTCTTGAGCGAGTCGTGGCAACAACGAGCCTTCAGAGGCTCCATGTTCTTCGTAGCTCCCTCGACAAGCTCCGAGGGTTCCACCTCCAGCATGTCTACGAAGGCTAACCCTAAGAAGTTGGGGAAGCCAACGGCGGCAGGGAAGCTGCCGAACACCGTGGGCATCGCCAGGTACCCTTGCGCATGATCATCAACAATTGAAGGGCCAAAGCCGACGCCAGCCAGCCCAGTTGTCATCATCGTTGCCTGCAAAGACAAACAAACCAACGATCAGCAACCTATGGGAGGGCCTCGAAGCCCAAGTATCTCGGCAAAGAGATGAAAGGTGACACTGGTCCCACCGGGCATGCCAGACTGTTTGCGACGGGAATCTCCGCTCACGCTTTTTGGTTGTTTAGTCTATTATCGTTTGGGTTTATTTGGTTTATTCACGTGTCGATCGACCAATTAACTAATTGGTAATTAACTGACTGATTGACTACGCGGGCGTGCCAGTCACGTGAGTGACAAGTTTATTGTGCGCTCATTCTGACCCGTGTCGGGTGAGAGTAAGATTCGGTCGGGACCAGCAGTCTGCCATATCATAAAGGCTATGGCGTTAATTACATCCCCCATGAGGAGGGAAAACGTTTGATTAATTGCCGAGATAATAGGTTGTCGAGGCCGGAATAAAGGATGTAGCGGATGCGAATGATCATGCAAGATGCTACGATCTACCATGCATGATTCATTAGGGCGGACCCTCAGTACGTGGTAGAGGGCTTAGGCCCGAAGACCACCATCACGTGTGGTAAAAGCTTTTTCGTCGAAGGTTGCCCGGCTTTCAGCTCATGCCATTTGATATACTGAGGGTCTGTACACTCAGGCATGCATCGATGCGGCATGAATGCTTAGACTAAGTAGAATAATAAAGTTATGAGAATTGCTAATTCAGGTTTTAAACGAACCAGTTTATTCGATTTATTGATTATAGAGTTTACTTGATTCTGTTATTAACATTGAAAATCACCCCGAAGGTGAGGAAAAGATTGAAACAGCACGACGACGCAATTCGAGACGAAACTGGCGCGATACGCGTAGGCATAGAGTTTAAAACGGTGTGAGAAGCGTGGGTAAAGGCTTGAAACGGTGCCGCTCAACGTAGGTGTAGGGCTGGCCTGAAAATTGCGCGCTCCTCTTCCTGGCGCGCCGGGATAAGGCGCGCCATATTAAGGCGCATCGAGTATCAACGGCACCGGTTTAGCCCTGTTTTACGGAAACCAAGGTTTTATTGGTTATTTTTGGGTTTATTAAAACATTTTTGGAGATTTTAAAAGTTTATTGAGTCAGTTATTCAAAGGATGGCTCCGGGCCATCCGGAAGCCGAGTCACAGGCTCGAGCGAGGTTCATACTCGAGCACGGCGATTGTTCCGAGTCAAACTCGTTCCAGCCGAAATTTTGGTAGCATCTCCCCATCCCGGAGGATTGTCGGGGAGAAGTGGGGAGTACTCACGTACCCCTGAAAGCCGGGTGGCACAACGGCGGCCTGCAAACCCAGACGGATAGGAGAACCCCGAGGGCTAGCCTACTAGGGGCACCGAGTCCGTGGGTAGAAGGTAGACAGATGGCGCGACTCACAGTGGGAGTGAAGACCCCGAGGGCTAGCCTACGAGGGGCACGTGGCCCGAGTCGGCACCATGTCTAAGTCGGGACGACCGATATGGGAGGAAACCCCGAGGGCTAGCCTACGAGGGGCACACAACCCACGGCCACCACAAGGCCCACTAAGGGCTGTGGATTTGAAATGTTGGGATTCACCCACTTTCTATGCACTCGTTGACCTTCGGGGACCCATTATTAACGAATGGGCTCCTGCAGACTGAGCAATCAAGATGAGAACTCGGGAGAATGTCCCCCCCCCCCCCCCCGCCCCCCCCAGGGTCACCGAACCTTAATAAAACAGTAAAGCGGCACGATGGGGAAAACTTGCTTAGGGAGGAGATTAATATCAATGCTCGTGGATGTACATGTGTGCATGCAGGTAAGTGTTAATAGGTTAGTTACATACTCATCAGGTGACAATTGGGGAAAATAGTGACCCTAAGTGTAGGACGACCTCATCTCCCTCTGTCCATAGTCGAGAACAGGGAGAGTGAGGAAGATGGTCCAAAACGGGCTGAAGGGACATATATTCATGGATGCACCTCCGGCGATGAAATGTTAATCATTCGATCGGAAGAGGAGAACCCCGGGGGGGTGATTGCTATAGCTCGTGGAGTTCGAGGGCATATGTTCGGCGTCGGAGAAAATAGATACGAAAACAATATGTGTAGGAAAATTGTTAAATACACGGACAGAAGAAAGATGAGTAACT
Organism: Amorphophallus konjac; assembly: GCA_022559845.1. Taxonomy (NCBI): domain Eukaryota; kingdom Viridiplantae; phylum Streptophyta; class Magnoliopsida; order Alismatales; family Araceae; genus Amorphophallus; species Amorphophallus konjac. Next base: position 179,105,532 of record CM040121.1, read on the forward strand.
GGAGAAGGTGGGAACGACGCCGAATACAACCACAGTTCACCCACTCGACGCACAGTGAATGGGGGTATACACATATGCACTTCCATTCCGGCGCCGGTGCTGTTGCACGGCGCCGTCTCACCAGCCACAGAAAGAAAACGCAAGGAGGAGGAAGAAGCGGCGATGCAGAGATAGAATAAGACCATTAACTCTTTAACCCATTGACATACATATTCATTCATTCCATGAACGAGAGGAGGGAAGATGTACAGATTATCATTCCGATGCCGACGTTGTCGTGCGGTCACCGTTTTCATTAATACAGGCGAAAGAAATTACAGAGGGAGAGGTAGATAATCACAAAGATGGTGAGAAAGGGGAGAGGAAACAAGGCTCGTATCATCGCCTTCCTTCCCCCTTTCTCACTTACATTATATCGGAGGAGAAACCCGAACTGAGGGGGACTGATGGGGGGGGGATTACAACGACCCACCTAAATAGGTAAAGAAGCAGACGCTCTTCTTCTCCGGCACCGGGAGGTTCGGGCAGAGCGAGGCGGCGGCCACAGAGACTCTCAGAGGGAGGGCTTTTTCTTCAAGAAACCCTTCACGACTTCCCTCTAATTGGTGGCCCTTTCTTTTTCGACCTCTCTCGTGCTCTTCTCTTTTTTTCTTCTGATTCCCTCTCCCTTTTCTTTTTGGTCGAACAAGTGGTGTCTTTATAACACCAGGTTGATCCGGCGCCATGGGGGCGCGCCGGATTCAGTGGCGCCGAGTTGCAGGGCGCCGGGGATAGGTACCCCTAAAGGGTTTTTTGGCACGCCGGGTTCAGTGGCGCCGGGTTGTAGATAGGCCTAAAGCCTTCTGGTGCGCCGGGTCCAGTGGCGCCGGATAAGGGGGCGCCGGTGAACTTTTGTGCACCGGTTTAGCTTGTTCGCTCGATGCGGGCTAGCCGATGGGTCCAGAGATGGTTCCGGAAGCTCTCGTCGACTCTTCCTCTCGCCTCGGTCCTTGGAAAACCTTGGCGGGCGTTGACGAAGCTCTCGGCACGATGAACGGCCTGAATTGGAACTTCGTGTGTGTTCGGCTCGAGCACACGGGTTTCTACTGATACGGCTTTTGGCACTACGATTTGTGCTTCCGGCTCGGCCTGACTCATGCTCAAAGCTTCCTTACGGGATGGTATGGCATCCGGGATAATTCCACCTTGACTGGCGACCATTCGGCCACTAACGGGCCCACTATGGCGAGAAGCCAAACCCGTGTCGGGTGATCAGGACCTTCAGCTGATAGAGCCTTCGGTTCCTTGTTGTGAAGGGCCGAGGACGTTCTTCCTTCTCAGGAGAGTCTTCATTAAGTGGCGAGCCACCGGGTAGACCGTCGTCCTTGGTCGGGTGACGGGTGCTAGGTAGCGGCACGACGGAGTCGATGTCGGATCATTAGGTAGGCTTGGTCCACTGCCGGTTAGTTGTGGATTTGTCTCGACTTTCCTGAAGCGAAGTCCCCGGTCATTCATTCCAAGTGACCCGAGGCCCTGGTAGCTTGAGAAGTCTTCAGCAGGTTATTCTTTAACGGCTTCTGTGCTTCGGTGGGCCGTATCATTCATCTTTGCGGCTTGGTCACCAAATGATCATATTTTGAGTGCCAACAGTGGCCCGACGTCAAGAACCCATTGACACTTGGCAAGGCATGAAGGATCACCTTAGAACCAAGTACCTCCCCCTTTCCTACACTCAAACCCTCTTAGATGAATGGCATAGTCTCACCCAGGAAGGTATGACCGTGAGCGAGTATATTGAGAAATTTGACTATTATGTCTTAAAGTGTGGAGTCTGAGAGGAGCACGTGGTTACCCTATCTAGATGTAGAAATGGGCTCCAAAGCCACATTAAGAAGGAACTCTTCATGATTGATGTTGAAACCCTTGCACAAGCCTACCGGATAGCCCGGGATGCTGAGCGGTTCTCTAGTCCTCCTAGATTCACTCCATGACCGATCGATCCCAAGGACATGGGACCCCACCCCAACCCGGCCTCTCTCTTGAAGACCCCCATGCAAAGTCCAACTGGAAGTACCCCACCTCGGCCCCCATTTCGGCCCTCTAACCTCCCTCCCACCCCTCCTCCGACAAGAGTCACCCCTAGTCAACCCATGCCCCGGCGAGAGGAGAGCTCCAAGGGACAAAGTGTGGGTGTACCACTATGAGAAATAGACAACAATGCTTTAAGTGTAAAGGCTTTGGACACTTCATCAGTCAATGCCCCGCACGAGACATGTCCAACTTAATGATTGAGGAAATAGTTACCCCTACCCAAGGGGAACTTGAGGAGGTGACCAAAGTCCACGAGGTTTCCCTAGATTGGGAAGAGGAATATGAAGCCCAATACCAAGAGTTGGGTCAAGAGAACTCATCCCTACCCCATGAGACCCCGTTAAACCTAACTAGGTGCATCCTCCTCCGAGTTTTACAAGATGACTAGCCACATCCCCCCACCCGGCCTTCCACGAGCATTGTGATACTAGGGGAACCCCTCATTGAGTGGCTAAACCAAAACCTCCTCCTCCACGTCTTGCGCCTCTCCATGGAAAACCATAACCCAATTGTGCCCACCCCACCATTCCACACAACCTACCAATCATTCTACTTTTTAGGAACCATGAGGGACTTGATTAAGGGTATACTAAGGCAAATAGAGGTGACAAACCTGCTGACCTTAGGAGCAAGCGACATGGGGTACCTTAGTTTCTCGCACCCCTCTATCGGGTCCATCACCTCCATCTACACCAAGGGCCCTTGCACGAGTGAGCTCTTATTGTTTCTACCCGAGCCCGACAAGTTTGGCCAAGGCCAGCCCTATGACCCCCACCCACCTCAAGGAAAGAGTACTTCAGCTAGGGAGTCAACCTTGGTGCTGTCCCCGCTTGGAGTTGAATGCCTAGATCACACTAGGGGGTGTGTGCTTTGGAGTGCTCAAGGTCTAGGATGGGAAGAAGCCTCATTCCCCACAACCCAAGTCCTCCTAGATCCACATGATCCCTTCCCGCTGGCCCCTCATTACCAACCCACCCCCTTGTCCTCCTACACCTTTCCCTACCCCTCGTCCCTTTCAGGGAGCATTGCGTTAGGTTCCATCGGGTTCATGATTTCCACTTCCCCACGTGCGCTAGGGACCCCGGGTCCATATCTTGGATTGAGGCCCACCTCCACTTCACCGACCCCTTGACCTATCTAGGTCCATTTGACCCCTCATTCTGGGAGCCCATCAACCCACAAACCTCATCCCCAACCCTTAGAGACATCAAAAGTCTTGCCCAAGTCAATCACCCTAAGGTCCCCCAAAGGCATGAAGGGATGGAGTCTCATGCTTCCCTACATATAGAATCGCTGAGGGTCAAAGCATTTGGGTACATGGGTCCTCCCTTATCCCTCCAAGAGAGTCGGGTCTCCACATGCATTGCAATCACACTTGGACACCCCACTTCCCCAACCTTTGTTAGAGGTTCTATGTTTGTTGGTCCCACCTTGAATAGGAGAGTCATGCTTGGTAGAGCTTCATTCGGGTGCCCCGGCCCCCCAATCTCTGAGGTCCATGAAATAGAATCAAAGCATGCTAGGGTCACTTTCAGTTGTCCGGGCCCTCCCATCATCTCTAGAGGATCATCATTCATGAAACTGCATGGCAACCTTCGCAAGCACAGCCACAAGAACAATGAGGCATACAAAAGGCTGGCCGACTCCCACCACCGCCACCAAGAATTCAACGTTGGTGATTTTGTGATGGTGAGGATTGAGAGACTATTCCCTGGGAATGTCTCAAAATTAAGGCCTCGTGGAACATGTCTCTTCCAGGTTCTGAGGCGCATTGGCGCTAATGCTTATGTGTTAGACCTCCCCGAGGAGTACGTAGTAAGTCCCACTTTCATTGTGGCTGACCTTGTGCCATATATAGGGATCCCACGGTAGCACCCAATGAGGAAGTTGAGCTTGTTCCCTCCCTTGAGAGAGCACCTACCCTTGAGAGAAATCCACCAGCCCGGAGAGACCAGCATGAGTAAGTTAAACGGATATTGGATGAACAGGTCACTGCCAACAGGAGCAAGGTGTATGGGCGCTACCTCACGAGGTGGAAGAATCGGCTACCTTTGGAAGGCTTGTGGGCGACACCACCGTGGCTCCCTCCGCGCATGATGGACCTTTACTCGACAGAGTCGAGTTCTCTACACCCCGGGGGTATGATGGGGTCATCACTGTCCGTTCCCACACTCACAGCCCATCACCCACGCCCGGGAGGCACTCAGCATGGTTTAGTCATTTGTTTTGAGTCTCATATGCCATTTTCTTATTTTAATTGAGTCATATCAATGTAATTTCTATTTTATTTGAGTCATTTCCCTAAGTCCCTGAGTCATTTCCCTATGTTCGAGTCATTAGTCCCCTAGATTTGCTTTTTAGACACCTTGGACATTTCTTGTAAATCCAGGGGTAGTTTTGTCATGTAAAAGGTTGGGTCCCTATAAATAGGACCTCACCCCCCCCCCCCCCCCGCCTTTGGAGAACTAATGAATATTTGAAGCATTTTGAAATCAACCAAATTTGTGAGAAGCACACTCTCTCCCTCTCCCTAACTCTCTATCTCTCTCTCTCTCTAAAGGGGGGCTACGCCCTATTCTCTCTCCTCCCCTCCCACCCACTTTCTCTCTCCTTTCCCCCTCCATTAAAGCTACTCCAACTCCCCACAACCCCTCTCTTTACTCCACCCCATCTCCAAGAGATACTCCACCACTCCCCACTCCATCCTCCAACCACCAACCACCCACTCCTCTTCCCTAAGCAACCTTCCATCTCCCAAGGCTGAAGGAGAGCCACCCTAGGCCAAAAATTCAAATTTCCCTCCCCTTTGGGCTGTACCATCCCATCTCTCCACCCCCCATTAACCCCTTGGTCGCCCAACCCATCCACATCCCAGCCCTTGGTCAGCCTCCATCCCCCTCCCTCCATACCCCCCTTCACCATCAGACCCAGTCCAGATCACAGGTAGCAGAGTTCCAGCGGATTGCTGAGGCAGCCACGACCTTCCCTCAAGGCTTCAGGTGGCGTATCTTATACCGGAGGAAACCTCGTCAAGTCAGCTTCGCAACGGGGGTGGTCCCGTCGGCATCCAAGCTCAGAGCTTATCGGAGGAATAGATCTCGCCGGACAGCGCATCCAGCCCTGACTGGCGACCTGAAGCTGAGTGTCGAGGCTCCCACAACCAGCTCGGATAGGCTCTTGACACGATCTTCAGAGGGAAAGAACTACGTCCAGTTCTCTTTTAGTACCAGAAAGAAGGAGGTCATTCGCCCACCCGAGCACCCGGTTCTAGCCATTCTCGTCGAAGGGCGCAGACTGCTCCTGTCTTTCCAGGTTGGACCAACCCCCACTCTTCGGCTCAGAGTTTTCTTCTCTGACCTCCGATTGTGGCCCCGTCAGTTGTCGTTCGAAGCTACTTTGTCCCTGGTCATGTCGCCGCCAAGCTCGCCTCTATCGGAGTCCAGGAGCACCCAGGGCAGCTTTTGCAATCCCCCCATGAGGTTCTGCACCAGTCAGAGATCAGTCAGACCAGCCCTGTACTCTGAGCTACAGCGATCGTCGACGTCCACCAAGCGGCGCCGAACTCATACCGTCTGTTCCCTGGTCAGTCCCGGTCGTCTCCGCGCTGGTCCCGCCTCCGAAAACCTCTGGACGAGCTCATGGCTGTCCCTACACCGACACTCTGTTCTACAGTCCCAGACAGGGTAGGACAGAACAACTTGAGAAGATGAAGGCACAGCACCTCGGCTCAACCTTCGGACGACTACCAGCTCCTACAGTCGGCTTCTACCTTGCCCCTAGTCGACTCAGCATCAGTCCCGCCTTTCTACAGCACCGGGAGATGCCCGCAGTAGCTCGACTTCCACTCTCTACCCCTGCTGGTCACACCGGGTAGATTCGGGCTCATCGGCTTTTCCCCTCCCCTCGCTTGGCAGGCTGAAGGTCCCTCCCTGTGCAGAGGTAGTGTTTGTGTGTAATTCTAAATTCCCCACCCCTAGTCCATCCCTCCTGCGTGAGGAAGCTGTGATGTAATTTTCATTTCAGGTCCAATCATCACCGACGTAGCGTGCGGGGAACCCATGCTTCCCCGCTCGCCCATGTCTCCGAACGGAGTCGGTTTCTTCAGACCGACTGGGTAAGCTCAACACCTCTGCTCAAATTTTTAGTACTTCTTTAATTTAATATCCGTCAATTGCTCAGCTGGTTAGTGTGAGAGCGCCCGGCCTCGAAGCACCCTCGCTTACCAGTTACTGCCGTGGGAGTGTGAGAGAGTGATCTGGTGCCCCTTTGGCACCCAGCCAGCCCCTTGAATGTGGGCATTGTACCCTTGGGAGGGCAACCCTAGCCCTGCTGGCCCTCTACCAGCAAGGGTCTTGTTCCATACCCTCTACTCGGCATCCCCGAGTCACCCCCGGGTTCGGTGTGCGCATCGGTTGTCGGCGGTCAACGATAGTCTTGCATTCTTGTGAAGTGTGCTTGCTTGATAAGTCTAAGGTTCTTCGTGCTAGTTGTTGCATTTCCTTAGGGAGTATCACATCAATATCATTCATGAGGTGTTGGAATGTAGAAGGGGCATTGGTTAAGCTAAAAAGCATTACTAAAAACTCGTAGTGTCCCTCATGAGTACGAAAGGCTATTTTGTATATATCTGCTGGAGACATCCTAATTTGATGGTCACCTAACTGAAGGTCAAGTTTGGAGAAGTGTTTAGCTCCAAATAATTCATCTAGAAGGTCATCCACATAGGAATAGGATACCTATCTTTGATAGTTTGTTGATTGAGTGCATGATAATCTATACACATCCGCCAACTTCCATCTTTTTTTTGAACCAATAGGATAGGAGATGAAAATGGGCTGCTACTATGTTGAAGATGTGTATTACTCATCAAGTCCCTAATTTGCTGATCAATGATAGTTTTATGGAATGGAGAATGTCGATAAGAAGGGACTGTTACAACCTTAGATTCATAAATAAGTGGTATAGTGTGGTCATAGCTTCTAGCTGGAGGAAGGCCTTGTGGTTTAGCAAATATAGATGAATAATTGCTGAGTATGGAAGCAATGTTAGGATGATATGAGGAAAAGTCCAATGATGAAGTGGTCTGGTGATCGTTGGGCAATAATTGGATCGTATATAACATGTGTGCATTTATGAGTTCTTTGTGTAAGTTGGATTCTGAAATGAGCTTGACTTCCTGAACAGGTAAACCCTTAAATAGATATTGTTGGCCAGACCAATAGAAGAACATGGTCATATCAGTGATGTTTAAAGTGATATCTCCCAAATGTTGTAACCAAGTAGCCCCCAATACTACATCGATGCCGCCCAATGGCAGTACCAGAAAATCAAGGGTAAATGACACTCCGGGTAAGTGAAGAAAAACATTAGAGCAGAGTCCCTCAGATGGAACCTGAAGACCAGAAGCTAGTTTAACTGATTTTTTATCTAAGGTAGTGACAGGAAAATGTAATTGTTGAATAATGGAGGGGACTATGAAATTATGTGTACTACCATTGTTGATTAATACCACTAAAGGTAACCCAACAATCTGACCTTCAACTCTCATTGTGCCAGGGGATGAAAGGCCGATGACCAATTGAGAAGAAATGGATGGAGTAGTATCCACTGACAATTCAACATCCTCAACTTGTGTATTAGAAGATTCAAGGCCCACAGAGGCATAATCCTGAACATCTGGAAGTAACTGGATCAAGAAGTGTTTATGAGCATTTGTGACCCTGAACCTATTTTTCATCACAATTAAAACAAAGGCCCTTTAGGCACCTTTCTTGAAGTTGTTGGTTCGTTAACCTTCTGACTGCAGGGATTTGAGACCTCTGAGGATTAGGCAGCAAGGGAGGGGTTGGTAAATGGGTCCAGCAGAGGGTGAGGGAGAGAATGAGGGACCTTCAAAATGGCGCCTAGAAAATAGTTGTCTCTTGGATGCGAGCTAACTGCATCGCCTGTAGGAGGGACTGAGGTTGAAATGATCTGACCTCATAAGCAAGCTCCTCCTTGAGCCCAGTAAGATAAGTCCCTAAGAGGTGTTCTTTCGGAACCCTAGTGATTTTATTACATAATCTCTCAAAAGTCTTTTGATAATCAAAGACTAAACCAGCTTGTTTAAGCTTGCTAAGAAACCCATGAGAATCTAAATATGAAACAGATCCAAATCTCAATTCTAAAGCAGTCAAGAATTATGTCCAAGATATGCAATCATGAGTTGATGTAAAATTCCAAAACCATTCAAGTGCAACTCCTTCTAAGTAATTAGAAGCTGTGGAAATTTTATAGCATTCTGGAATCTTGTTGCACAAAAAGAAACAAGTGGCCTTGAATTTCCACTTAGTAGGGTCCGTAGACCCATCATAACGAGGAAACTCTTTGGGTTTTGGTCTAAAAGGACCCTTCATATCAGCAAGATCAGGTGTATGGGTAGAGTTACCAGATTGCTGCATCTTTGGTTCAAGGTCGTTGACCCTTTGAAACACCTCTTACTTCAGCGAGCTAAGTTCTTGAAGGATGAGCTTGAAAGCCTCTAAGTCACCGGCAGCCATGTCTGAAGCGAAAGAAGAGCTCAAGCTAGGAGGTGGCTTAGACACCAATTTGAAGCATGTTCTTCTATGTACTAGTTCTGATCCTCTAGGCATAACCCAGTAACTCTTGGGTACGAGCTTCTCAGTTGATATCAGATTAGTAGAAGCGGTGAGGAGTTCCAAGAAAGAACTCTGGAAGAACAGGGGAAGAAGAGAGGAAGACCAAGAGGAGGAAAGTGGGAAAGAAGATAGTAGAGATTAGGAATAGAAGTTTAGGATGCAAAGGGAAAGTAATTCGCCAAATCTGTTGGGTGCAATGTGGGATCTAGAAGGGGGGTGAATAGATCCCCTACAAAAACTTCCCTCAAATAAAATTCACACTCAATTCAAATTATGATAGAAACTAGTAAGGAAAATAACACTGCAGACTCGGCAATCTATTCAATGTTCAGGTTTAAGCACACGAGTAAACAAAGCCAAACTAACTCTATCAGCTCTCACAGAACTAGACTCGAGCACTTACCATATGAACGAAATGCAATGTGAAAACAATTCACTCACAGAACTACTCTCGAGCACTTACCGTGTAGGGAAGATTGCAATGCTAAACAAATGTATCATAAACATGATTGAGTCCGAGATATACTCAGCTCATTCATCAACCTGTGAAGGGAGATAGAAGATAAGGAAATTGCGTACAAGCCAAACCACGATGGACAGGATTTTTAGGTGGTTCAGTCTGCTACCCACAGACTCACGCCCACCCCTCACTCAAACCCAAGTGAGGCTTCCCTTGCAGATGCAAGACCACAGACTCAGTCTGCAACAAACGCTAACTAATAGCTTGAATCTGAGGGAAACAAATCTCTCAACCTGATCTCACACCCAGCAAGACCAGACCCACTACCACTGGTAGTGACCGGAGGAACCAATCCTCTCCTTTTCTGCAAACACATAAGGAACGTAAACAGCAACCCACTGCTCACAAAACCCAGAGGATTCAATCCTCTCTTCCTCTGACACCACAGACGAAACCCGAAGAAACACTTCTCCCTTCTTCTGAACACTCATAAGGAACTCGATCCCAGGACAGGATATCGGAAGAATAATGTAGAAATGAAAAGTAACAAACGAGAAACAAAATTAAAAAGAACACAAGTAATGTAGCTCCATACGAGCAAATTGACCGTGGATTTGATCCACGAGTCAATGTACAAGCAGATTTTCAATCGACTCCAGCCCCACACTCTTTTTCTCTTTTCTTCTTCTTCTTCTCGCAGGCTCTCTCTCACAGATCTTCTTCTCTAATTCTTCTCACAGGCTCTCTCTCTTTCTTCTTCAGTCGTGTCTCTCTGCTCTCCCGTTTTCCTTCTTACTACGCAGCTCTTCCTCTTTGCAGCTTCTCCTTCTCTTCTGTAGTAGCCCCCTTTCTTCAAGGGCATGAAGAGTTTTTATATTACAGAGCCTCCGAAGATCTTCTGGATAACCCTAACTAATCTGCTAATCTTCCATTGGTCCACTTGGCAAGGAAGAATATTCCCTCCTAGGAACCCTCTAGAAGTGCACCTGCCATCCTAGGATCACGTGCCAATCATTGGCAGTCGAACTCACGTGATCTGCTTGAGTGTCTCACGAGCCTGGCCTTTTATCACCCTTGCCAACTCATTTTATACCCTTATCTGCTATGTGTCAGCCATATGCACATATTTGTCACCCTTACTCGAGTGAGCCGTCACCTTAGAGATTTGCCGCTTAGTCTTGAATCGTCGCCTTAGCCATTTGTCACCACTAGCATTCCATTTTTTACAACTACTGTGCCATTTTTCACCCGTATTGCACATTAGTCACTCTTAGTCTTCTTCAACTGGCAACATCTTATGGCGACCTTAGCTACACTTTGACTTTGACCGGATGACCTTAACTGGAGTCACTCTGACTTAAGTTGACTTTGACTATGACCGGATGACCTTGACTGGAGTCACTCTGACTTAACTTGACTTTGACTATCGTTGCTCTGACTAGAGTCAACTTCCTTCACAAATAGAGTCAGCCCTTCTTCCTCTTCTTTAGTCTTCTCACCCTTTATCATTTATTTCTCAGTGTTACCCTTCTATTTGTCACCATTGTTCTGTATTTGTTAGCCTTAGGAAGCTATTTTTCACCCATATTCTATCACAAAAAGTTTGCTTTGAACATATCACATTTCTTCACTTGGGCAACTTCACTGTGTCGACTCTAAAGGAGTTTGACGTCGACGCGCCTTCTTTGCATCTCAAGGCTTTCAACACTGCAGCTCATTTTTCACCGTTACTGAGTTATTTTTCAGCCTTATCGTCCATTTGTCACTCCTGTCCATCTATTTGTCACCGCTATGCGCTGTGAGTTGTCACCACTGACCTTGGCTTTTCTATCTTGCGAGCTTGAACTGGAGTCGACTCTTGTTCTTCAAAATTCAAGCTTTTGTCTTCGCTGGCAATTTGTCACCTTTGACTGTCTATTTGTCACCCTTATTCCATATTTGTCACCCATATGGACTTATTTGTCACCTTTACTCACTTCAGCTGGCGGGTGACTCTGGATGAACTGGCATTAGCTCCATTGACATCTGAAGTTGACCTCAAGAGCATCAAACTTCTTCTTAAGTTCTTCTTTGGTTCTATGGTTGCTGCTTCTTGACTCTTGGACTCTTGTGCTTGGATGTCTTCATGAATCTTCATCAATTCTACTGAACTCATACTGAAGTTCTGAACTGAACTTTGTTCAATCTGTTCTTCACAAACGTTCAAGGATGTTGCACACATATGTATACTATCATCAAAACATAGGACTTCATCAAAGCATGAAACCAATGCATATAAAAGCAATTCATCAAACTTAATGCACCAATGCACTGATATCAAACATATGACTTCATCATCAAAACATGAATCAATCCCATGTATGCATATGCAGACTCATGATTAGTCATAGTGTTTGACATCATCAAAATCACAGGGACACAATAATCTTCCCCTTTTTGTTGATGGTAACACTATGAGTCATTATGACCATTATAACCAAATTAACACACAAGGCATGCATGCTGACAACATACTGACTCATATCAAACTATTCTCCCCCTTTGACTTCATCAAAAAGTAAACAATAGTTTGATATAAACAGTAGAGATATGCTTCCCTTTAGACAGTGAATTCAATGCCTAACAATGAATTGTGCAAAACTATTCTCCCCCTTTATGCATAGCAGAGAATGAACACACACATCTCCCAAATTGAACGAACTATCTCCCCCTTTGACAAAAGAGAGTAGTTTGAATAGTAGTGTAGAAGCTAGAGATGATAGAGACAGTGGAAGTGCTATAGTTGAGACTCAACAAGAAAGGAATTATGTCAAGAAGGCTTCAACAGCAAGGAAGTTTATGAGAACTTAGAAATTCAGTCAATGGAGATAGCATCAAAAGTACAGGTATGAGATGATTTCAAACATGAAAGAGGCAATAATGCCAGTCATGAAGCAAAGGAGATTCTGAGATTAAATTGAAGAATCAATAAATCAGTGGATATCACAAGAGCATAAGTAATGATTTCCAGCAGGCATGAGAGATTGAACACATGGGTTCCAGTAGAGATTTTCACAAATATGGCTCATTTAAGAAGGTTTTCAATCAGATACCAATTTCATAAATATGAAAGTAATAAATTTTCAGATTCTTCCATTATAAAGTCTTTTGAAGTGATCCTTATTGGACAACATGATTTAAATATGATATTTTCTGAGTTTATCAATAAGGTTTCTATACTCATATCTGAGTTTAGGCTTTAATAAGAATGAACCAAACCTTCATATTGGTATCTTGTTTAACCTCCCTTCATCTTACTCATTCAAATTTCAGTGACTTCTTTAGGAGTTACAAAAATTAGTATTAAGGTTAAACAAACATGATACTTTCTGATTTTAGTCCTGGGTTCTAACACTTTTCCTTTTGCATCCATTTTTAGATTTTTCATTTATTCATCAACAATTTTCATATCAATTTTTTTCAGGAGCAGTTGTGTTCAGTACACACCTTGTAACTAGAGGATACACGTTGTTTAGATGCCAGTATCCCTAAGCACTTGATATGACTAATTGTCATGCTTCATATTGAACAGAGATAGCATTGACATCTCATGACATACCTCTACTCATTTCATTGATGAGTGAGACATATTTCTCGGTGGACAAGCCATTGCGCTGCCTGGTTTTTCAATAAATTTTCTATAGAGGTAACAATGGCACCTCATGACACAGTCTACTTTTCTTCATGGAAAAGAGACATAGTTTCTAAGTGACCAATGTCATTGCTCTAACAAATTTTGAACCAAGGAGATTTCAAATTATCTGATGTTTAAAAATAATACTGAATTCATGTATCTCAAGCACAAAAAGTCATGATTTTAGAAGTTTTAGAATTCAGCAGGTTTTTCAAGACACAACATGATGAAGTTTGTTAAGGTATATTAAAAAAGACAGATATTTTCAAGAGATTTATATCTAAACTTAAGGAATGCATTAAACTTAAACTAGCTGTTTATTTTGGACATTCATAATCCTGTATAATAGAAGATTCCTTATTTCAATTTATTTTTAGATTTATGATTTTGGTACACAGATTGAAATCTTCCTAAATTTCAGCTCAAGAAATTTTAAGAAATATCTTGTTTATGCAGCAAGCAAGCGGTGTTTTTCCAAGAAATTTTAATAATGAATAGCAGACAAAAGTTTTCAAGGATAAGCATGATAAACGGCAAATAGCAAGCAGTAGGTGACATCAAGAATAAGCTTATAGGCAGACATCAATAACAGTAACTCATGGATATGAAGATGATTTAGAAATGACTTTATTGACACCAATTTAGGTGAAAGATTTCCAAGGTGATTGACAATAAAATCCAAGCATGTAACAGACAAGTGACTATCTCAAAAGTGAACCAAGATAGCCAGTAGAATCTTTAGCAGACATCAAAGATGTTGAATTTTCAGGGTGAGACATATAGGATCGATTTTCATAAAAATTATGACCATGGCATGCAAAGCAATTCAAGAATTTTTTCATATGAAGCTCCCCCTCAACAAATGCAGGAGCTAGCATTCAATAATGAGAGCGCAAAGGAGCAGAATAATTCAGAATTTTTTTTTTAAACCAAGTCATCTAATGGGACGAAGGGAGAGTGCACCCCCATTCCAAAGGAAGGGAATGTTCTCACTCCACCTACCCGCCATTAGATGCTTTATTTTATTGCTTTACCCAAAAGAATACATGTTCACAGGAGGCCAAGCCTCTGAAATACAATAAAAGGGGAAAAAGCACTATGCACGCCTCCTGCGAATGTTTGGTATGCCATTAGCAACAGCTATGGTATATCCTTTAGCTAACATAGGCAGCTCTCTAGTTGAAGAAAATTCCAAGTTACATCCCATGAGAACCGCATGATTTGCTAAAGCATCTGCAAGCTGATTTGCTTCTCTATATGAATGGATAATGGGGCAGTGAAAAGTAGAGAAAAGTTGTTGCAAACAATTCCACCAAGGGAGGAGTGACCACGGGGGATCTCTTTTATTTTTCAGCAACTCAATCAATGCCAATGAATCAGTGAAAATAACTGAAATCGGAATAGCATGCAGCTGAGCTAATCGAAGACCATCTAGTAGAGCCCGACCTTCAACCACCATATTGGAACCAATTCCATAATAATAGGAAAAACCCAACTTTAGTTGCCGATAAGCATTTCTGAAACATCCACCAATGCCCAGAAGGGTCAGGATTACCTTTACTTGCACCATCCATATTTAGGGAAAAATTAGTAGCAGGAGCTATCCATCGGACGATGATACATGCTTGGCGGTTACAATTGATTGTTATGCCAAAACTTTGCATAGTTTTCAAATATTTAGAGTTGACTCCTTGCTTAAATCTGAACTAATTCACAATTTGATTAGTCTCTGCAAGGATCAGATCCGAAATCATCACATAACTTGTTCGATGGTCTTCATACCTTGCACGGCATCTATATTTCCAGATTTCCCAGACAATCATAATAGTTACCAGCAGTGAGATAAAGCCTTTGGGTTTATAGATGACTACCTCATTAATCATTGATCTCAGCCTGCAGCTGATAGAGGTAGTTTCCAAGCATGTGTTGGTTAACAAAGGGGCAAATTTGCTCCATAGAAACTTAGCCAAATCACTGTTAACAAATAAATGATCTTCATCCTCAATATCATGGGAAGCAAGGCAGCAAACATAGCAATAAGCCAAATTAACTCCACTAGTTTGAATTTGACTGTCAACTGGAACAGCATGTTTCAAAATCTTCCAGCAGAATAGGGAAGCCCGCGGAGGAAATCTTTGATTCCAGAGTTTGCTAATCATTGATCCAGAGCCAGCCACTTGCCCTTACCCTTTGATAAAACTGTAGGTTGATTTAATACTGAATTTACCTGAATTGGTGAAAGACCAAATGGGTATATCATTCCCATTTTGGATAACAAAACTCTAAATTTCATTTCGCAGCTGCTGGTCTTCCAAAAACTGCCAGACCGGATGTTGATGATTTGCCATTGCAGTATGAACTGAGCAGTATTCAATTAGAGGGTGGTTCTATATAGAAACATTTTCAACCAAAGCCTTACCCTTGTACCAATTGTCTTTTAGAAATTTAGTAGTAGCACCATCTTGAACAATCATTTGAAATCCTGCCATGAGGGTAGACCGAGCTTTCTCAAAGTCATTAACTTTTATGCCAGCAGGAAATGGGGTTCTGCAATCTGATATATGAATGCCATGATAATACTTGCTTCTAACAAACTTAGCCCAAAGTGAATTACTATGTATAGAAAGCCATAATTGTTTAACATAGAAACACAACTAAGTGTCTAATAAGCTTCGGATGCCAAGTCCACCTTCAGAGACAGGACAACATATTTTTTCCCAAGAAACCCAATGCTTCCTATGAGATGTTTCAAACCCCTGCCAGAAGAAATTAGAGTAGATTTTCCCAATTTTTTGAGTATAGTATAAGGGATAGAGGCTGCACTGGCAATGTACATAGGGATGGAAGCTAAAACTACTCGAATAAGAACAAGTCTCCCTGCCTGAGAAAGTAGTTTGCTTTGCCAGTCAGCTAGTTTGGCATTAACTTTGTCCAACAAATATTTGAAATGAGGGGCTTTGACTCTTCCTTTAAAGAGAGGGATGCCCAAATATTTAATGCTTCATGTTTTGTGTTGATAGCCAGATAATTGACAAATGTAATCAATTGAGCTGCGAGGCATCTATTTTGCCACCATAAAATAGCTTTTATGAGCATTGATCCGCTGGCCTGAAGACAATTCATATCTTTCCAAGAACAGAAGAAGGTGTTTAATCGATGATACCCCACCATTCATAAAAATAATAGAGTCATCCGCATAGAGAATATGTGAAATGGTCTGAACCCCCCGAGGAAGATGATAATATTTACACTGTCCAGAGGAGAACAACTGACTGAGACCCCTACTTAACACTTCCTCAGCAAGGATGAACAAGGTAGGGGCTAAAGGATCCCCCTGTCGAACCCCTCTTGTAGATTTGAAGAAGCCATGAATATGCCCATTTAGAGCTATAGAAAACCAGAAGTTTACCAGCATTTGGGCAATTAAAGAAACAAACCTATTGGAGAATCCAAATCTTTTCAGAACCATAAAGAGGAAGTCCCATTCTATGCGGTCATAAACTTTTGCCATGTCAAACTTGAGGAGCATATTATGCCCTTTGACTAGTCTATCAATTTCCATAAACATTTCCTTGGCCAACAAAAAATTATCAGTGATTTGTCTTCCACTGATGAAGCCACTTTGCTCTTTGGAGATAATGAGAGGCAGAATGGGGCGCAGCCGATCACAAATGACTTTGGAAACAATCTTATATGTAAAATTGCATAGACTGATGGGTCTGAAGTCAGCATAAGAGATAGGGTTGTTTACCTTCGGAATCAGACAGAGAATTGTGGATGTAACAGCCTGAGGTAAACCCCATCCTTGAAAGAAACTCTGAACTGCACTGATGACATCCTCTTTTATGATATCCCAACAGTGAGTAAAGAAACCCCCAGTGAATCCATCCGGCCCAGGGGAGCTATTGCCAGATAATGAAAAAACTGAAGTTTTCATTTCTTCTACTGAGGGAATGGAACACAATATTCTATTCTGGTCTTCATTGATCAACCGAGGGATAACTGAGAGAAGATTTTCATTAATACTATGATCTTCAGAAGTTAAAAGGGTTTTGAAAAAATCAACCGCACCATCTGATAGTAAGTCATGATCTTCCACCCAATGGTTATTAATTTTTAGTTTATGGACTTAGTTCCTCTGTCTTTTAACCTTGGTGTAATGGTGAAAAAACTGAGTATTCCAATCACCACAGGAGATCCATTGTACCCGGGATTTTTGATACCAGAAAATCTCTTCACGGGATAGAATGAGACGCAGCTCAGCATTGGCTTTTTGAAGATTAATACGATTTTCCACTGTTGGGTTAGCATCATAGGAAATTTGAGCCTGCTCCACCTGAACTTCAGCTCTATCTTTAGCCTGATTAATGTTGCCAAAAATCTCTTTGTTCCAATTCCTTAAAGCTGCCTTCAAGTATTTAAGCTTCCTCTGAAGAGCCTGGAAGGGATGGCTATCCATCTGGTTGCATTTGCTCCACTGCATTTTCATAAAGTCCAGGAATCCCTCGTGAGTGTGCCACATGTGCTAATATAGAAATCTCCCTGGGGCAGGATGAGTGAAATTCATATGTAAAAGTAACGAGGCATGGTCTGAGGGGCCTCTGATTAAGTGCCTAACAGACATATTATAGTATGATTGTAACCATTGAGAATTGTATAAAACCCTGTCCAAACGAGCTCTAATATGAGAAAACCCAGTCTGATTATTAGTCCAGGTGAAGGTAGAGCCTGAGTATCCCGCATCAACCAAACCAGTGGCAGACATAAAACCTTGAAAATCGGTCATAGCTGCCATAAAAGAAAAAGATCTACCTATCTTTTCTTCTGGAGAAACTATACAATTAAAGTCTCCTCCAATGATCCAAGGAATAGTCACTCCTTGGTTAAACTCCATTAGAGAATCAAACATTTCCCTACGAATGCTCACAGTGCAAGAAGCATATATGGCAGTGAAATACAATATAACTGAACTATTTTCCTTGAGAGCAACTGTCAGGTATTGAGGGTGGAGTTCTATAGTGTCAAGACATATACTAGACTTATGAAATAGCCAAATTTTGGAAGAATCACCATTATTGCCAATGAAAGAATGTAGATTAATACGCCGAGCCACTCCCTGAGCACGACTAAGGTCTATACGAGGTTCTGATATAGCAGTAATGCATATACCATGAGCTTTAATATGCTGAGCAAGACTTCTTACAGTGGCTTTATTACCTATGCCTCTAACATTCCATATCAAGGCTGAATTAAACATGATCAAAGGAGGAGTATGAATTAGCAGCCAGTACCTTGGCTTTGGCTCTAGTCAGACGGGCATCACTAAAAAGCACTCCATGTAGGACAGAAACCTCATTCGACTTCAGATCTTGGGGATGATTTTTACTTTCATTAGCTTGGCATAACATCCTGTAATTCTCCAAGGCTGACAATTTTGAGACAGCTTCCGAACTAGTAGTTTTGTTGACATTCAAATCTGAGCATTGGGAAGCTCAAAATTGAGCAGAATTCTTGTTCTGTATTGCCTCATTATTGTGATGGATTAAAGGAAGCTCAGCTAATTCAATAGTTTCCTCTATTCGAGACAGAGCTGTAGTGATTACCTTATTAGTGTCATTAATACAAACAGATGGTGAGGGATCATAACTTCCTTTTAACTCCGAAGACCCTGATGTTAGGATTGTAGGCTGACAACACCTTAAATCTTCAAGGAAATCATTATCCCCATAGACAAGTTTATCTTGTACAGTGACATCCTCAGGATCAAAAACATCAGATGTCTGGATCAGGGCTGAGAATCTATTTGTGTCATTAGCTATTATCTTTGGACCAAAAATCTTGGGCATTCGAGGCCTATATTCCTGACGGACAGCTTTCTGAATAACAATGGGAGCAGCATTACTCAACGGCTGGTTCCGCACCAACTTCTTACTCTGTTTCTTTTTGCAGTCTTCTTCCATGTACCCAATCTTATGACAATGAGAACATAAATGTGGCACTCTATGGTAATTGATTCACTGCCAGAAACCAACACCTTCCATGCCAATCCATAACCGTTCCTTTCTCTGCACAGAAAGGTCTATCTCAACACATACCAGAGCCTCCGATGTTTCTGTCATGGCAGATGTAGCATCATGAATCCGCAACACCGGACCGACATTCCCTGCTATAGAGCGGAGCATATCCTCATGGTAAAAGTTGATAGGTAATGAAGGAAACCCAATCCATACTAGAACAGCTGAGGGATCAGCATCGAAATCAAAATCATGTGTCCATCTAAAAAATCTGAACAGAAATCCCTTGATGTATAGATTCTTTTCAAGTAGAACTTTGAGGAAATCAGCTTCACATCCCAGCCGAATCAAAATGTGTCTAGCATTCATCCGACTTATGATGAACTCAGAGCTTAGGTGTAGACGCTGCGAGAGACATGCTTTGATTTTCGGGATTGAAGGACGGCCATAGGAGCATTTAACTATGATAGCATTCTGAAAGTGTAAGCAGGAAGCCTGAATCTCTTCTTGTGAGAAAAATACTGCGGGCTCTCCTTTATCCGTGAACGCAGGGGGTTTCACCTGAAGGAAGAGGCGTGGCCGATGCTGTGAATCCATGAGAGTTTGAGCATAGGTTTTCCAAGGAGCCACCGCAGCCGCATCTGAACTACTGGCTTCATTGCCCTCTGGAGATGTCTGGACCTCTCCCACCACACCAGCCATGGCCGGCAAGGAGGGGAGCTTGCCGAATACGACAATGGGAATGATGGCGGGAAGATGCAACACCAGAGTTTCTCACACTCGAATTTTAGATAGAGAGAAAAAATCTCGTTCAATTCAGAGTCTTTTGAGCTCAAACAAAAATTCCAGAAATGATGGTCTTGAAATATGACAGAATCATATGAATGTTGGCTAGATTACTTTTGGGCAAATGAAGAGGCAACTTGTTCCCAGGAGTTCACATAAGGATTGAAGTTCAGTGAATCTTCAGAATGTTTACAGACAAGTCGACTTGAGCTTAACAAAGAAAAAACGGCTTGGGAGACTTTTACAGAACAGCATACGAACTAACAACTATATGCATTGACTCCCCCTAAATGTGTGCATGCATTTCAAGTAATCTTTTTGAATTTTTGAACATGATATGCAACTAAGTTTGAAACTTATGGTATGCAGGAGAGCAAACAAATGCACATAAGTAGACTATAAAATGCAGGGACTCCTCCTAACTAAATGCACTAAGGTATCAAATATGACATGAAGCCTATGTAGGGAGTTATTGAAGTATGCTCATGAATATCTAAAATATTCTATATGCAATTTTGACCCATGGTACTAGGCAGAGGACTTAGGTCATAAGACCACCTCACATATAGAGAAAGCTTCCAGACAGACCTTATCTGCCCTTTGGCAATACACCATTTGATATACCATTAGATCATCCATGAAAATGCATAACAAATGCAATACAATCTTATATGCATTCCAGATTTTCAAATTATGCATGATGACACATGCAGGCATCAAACATATGCAATTCAGATTTTCAATCCGCAAACTAAATTTTCATTGCATGCCAAGTATTTGAATTCCTCTTCAATCATTCAATCAGTTGAAAACAATTAAGCAAGATGAACGACTGAGTTTAATCTGACAGATTTTAGACTATGATATGCAATTCACTCTCAATCTAATGTATGCACATATAAATCAACATATGCATTGAAAGACTCATGAAAAACAATGCAAATGACAGATGCAGATGTAAACATGTATGCATGAGATTTTAGCTGACAGATCAAGCATGATGTACAAATTGTCAAGTCAGGGAGTTATTGTATAACAACACTTAAACATTGTATGCAAAAATTTCTATTGAACAGATAAAGCAAGATATGAAAATTTTCAAACAGGAGTTTATTTAAAACACCTACTACAAACAGTAAACTAGAAATGGGGTTTTTTACCACACACAGGTGCCTTGGCTTTATTGAACCCCTTTTATTTTTCTTCTTACTCCAAGGCACACCTATAAAATAATTCTCATTTTGCATATGGAGGAATCCAAGAATTCTTGGGTCCTGAATGGTTAACATCATCTTTGGTAGATGCTGTCCATGACTTCCAAGCATTAAACTCATCAGACTGCAACAAATAATATTCATGCATTGTATGCCCAAGATGACCACAATGATGACAAGAAATAGAAGACTTTGTGTTTTTCTTGTGCATATGAGCATGAGCATGGAATTTCTGTGCATGACCATGAATGTTATTCCCATTGACATGGAAATTTGGTTTCTCATAAACAGCCGACCAACATTCAGATGCTTTGTGGCCTGACTTCCCACAATCAAAACACACAGTGTGCCTAGGGTTTGAAACAAATTTATTTCTATGAAAAGCATGCTGGTTCACAGGAAAATCGACATGTTCAGCATGATAATGAAATTTCCTTTCTCCCTTAGCAAACCAGCATTGTGCGGCAACATGTCCCATTTTCCAACAGTGAAAGCACTCAGTGCTCTTTTTTTGAACATTTTAGAATTTCCTATCATGAGACCTTTTAGCATGCATTCTATCATCCCTTTTCATAACAAAATAGTTATGCATAAGGTGACCATGCTTACCACAATAATGACACTTAACACTCGTTGACTTTGGAGCATGGCATTCTTCATGAAGGTTCTTAGAATGCATGTTGTTGAATGTCTTTTTATGTGTTTGCTACACATGGTTTTTCTTTTTTTGAAATTCATTCTGTTGATGAGTTTTCTCAGTAGCGAACTATTTTGGGGAGACATTTGAAGTGCTGGCTTTATCTGAGCCACGCACAAAGGAGGTATACAACTTATTTTCAAATGTTTTCTTGTTTTCAGTGTTGTATCCTAACCCTTCTCCTTGAATGTTAACCTTACACCCTAGAATTTTATTCAAATTTTCTTGGCCTTTCACAAACTTGGACAGAGAATTATTTAAGTCTTCAATTTCATTTTCTAAGGATGCAATGAGAAGTTCAGAATTACCATTCTCTTCTTCACAGGCAACCAGTCTTTCATTTAACATGTGATTTACTGTCTTGTGACTTTCGATTTCTTGTTCAAGAATGGACAGCTTTTCAAGGTTATCAGAAGTCACACATTTTCCTTTTTCAAGAGTAATCAGCCTTTCAGACATGGCACAGTTCAGCTCTTTCAAATTTTCAATTTGTTTTACAAGTTTTTCATTCTGTATCTGTTCATCTATTAGAATTTAATCATTGGCCACTGAATTTAATTTTTCTTTAAGGTCTTTTTCATTCTTTTCAATTTCAGATATTTTGGCCAAAAGATCTTTGTTTTCATCTCTTAAAGAACCAATTAGTTCTTTATGCATTTGAACATCAGCTTGACAAGCTTCATTTAACTCTTCTAAATGCAAACATTTTTCACATGAAGAATTAGAATTATTCTGTTCAATTTTCTTTTTCAATTTTCAATTTCTGATTTTATTTTCTTATATCTATCCAACAATTCATCATATAGATGCATCAAATCATCAAATGACATTTCATCTGATTCAGAATTTACCTAAGAAGATGATGTGTTCTTTTGATCACTGTTGTGATCACTTCTGTCAGCCATCAAACACTCTTGTTTCTCCTTTTCCTCATGGATGCTGATCAAGCCATCCAGAATGTCCTTAGCAGTGCTGCAGCCTAAAATAAAAGGAAACACACTCAAATCAACAGTAGCATTAAACAATTTTAGAATCGACCAATTTTTATTATGTTTGGACTTATGATTCATAGTCCAAATTGTTTGGTATTTGGGCAACTCATAAGGACCATGAGATATAAGCTTCCAGAGCTTAGGGTCATATGAGTTAACCAGGGCATACATCCTCCATAACAACTTATCGAAGTTAGACCCATTAAGAATTGGTGGGGAATTCAGAGAGAGATTTTTAGTAAGAGACTTCATAATAGAATGACTGAAAAACACTCGCACAAGAATCTAGCAATAATCTGAAAATAGTGAATGCACCAAATTAGCAGGATCCTCTCTGCATATTTTTGAATCTGATAAATCAGAGACCCGCTCTAATACAATTGTTGGGTGCAATGTGAGATCTAGAAGGGGGTGAATATATCCCATACAAAAACTTCGCTCAAATAAAATTCACACTCAATTCAAATTATGGTAGAAACTAATGAGGAAAATAACACTGCAGACTCGGCAATCTATTCAATGTTCAGGTTTAAGCACACGAGTAAACAAAGCCAAACCAACTCTATCAACACTCACAGAACTAGACTCGAGCGCTTACCATATGAACGAAATGCAATGTGAAAACAACTCACTCACAGAACTACTCTCAAGCACTTAAACGTGTAGGGAAGATTGCAATGCTGAACAAATGTATCATAAACATGATTGAGTCTGAGATATACTCAGCTCATTGATCAACCTGCGAAGGGAGATAGAAGATAAGGAAATTGCGCACAAGCCAAACCACGATGTGGTTCGGTCTGCTACCCACAGATCTACATCCACCCCTCACTCAAACCTGAGTGAGGCTTCCCTTGCAGATGCAAGATCGCAGACTCAATCTATAACAAACGCTGACTAACAGCTTGAACCTAAGGGATACAAATCCCTCAACCTGATCTCACACCCAGCAAGACCAGATCCACTACCACTGGTAATGACCGGAGGATCCAATCCTCCCTTCTTTTGCAAACACAGAAGGAACGTGAACAGCAACCCACTGCTCACAAAACCCAGAGGATTCAATCCTCTCTTCCTCTGACACCACAGAGGGAACCCGGAGAAACACTTCTCCCTTCTTCTGAACACTCATAAGGAACCCGATCCCAGGACAGGGTATCAGAAGAACAATGTAGAAATGAAAAGTAACAAACGAGAAACAAAAGGAAAAAAAATACAAGGAATGTAGCTCCACACGAGCAAATTGACTGTGGATTTGATCCACGAGTCAATGTACAAGCAGATTTTCAATCGACTCCGGCCCCACACTCTTTTTCTCTTTTCTTCTTCTTCTTCTCGTAGGCTCTCTCTCACAGATCTTCTTCTCTAATTCTTCTCACATGCTCTCTCTCTTTATTCTTCAGTCGTGTCTCTCTGCTCTCCCTTTTTCCTTCTTATTTCACAGCTCTTCCTCTTTGCAGCTTCTCCTTCTCTTCTGCAGTAGCCCCCTTTCTTCAAGGGCATGGAGAGTTTTTATATTATAGAGCCTCCGGAGTTCTTCTGGACAATCCTAATTAATCTACTAATCTTCCATTGGTCCACTTGGCAAGGAAGAATATTCCCTCCTAGGAACCCTCTGGAAGTGCGCCTACCATCCTAGGATCACGTGCCAATCATTGGCAGTCGAACTCACGTGATCTGCTTGAGTGTCTCACGAGCCTGGCCTTTTATCACCCTTGCCAACTCATTTTATGCCCTTATCTGCTATTTTTCAGCCATATGCACGTATTTGTCACCCTTACTCAAGTGAGCCGTCTCCTTAGAGATTTTCCCCTTAGCCTTGAACCGTTGCCTTAGCCATTTGTCACCACTAGCATTCCATTTGTTACTGCTACTATGCCATTTTTCACCCGTATTGCACATTAGTCACTCTTAGTCTTCTTCAGCTGGCAACATCTTCTGACGACCTTAGCTGCACTTTGACTTTGACTAGATGAGTTTGACTGGAGTCACTCTGACTTAAGTTGACTTTGACTATGACCGGATGACCTTGACTGGAGTCACTCTAACTTAAGTTGACTTTGACTATCGTTGCTCTGACTAGAGTCAACTTCCTTCATAAATAGAGTCAGCCCGTCTTCCTCTTCTTCAGTCTTCTTACCCTTTATCATTTATTTCTCAGCGTTACCCTTCTATTTGTCACCATTGTTCTGTATTTGTTAGCCTTAGGAAGCTATTTTTCACCCTTATTCTGTCACAAAAAGTTTGCTTTGAACAGATCACATTTCTTCACTTGGGCAACTTTACTACATCGACTCTAAAGGAGTTTGACGTTGACGCGCCTTCTTTGCAAGTCAAGGCTTTCAACACTGCAGCTCATTTTTCACTGTTATTGAGTTATTTTTCAGCCTTATCGTCCATTTGTCACTCTTGTCCATCTATTTGTCACCGCTATGCGCTGTGAGTCATCGCCACTGACCTTGGCTTTTCTGTCTTGCGAGCTTGAACTGGAGTCGACTCCAAGGGTCGATTCTAGTCGACTCTTGTTCTTCAAAATTCAAGCTTGTCTCTGTTGGCCATTTGTCACCTTTGAGTGTCTATTTGTCACCCTTATTCCATATTTGTCACCTGTATGAACTTATTTGTCACCTTTACTCCCTTCAGCTGGTGGGTGACTCTGAATGAATTGGCGTTAGCTCCATTGACTTCTGAAGTTGACCTCAAGCGCATCAAACTTCTTCTTAAGTTCTTCTTTGGTTCTATGGTTGATGCTTCTTGACTCTTGGACTCTTGTGCTTGGATGTCTTCATGAATCTTCATCAATTCTGCTGAACTCATACTGAAGTTCTGAACTAAACTTTGTTCAATCTGTTCTCCACAAACGTTCAAGGATGTTGCACACATATGTATACTATCATCAAAACATAGAATTGGTGCGGACACACGCCGCAATACGCGTCGGTGGACGAGGACACGTCGGGGCCCGGATAGCTCGCAGAGGACGTGGACGCATCAGCCAAGCCATCATCCTTATTTCACATTTTTTGGCCATGTTGGACCCTATTTTAGTCCATGTTGGACAATTGTACTATTGTATGGCATATGGGCTACACTAGACTAGTGGGCTAGAGTTAATGGGCCTTGGGCTTGAAATGGGTCAAAAGGGCTAGGTGTGAACAAGTCCAAGGGCTAGGTGTGCTAGGTATGAAAGGGGTTAATGGAAGGTGGGCTTGGTGGCTACTGGAAGGGGGCGCCCCCCTTCTTGGTCCAATAGGGAGGCTGCCACCTATCCTCCCTTACCTCCCTCCCTCCCATTTTCAAAGGAAGGAAGCTTCCTCCCCCTCCCCTTTTGTCTTCCTTCTCCACCATAATCAAGGGGGCGCATCCCTCTCTCCCCTCTCTCCCACACAATTTCCCAGCCCCCCTCCCCTTGCCATTCTCTATATAAGCATATGTATAGTGGCATTTGAAAAGAAAATGAAGAATTTGTGAGAAAAAATTGTGTTAAGAGAGAGATTCTCTTCCCCCTCTTGGGTGTGATACCCTAGACCAAAATCCTGGGATGAGATTTGCTTGGCATGTGACTTGCCCCCCTTATCCTCTCTATCGTCTTCGTATCTGGTTCTCAGAAACTTTTCAGTGAAGCTTCTGCAAGTCAGGAAGAAGTTGGCAATAGTTTTGCGTCGATCGGAGCTCTGGATCGTCGGCAACAATTCTTCTCGTGAAGTCGCGCAAGTCTGCCCGAGCCTACTGTCCAGATCTTCAAGTTCCTGATTCAAAATTTCTACGGATCTACTCCCAAGGTCTTTGGATCTTAGCTTCTCATTGATCGTAGGATTTTCTGTCCTTTTCACGTTGCCGCCAAGCTTGTGTCGTTCTGAGGTTTGTGCTGGTCGTGGCGAGGATTTTCGTGAGCCTACGCCGACCTCCCTATGCAGATCCGACCCAGAGGCAGAGGCAACTTACAGAAGCTTCCCCGTCTCCTCCCTTTCATATCTGTGTAAGCCCATTGGTCTGCGTCTTCCTCTGGACGTCGCCGACGATCTCCAACAAGAAGCAACCCATTTTGACACCGGAGCACTTTTTCCCTTAATTTTTAGCTTTCCTGTGCAGTTCTTTACGAGTAGAAACTGAGGCTGAGTACAGTTGCTGCCACGCTCAGATCTGATCAGATCTGATCTCGCCGTTTGGACCATACAATCTTCATCCTATTGCCAACATCCTCCAACAAATGGCACCCCAATCGAACGGCAGATCTTGGTGTACCGGCCTCCGTAAATCTGTTGTGTCGGGTGACCTGCGCGGGCAGAATCAAGTCGGCTTCCAATCGGCTCACCCGATCGGCCCCGACTCGCTTCCCTCGCCTCCTGCGAGTGCAGCCCGTCAACCCGGATTCCAGCAACCCCAAATTTGTGCTTGTATCCCTTTACCTCTCTGCGTGGAGTGGGCACTAGGTTCTAAAATTGTACGGTTATTAATTGTGTGTATTGGGGTTGTCAGATTCGACCGAGATTTCTTCCTCACGCGCTAGTCGTGGAGGTACGCGCCTCGTTCCACACTCACATCGCTTATTTAGTATATTTTCTACCATATTGTGTTTGTAAGAATAGGGCCGTTAGCTAGATACTAATTTCCGTGGTTGTGAGTTGTGAGCACCCGTTCTATAGGCCCAGTCGAGCACCGAGCCCGAACTGGAAACCCCTAGGCGACAGTGGTTCCTTGACTACTGCCATCCCACGTTTCCCTCGCAAGGGACGATTGTCGGGCTAGAGTGAGTTTATGTTGAGAGACGTCTCCACCCGGAGAATGCCACGGTAGTCAGCCGCTCGGCTTCCCTTAGCGTGCTAGTGCTGGCCGCACATCGAGTCTGTCGTACATCTTAGCCCGGTCGCGTCATCCATCCCGCATCAAATTGGTATCAGAGCAAAGTTAAGTCTAGGGTTGTCAAGTCTTGGGTGTTGCATTTGCATTCCTCTATTCGGTATATCAAAAGGTGTTCCCGGAACGATAGGTTACACCTATTGGAAAGGTTGCACACTTGCATGAGTTCGGTCTTCGGATCATACCTCCGCCCCGTACCGGATATTGGTTAAGTCTAGGTTCCTCAGTTTACATTAGTTAGTGCATTCAAACCTTTGTGTCGTTGCATGCCCACCCGGCGAGGTACCCAATACCATCGCCCCACGTCTATGGCAAACTCACGGGATGCCGCCTCGGGAGACTTTCACTCCTTGCATGAGGCGATGATGGCCATCATGGCCCGGTTGGACCAGTCCGAGGATACCTTTCAGAGCTTCTCCGACAATATGGATGGTCGCCTTAGGGCCATGGAGGAGCGTATGGAGTCATCCGACAAATCCATCCAAGGTCTGGTTGGACGGTTGGATAGATTGTCACATGGGGACCCTCCAGGAGCGGCCCAGGGCACACCCGTACCTGCTCCCGCGGTGGCCTAAGTCCAAATCGCTCCCAAGGCCCAGGTCCAACCCACTCCCGCGGCATTGGAGCAGCCCGCACTTGCTCCTCTGCCCGCCCCTCACCGAGCCATCGAACCACAGCATCGTGACCTTGGTCTCGAAGACTATGGGTCCGATAATGCTTACGAGGGGTATAGTCGACGCCGTCGTGGCTTTCAACAGTCGAGGGATGAAGAGGATGATAGAGTCCTCAGGACCGTGCGAGCCGACCCTCCCACATTTGACTGGTCCTTGGACCCGAAGGTCTATCTTGATTGGGAGACTGGCATGGACCGGTACTTTGAGTGGTTCGAGATGACGGATCACCGGAGAGTTAAGTTCGCTAAAATGAAGCTGTTAGGGCAAGCGCAAACTTATTGGCGCAATGTGGAGAGCTTGCTATATCAGCGTCGGGAGCCCCAGGTTGAGTCTTGGGCTGAGATAAAGGATAGACTTAGAACCAAGTATCTTCCTGCCACATACCGTCAGAGGCTCATTGATAGGTGGCAGAATCTCAACCAAGGGGACCGGTCCGTGTCTGAGTACATCACAGAGTTTGATGAATATTTTTTACGATGTGACATCTCAAAAGAGAGCACGATGCCTGTTTCTCGCTTCCGTCATGGTCTGCGGCCCCACTTTCAGTATGAACTCTTTTGCCGCAATGTGACCACCCTGGAGGCCGCATATCAGGTTGCTCTCGAGTTAGAGCAGTTTGAGTCAGAGTTCGCTCCCATCCAACGACCGGGGACCATCCATCAGCGTGGGTTTGACTCTCATACCACACCCAGTTCCTATAGTCAATTTTCGGTGGTTCGTCCTCCGGAACCCCCTCGCCAGGACCCCACTGCTCTCAGGCCTCGCCCTCTCCCTCCAAGGGACCCTCCCCCTCGCTAACAAGCACCATTCCCCACCCCACACACCCAGCAGCCCGGATTGCCTGCCCGACCCCAGCTCCCACAACCCCTGGCCCGTCGAGAAGACAAGGGAAAGGGGCCGATGACCGGTGGAGCATCCTCAAGCACAGGGCCGCGTGACCAGTGCTATAGGTGTGGTGGAGTTGGCCATTATGCGGCTAAGTGTCTGACCCAAGAATCACTGACTATTTCAGACACTCTAGCCCGCAACCCCACACTGGAGCTAGTGTCGATCAGCTATGAACCGGATCCAGAACTCACGGAGGAGTTCTTTGATGAGCTTTTAGAAGAGCACGCTGCCGTCTCGGGTACTCAGCCCCAGGACAATGTGCAATTGGGTGTGATCCTCCCAAACCTATGAACCCCCGTTAAGAAGTCAGTAGGTACATGTTAGATGTCTAGGAGTCCCAAACTTTGGGTTGCGTTGTTTGTATGCGAGTGTTACTTATAGTTGTCTACGTTTGTCTAAGGTCATGTATGAGTCAGTTTTGCTTATACAGTTTGTTTGTCGTGCATTTGGAGTTTACATAAAGTCGTGTCCCAATAAAAGGCCAGCCATGCACGTATAAGGGGTTAGCTGATGCACACCGACATGCCCATGAGTTCAAAAAGGGAGAGTACGTCATGATTAGGGTCATACTTGAACGGTTTCCTCTCGGGGACCGTAAAGAAATTCCAGGCCCACGATACCTGCCCTTTCCGAGTCAAGAAACAAGTGGGTTCAAATGCCTACGTTATTGAACTACCAGATGACTATGGTGTCAGTTAGACGTTCAATATTTCAGATCTGGTAGCATATCGGAACCCCGCGGTGATCCCTAGTGAGTTTTGGGTTTTCTCTGCCTATTGTGAGTGGCACACGACCCGAGAGTCCACCTCTTCCAGCCTCAACGTAAACATATAGATTGTATACTGGATGAGCAGGTGATCACCACCAGGAACGGAGCCTACCAACACTTCTTTGTGCATTGGAGAGGATGCCCCGTGCCAAACGATGCCTTGATCACACGCGGAGAGCTCAAGTCTCGGGACCCTTACTCGACGGGGTCGAGTTCCTTGTTGTGCCCCTGTGTGGTTTTGATGATGACTGACACACCATGAGTCACACTGAGGTGTGCTAATTAATATAGATGACTGATTGACTGCTTGAATATCTGATTGCTTTATCTGATTGTCTGCTTGAAAAGTTAATTCATGAATATGGCTAGATTGGGTTAACGTAGTGGCTAATTGTTTGTGCATGCATTACTCTATTTGCCAAGTGTATACATCAGTCAGCATTGCATTTTGTTCACGAAGTCTATACATTGCTGGATGTTCATGTCTGCACATTGGTGTTTTTCCCTACGTTCTGGCCTAGTCTATACAGCCTCATTCCTACCTTCGTTCCAAGCCAAAGTCTACACAACGCCCTTCACTGGAAGTCTATACATTCGCTGCAGAGTTCACGGTCAAGTGTGTACACTCTTTCACTGTAGCTTCCACATATTCAAGTCTTCACATTGAAAGCCTATACATTGCTGGATGTTCAAGTCTGTACATCCACAGTTAAACTTGAAGTCTGCACACTAGTCTTCACTGTCAAGTCTACACATTGGTCTTTGATTTCAATGTCCATACATTGGGTTTTTACATGAAGTCTATACATTGTTGTTTGCAGTACAAGTCCATACATTGGACTGTTCATCAAAGTCTGTACATCAGACTGCTATAGTAAGTCTGTACAGTGAGTGATTCATTGGTGAAGTCTGTACACTCAACTGAACTTCAAGTCTAGACATTGCACTGTAGCATCCATTGTCTTCGTGTCGTTTTCACTTCGTGTCAACTTCGTCTTCGTGTCGTTTTCACTTCGTGTCAACTTCATCTTCGTGTTGTTTTCACTTCGTGTCGTTTTCACTTCGTGTCAACTTCGTCTTCGTGTTGTTTTCACTTCGTGTCGTTTTCACTTCGTGTCAACTTCTGTCTTCGTCTTCGTGTCGTGTTACTGAAGCAGCTCTAATAGTTCTGATGAACTTCGAGTCGTTTCCCTGTAGACCTCGTGTCGTTCCTGTTTAGTAACCACACTTCGTGTCGGTTACTGTTGTTGTTGTGTCTTCGTGTCATTTTCCTTGTTGTGTCTTCGTGTCATTTGTCCTTGTTGTGTCTTCGTGTCATTTTCCTTGTTGTGTCTTCGTGTCGTTCTCTGTGTAGTGTGTGTTTTTGTCACCACTACACTTCGTGTCGTTGTTCTTTACTTCGTGATGTTTTCACTGTCTTCGTGTTGGTCTTTCTCATTAGACCTCGTGTCTTTCTCGCCTTGACCACACTTCGTGTTGCTTTACGTAGACCTCGTGTCTTGCTTGTTTGCAACCACTTCGTATCGGTTTCTGTTGTTAGCCCGTGTTTGTCCTCGTGTTGTTTTTGCATCTCGTAACCTCGTGTTGGTCTAGTATTTGTGTTTTTATTGTTTTTATTTTCGTGTCTTCGTGTTGCTTTTTCTAGACCTCGTGTCTCTTTTGTTTTATAACCTCACTTCGTGTCGTTCCCTTCGTTGTGTCTGATCTGTTACAGTATACTCGTGTCGTTCTTAGTTATTATGTCCGTGTGTTGTTTCCTTCTCACTTCGTGCTGTTCTCATCCTACCTCGTGTCGTTCTTGTCGTAGTGCTTGATTTGTTACAGTGACTTCGTGTCGTTCTCCTTGTAATGTTTGTTTTTGTCACCACTGAATGTCGTGTCTTTCTCAGTGCATCTAGAACTGCTACCACATACCTCGTGCAGCTTTAGTTATTATGGCCCTCAGTGTTAATGGTTTGTATCTCCTTGCAGGTTCGAGGAAGAACATTTCCCAGTGCCTGGGCAGCACGTGAATCCGAGGCTGGAATGAAGCCTGCTGAGAGACTGCCACGTGGTCCTAATATTTAGGGCTGAAAGTGTGGAGGTCACACGATGGAGCTGCCACTGCTGCTGCTGCTCCTGCTATATATATGAACCTTCTTCCACAGAAGAAGGGAGATCGAATGGGCGAAAGGTGAAGTCAATACAGAGAGCCACGATCCAGACGAAGAAGAAGAAAAGGAAAAGAAGAAGAGAAAGAGAGTGAGAAAGAGAGAGAAAGAGAGATTTGAGCGAGAGATAGAGATAGCAGAAGTGTGAAGAGTAGTAGAGGAAGGAGAACAGAGAAGAAGAGTGAGCTAGAGTGATAGAAGCTTCAACTGAAGATTTGTTCCTGCTGGACCGTGGATCAAATCCAGGCCAGCCAGCTCCTGCGAGAGCCACATCTATTTTTATCTTTTCAGCTTTCTGTTGCTGGTTTCGTATTTCTTTTAAACTATCCATTTGCTGTTTTTCCGATTCTCTGAAGAGAGGTCGGGGTGCCTCCTATTGGTTCAGGAGAAGGGAGATTGCTATCTCCGGTTGCAAGTAGCTGGGTGCTACTTGTGGGTTCCCTCTGGTTAGAGGAAGGGAGGCTCGTCCTCCGGTTCTGGGCTTGTAGGTTTCAAGTCCAGGGGTCCCTCCGGTTGGGAGGAAGAGAGGTCCTCGACCTCTGGTTTGCAGGTGACTTAGTGTCACTTGTGTTTCCCTCTGGGTTGCAGAGGAAGAGAGACTTAGGTCTCTAGGGTTCCCTCCGGTTTGGAGGAAGGGAGATCTGATCTCCAGTTCTAGTCTTGTGGGTTGCAAGATTAGGTGTTCCCTCCGGTTTGAAGGAAGGGAGGATTGATCCTCCGATTCTAGTCTTGTGGGTTGCAAGACTAGGTGTTCCCTCCGGTCTGGAGGAAGAGAGACTTGCGTCTCTGGTTTGCTAGTGACTGGTGTCACTAGTGGTTCCCTCCGGTTGGGAGGAAGAGGGGAGGTTGTTCCCCTGGTCAAGCTGTTTGGCAGCATTTGTTGCAGACTGAGTCTGCTGTGCTAGTGTGACTAGTGGAAGCCTCACTCCGGTTGGGAGTGAGGGGTGGATGTAGGTCTGTTGGACCGAACCACCTAAAAACCCTTTGTGCAGTGGTTTGTCTTCTTTGTGTGTTTGGCGCTAGATGAATGCGTAGGGTCGAGATAGGTTGATCTTCCATATGTGTTCATTTCATTGATGCGCATTCTATATGCTTGACAGTGGTTTTGCGTGTTTGCATGATCTGTCTAATTGCTGCCCACATTAGATGTTTGCTAAGAGCGCACTTCATATTTGTATACACGTTCAGTAGCTGACTGGATTAGTTTTTCTTCAGTTAGTCTTAGTGCTTTTATTCCGCAGTTCTGAGCACTAGTATTTTAATTGGAAGAAAGTTTTTTTAAAGGGTATTCATTCACCCCCCCTCTGAATACATTGCACCGAACTCAACAATTGGTATCAGAGCGGTTCTCTGATTGATCAGATCCAACGATCTGCAGAGGATCCTATTGTCCCTTGGTGCATTTTTGACTTTACTCTTTGCTGCATAAATCTACTTGCCAATTTAATCCATGGGTTCTCCACCGGTTTACAATGGTTCTAACTTTAATTCATGGGTTAGCAGTCTACACAATTATGTGGAAGTTAATTTCACATGGTCCTCATAGACTGCCAAAGGAAGAGTCCAAATGGACTAAAAGTGATAGATTAAGAAATGGAGAGAATCAGAAAGTTTTGAGATTAATGGAAAAAAGCTATTGACAAGGCTCTACATTCTTGTTTTTCTTGACTGCAGGTCTGCAAAGGACATTCTGGATCAGTTGAAACTAGTTCAGAGGATGAATGAGAACAGCTGTCTGATGACTGATAAGAGTGACCATAGCAGTGAACAAGATGAATTTGAAGATGCTGTGGAGGTAAACCCTTTCGAGAATTTCACTTTAGATGACTGGGAAGATGCATATGCTAATCTGTTACACTCCCATGAAAAACTGAGGAAGAAGAATAAAAGTCTGATAAAGAAGATAACAAATCTAGGGGATCCGGTTTCTGGGACTGAAGATTTTGAAAATACTGAAGTTTTGAAAACTGAAAATGAAATACTCAGAAGACAAATGTCTAAACTAGATGGAATCCAATCAGAACTTGATCATGTTAAATCTGAAAACACTAAACTTAGAAAACAATGTCAGGAATCTGACCAAAAACTAATTAGGCTTGAAAAAGAAAACAGATTGATCAATGAAGAGCTCAAGGCAGTTAGTGTTGCAAACTTAAAATTTCAGGAAAACTTTGAAAACTGTACATCAGAATACCCAAGTTTCCTAACTGACGTAATATTTGATGATGATAAACTTGAGCAGGAAAACACTAGTCTAAAGGAAGAAATTGAGAAACTGAAATAGTTGAACTCCACCATGTCAGAGAGATTGCTGACATTTGAAAAAGGAAAATCCGTTGATGAAAATCAAGATGAGCTCAAATTGAAACAAGAGATTGAAACTCTTAGAACTTTGAATGATGTGATGCATCAACAAATTCTGGTCTGTGAAGAAGATATAGTCAACTATGAACATCAGATTTCTTCTCTTCAATCTGAAATAAATGATCTGAACAATACTTTGTCAAAATTCATAAGTGGGCAGAAAAACCTAGACAAGCTACTAGGTGTAAAAATCAACACTAGGAAAGAAGGGCTGGGCTACAATAATGGTAACAAGAAAAAATTTCAGAGCAAGTTGATGACATCTTTTGTAAAGGTTTCAAATGTAGCCACCACTTCAAAAGATAAACAGCCCATTGTTCAGAAAACTGAAGAGCAGAACAAAAATCAGAAAAAGATTGGAAAACAGAAATTAAATAAAAGGGGTTCATTAGGGCATGTTGATCAAAGTTCACACACACATTCACATGCATCTAAAAAGACAGTGTCATGCCGTTATTGTCATAAATTTGGTCATCTGATGCATGAATGTAAATTGATGGAGAAAGATGATATGACTGCCAGAAACCTTAATGATAGAAATCTTCCATTTCAGAAAAAGAGAATTGAATGTTTTCACTGTGGTAAATCAGGACACACAATTACACAATGCTGGTTTGCAAATGATAAGAAAACATCTCATTCATATCATAGTAAATCTCCAGCTAGCCAACATGGTCCTAATAAGAACAAATTTATTTTTAAAGATAATCTCATTACATGCTTTGAGTGTGGAAAGCCAGGCCACAGAGCCATTGAATGCTGGCTGAGGGCTGGTGGAAGAAATTCTAATTCATGCTTTCACTGTGGCAAGATGGGCCACATTGCAGCCCAATGTTGGCATGCTCAGGGAAGGAAGTTTAACAATAAATCTGGTAGATTCCCTGTCAATAGAAATATCTCTGATAGAAATGAATTTGTGTTTGAGAAGAAAACACTTACATGTTTTGAATATGGGAAGCTAGGTCATAGAGCTGCTGACTGTTGGCTGACTTATGTTGGTAAACAAAATCTTAATTCTGTTAACAGAAAATTTCATACATATGCACATAGAACTCATACCAATCAGAATGTGCATAAAACAAATCTGAAATCGGCTGTCTCTTGCTATTATTGTGGTGTATTAGGCCATTCAATGAATAATTGCCATCTGATGAGATCTGATGACCTAAATGCGAAAAGGTTGTTTAGAACACCTACCAAAGGCGTCACTATTAACCATGCAGGACCCAAGACTGTTTGGGTACCTGCCCATGCAAAATAGTGTGCTAACTTGCAGGTGTGCCTTGGAAGCTGAAGAATAAAAAGGGGGAAATAAACCAAGGCACCCAAGTTGATAAAACCCCATTCAGGTAAATTTCTCAAATCTGTTCAAATGAAAATTATGGTTGAGTTGAGAAGTCATAGCTTCATGCATACATGTTTTATTTTAATTGGTTTGACTCTCGCATTGATCCTTGTGGGCTTTCTTGTTTGTACTATGAGCTGTGTGCATATATGAGAATGGCATAAACATGCACATGACATACATTCATTGAAAATCTGATGCATATAGGACTGTTTGTATTGCATTATCATGCATGACCACTTGGTATATAAATGGAAAGCTACTAAAGGGCAGAGGAAATCTGTCTAGAGGTTCTTACTATGTGTGAGATGGTCTTTTAGGCCAAGTTCTCCGCCAAGTACCAAGGGTCAAATCTGCATTTCAAAGAATGTCTACATTTTCATGTGAATATTTTACTTCATGCCCCTGCATACAAGAAGTTAATTGCATTGCATTTCTTTCCATTGAAAATGTCAAAAAGATAAATTCGAATGCATACATTTAGGGGGAGCATTATTCATACATCTGAAATCACTCATTTTTTTTTTACTGCATAGCATGTTAAATCTGTTGTTTGCATAGTCATTCATCATCTACATTGTCTGCATGACATATAGGATGATTCAGCGTTTTTAGTTAGAGGGAATCATTGCATAGCATATCACTTCTTTGAAAAATTAAAAAAAAGGAAGGGAAATGTCACTGCATATAGATAGGGGGAGCATGCTTAATTCATTCTTCTCCAGCTATATGATTCATCTTGTCATATCTGAAGTGTCAGGGATTCCATCATTTAAAGTGGTATCAAATGATTTCTTGACTACTTCTGAAGTTGTTCAAAATCCGAATGCATACCTTATTGGTATCTATTTGTCTCTCCTAAATCTGCTGAATGGGAGCTCTTTCTCTATTCAGTCAACTTTGAACCTCTTTGCTCAAGAGCAGCTCAATTGCTAAAATTCTTCAGAATCATGCTGTTTAGTGAATATTCTCACTTGAATTACTCTGCTGAGATATGAAGTAAACCTTCAGCCTGAATACTACTTCATAAAAGTTAAAATACCTTTAATGAGGAGCCTTCCATTATACATGCTTAAGAACATTTGTTAACTGGAAGTGGTTTAAGTCTTATGTACTCTTGTTTAGTCTCAAGAAACTTGAAAATATCTGTTTCAACCTCTTAATAAACTTTAACTGTCTGCTTCATGTAAATTCATGTAAGACTTTCTGAAATCTGAAAAGTTAATATCCATGTCTACGTTGACTGAGATATATAGTGTATGTGGTTGTTCCTAAACAACTAACTTGTTCTGAATCCTTTTAAGTAAAAGTATGGACAGAGCAATGACAATGGCTACTGAGAAACCTGTACAAAGAATTGTGTCATGAGGTACCATGGTTAACTCTGTTTAAAGAGATGATTGGAAATTATTGTGAAAACATGGCAGAGCAATGGCATAGTTGTATTGAGTAACTGGGGATTCTGGCCTCTGATCAAGGTGTATCCTCATGCCAAAGATACTTTTAATGCTATCTCTGTTCTCTAAAATGGGAGAAACAATACGGTTGTCACACTGAGTAACTGGGGACTCTGACCTCTGATCAAGGTGTCTCTCCACGTCAAAAGGTGTTGATAAACCAAAATTGTTCTTTAAAGAAAGATTTGAACAAGTGTAAATCAAATTCTGAAAGATCAAGTAAAATTCAGGAGCATTCACTTATGTTTCTCTTAAAGCTGTCATGGAAAGTAAACTAATTAAGATAGAAGTTGGTTGAACTAGAATCTTATATGAGCTTGTAGTTCCTTTTTTATTAAGTGTTGGTTCAGATATGAGTACACTTTCTTTTGAAAAATTTCAGTTTACATCATTCTTAAACCATATCTGACAATCAAGGGTTCATAAGCTTTTATGATGGAGGAATCCAGAACTTAAGACTTTGATTTTATAAAGTTGGTATCTTGCTGAAAGGTTCATTATCTCAATTTTTCACACATCGTTGAATCTGCTCATCCTATTGCCCTTTATCACTGTGATTTCATTCAGACTGGTTGTCATATATGAGAGTTGCTGTCTTTGACTAACCAGAGTTCATCCTTGTAGATTTCTCTTGCTTCATGGATCATAAGGGTAGAACTCTCTGGTATGTTTGAGAGACTATATGCATAAGGGGACAATGTGCTAGATTGTCTGATCATGTTATTTGTCTACATTAGCTCGATATCATCTACCATGTCAAAGGGGGAGTATTGTTGCATATGCATGATTGCATAAGTTGTTTGACTCAGGGGGAGAATTGTTTTTAATTGCTACTGATATTGTGTTGCCATCTTCTGCTGAACTATCATGAGTGTCTCATATGACATCTCTGGTTTATTCGTTTTGCAAAAGTAAAAGGGGCAGCTTAGTCAAAAAGGGGGAGTTTTTAATTAACAATTGGTTTTAATTCACTCTTCAACTCATGTCTTTTTGCTGAAGGCAAAGGGGGAGAATCTAATCTGAGATCTGAGTCAGTGTAACTCATAGTGTTGCCATCATCAAAAAGGGGAGATTGTTGTGCCCCTGTGTGGTTTTGATGATGACTGACACACCATGAGTCACACTGAGGTGTGCTAATTAATATAGATGACTGATTGACTGCTTGAATATCTGATTGCTTTATCTGATTGTCTGCTTGAAAAGTTAATTCATGAATATGGCTAGATTGGGTTAACGTAGTGGCTAATTGTTTGTGCATGCATTACTCTATTTGCCAAGTGTATACATCAGTCAGCATTGCATTTTGTTCACGAAGTCTATACATTGCTGGATGTTCATGTCTGCACATTGGTGTTTTTCCCTACGTTCTGGCCTAGTCTATACAGCCTCATTCCTACCTTCGTTCCAAGCCAAAGTCTACACAATGCCCTTCACTGGAAGTCTATACATTCGCTGCAGAGTTCACGGTCAAGTGTGTACACTCTTTCACTGTAGCTTCCACATATTCAAGTCTTCACATTGAAAGCCTATACATTGCTGGATGTTCAAGTCTGTACATCCACAGTTAAACTTGAAGTCTGCACACTAGTCTTCACTGTCAAGTCTGCACATTGGTCTTTGATTTCAATGTCCATACATTGGGTTTTTACATGAAGTCTATACATTGTTATTTGCAGTACAAGTCCATACATTGGACTGTTCATCAAAGTCTGTACATCAGACTGCTATAGTAAGTCTGTACAGTGAGTGATTCATTGGTGAAGTCTGTACACTCAACTGAACTTCAAGTCTAGACATTGCACTGTAGCATCCATTGTCTTCGTGTCGTTTTCACTTCGTGTCAACTTCGTCTTCGTGTCGTTTTCACTTCGTGTCAACTTCATCTTCGTGTTATTTTCACTTCGTGTCGCTTTCACTTCGTGTCAACTTCGTCTTCGTGTTGTTTTCACTTCGTGTCGTTTTCACTTCGTGTCAACTTCTGTCTTCATCTTCGTGTCGTGTTACTGAAGCAGCTCTAATAGTTCTGATGAACTTCGAGTCGTTTCCCTGTAGACCTCGTGTCGTTCCTGTTTAGTAACCACACTTCGTGTCGGTTACTGTTGTTGTTGTGTCTTCGTGTCATTTTCCTTGTTGTGTCTTCGTGTCATTTGTCCTTGTTGTGTCTTCGTGTCATTTTCCTTGTTGTGTCTTCGTGTCGTTCTCTGTGTAGTGTGTGTTTTTGTCACCACTACACTTCGTGTCGTTGTTCTTTACTTCGTGATGTTTTCACTGTCTTCGTGTTGGTCTTTCTCATTAGACCTCGTGTCTTTCTCGCCTTGACCACACTTCGTGTTGCTTTACGTAGACCTCGTGTCTTGCTTGTTTGCAACCACTTCGTGTCGGTTTCTGTTGTTAGCCCGTGTTTATCCTCGTGTTGTTTTTGCATCTCGTAACCTCGTGTTGGTCTAGTATTTGTGTTTTTGTTGTTTTTATTTTCGTGTCTTCGTGTTGCTTTTTCTAGACCTCGTGTCTCTTTTGTTTTATAACCTCACTTCGTGTCGTTCCCTTCGTTGTGTCTGATCTGTTACAGTGTACTCGTGTCGTTCTTAGTTATTATGTCCGCGTGTTGTTTCCTTCTCACTTCATGCTGTTCTCATCCTACCTCGTGTCGTTCTTGTCGTAGTGCTTGATTTGTTACAGTGACTTCGTGTCGTTCTCCTTGTAATGTTTGTTTTTGTCACCACTGAATGTCGTGTCTTTCTCAGTGCATCTAGAACTGCTACCACATACCTCGTGCAGCTTTAGTTATTGTGACCCTCAGTGTTAATGGTTTGTATCTCCTTGCAGGTTCGAGGAAGAACATTTCCCAGTGCCTGGGCAGCACGTGAATCCGAGGCTAGAATGAAGCCTACTGAGAGACTGCCACGTGGTCCTAATATTTAGGGCTGAAAGTGTGGAGGTCACACGATGGAGCTGCCGCTGCTGCTGCTGCTCCTGCTATATATATGAACCTTCTTCCACAGAAGAAGGGAGATCGAATGGGCGAAAGGTGAAGTCAATACAGAGAGCCACGATCCAGACGAAGAAGAAGAAAAGGAAAAGAAGAAGAGAAAGAGAGTGAGAAAGAGAGAGAAAGAGAGATTTGAGCGAGAGATAGAGATAGCAGAAGTGTGAAGAGTAGTAGAGGAAGGAGAACAGAGAAGAAGAGTGAGCTAGAGTGATAGAAGCTTCAACTGAAGATTTGTTCCTGCTGGACCGTGGATCAAATCCAGGCCAGCCAGCTCCTGCGAGAGCCACATCTGTTTTTATCTTTTCAGCTTTCTGTTGCTGGTTTCGTATTTCTTTTAAACTATCCATTTGCTGTTTTTCCGATTCTCTGAAGAGAGGTCGGGGTGCCTCCTGTTGGTTCAGGAGAAGGGAGATTGCTATCTCCGGTTGCAAGTAGCTGGGTGCTACTTGTGGGTTCCCTCTGGTTAGAGGAAGGGAGGCTCGTCCTCCGGTTCTGGGCTTGTAGGTTTCAAGTCCAGGGGTCCCTCCGGTTGAGAGGAAGAGAGGTCCTCGACCTCTGGTTTGCAGGTGACTTAGTGTCACTTGTGTTTCCCTCTGGGTTGCAGAGGAAGAGAGACTTAGGTCTCTAGGGTTCCCTCCGGTTTGGAGGAAGGGAGATCTGATCTCCGGTTCTAGTCTTGTGGGTTGCAAGATTAGGTGTTCCCTCCAGTTTGGAGGAAGGGAGGATTGATCCTCCGGTTCTAGTCTTGTGGGTTGCAAGACTAGGTGTTCCCTCCGGTCTGGAGGAAGAGAGACTTGCGTCTCTGGTTTGCTAGTGACTGGTGTCACTAGTGGTTCCCTCCGGTTGGGAGGAAGAGGGGAGGTTGTTCCCCTGGTCAAGCTGTTTGGCAGTATTTGTTGCAGACTGAGTCTGCTGTGCTAGTGTGACTAGTGGAAGCCTCACTCCGGTTGGGAGTGAGGGGTGGATGTAGGTCTGTTGGACCGAACCACCTAAAAACCCTTTGTGCAGTGGTTTGTCTTCTTTGTGTGTGGCGCTAGATGAATGCGTAGGGTCGAGATAGGTTGATCTTCCATATGTGTTCATTTCATTGATGAGCATTCTATATGCTTGACAGTGGTTTTGCGTGTTTGCATGATCTGTCTAATTGCTGCCCACATTAGATGTTTGCTAAGAGCGCACTTCATATTTGTATACACGTTCAGTAGCTGACTGGATTAGTTTTTCTTCAGTTAGTCTTAGTGCTTTTATTCCGCAGTTCTGAGCACTAGTATTTTAATTGGAAGAAAGTTTTTTTAAAGGGTATTCATTCACCCCCCCTCTGAATACATTGCACCGAACTCAACATTCCTCCCACCCGGGGAGAATTGGTGCGGACACACGCCGCAATATGCAATGGTGGACGAGAACACGCCGGGGCCCGGTTAGCTCGCAGAGGACGTGGACGCATCTGACAAGCCATCATCCTTATTTCACATTTTTTGGCCATGTTGGGCCCTATTTTAGTCCATGTTGGACAATTGTACTATTGTATGGCATAGGGGCTACACTAGACTAGTGGGCTAGAGTTAATGGGCCTTGGGCTTGAAATGGGCCAAAAGGGCTAGGTGTGAACAAGTCCAAGGTCTAGGGGTGCTAGGTATGAAAGGGGTTAATAGAAGGTGGGCTTGGTGGCTAGTGGAAGGGGGCGCCCCCCTTCTTGGTCCAAGAGGGAGGCTGCCACCTACCCTCCCTTGACTCCCTCCCTTCCATTTTCAAAGGAAGGAAGCTTCCTCCCCCTCCCCTTTTGTCTTCCTTCTCCACCATAGTCAAGGGGGTGCACCCCTCTCTCCCCCCTCTCTCCCACGTCATTTCCCAGCCCCCCTCCCCTTGCCATTCTCTATATAAGCATATGTATAGTGGCATTTGAAAAGAAAATGAAGAATCTGTGAGAAAAAATTGTGTTAAGAGAGAGATTCTCTTCCCCCTCTTGGGTGTGATGCCCTAGACCAAAATCCTGTGACGGGATTTGCTTGGCGTGTGACTCACCCCCCTTATCCTCCCTATCTTCTTCGTATCTGGTTCTGAGAAAATTTTTAGTGAAGCTTCTGTAAGTCAGAAAGAAGTTGGCGCTGGTTTCGCGTCGATCGGAGCTCTGGATCGCCGGCAACAATTCTTCTCGTGAAGTCGCGCAAGTCTGCCCGAGCCTACTGTCCAGATCTTCAAGTTCCTAATTCAAAATTTCTACGGATCTACTCCCAAGGTCTTTGGATCTGAGCTTCTAATTGATCGTAGGATTTTCTATCCTCTTTGCGCTGCTGCCAAGCTCGTGTCGTTCTGAGGTTTGTGCTGGCCGTGGCGAGGATTTTCGTGAGCCTGCGCTGACCTCCCTATGCATATCCGACCCAGAGGAAGAGGCAACTTACAGAAGTTTCCCCGTCTCCTCCCTTTCATATCTGTGCAAGCCCTTTGGTCTGCGTCTTACTCTGGACATCTCCAACGATCTCCAACAATAAGCAACCCATTCTGACACAGGAGTGGTTTTTCCCATAATTTTTAGCTTTCCTGTGCAGTTCTATACGAGCAGAACCTGAGGTTGAGTACAGTTACTGCCACGCCCAGATCTGATCAGATCTGATCACGCCGTTTGGTTCAGACAATCTTCATCCTATCGCCAACATCCTCCAATAAATGGCACCCTAATCGGACGTCGGATCTTGGCGTACCGGCCTCCGTAAATCTACTACGTCGGGTGACCTGCGCGGGTAGAATCAAGTCGGCTTCCAATCGGCTCACCCGATCGGCCCCGACTCACTTCCCTCGCTTCCTGCGAGTGCGGCCCGTCAACCCAGATTCCAGCAACCCCATATTTGTGCTTGTAGCCCTTTACCTCCCTGCGTGGAGTGGGCACTAGGTTCTAAAATTGTACGGTTATTAATTATGTGTATTGGGGTTGTCGGATTCCGCCGGGATTTCTTCCCCACGCGCTAGTCGTGGAGATACACGTCTCGTTCCACACTCACATCGCTTATTTAGTATATTTTCTATCATGCTACGTTTGTGAGAATAGGGCCGTTAGCTAGCTACTAATTACCGTGGTTGTGAGTTGTGAGCGTCCGTTCCATAGGCCCAGTCGTGCACCGAGCCCGAACTGGAAACCCCTAGGTGACATTGGTTCCTTAACTGCTGCGATCCCA
The DNA here is from genome assembly GCA_022559845.1 of Amorphophallus konjac. Taxonomy (NCBI): domain Eukaryota; kingdom Viridiplantae; phylum Streptophyta; class Magnoliopsida; order Alismatales; family Araceae; genus Amorphophallus; species Amorphophallus konjac. The sequence goes on from CM040121.1 coordinate 179,148,745, forward strand.
CGTTTCCCTCGCAAGAGACGATCGTCGGGCTAGAGTGAGTTTCTGTTGAGAGACATCTCCACCCGGAGAACGCCACGGTAGTCAGCCGCTCGGCTTCCCTTAGCGTGCTAGTGCTGGCCGCACATCGAGTCCGTCATACGTCTTAGCGCGGTCGCGTCATCCGTCCCGCATCTATAGGACTTCATCAAAGCATGAAACCAATGCATATAAAAGCAATTCATCAAACTTAATGCACCAATGCACCGATATCAAACATATGACTTCATCATCAAAACATGATTCAATCCCATGTATGCATATACAGACTCATGATGAGTCATAGTGTTTGACATCATCAAAACCACAGGGACACAACAAAATCAACTTGGCCTTTTCTGTAGGCTTCTAATTCTATTTATAGCATGTACAGAAGTAGTGGAAGCATGCCACAAGATGACTTGGCAAGTCGTTCCTATTATGTAACAGAATTCAAGAATGTAAAAACTATTTTTTCTTTTTTACATTTTGTCTAACTAATTTCTTCAACTAACTACTATTTAAAACCGTTGGTAGTGAGCGTTGCTACAATAATCACTCAACTTTTGTTTGAAATTGACTTTGCTACGTAACACGAGTCGATCGAACTCCACTGTTTCTAGAAACTACCCACGCCTCCCTTATTCTTTGTGGTCTCAAGCTTATATAACTCAAATAATAAGATTGAACACCCTTTCTGGCCGGCCGCCTTGAGATGAGAGGAAGCATGTTGTACTTTACGTACTTGGATGCCACTCCTGCATTGACACAGAGAATTGGGATGACACATATAGAGCAGTGAAGAAAAACTCTTGTTTGGACTGAAGAGACTTTGAACCGCTGCTACCCATAAAAAGTAGTGGAGCCTATAGTTGCCTCTCCTACGCCTTGCAACGAGCAGGGGAGGTTGTTGTTGGTGGGCAGAGATGAAAGGGGACACCGTCAATGCAAATGCAATCTGGATGGAAAATTCTAGGTTTGTCAATGTGGGGGATTTGTATCATATCAAACCCCCTTAGATACGATACAACCCAACATGGGTCAACCCAACTCGGGTCGATTCACTTTTTCCGAGCTATTTTTACCCTCTCACCCACTTTTATCGTCTAAGTCTAAGTCTAATTTCTGTGAAGTCTAAGTCCAACATCCAACTTTGTAGTATCTGAAACCAATCATATAATTTATAAAGCCATCGTCTACTTTTGCAAGGCTATCGTCCAAGTCTATCATCTAGTTCTATAGGACCTTTGCATGCTTCTGTATCACCTATGTTTATCATCTACTCTACATTACCTACTATTCATTGTCTACTTTGTTTTGTCTACTTCCATTTTGTCTGGTGCTGCATTGTCTACTTTTCAATTTTGGAGAATCCATTGTCTAAGTTTTTTTATCTACTTTTGCACCATCTAGTTTCATCATGTCTAAGTCTACCACCTAACTTCTATCGTCGGCGTCATCATCTAAGTTCCCATTGCATCATCTACTTTCTACACCTTCCTCCTACTTTTGCATCGTCCAAGTCCTTTCGTCTATATTTGCATCATCCAAGACCCAATGCCTATCATCCACTTTATGGCCTATCGCCTAACTTTATTGCTCACATCAACATCTACCTTCTTCATCTAACTATAGCTCATCATCCATCTTCATATCATCTAACTTCTCTGTCCAACTTCTACCATTTGTCTTTCTCCGTATAATCTTCCTTCCATCTATGTCTATCATCCAGGCCTTCTTCCACCGAAGTTTTCATCGCCATAGCATGCCATCTAAGTTTATTACTTGACTACCTAATTTCCATCTAATGGTATCGTCTATGTTTTCTTTCATCTAACTCCATTCAACTAAAATTCCAACTAACTGAATCAATCTGTTGGGCTTTTCTAAGGAAAAATATAATATTTTCAAACTCAAATTCATATCACAAAAATTTAGAAATATATTTTGGATTTCTAAATAAAATTTGGGGTGTTATAGCCATGTACCCATGATCCCAAACTGGATGGCATCGATCATGCGACATCTACAAAGTACACAAAATTAACACAAAATTAGAAGTTAAGTTTTAGAGTAAGAGGTAAATATAGCTATGCAATTAAACTATAAATCAATGTAAATCATAAATTCAAGTACCATAGTAACCTTAGTAGGAGTGCTGATGAGGGTCATAATATGTCGGGGAGGGAGTGTTCCTACCCACTGGTCCATCTTCTTCCAATTGGATCTAATAAGTGGCCAATTAAGACATGTGCTTGATGGTTAGTCCATGGCATGTATGATGCATGCATGTTGTGTTACTGCGTCATGTAATAAGCATATTGGTGGGAACTTGGACCACACACCACTAGGATAATCTGAGCATAAACACTATAACTATATCCATGAGTAGGATATGCAACTAGAGTAGGATGTGCTGAGGTAGATGATTCTTCATTGTGATCTAAACTATCCATCATCTTGGCCCACATTCTCTGCAGTTGAGGTTCTGGGACTCCATGTTTACGTTTATATATAATGAATTCATCGAATATAGCACATGCCCAAGTTGTAGGGAGGCTGGTTAAAGATGAACTATAGTCATGTGTGCCCAATCTTTCAAAATCTGAGAGCATACCCTGATAATGCTACTATCACCCATAAAACCACCATGTCTCCTCATATTAGATGACAATGGAGCACCATGATCAATACCATCTTGGGTCTCATGCGTAAAATCCACCTCCTTTGTAAAAACTATGACATCTTTATTGCTACCATCGTAGCCACCGTGACCACCTGAACCATAGTATCCCATGCCATTGGCACCATGACTAGATCTATCTTGCTTGCAGATGAGTCATTATCACTTCCACTTAGCCTAGGATCAGTAGGTGTAGATGTCTATTTGTCTACATTGGGCTCAAGTATTTATGCATCTGCAATGTCAAGTGGATCTTTAGGTTGGGGTGGTTGTTTCTTCCCTTTCTTACTGCCAAATTCAAACCATCCTTTTTTCTTCTATGAGTCCTTTGCAGTTCTTGGCCTTTAAGATTCTTTTCTTTTCTTCTTCTGTGAAGATGCTTGAGACCTCTGGGAAGAAGGCACAGTCCTTCTAGACTGTGATGAAGTTGTCAGACGTGCATCATGCCAATGTGAGGCTAGTAGAGCTGTAGGCTATGGTGGTGGCTCCCATGTGCTCGCAGGAGGATGATCATACATCAACCTATTAAATGCAGCAACAACATCAACAACTTGCCTTCCCCTACATCATTTGCTAGTGTCAATCAAAATGATGTCCTTGTTTATGTCCAATTCATCTTCTTCTGGCACTTGCTTGAAAATTTGAGTGGGCCTCCCATCCCTTCTGCATCTTCTACACTAGGATGCCATTGTTCTCCTACAGTTGTAGCCAAGAAAGTGTTCAGGCAAGATGGATCCCTTAGATCAGGTGACTCCTCATCAAGTTGTTCTGTAGTTACCCTGGCAACCCAGGACACCATAGGATCTTCATCATCTTAGAGGCATGCAAGATCAATGGGATCATGATCTCTTTCCCCCTTTTTGGCATCCATCTGAAGGTGCTTCAACCTCAGCCTCATATTGTAGTGCACATGCAATTGCTTGTCTAACCAAATATGTGACAACATGTTCTTTGTCTTTGTACAGATCAATGCAAAGCTGCTCCAATTCCTATCACACTCACTGCAGGATGATGTCTAGGACAACACTTTGATATAAAATAATAGTCCTCAATGTGAGTGAGTTACTTGCATAATTCAATCATCACTTGATTGAAAAAAAATAAAAGAAAATAACATAAACAGAGGGAGTAAATATATTTCTAAATGAATAGTATAGTGGCTAGAAGAATAAATTCTTTGGTGAAGGCATTTCACATGCATCACTCCCTCTTGAAATTGTTTATGTTATCCATAAAGTCATGCATTAGTTGCTAAGTGGGAAGTAGAGTGATCAACTTATGTAATGAAAGTGGTCTCCACTCTTTATCTCATTGATTGTATCTATGACCTCTATCAAGTTTTGGACATGTGTTCCACCACCTTTGTCACAACTTCTATCAAGTGCATGACCAAGTTAATCTTGTTAATGCAGAACATACTTACAATATAATCAAAATAAAACACTAAGATACTTAATTCTTACCTGCCACATGAAAATCTCGACCTATCTGTCTATCCCACATGTCCTCCACAATAGTCAAGAAATGAGGAGCATACTAAGGGGAACCTTGTTGCTTCTTCTTTTTGGTAGTCTCCAACTTTGCATACACCAACCCTAAGGTTGGTGCCTTTTCACCAACAACTCTAAGAACTGTATACAGTGGCTCAATAATCTACAAAATTTTCTTCACCCTATCCTAGAAATTGCTGCTATTAATCAATCCTTCCACCTCTCTACCTTCAACTAACAATGCAAATCACCCTATCCTAGAAATTGCTGCTATTAATCAATCCTTCCACCTCTCTACCTTCAACTAACAATGCAAATGATGATTATAGCCATGCATAACTACTGAATAATTGTTTGAGGTCAATTTGATGCTTTAAGAGGCTTTGCAAGGCAATAAAATTCGTACCAAATAAGTGATAGCCAACCTCAACAACTCGCCCCCGGTAGCCTCCCACATCCACACAAGCACAATATGATGGTTATATATGGATCTTGTTATCTTCTATATTACTTCAACGACTATCTGCACAGGAGGAAGTTGGCCAATCTACTTCAACATCAAATCAACACAATACGTTGCACAAGGAGTCCAAAAAAGATGTGGTCTGATGTTTACCAATTCCTTCCCTGCTTCCTTATAGTTGGAGCTATTGTTTGTTACGTCCGGTTGGCAAAACCATGCAAATATGCCTCCTCAACCTTCCCTAGTGATCGATCTGCCTCTTTTAAGCCAAAAAACTTCAAGAATAACTTGGAAGGGAAGGGGCAATGGCCGCCAATCGGACAAAAACAGGGAGAAATGTCTCAGGTAAATAGGGTGCTCTTTGGCTAGGAAGAACGTGCTTTGGGCCAGTTGATCCGATACAAGCCTTTGTATCGGTCATATCGGATCCGGATCGAACCTGACTCGTGCTATATCACACTAGTTGGGGCAATATGCCATGATCCGGTAGTGACACAGCTCAACTCCAGCGATACAGACTGGATCATGTATCGGGTTTTTGAATATACGGTTCGAGTCTCCCAGGTCAATCCGAGACGGCAAACCATGGATAGAATGAAACCTGGGCAGACAAAGTCAGGAGTTTGTCATAGGTAGGTCACCACTGTTTGAGGTCCCAAGGTCCTTGTGGTGGGAGACTACTTGAACTGCCGGAGTCAGTCTAATATTGGCTGACTATTTGAGCTTTGGTTGGCAGAAAGTTTGGTTTCAGTGACATTCCATCATTTAAAGCATGATCTATCAATCGAACTCTGATCAGTCGGCCTATTAATTGACTCCGGATGTCAAGTAATCCAGTCTCCCGTGTGGTGCATTTTGAGGAGGTGTCAGATGAAGAGTTGGCGGTGCTGGTCGGTTAAATTTGTGGCAGAAGTTGTTATTGAAGTTAATTTGTTGAGTCATCTAACTCAAAATTTCAAGATAATAATACTAGAGAATGCTACTATTTTTGAATATATTTTATTTCGATGTCTATTTAATGTGAGATTATTCTAACAGTTGCTGCCAGATTTCAAATGGTTATGAGAATAGACGGGTTGTGGCAGGGAAGCGTGACTCGGGACAGCAAGAGAAGGAGGAATAGTTAGAAGCTACACTGCAGATTGGGAAACACCTTCTTTATCCATAAACAAATAGGATAGAGATATCTTCTCTTTCAAATGCAGAAACCTGAAAAAAAATATCCATTTTGCCTTCCGTGGGATTTTTTATAAGGTTTTTTGCAAGAATTCCCTCCTTACAAGTTTATTTGTGGAGTTCTCTCTCTCTCTCTCTCTCTCTCTCTCTCTCTCTCTCTCTCTCTCTCTCTCTCTCTCTCTCATTTCCATATTATTTTTAATAACTTCACTACATCGCAATACTTGCAACAATGTCCTTGTTATCAACAGTTGTTAGCATTATGTTAAAACGTCTTATTTAACCTTGGCCAGCCTTTATCCAAATTTGAAAAAAAAAATCAAAATATCCCTCATATCTCATAAACTCTTTCTCTCTCTCTTCATACATTTGTCCCTTTATCTCTCCTCCTCTCTCTTTGGCACAATATGTTGATCAAAATCACTCTCTTTTGTAAGGGTATTTTCATCTAAAAATCAATTATATGGATGAAAATGGAATATTCTTTAAACCTTCAATGGAAGTTAACTATAAAATTATTTTTGGCACTATATTGATATAAGATGGTTATTAAAAAGAATATGAAAATAAGAGAGATAATCTCACAAATAACTTGTAAGCAGGGTAGTTTTGTAAAAAAAACGAATAAAAGAGTCCTTCAAATGTGGGTTGATACCATCGAGATTGCCATACTCTAAGGGCACCCGTTTAACGTGAACGATAATTGTGGGATCTCCAAAGTGACAACTCATAGGGACTTGGTCATATAAGACATGTAGCATTGTAGACTCTCCTCCTGCCATTAGTTTACGTAGAACTTTTGTTAGACTTATTAGGTAGCAAGAAAAGATTCAGAAGAAGGTATTATTCCCACGCCATTTCTTTTCTCTCTCTCTCTCTCTCTCTTTCTTTCTTTTTTTTTTTTTCGGAGTCTTTCTTTGCTCTCGCAAGAAGTCCCATATGGACCGCAACGAGAAGAATTTGCCGATGTCCGACACACAACGAGTACTATTCATCGTAAAAATGACCATCCAGTGGAACGCCGATGAGCCAGGTCAGGCCCATTATTATCCTCTTCAAGTTTTGTTCATTTTGCAATCAAGTAAGATTCTTATCAAGCTCGAGTTATTTTGCAATCAGAAAACGAGCTGAGTTCTACTTCTGTTTAAACTCAGCTAGTTTAATCATCGAGCCCAATTTGAATCGTTTGAATACTAAACAAAACAAACGTGTAACAACTCGCTTGAACCACCAAGTGGATGAAAATAAATGAAATAGATATTTATCTCTTGTTACTGATATGTTAATTATAACATTACGTGTAACATGGTTGAATTATGTAAGTTAACTACAATCATGACTGTATTATTAAATATATAATAGTCAAGTCTTAGTAGTAGAGCATGTTCATGAACATAAATGAGTCAAACAATTCCTATGAATGCTCTACTCACTTGCGTCCCCATCAACACCTATCGGAATCCTAAAATGATGACCTACTTGATCTCTATGGGTGGTCTAAAATGGCCCCAAGTTGTGCCCTCTCAAGTCCGTTCACATGGACAATTCTTCACTTCATGTGCCACATTTGTACAAATGCATACCGAAGAGTTAGTTCATAATTCCTTAGCCTCTCAACGAAGATAGTATTCTCTCTCTCTCTCTCTCTCTCTGGGGTCCGCCAACGAACACGTTAGGCCCATCAAACGGGGCCCCACGGTACGCAGAGGCACAGCATGCCGTCCGAGATCTTCCACAACTGAAGAAATCTCTCTCTCATCAACTCTCTGAAGATGCAGAAAGAGTTCCCACCTCCTTCTGAAACCAAGTTTCTCTGAACCCAGGTTCCACACGTGTACGTGTGTAACAAACAAGAACAGTAACTTGACTTCCCCCCTGCGACACATGCTTGTACATTCCCCACATGGATGATGATCATTGATCAACATACAATGACAGGCAAGAGAAGCCGGCATGGCAAGCGCATTTGATGCGACGGAGCTTCATGCGCAAGTTAACAAGCAAATGCATGGAACAAAAAAATCAGAAACCACAAAGTCAGAAAGATGAAGTGGGCATGGATAGTAGTATTGTGTGTATTAACAAAAGGCTCTCTGATACTACATAAACACTACAATCAAGGAAAACTGGGAGGATGATCTCTTATTTCCAGTCGCAAGCAACGCTCATCCCATGTTGACTCAGGAAATTATTATGGTCGATCACTTCTGGGTGGATTCGCACAACTTGTTCAGCTCGGCAACTCACCATAGACTATATGTATCTGCTGCAGCCAACAGCAGTTTAGCTAGTTCTTTGGAACATCACAACCTCAACACTCTGAGCATCTCATTACAGGGTAGGTGGTATCCATATGTAGCCATGTGTTTGCACATAACCTGCCTTGGCAAGTAACTCGTCAGCCTCCACTGGACCACGGCTGCCTGGCTTGTAAGGGAGTGCCGGGACATCTCCCCCATCTATTTTGTGAAGCAAAGGGGTGAAAATTTCCCATGCAGCCTGGTGATCAAGAAAAGAAACATACTTGTCCGAATTAGTCATAATCATTCAACCGTGTTCCGCTTCTACTATAAAGCATGTATACCTTCAACTCATCCCTGCGAACAAAGTGCTGTTGATCTCCTCGTATTCTGCAAACAGGATCCAAAAGTCATTCTTCAGCGCAAGTATTTTGAGTTATCAAAGAAGGGTTTAGAACATCCTTTGAAGCCACCAAATATGAGAGTAGTACGGCTTTGAGCATACGTGTCAAGAATTAACCGTTCATATGCCTCAGGAATTTTGACATCTTGATATCGTTGGCGATAAGATAAATCAAGTTCACTTTGAATGGTTGACATTTCTAATCCAGGCTTTTTGACCTACAAAAAAAGGGAAAAAAATGGAATCAAGAAGAATTCCAAACATATGTAGCATCTCAGTTAATGATATTCTACAGCTTCCTCTAGCTAAGATCTCTCTGCATGCTCATACATTGGCAAGAGAAGAAGGATGCAACAGAAAAAGAGTTTTCAAGCAGGTCACTTATTAAAATCTAGAGTACATGATTGCTTCAATCCATTCCATTCACCACCAATAAAAAAGACAGCACATGGATAAACTTTTGAGAATGCCCCCCCCCCTCCCCCCTTCTCCTCAAAAGACAAATTTCTTTTTCTCCCAACAGGCACATCATACAGCCCAAAGCCACGTAGCAGCCATGTTTCCATATGCAATCATCATGCTTCCTTTCACCGTGTTTACTCTTACACTTTTCTGTACTGTTATTAAGCTCATTTCTTAACCATTCCATTTTCTTATGCTGCTTCTTTTTCCTTCTCACTCATAGACATTAATATTAATTTCTTTCTCGTGAACTAATATTTCATTGCATTTGTTTGGTTACTGTGAGAAGGCTTGCCATATATGGTACCAGATCTATTTAACTGAATGGACAGCCTAAAACATCATGAATTAGGAATAACAGCACAAAAGTTCAAGAAAATTAATGCGCATGCTTCACTTTTTGATTTTTAATCCTTTCACTATGTAGCTCATTGATACTCTGGTGCATCCACAAAACGTGGAAATTATAAAACAAAATGAGGTTGGATGTCATTGGCAGTCAAATAGAAAATTTTCTCAAATATTTAGGGATTTAGACCTCCAAATCCTAGCTGACCCTAGACAGATGGGATGAGGCTTGATGATGTTGATGATCATGTGGGCATACACAATGGATCAATGTCTTCTAATGTATCCTGTCCCATACCCTAGCTTCGATCACTCTTTCAAGAATGACTAATAATCCAAGGTCTTTTAGAGCCTTTGTTGATGAAACCCTAGTAGGTCTCCAAGAAAGGCTGCATGTGGACACATGAGTTTTTCTCATCTGGACACATGTTCCTTTCTTTGTAGTCTAATAACAGGAAAAACATTTTGTAAAGCACCCAATGTTTAAACATAAACATCTTCCAACTCTAGTATAAATTCAAACACTCATATGAATCGCCCAATGAGTTTTCTTTGCAAGTGTTTCTTCTAATCCATCTACACTATCAGAAAGACCCATTAAGAACTAGTTTTTCTAAGATGGGCACATCTTTCTTCTTGATAGCATGTTTCAGATGATAGTCACCAAGTGCCAGCTCTGTAACTGCAAGTATAATAACTATATATAGATGCTCTGATGTAGAATATCTCAACTGTATCTGATACTCAAAATGAATTACCAGTGTCGCTGTTATGACTGCATGCATAACACCATCTGTGGCTTCCTTTTTATTCTCAAGTACATCAATACTGTGTCTGGCAGTCGATTCAAATTTGAATCGACCGCCCTTTGCTGGTCTCCAAGGCAGGGTGGAGGCGGTTCAGGTCAGCAGCGGGGCAGTCGCCGGGTCAGGAACCCAGACCCGTGACTTACCCGGTAGCCCACGGCTTAACGGGTCTCAGGGAACCGATATGCAGCGTCTTCCCCGCCCGACTCCTGTGGACGTTGCAGGGACGCTGTTGGGCCCCTCCTTGCCGGTGGCTAGTCGACCACCCTTCTCTGCCCCCCCTTCGTCGTTGGCTGGCCGGTGTCCTTCTCCGGCATCTGACGCCCTGCCGCTGCCTGCTCAGGGTGTGCAGGGGAAACTTCCCTGCACCGGTGGCGGGAGAAGCAAGGGCTGCTCCGTTCTTTCTCGCCGGTCCAGGCTTTTAGAGGAGATGACATCCTCCAGAGGCCATCATCTTCCACGGCTCCGGCACCGCTTGTAGGGGAGAGGTTGGAGGCTGCTGCAGCTCGCCCTCTCCGGGTGGCCAGCGACTCTGTGGTGGGGTTGAGGGCTCCTGGCCACCGTAGGACCCAGTCCTCTCCATCGCCAGTGTCGACCGAGGTGCCCCCGCTGGAAGCTGGAGTTGCAGGGGACCCACCTGATCCTGGCCGGTTGCCCTCGTCTCCTTCAGGTGGCGTCATCACTGGCTGTCAGCGAGGGGCTGCAGGGAGCTGGGAGAGCTGGCCCTCAGGGAGGCTTCAAAAGTGTCCCAGGAGGGTGCGGTGATGAATCCGTCGGTTGCTATCGTTGGCCTGTTGATGCGGGACGGGACGCGAACCTGGGACTCTAACTCGCGGACGTCCTTAAACGAGGGAAACGCGGGATCGTGCGCGGTTGAGAAACCGGCAATGAGCCTCGGGTATCGGCTTTTCCGCGTGTACTCGGATTGAGTCACGGGACGGGTCACACTCAGTCTCTCGCAGCGGTGATTGAAATAATATAGCGAACTAGTTACCTATCACTCTAGCAGCAGCATAAGAGTATATATACGAATTGAGCATATACGGATTGATTCCCATCACCTGTTGGGTTTTAGGGAGCCGGAGGAAGGCATCCCGGGTAAAGAGGAAGGCAGAGTTTTGATGGGGGAGGTGGAGAGGCTATTGGAGGATCACTTCAGGGAGCTGATAGGGAAATTAGGTGTTTCCTATAAGGGGGCGGACAAGGGGATTAGGGGGTCTCTTCTCCTCATCCAGAAGAGATGGCTTGCGCTAGCTAGGGAGGCAAAAAGGGAGAAGTCTCATTTGAGAGCTGAGAGGGGGATGAAGGTGAGTGAAGTGGAGGGGGTGGAGCGAGAGGGAGGGCTGGAGAGCACTGATCTTTCCCCGTGAAGATTATCTCGTGGAATGTGAGAGGGCTAGTGGGAGGGGAGAAGAGGAGAATGGTGAAGGAGATGGTGAGAGGCAAGGTTGACATACTCTGCCTACAGGAGATTAAGTGTCATGGGGAGGGGGAGGTGATGAGGAGATAGGTGGTGGGAGGCTTACTCAAGGTGTGGCTTCTCCGGCACTGGGCAGAGCTGGAGGGATTATGCTGTTGTGGAATCCCTTCGAGGTGGAGGAGGATAGGCAGGTGGGCCGGTTGGCGATTTCTCTCCACTTTCGTTGTCTGAGAGATAATTTTTCGTGGGACTTCTCTGGGGTCTATGGCCCCCAAACCAAGGAAGGTAAATGGTTGCTCTAGCAGGAGCTGCTCGAGTACCATTTCTCCTCGGGCTACCCCTGGTGTGTGGGTGGTGATTTGAATGCGGTGACTTCAGCCTCCGAGAGGATCGGGACGCACTCTCAAGTTGGAGAGACTGAGGACTTTTGTGACTTCATCCAGCAGGCTGCCCTCATAGACGTTGGATTGGTGAACACGCAGTTCACCTGGTCCAACTTGAGGGCGACTCCTTCGTGCTCAAGATTTGATAGGTTCCTGGTGTTGGTTGATTGGGAGGCCTACTTCCCCTTTGTGTAGAGTTCCTGTCTAGCTAGGCCGACCTCAGATCATAAGCCTATCCTTTTGAGGACCAGCAGAGGTCATGAGAGAAGATAGGTTTTTAGATTTGAGAGGTGTTGGCTCAGAGAGGTAGACTTTTTTGACTTAGTGAGGAGGGAGTGGGGAAGACACAAGCCTCACGCTTCCCTCATGGCCACCTTGATTATGAAACTGAAGCATTTATCTCAAGTGCTTAGACGATGGGGTGCCGGCAAGAGTCTGCCCAACATGCTAGATAAGGAGAGGATTCTTCATCAGCTTTAAGCCCTGAACTAGTTGGAGGAGGCGGGTTTGCTTGATGCTGTTGCTAGAAGGAACAGAGACTCTCTCCGTGCCCAGTATGATGAGATTCTCATTAGGGAAGAGATTTTTTAGAAGCAGAGATCTAAGAAAAAATGGCTGAAGGAAGGCGACGGGAACAAAGTATTTCCACAAGATGGCGTCAACTAGGAGGAGGATGAACCAATTGCTTCCCTTCAGGTGGGGGACCAGTATCCCAATGGGAGGAGGACATCAGACAGTATGCCATAGACTTCTACTTTAGGCTTTTCTCAGAGGAGCAGATGAACAGGTCAAACTTCTCTCATGATTTTCTTCCTCACGTCTCTTCTGTTGATAGTGAGGCTCTAATGTGTCCCTTTCTGAAAGAGGAGATCAGACAGGCAGTCTTCTCTTTTGTTGGGGACAAGGCCCCTCGACCTAACGGCTGCCCTATGGTGTTCTTCCAGCAGTGTTGGGGTATTGCCAGGCATGACCTTGTTGGGACTGTTCAAGAATTTCACGAAGGCAGGGCTCACTTGCGAGGTATCAGCAAAACTCTATTGGTGCTGATTCCCAAGAAGATGGGTGCACAAGACCTGGCAGACTTCAGACCGATTAGCTTGCTCAATAGCACTTATAAAATCATTTCCAAGGTGCTGGCTAGGAGGCTTAATAGGGTCATTGATGGGCTGGTCAATGGCTACCATGAGACTTTCATCAGGGGAAGGCACATCCAAGAAAATTTTCTAGTTGCTCATGAGTGTTTTTATAGCATGAAGCAGTAAAAGAAGAGGGGAGTTGTCCTCAAGTTGGATTTCGAGAAAACTTATGACAGGGTTAATTGGCGGTGTCTCATTCAAGTGTTAGGGAAGATGGGGTTCCACCAGACTTGGATTAGATGGATTTGGGAGTGCATCTCATCTGCATCCTTTGTTGTGCTCATTAATGGGCAGCCATCCTCCTTTTTCCAAAGTGGGAGGGCTCTACGGCAGGGGGATCCGCTATCTCCGTTATTGTTTATGCTAGGAGCTCACATTCTGAGTAGGTTGTGGATGAGGGCTGAGGCTATAGGGTTTATTCGAGGTTTCCAGCGAGGGCGAGGGGGTATTTGTATTACCCACCTCCAGTATGTAGATGACATGATCCTTTTCCTAGCTGACGAGGAGCCACAAATGATTGTCACCAGGCTGATGCTTCATATGGTCCAAGACATCAGTGGCCTAAAGGTGAACTACTCCAAAAGCCAAATTGTCAGGGTGAACATGGAGGCTTCCGCCCTCAGGAGGGCTGCAGACATTTTTGGGTGCCAAATAGGGGAATTTCCTTTCTCTTATCTAGACCTGCCCTTGTCCCCAGGTGCTCTTCATTGTAGGGATTGGCAAGTGGTGGTGCAAAAATACGAATACAGGCTTGCAGGTTGGAAGGTGAGACTCCTCTCTTATGGGGAGCGCCTTGTATTATGCAGGTCAGTGCTGGACAGTTTGCCGACTTATTTTCTCTCCATCTTCAGGATCCCCAAGACCGTGGCGAAGAAGTTGGAATCCATTCAGGCTAGATTCTTTCGGCATGGCAACGGTAACAGAGAGAGAGGATGGCATGATATTTCTTGGGGAAGAGTTTGCAAAAGCAAGGAAGGTGGTGAGGTGGGTATTAAGAACATCAGAGATTTTAACTTGGCGCTCCTCTATAAGTGACTGTGGATGCTCGGGACGGAGGAGGAAGGGCTATGGTTGCAGATTATTAGACAAAGTTACTACTCCACATTCAGGGTGTGGGATCTGTTTTTGTCCACTCTTTATAGGGTTTCCCCGATCTGGAGAGGTATCCTCTAGGGAGTTGATTTTTTCAGAGCCAATGTTCGAGTCAGATTGGGTGATGGACAAAGGAGTCATTTCTGGCAGGATACGTGGTGTGGCGACTTGACCTTAGCAGAGGCTTTTTCGTCCCTATTCGCCATTGCAGGGGCTCCTAGTGGGTCAGTGGCTCACTTTTTTGATGTTGACCTTGACGGGGGTATTTGGACACCCACCTTCAGGAGGAATCTTCAGACCCAAGAGGTGGATCAGCTTCAGCTGCTTTTGTCCTTCCTTCTTGACTTTCGGTTGTTGAGTGACACGGCAGACTCTTGGTTGTGGAGATGGGAGGCCGAGGGAGCCTTCTCAATCAAGTCAGCTTACTCTCTCATCTTGGAGGGGGGTCTGCGGTACTCTTATGTTTCTCAGGTTTGGACTCCCAAGAGCCCTCTGAAGGTGAAGGTGTTACTCTGGAGAATTTCACATGGCCGACTTCCACCTATGATAGGGTGGCTCCTTTTCTTTGGCACTTCTCTTCATTGTGCTGCTTGCGTGGGGAGGAGGAGGAGGACTTGGACCATCTATTCACAGGATGTGCCTATGCAAGAGGTGTATGGTCGCGACTTCAGTAGAGTCTTCAGCAGTCAATTCACCAGTTTGGGGGGGCTGCAGTAGCTCTTCACCAGGTGGCATAGGTCCTAGAACTTGAAGAGCGACTACATCATTTGGTGGCTGATCCTCCATGCCACACTGTGGGCCTTGTAAAATGAAAGGAACAAGAGGATCTTCAAGAGGGAAGCGAGGCATGAGGATAGCTTAGTTTCTTTTGTTTTTGCAACAGTGGCCACTTGGGCGAGAGAGCTTTGTAAGGTGGAGAATCATAACTCTCTTTTTTTGTTGTTGGGGAGTTGATGGGGTGCACCAAGTTGGCGGGGGGTCCATTTTTGTAAAGGGGTTTTGAGAGCTCAAGCTTTTACTTGTACATTCCTTTTTCCTTTAATATACTGGTGGTACCACGCACTTTTCAAAAAAAAAAAATACTGTGTAGAATAGATTTCATGTCAACAGCATCATGTAGTGGAGCTGTGACTGTTGTCAAGTTTAATATTATCCATTTCCATTAGTTCTATTAGGTATGGTGACATGTGCACCCCAGATTGCACACCACAATGTGGATTCACTTACGTCCGTATACAGATAACTAGAATGACAGCAAGCTAAGATTTGTACCATGTTCCAAAATTGTACATTAGTTCTATCAAAAAGTGAAAATTAGCATTAGAGTAAAAACCACACATTCTTATAACTCAATAATCATTTTTTGGCTCATTTCAAATTATTGTTTGACCTATAAGAACAAAATATATCACTTTCTACACGGACCACATTCAGGATAAAGGTCTTGTAACTATGTTGACATGTAATGAAAATCAAAGAACTTACTGTAAGTTTCATGTACATTGCCTCTGAAGGCTGTAGGCGTATAACAAATTCATTTCGGCCTTGCTTTTTGCCTGCAAAGAAAGCCCCAATTCTGAATGTTACTCTCAAAGATATCAGGGCCAGATGCTACAACAAGATACAAATAAATATGTGGACAAAGAATTATCCGATGAAACAAGCACAACTAGGGATGCCAACAGATACAGATCAGGTAAGTTACATGCTTTTCTTCATTCTACAAGAAAACCATAGACCCCTAACCTTGGCCGCCTTCCTTTTCCCTTAACTTATCCATCAAAGAAACTTGGATGCAAAGAAGGTTGAATACATCATTACATGACAATTCATCTTAAACATAATTTTCTTCTCATGACTTCCTTGAAATTATAATCCAACAAATAAAGGCTCTATCTCCTGAATATATCTCGTGGATAAACTTGAAATAATACTAATATGCAGGCAATAATTGACTAAAGATAATTACAGAGTATTAAGTGGATCCAAAGCACAAAAGAGAATGTTGGTGGCTATCAGTTTTACATCGCGGTGTCATTTGTGGCTCAACAATTGGCGGGTGGAATGAGATTCTTCCTGCAAGGGAGGAAAGAAAGAGAATAATTGAGAGGGGAATTAAAGAGTGGAGAATGTAGTGGTTCTGTTAAATAGGAGACTTTCAATTTTCTTTTCCTTGAAGGATACTAAGCACTGACCCAGATGATCAATGCTTCAAGATGGACAACCCATGTACTGTACACAGTACAATAATTTTACAAACAAAACTACACTCTGAAAAGGGTGTACTTATTTCCTTTTCATCTGAGAATTAGATACAGCTAATACCCTTGTATCTACTCTTGCAGACCCGACAATCAGTTCCTTTATCTTCCCAAGAAAATTTCGGAATTAATGGATGATAGATAATGCTTTTGATTGATATCAGTAACCAGAACCATAATAAGCATCAATTTGTCTTGTAGCCAAGCTGATTAAGGTTTTCATGAGATGACAGATGAAAAACAACTTAAAACTACTGTGTCTGTTGGCGTTCTTTTATTCTCTTTTGTCCCTTTTCTTGCAGGTGTGCAGTTATTTTTGTCAATATCCACAAAAGCAGTTATTACAAATACTGGAATAACACTAGCATCACTTACATGGACAAGTTCCAACACAAGAAGCATGGATATCTCAATAATGAAGACGACCATTTAACACTAACCTGACTTTCATGGGCCAGACAAAAAATCAAATTGCCATTTGGCTGCACTTTAATGAACATGTTGCACCCATTTATTTTCTCTAACTAATCAGGATTTAAGCAAAGGGAATTACTCCCTAAACAGCACAAGATGACATAACACCAAAGGCACTCTGCCGGCCTGGTCAACCTCAAAAATTGGGACAATTTGCCGTGTCAAATGGCACAACACAACAAACGAGGATCACCTCCGAGCGAACGGCGCCATGCCAACAAACTTCAAAACGACCGGATCGAACCCGAGGGTCGGGACAACTCGCCGTACCAAATGGCACTTTACAAGGATTCGGAGACCACTCTCAGATACCCTGCAGGTGGCATCACAGCACCAGCACCCTGACAACCGGGCCAATGTTGGACTCAGAACAACTTGCTGTGTCCCACGGCACCCTACGGAGAAGCGAGAATCACTCCCAAACACCTCACCAATGGCACAATGCCGACGACTCCAACCGCCGAGTCTAACTTGGATTCCAGAGCCACTCGCTATATCACACGGCTCTCCAACAAGAAGCGGGGATCACCCCCCACTACAGGGCAAGCGGCATCGCCATGCCGACATCCTAGTTACCGGGCCAACCCGGGACTCGCAGCCACCTGCCGTGTCACACAGTTCATCACAAAAAGGCAGGGAATGACTCCCAACATGCCTTCCACAAGTAGCTTGACATGGGTGGCTCTAGCAGCCAAGTCACATTTGGGCTTCAGAGCCACTAGCAGGTGTCAGGCAGATCGCGGTCGAACAACTAACCGCGATCATCTCAGAACGCGGCCACTCTAGCTACCGTGATCAGAAGGCGGTGCCTGGGAGGGGCGCATTCAAGCCAAAGCCCTGGCAGACAGCAAGCTTCATCTACTTAGTTGTTCCTTAGTTGTTCCAGTTCCAGACTCGGGGGGTCCCTTCCTTCCCGTCTTGAGTCAGAGCCACGCCCAAGGCATCGCAAATGGCACAACGCCATCAATCGGTCAATCCTCCGACGACTGGGTCGAACCCGGGACATGGGGCCTCTTACCGCATCATACGGCATCACATAAGGATCGGGAGCCAACTCGAGCGCCCTCTACGAGAAGCCCATGCGTAAGGTGGGAGCGGGCCGGTCAAAGCACCCTCCGAAGCTCAGAGCGTCATATCCTTCCTCCACACGCGTAGCAAGAAGCCAGAGACCCTTGCCGAAAGTCGGAAGATGGGACAGCTCCCGGGGGGACCTCTCTTCTCTCTCCTCTGCGGTCACACCCAACCATGTTGGTCCGGGTAAATCCCCCCTAGGGGGGAGGTTTACGCAAACCAGCTTGCCCCAGGGCAACCTAATCCAGGTAAACCCCCAAGGGGGGGGTGGGGGGGTTATGCAGACCTGTGTAGTCGAAATCCCACCTAGGCGCTCGCCTAGGCAGTGAGGCGGGGCGAGGCGACGGCAGCCCGCCTCGTGCTGTGGCGGTTCGCCGAGGCGAACGCCTCACATGCGCCTCGCTCGCCGCAGCGTGCCTCGCCCGCTCGCCCGCCCGCTCGCCCGCCCTCCCGCCCGCTCGCCCGCCCGCTCGCCTCGAACCGGATCCACGTATTGGGTAGCATTACCCGTTAACTTCGACGAAGCGAAGCCTTTAAACCCGCGAGGGTTTCACTCGCTTCCCACCCCGCGGCCTATCGCTTCCCTCTCCAACTGCGGCAGCAGCTTGTGGCGATCGGCGAGCGGCGACCGACCGAGCGGCGTCTGGTAATCTCCCTCTTGCCGTCTCCATCTCCCTCTCTCTCTGTCTTCCACTCCCTCTTTCTCTCTCACTCAGGCACACACAAAGTGGGGCTCAGCCCCTCTCCCACAGTCCCACCCTGTCACTCTCTCTCCCCCTGCCACTCTCGCTATCTCCCCTCTCTATCTCCCTCACAGTGAGAGGGAGGGGTCGAGCCCCTCTTGCCGTCTCCATCTCCCTCTCTCCAAGTCTCTATCTTCCACTCCCTCTTTCTCTCTCACGCATGCACACACGGAGGGGAGCTCACCCCCTCTCCCACCCTGCCACTCTCTCTCCCCTTTGCCACTCTCTCTCTCCCCTCTCTATCTCCCTCACAGTGAGAGGGAGGGGCCGAGCCCCTCTCGCCCCTCTCCCACAGTCCCACCCTGTCACTCTCTCTCCCCCTGCCACTCTCGCTCTCTCCCCTCTCTATCTCCCTCACAGTGAGAGGGAGGGGCCGAGCCCCTCTCTGTCTCCCTCTCCCTCACTCAATCTCCCTCTCTTACTCTCTCTCTCCCTCGCCTTCACTCTGTCTCTCTCTGTTCTCTCACTATCTGTCTCCCGCTCATTCTCTCTGTTCTCTCAACTCTCTGTCTCCCGTTCTCTTACTCTCTGTCTCCCGCTCACTCTCTTTGCTCTCACACTCTCTGTCTCCCGCTCTCTCTCACACAGACACACACGCATGCATAGTTAGAGGGGCTAATCCCCTCTCTCACTAGTCACTCTATCTCACCCTCTCTCTGTCTCTCACAGACCACACCATAGTGACGATTAATCGTGAAGGGAAATCGACGTCAGCAATAAACAGTTAGTATTTTTTTTTTACATTTGTTGTTTGATTTATTTTTGTAATATGATTTAAATTTGTTGTTTGATTTATTTTTGTAATATGAATTAAATTTATTGTTTGATTTTTTTTAAGATGTCTACGCCTACACCACCTACTTCTGTGTCTATTTCTGGTGGTGCATCGTCAAATGCAAGCACCCAAGGACCCAATGTAGAAAAGGGCAGACCAAAAGACATTGGGTGGAAATATGGAATCTCTGCCAATCCACAAAATAAAGATGAGATAACATGTAATTGTTGTAAAAAGGTGAGTAAAAGAGGGATTTACCGGCTGAAGCAACATTTAGCCGGCCTAGGTACAAATGTGGCAGCTTGCCAGAAGGTTCCCGTGGATGTGAAAATAGAAATCCGAGAATATATGCAAAATGCCAAGAAAGCTAGAAATGAGAAGCTACAAATGGTGAGGGAGACGGAACGTAGAGATAATTTGTTGAAGGATTCATGTCAATCTCAATCTGTGGATGTCTATCAAGTTAATATACTTGATGACATTATTTCAAAGTCACCGCGGATGAAGGGTCCTATGGACAAGTTCTGCACTCCTGATTCGGAACAAGCTAAGACAGTAAGAGATAAAAAATGGGAAAAGGAACATCGTGATAGAGTTCTCCAATATGTAGGTAGATGGTTTTATCAAGCTGGCATCCCATTCAATACTGTGCGTCTACCTAACTTTCAAACAATATTGGAAGTTGTAGGACAATACGGTTCGGGATTTAAAAGGCCTAACTATCATGAGATTCGTGAGACTATTTTACATAAGGAGATAAAATCAACTCAAGAGTTGGTGGATGCCCAAAAAGAAAATTGGGTGAGATATGGTTGTAGCATCATGTCCAATGCATGGACAGATGTGAAGGGACGAACACTGATCAACTTTCTTGTGAACTCTCCAGGTGGGATTTTTCTTTCTATGTCTCTCACTATCAACTTTCAATATATTTTCTATTTTTCTTTCTATGTCTCTCACTGTCATTCTATCTTACTCTCTTTCTCTAGGTGGGACTGTTTTCTTGAAATCAATTGATGCTTCTGCGCATGTGAAAGATGCCAAATTGTTGGCAGATTTAGTAGACAAGGTTATTAACGAAGTTGGTGTTAAGCATGTCATCCAAATTGTGACAGACAATGTGTCTAGTTATGTGGCAGCCGAGAAAATGTTGATGTCAGCCCATCCTCATTTATTCTGGACACCATGTGCTGTCCATTGTTTAGACTTGATGTTGGAGGACATTTCCAAATTGTCTCTAATGAAAGAAATCATTCGTAGAGCCAAATTGGTGACTACATTTATTTATGGACACACAAGGATTCTTGCTATGATGAGAAAGTATACAAATGACGAGAATCTTGCACGTGCAGCTGTCACTCACTTTGCCACCAACTACTTAAATTTACAGAGTCTGCTTAATTGCAAAGATAGCTTGAGAAGGATGTTTACATCTGCTGCTTGGCTTGTTAGTAACAATCGGTGGGCCAAAAAAAATGAAGGGAAGAAGGTAGAGGGCATAATCTTAAAGACTTCTTTTTGGAATGGTGTGACATATTCATTGCAAATATACAAGTCCCTTGTTATGGTTTTACGGTTGGTTGACGAAGAAAAGCCAGCGATGGACTACATTTATGAGGCTATGGATCGTGCAAAGGAGAGTATTAAGAGTGCATTAAACGAAAAGCTTGACAAATATGGTCTAATTTGGGAAATCCTTAATAGATGGTGAGACTTTCAAATGCACTTTCCTTTACATGCAGCTGGCCTTTATCTTAATCAAACTCTTTATTTCCCTAATTCAAAAATTGAGTATGATCAAGAAGTTAAGCAAGGGCTATATTATTGCATTGAAAAGCTAGCTCCAGAAGCCTCAGTCCAAGCTGCAATTTTCAAGGAGCTTGTAGCTTATCAGTATGCCCAAAGGCTATTTGGGAGAGAAATGGTCATTAGGCAACGCACTTCTATGGTTCCGAGTATGGATGCTTTTATCAATTTCTTGTCTAATTTTCATTGCAATCGTGGAGTAAGAATTATTGTGAATTATAATTTCTTTGTGGTGTAGCTACTTGGTGGTTGAACTTTAGTACTATCACACCAAACCTTCAAAAGATAGCCATTCGGATCTTAAGTTTGACATGTACTGTATCTAGTTGTGAGCGCAATTGGAGTACATTTGAGCAAGTTAGATGAATAATTCCATATTCAAGTACATAAAAGATGCTCCCTTAGTGTTCTTTTTTTTTGTTTAATTGATTGCAACTAATATACTTATAGGTGCACACAAAGACAAGGAATAGGTTGGAACAAAAGAAGTTGAATGATCTCGCTTTTGTGCAATATAATCAACGCCTCCATGCTCGTCATTTGCGTCTTCAGCAAAGTGACTATGATCCTATTTCTTTGGATGACATTGATGATTGCAATGAGTGGATAGCTAATCCTCCAGAAAATGAAGATTTTGTGGATGAAGGGGAGGACCTCACATGGCTAGATGTTGAAATCGCTGCCGGTGTTAATGAAGAGGAAAGACCAAGGACAAGGGCGGCAACCAAAAAGCGTCACCTAGGAAAGGGAAAAAGCATTGCCACATCTCACTCCATAAATGTGAGAGATGTTGACTCCGAGGGGACACAATCAGAGAATGAAAATGAACTTCCAAGTGATAAGGACTCCTCTTTTATGAGTGATGAGGAGGCTTGAGAGTTGAGAGAGATTTGAAACACTTTGTGCTATGGGATTATGTAATTAACTTGTTTGGTTGTTTGACTATTTTTATTTTGTTATAATATTGCACTTGTTAGTTGTTATTCTTGTTTAGTGTATATGCAGTTTTATGATATTTACTGTTCAAAAAAAAATATTTTTGTGATATTTTTACATATAATTTAATTTTAAAATTCATCATCATCATCATCATCATCAGAGCCTTATCCCAATTAATTGGGGTCGGCTACATGAATCATGTTCCGCCAAAGATTTCTATCAAGTGCAATATTCATATTTAAACTCAAGGAACTAATGTCCTTCCTAATAACATCGCACCATCTCATTTTAGGCCTTCCTCGAGCTCTTTTGCTAGCATCCACTAAGATTTGATCACATCTTTTAACCGGCGCTGAGTTAGGGCGACGAAACACATGTCCAAACCACCTGAGTCTATTTTCTCTCATTTTACTATCAATTGGAGCTATCCCTAAGTCCTTACGGATGCGTTCATTCCTAATCTTGTCTTTCTTAGTCTTGCCACACATCCATCTCAACATCCTCATCTCTGCTACACACATTTTGTGGATGTGTTCCTTTCGTACTGCCCAACACTCGGTACCATATAACAGAGCGGGTCTCACAGCCGTTCTATAAAACCTCCCTTTGAGTTTCACAGCCATACGACGATCACAAAGGACACCTGATGCACTTCTCCATCTTAACCAGCCTGCCTTAATCCTATGTGTAACGTCATCATAAATCTCCCCATTCTCTTGTATGATAGACCCTAAGTATCGAAAGCTACTACTCTTCGGAATGTTATGTCCATCAATTAGAACCATGTCTTCCTGAACCACTCTCCCATTACTAAAATTACAGTGCATAAATTCTGACTTGCTCCTACTAATTTTAAAACCTTTAGACTCCAAGGCAAGTCTCCAACGCTCTAACTTAGCATTTAGAGCATCAATACTCTCATCAATTAAAACAATATCGTCTGCAAATAGCATATAATTTTAAAATTACATATAATTATTTAATAATATCTCACCTCAAACGCCTCGGCCATCGCCTAGGCCTTTGAGGCGTGAGGCGACCCCCTGGTCGCCTTGCTCGCCTCACGCCTTAGACTACATAGATGCGGACCAAGATGCCCCAAGCATCCTAGTCCGGATAAACCCCCTTTACACGGACCAACTAGCATCAGCTCAGAACGTGGCCACCCTGGCTTCTGCGTTCTGAACGCCGCGCCTGTGAGAGCCACGTTCAAGTCAGAGCCACCCAATACGTGTAAACCCCCTATATGCGAACCTGGTCCGCATAAAGCCCCCTTCACCCGGACCAGCATGCCCCCTTCAATCCAAGGCCTATAAAGCCCCCTGGGAAGGCCAAGGGTCACAAGAGCACATGGGTTGAACCTATGGGCAACACGCGACTCGTGGACAACTCTAGAGGAGAACAACGATCCAATTGGCAATGGTTGGTCTTGTGTTTAGTAATCACACGCCAAGGGCATGTCACATAATCATCCCTCAGACGACGTTTAGCCAAGATACAAGCCTCCCCATCCGACGAGGGCAAGTTTCACAAGTCTTGATGCAAGATGGAGCGTCGGGCCTCTGCCTTGATGAACTCGCCCCACCCAAACGCCGCGACCATAACGCAGCCACCCAGATGACCGCGTTCATCTCAGCATGCGGCCATCCAAAGGACCGCATTCAAGCCTACCAACCTGGTCTGCATAAACACCCCTTTATGCGGACCAACCAACTCTGGGGCATCCTGGTCCGTGTAAACCGCCCTTTACTTGGACCAACATGCCCCCCTACCAATCCTAAGCCTATAAAACCCCCTGGGAAGGCCAAGGTCACATACTTTACCCAGTTGAGCCTACGGTCAACATACAACTTGCGGACAACTCTCAACGAGGAGGACAAGCTGATTTGTGTTGGTTGTTCTTGTGCTTAGCCATCACACACCGAGGGCATGTCGCATAATCATCTCTCATACGGCATCTTAAGCCAAGATACAAGCCTCCACATCAGACTCCTTAACAGCCATCACGTAAAGGCGGTTCGGCGAACACCTGACGAGGGAAACGACCTGACTTACATTTGCTTCATGATCGGAAATTACATGCCAAGGGCACGCTACACAAGCCTTGATGCGAGACAAAGCATGGGGCCTCTGTCTTGATGAACGTGCCTGACCTAGAGGTCACGGCCACCCAGAAGACAACGTCCATCTGAGAACGCGCTGCTGACACCGACCGCATTCAAGCCCTGAAGACTGTCCCAGGGATGTCCTACTGATGGAGCCCATCCCCGTCAACGCCCCTCAGATGGCGTGCTTGGACAAGTCACCAGCCCCCTTTACGGGCTTCATGAGAAGTTGGCACGCTTCTTGCAACCTCCTCAAGCCAATCCCCAGTCTCAAGAGCGCCCGACTACTCCAATCATAGCAGTGCCTAACTATCTCTGTCTCAACGGCACCAAGCTGTCCCAGTCTCAACGGTGCCCAACTACTCCAGTCACAATGGTGCCCACTACACCTGGTCATTGTTTTCAGTACACCACCCGGTATGTATCGTACCGGGCCGATATGTATCGGTACCAGCCTTGGCCAGTACGATTCAATTTCTTCATATACTAGGCGATATATGTCGATACCGGCCAGTATGTATAGGTATTGGGCTTGTCCGATACCGAAATCGGTACCAGGTTTGAAAACCTTGCACCTAGTTACTCCAGTCACAGTAGTGCCCACGGCCCCCGACTACTCCAGTTACAACGATGCCCGACTGCCCCAGTCATAACAGCGCCCGGCTGCTTCAGTCATAGTGGTCCCCACCGCACTCGACTACTCCAGTCACAACGGTGCCCACGGCACCCGACTGCCCCAGCCTTAACGACGCCCGACTTCCCCAGTCTCAACGGCGCCCAAGTACTCCAGTCACAGTGGTAAACGACCGCTCTTCCCGATCCGAGCCCGACAGCTCATCTCGAGTCGAGCCCGACAGCTCATCTCGAGTCGAGCCCGACAGCTCACCCCAAGCCAGTGCCCAGCTGCTCCGCACGAGCCATACCTGTCAGCTCCTCAGCCGAGTAAGGCACGCGACAACAGATGACAACACCCGAGAGGTGAACGTTAAGGAACTTGCAAGCCCTCTCATGACTAGGTGACTCGTCATCACATATTGAGGGTACATCCCGACACCCCTCGAGCAGCATCTTGTTGAATTACGAGTCCTTCAACGAACACTATGTACAAAGGCGGAAATACCAACGTAACAACGCAATGACCCGAGGACCGGCATAAATGACGGAATTGTCCCGTAGGTTACGCACACTTGTAATCGGGCTTTCAACGCTCCATATAATGCCTTTCACGACTAATATTGATGTAATCCAATCAGGGAATTGACGCCCGTCGTCACCGGCTACCAGTCTCAACACCGTCCAATAGATTGCCATTCGCCTCCCAGCTCAGTCCCTGCCCACCAATGGAGCGGGCCCCACACCCGAGCCAACACCTGCCTGCTCCTTGTTGAGCCAGTGTCCGTCGCTCCACCTTTCAAGCCAATGCCTCGCTTTCATAAATCCAAAGTCAGTGCCTCCTCCAGTGCTCACACTGAGACCGATCTCCCTATCTCCACTCATTCCTGCTATGTTGTTGTTGCTCTGTCACTGTATCACGGGCCAAGCCCTCCCGATGTCGCGGCCCCCAGGGTCGCTAACTCTCTTCCTTCGGTAGTAGAAATAAGGATGTTCTGATTATGTCTGATGTAAATTAACATCGACTGTAGTCGGTAGACTCGATCGGTGGGGAAATGTCCTGCACCTGAACCCCACATCGTCTGATACACCTTCACCTGCGGAATCAAACTTGCGCCAGCTACCTAAATAGCTACGACGCACACGTACCCTTATCCATGTGTTGCCCATATGTC
Organism: Amorphophallus konjac; assembly: GCA_022559845.1. Taxonomy (NCBI): domain Eukaryota; kingdom Viridiplantae; phylum Streptophyta; class Magnoliopsida; order Alismatales; family Araceae; genus Amorphophallus; species Amorphophallus konjac. The sequence continues at coordinate 179,174,823 of CM040121.1, forward strand.
CATGCATACGTGTCGTGCCCTGGAGGCACATCCCAATTGAACTTCAATTCCACGGCAATTGTCGAAATTCGACTAGCACGCCGGCAGAACACATACACCTAGCAAAAATCACCATCAATCGACAAATTACAAATTACATTATATTTCATTTTTTCTCCCGCCATTCCGCGTGTGCGAACACATGTCATTGCACTTTTATGTGTATCTTCTCAAGAAGACATATGTCCATCTTTGTCTCACCCATGGTTTCAACCCTCAACCTGCTGGATGCTAAATGGCCAAAGCATAAACATGTTCAAGGCCAAATTTTGAGTGCTGTGCAAGTAAGTGAATATCTCAAGGATTTACTTACACAACAATTGAACTATGGCGAATAACAGATACATGTATGTAAAAAATGTGAATACACTTCAAATAAATAGATTTAATTGAAAAAATATATAAATACTTGACAGAGTGATGAGAGAGAATGAATAGAACAGGTAACATAACTTAAAAGTACATACATTTGAAAATATCACCAGGAACGTCCTTGAATTGGACACGTATTTCTGCTTTCCTTGAATTCAGTGCTTTCCCAGCCTTTAGTATGAATGGGACACCTGCAAATAATAATATTTGGTCAAAGAGGTGAAAAGAGAGAAAAATGTCTCTTTATCTATTTATCTATAAAATTAGACTTTCTAGATGTAACTGTTCTACCGAAGAAACATAATTCAAACATTCATTATTATTAAAACCTGATCTCTGTTATCATAGGATTTAAAGCCCCATCATACCTTCCCATCTTTCATTATGTATCCTTAGAACCACAGTGGCAAAAGTCGGTGTGTTTGAATCTTTAGAAACTGTAGGGTCATCCTTGTAGCCCTCGTACTGTCCAAGGACAACCTCCTCTGAGGCAATTGGCAAGACTGATTGAAGAACCTGAAACATCAGTTCTAGAGGATGTTTACAACAATCTCAGTGAAAAAATGATTATTTGAATAACAAAGAATGCGACAAACATTTCAATGGTAACAAGGAAATAAAAATAAAAGTCCTTGTACTAACCCATACTTTAGGTGGGTTCCGGGGGGGGGGGGGGGGTGGACTCAGGTGTATCTACTAAGATTTGAGAAACTAATGTTACTCATTGTTTAACCGCACGGAAATAAAATAAATTAAAAAATGACATTGAATATTCAGAAACAAAAGTAGTTATTTGGTGCCCATTGATTGGACATTTGTGCATATTTGTTAGCCGTTTAGATGACATGTGCAATGTTAATCCCGCAAGTTAGGTTTATCAGACAATTTAGGATTCGGGTACTGGAATTTTCCCCACTGACCGCAATCAATGTTTATTTACATCATCATAAAATCCGAATACCTTTGTTAACTGCTAAAGAAATCACCGACCTTCACAACACAAGTTGTGATATTGAGGGCATACTTGCAATCGCAAAAACAAACACTTTCGAAGGGATGAAGCTATTTATGTAATTTGGTAGGGATAGGAATGGGTTTTATGACCTAAGTGAAAAATCAGGCATTAGTTAAGGGCTCATTCACAGTTTAGCACTATCCGAGGGGTTTGATTGTAATTTGACATAAGTAGGGGTATACTTGTAGTTTTATACTGACTTAAGGGGGGGGAGTTGGACTCAGGTGTATCTACTAAGATTTGAGAAACTAATGTTACTCATTGTTTAACCGCACGGAAATAAAATAAATTAAAAAATGACATTGAATATTCAGAAACAAAAGTAGTTATTTGGTGCCCATTGATTGGACATTTGTGCATATTTGTTAGCCGTTTAGATGACATGTGCAATGTTAATCCCGCAAGTTAGGTTTATCAGACAATTTAGGGTTCGGGTACTGAAATTTTCCCCACTGACCGCAATCAATGTTTATTTACATCGTCATAAAATCCGAATACCTTTGTTAACTGCCAAAGAAATCACCGACCTTCACAACACAGGTTGTGATATTGAGGGCATACTTGCAATCGCAAAAACAAACACTTTCGAAGGGATGAAGCTATTTATGTAATTTGGTAGGGATAGGAATGGGTTTTATGACCTAAGTGGAAAATCAGGTATTAGTTAAGGGCTCATTCACAGTTTAGCACTATCCGAGGGGTTTGATTGTAATTTGACATAAGTAGGGGTATACTTGTAGTTTTATACTGACTTAGGGTTTATTTGCAATTTGTCACTGGCTAGGGTTGGATTTCAGTTTGATATTGGTTAATGTTTAATTGTAGTTTGGTACTGGCGAGGGTTTAATTGTAGTTTGGTATTGGCAAAGGTTTGATAGCAGTTTGATACTGACTGGGGTTCAATTGCAACTGGACATCGACTTCTCGTTCCTATCGGTTAGACTAGTAGTTTGGTACTGGCAAGGGTTTAATTGCTACTTGGTATTGGCAAGGGTTTAATTGTAGTTTGGTATTGGCAAAGGTTTGATAGCAGTTTGATACTGGCTGGGGTTCAATTGCAACTGGACATCGACTTCTCGTTCCTATCGGTTAGACTGGAACTTATCTTCATCAGACTTTCGGATCTTCGCCGGAGAATCAATCTCAAACTTCATCGAACTGAGCCATTGGATCGCTGAGATGATCACTGCCAGACCGTGGGATGAAGGTCGTGAGTTGATCTCTGTGAGGCGAGTATGTGTACAAGACACCCGTATATGAGAGGGATGCTTATACAATTTACAAAAAGGTCAGGGTATTTTTGTAAACCCTGAGCATTTTTATAAAATACAAGACATTCCAACAATTACAGAACTTTACAGGACTTCTCTAAAAAATACAAGACTTTGTCAACAAATTGTAGACTTTATTTCTACACAAATGTAGGGACGTATCTACACTTTTTATAATTGCAAGATATTTCTACAATTTTATAACATTGTAGAGATTTTCTTGAAATTTAAGGGGTACTTTCGAAATTTTTGATTAATTCAGAAAGTTACATGATTTTTCTCATAAAATACAAGAAATTATATTACAAAAATACACAAGGACATAATCACCATTACAAGGGTAATAAACATGCCTTTAAGACACAAAACACAAAAGGCACAAGTCTTCAAGAAAGCTCCGAGTTTGCTTCGTAGTCCGTATGTCTTTAGATGGGCTCCCTAGGGAGTATTTATAGGACACAAATGCTTAACTGGGCCGGATAAGGGGTTTTGGGGTTTACCCGGGCTGGATGAGCTCCCTTGGGAGCTTACCCGGACTGGGTGAGCACCCACGGGTGACCTCCCCAACTCGGACAAGCCGCAAGGCTTCTACCGGGCCCGGTCAAGGCCGTGGAGGGCTTGTCCGGTCCGGACAAGCCAGCACAAGCTCGCCCAGGCCGCACCGGCCACGACTGGCTTGTCCGGACCGGATAGACCTCCCGCGGAGCCTAATCCGGCCCAAACAAGGCCGCGCGGGCCTGTCTGGTCTGGGTGGACAAGTCTTGTAGGGCTTGTCCGGTCTGGCTTGGCTCCTGCGGAGCCTTACCCGGTCCGGGTAGGCTCCCGCGGGAGCTTACCTGGGCCAGGTGACCCCTATGAGGGCAAAAGGGGGGCGGCCTATAAATAGGCCCCAAATTTTTTTTTATTTTTTCCCGTTTTTGTGCTTCCACGTGGAAGGAAAGTGACATCTCTGGGATTTGTGCTTTGTGCTTTGATTTCTTGCGCCGTTTGCGTGGGGAGACTCCACCCTTGAAGGATTTCTGCCTGCTCGAGCTCGGACACCTTGTAAGCCACAATAATAATTTTCTTCAAGTACCGGCTTGCTGCGAAAGTATTTTATTTCATGTCGTCTTTCTGACGGGGGTTCCCGGGGGCCCATATTTGACCCCGTCTCATGACGGATTTGGCTTTTTGCCACTTTTTTTCGGCCGTCATTCCACGAATTTAATTTTACTTGTCTCGATTTATTTGAGATAAATGGTGGGTTCAACACTCATCAAAGGAGAAAAGCCATAACATACACATGTGAGGTAAAGGATGACAAAAGCTCATGAAAAAAGAAAATGCATTTATACCAACCTTCACTTTCTCATCTCGTATATGCTCAGGCTTCAGAGAAACTGGCTTTTCCATGGCAACCAAACAAAGAACCTGCAATTAGCTTAGAATAATATGTGTCAAGCTACATTTGAAATTCAAATTCAAGAGAAATCCTAGAGAAAACAGAGGTGAAACAAAATTCATTTCTGGGAAAGCATGAATCAAAATTTTTTTCTCAAAAAAAATATGCAGATATCTAGCATGGAAGAAAAAAGATTACGCTCTTTGATAGCATTATAGGAAACAGTGAAAAACTTTGCTGGATGATAGTTTTTATGGCTTTAACAGTTATTGTAGTGGAAACTAAAAAAATAAAGTGTGATGGGGAAGTCTTGAACAAATTGGAAATGTTCAGAATACCCAAAATCTGAAATCCTACTTTCTCTCTAAAAAGCAAAAATGATAAATTAATCTATCCTTTTTTTCCGTTTCTTGTTCCTGGGGGTGGGGGTATGGTAGGTTTCTGGTATACAAACCAGTTGCCATCATCACATCAACCTAGGATAAACTTACAGGAATAATGGCAACAGCCCTAAAGTTTTCAATAGCTGTTAGCATGATATTAACCACCCATTTGTTACGCCCAAACGTATTCTTGCTGGCTAGAAAAGAAATCCATTGAAGGGGAAGGCAAAAAAAGCCACTTTTGTTGCACTGTCATGAATGGTCCAAATTTTGCATATCCTTCAGGAAGATGTTTTCAACCTTGTTTAGACATTTCAAATGACTTTCTGGCTTAAAGCCATGTTCAATCTCAAGCGAATAATCTTCATAGCTTTAATATTTTTAATCTGGAATGGCCAGTGCAAATTCCTATACAAGCACTTACAACTAGAGAGAAATATTCTTTAGCAAATAGTGAAGAGTATCAGGTCTGTTGCACCCCCCCCCATGCTAAAAGAGGTGCTGCTATAAATATTTTAATGATGACAAAGACTACTAGTATCAAACTCTATTGTATCTGTGAGGCATTCTCAAGAGATATGTTATCAAAAGCGCGCCTAGGCGGTTTTTGAGGCAAGGCGGCCCCAAACCACCTCGCTTTCGCCTCAAATGCCTCAGTCCCAGGAGGGCCGGTCCATGAAGATCTTGATTGACTTACCCTATGTATTTTCACCTCAAATCTTGATTGTATATATGTATTTTGGCCTCAAATTTTGATTGTTGTTAATTTTATTAAAAATTTTGATTGTATGTATGTATTTTTTGTGATATTTAGACAAATATTTATATTTTTTGAATTGTATATATTTTTTATAATAAAATGCCTCAAACGCCTAGGCCATCGCCTAGGCGTTTGAGGCACGAGGCAACCCCTTGGTCGCCTCTGTTGCCTCACGTCTCTGACTACATAGCTCAAGAGACTCTAGCACAGGTTCAAGCTATCAACAAATCTCAAGCTTACAGGAAAGTTCAAAGTGCCTGCAACAACAGCTGTAGACAAGTACTATTGGGCTACAGACTCTAGACTCATTCCTAAATCTTGTCTCTAGAAAACTCTGTAAACAGCTACTTTTTGCAATGTCCATCACTCTCTTAGACAAGAACCTCAAGAAAGTTTCAGAGAGATAGACAACCACTCGTTACCAATAATTGACTATGCAGGGAAAGGTAAAACAAGAGAATCTGGCAGACAACTCACGCGCCTGCAAAGATTCCCCGACATGCTCTCTAGAACAGGTCAAGATCCCAGGAATGAGCTTATGACACATGTCCGAAGTTAGTAGCAACAGATGGAATTTGAAATCATTTTCATGCCTTAAGCCTAATGGATATCTCCCTCTATGGGCACCATAACTAGGCTTCAAGAGGTGAAGGAGTGAGAGAGGAAGAGCCCACTAGCCAACTTGAGCCGCAAGAAAACCCTTCTTTCAAGATGCAGAAGCAGAGGAGCTCACATTCCACCATCTTCTTCCTTCCGCTACTACTGCTGAGGAACTGCATCGGCAAAACACTTCCTGATCTTCAATGACATTGAGCTTCCATCTCCCCTTCTTATTCCTTATTTTATTTTCTTTGACGGGTTGCCGTGGGCTTGTGTGCTTGAATGTATATCCAGCCTATCAAGAGACTAACACTCTCTGTCTATTACTTTTGTTTAGGTTTTTTTCCTTGTAGAGAAGAAGACAACCTCAAAGGCAATGCTAGTGGCAGGCACCATATCAACTTGTGTGTGTTAGTGGGAAGCACCGCATCTGTGTGTTGGTGGAAGGCACGGCATCAACCTGTGTGTGGGTGTACAGGCACCGGATCAGCCTGTGTACTAGAAACACCATCTAGTGAAATCCCAAGTGGGTTACTTGTGGACTGGACATAGGTCAAAGACCGAACCAGTTAAAATCACTGTCTCAAATTTGTGTGATTGCTCCATATCTTCTATCTCTGTTTTATTAGCCCTGCATTATATAGCCTTCGTATTCTGCTCACACATTTATATGTAGTGAACGCATTTAGCTTAGCTTCTTTTAAAACTTTTTAATTAGTTCCATTCGAACCCCTCCCCCCCCCAAGGATTCATCATAGCATTTCAGCCCAACAAGATCTTTCTTGGTGGCCATCTTAGTCTTTGATCTCACAACTTCAATCATGGGTGGAGAGATTGTCTATGGCAGGTTATGAATTTCATTTCACATAGTGAAATACAAGGAACAGATGAATTGGCATCCAGAGATTGCACACTTTCTCCTTGCTTGAATCCATTCTCAATGGCCTAGAAGCAAATTTTGTATTAGGGTAAACCCAACTCAATCTGAATCAAGCTGATCATCTAATCATCAGGTCTCGACCTATCAATAGTGGCAAAAGAAAATTATATTATGTTAATGACAAGAATACATGAAATTGGGCCCATACAAATAAGAAAAAGCTGAATGGAAAAATAGCATCATAAAGCTTTATTAATTTCTCATCAAATCAAATTGGTTCGATGCTTCTCATTTTGGGTTAGAAGGAAACTAAAGATTGAATCATATTATTTATTGAAACTCCTAGGTTTATATACAACATGTACTCAGTGCCATCTTCCATGTGTAAAGAGTGGCTACTTATTAAGTGTGGTCTTTGTTGTAGGCTAGTGCAAACAACAAAACCAAACAGAACAGATATGAGACAGCTCAGCTCTATTGAATGTACAGGGTGGTTCACATGGGTAAGGCAGTGCTATGCTCATCGGTCCAAGTATCACATATTACAGTGATAGAGAAGGGATTTAGGAAAGAGAACCACATGTGTTGGCTTCAAGGTTTGCAGATCTGGAACCGGTTCTGGGATTGGTCAAGGCCAGTTCCGGTTTAGATTGGCAACCAGCCAGTTCAAGGGTTTAGGAGCTGATTCCCCAATGCTTGTATAATAAGGTTAGAAAACGGGAATATAATGATTACTGGGGTTTAAACCCTAATCTCATGAAATCAAATGAGACTTAAACCCTAATCTCAGGGAGATTATTTAAACCCTAATCTTACTTAAATTGATTCATCTTCATAAGTTTCCTCCATTTTCTAAAACAATTTCACATTTTCTCTTTGTTTATAAGGACCGGCTGGTCCGATCCTGGAACCAGCTAAACCAGATTGGTGACCTCCGATCCGATCCGGTTCAGGCTGGTTCTAAACACCATGATTGGCTTCTCAAGGATGACACTGTTGGTATATGTAATTTGTATTAATTATGCTGCAAATAAGTCAGGAATAAAAGACAAGAATCATTCTTTTCCTATGAAAATATGGCTGCAGGCAGAGAGGATTCTGGTCATAGTTAGAGATGTGGGAGGAGAGGCCTCATATGATGAACCCAATCACAAATGTGAATATTCAAGTGGAGGGATCAGGATGTGGAGTAACGATAGCTGGATTCTAGATAAAGAGAGGAATGTGAGGTTTCCATAATAAGTGGAAGTAACTGATACTCTTTAGAAGTTGAGTTTAATAGGAAAGAAGAGGCAATTGGAAGATTTAAAATATCATGTGAATCACCTCTGAGGCAAGAAACATATTGGAAGCAATGGACTAATGAAAAGTGGCCTACAGAAGAAGAGGATAAAACAGCCTACTTTCATGGAGTAGAACATGGGTGGAGGAGATATCATATTATACTATTAAGAAAGGTGTATTTATACTAAACATTTTGCTGGGCAGACCCTAGTGACTGACCATTATAGAGCCTTCCTACGAAAGTCCATTGCAGAGTAAGAATCATAGTGGAGGAGGTCCTCAAGGCAATGGGCAGCTTGGCTGGGGACAATGCCCCATGGTATGATGGTTTCTCCACATGCATCTATCAAGATTATCAAGTAATGATCAAAAAGACATAATAGTTGCTCATAAATTTTGAGAAGAAGAAATGACCCTAGGGGGATCCACACAACATATGCTCCTTCAGGGAAGATGCAAAATGCCCATAAGTCCTCTCATCAGGGCGAGCAGACATAATTCAATTCACGTGTATCAGTCTCAGTCATAAGTCTTCTTAATGGGTATATGATGTATATGATTATTATCAAGATGCTGTCATAGAGAATGATAGAAGACATGGATATGCTTTTAACAGGGAACTACCGCAAGGGTCCAAGGAATGGATCAGGTCAGGCTGGATTGGTCAATATGATTTGTTTTCTTCCCTGATCAATCCAATTATGCACTACATTCCCAATCTCCCCACTGCATCCCAAAGCACAAACCCCACAACCCAATCTTCCAATCAAGCCCTTACCTCACATTTTAACCCTCACCCAAGGAAGGCAGGATCGGAGATCAGGCACAGATTGCTGAACCATGGACCAATCTGGCAATCTAGGTCAGGTGATCCGAGCTGATCCAGGCTGATCGGAAATCAATCAGCCCAACCCACATACAAGCCTTGTTGGGGCCTAGAAAAATACAGAAAAAATAAAACAAATTTTTGTAGCCCATCTAGAGTCAATCCAGGCAGATCTAGAGCAAATTCAGAGATGATCTTGGCTGATCCCACTGATCTGGTGCTGATCTGCCCAATCGTCAGTCTAAATGAGAGATCGACGGCTTCGGGTAAGATTGGCTCAGGTAAAATGCAGTCAGATTGGCCAACCCTGACCAATTTAATCTGACAAGGTGTTACTGGATCTCTCCAACCATGGGAGAAGACCTTCAGATGTGCCTCCTGTCACTATCATTATCACAGTTACCACGAGCACCTCCCAACATTGATGTCAATAGTATGTGACCCCATGCTCACCCTCAGGTTTGGAGACCAGACACACCAATGATTTTAAGCCTTACCATGGAGAGTGGCAAACCTAAGATTACCAACTAATTGTATGATAATGTGCTTCCATCCCCATTATGCACACCACAAGCTATCTACGTGGTCAGAGAGATGCTGTGTCCCTTGTTAATGAGATTTTGGAGAAGTTGCAGAAGTTATTAATTCAATTTTGACAAAAAATGGACTAAATCACAATCATCTAGTTGCCAATGTAATGAACATAATTATATTTATTCTGTAAACTGTAAACACAGAAGTCAACTGACAATTCTTGCTTCAAGTTGTCAGAAAGATAAGCGAAAAGATATGGAATTAGGAAATCACATAGAAATCAATGGTCATTACTCATTAGCATCCTGTTGAAACAACTTTCTTCAAGAGAAAAATTGATTTCCTTGAATGCCAGACAAAAGCAGGCTAATTTCTTATCATGACATTTCATGCATAGTAAATGCAGTTGTATTTCAAACAGGCATTTTGTTAGATATTCCTGGCAGAAACCCATAATATGATGAATACCATTCCAAGAGAGGAACACTGTTTTAGTTGTGGGTGTTTAGAGAATGGAATCTAGCAACGCATTGACACAATCAATCAATTATTTAAATTCTATAACCATCCTCCAGGAGTTGAGTGTCTGTATATTGAACATCTATTCAGACAAAGTAGCACAAATTCCCAATGCTGCTAGTTGCTTCAATACTAATTGCTGCACAAATCATTATGTATTCATATCAACCAGTTTGTTTGTGTACTTTCTGAAATAACAATGGTGAGCATTAGATGTGATCAGCATAAATCTGGTACCAAGTTACATATTTACAGCATTACAGTATGGGCAAGTACTACCTGTGATACCATCACTCTATGATTTTATCTGAACATACATCCATTCGCCCCTACACAAATATTCTAGGACTTGGCCTTTCCTTACCGTGAAACACATGTGACTGTAATTAACCGAAAATCATCTCTTCAGTCAATGATCATACAGGTCCATCTCACAGATCTGACTGAGATCCCCCGACCCTCAGGAAAATAAAGAAAAGAAGAGGATGATTTTAGGAACTCCATAGAAATTGCCAAGTTTCATCATTTTAGAGAGCCAAGCATGATTAACTAGTCAATGACAATTTACAAGTGTAGCAAATAGGAGTTCAAACAAAAGGTACATTTTTCCTAAACAATATGAGTGCAAACATCAATATGCTACCATTGTACATTGACTACCAGAAATTGTAGGGTAGGTTATTGGCAACAGTAGTCATTTTACAAAATAAACTTCATAAGAAATAGAGATATTAATTATCTTAGGACTTATATCAATTTACAAACAAACCTGTAACAGGTGATTTTGTATAATATCACGAATTATCCTGCAAAAAAATTAAGGAATATGAGCTGGTCATGATCAGAAAATCCAAAGAAGCAGATGTACCTAAATATGTAGCAACCAAAGAAAATGAACATGGCTAAATATGTAACATCCATAGAAAACAGACAGTTAAATATGTGACATTTGTATAGGAGCGCTAATCTCAACTCATCATAACTTGCAGGGAGGCCAATCAAATCTTTTTTTTTCTCTTGGTTGGGTTGGGTTTAGGTGGGGGTGCAGTTTGATGGAGTCACGGAAGGGATGGAGGATACTGCACAGTACATTGGAAATTTGCATGTTCCACTACTAACTAAAAAGCACAATAATAGAACAAGTAATGTGTAAGATATAGGTTCCATCAAAATATCTAAAATACTGAGCTGAACACTTTCTTGGATGGCAGTAATGCATAAAATCCAGGTTAATGGAATTCATCTAAGAAATGTGTGCATTGACATTGCTCAAACGAAATTACAGCAGTCGAAACTGGAAAAGAATCCTTACTAATTTTAGTGAAATATGCTTTATAAAAGGGGAAGAGGCTAATAATGGGTTCAAAAACAAGAAAAATGTTCCACATCATACCCATATTCATCAAAATATCCACCACGCCCTTCTGTCCCAAAATCCTCTCGAAAGACAATCTGAAAAGAATCATGAAAATAAATGGCAAACATCACATATGCCCACATGAGATATCTTCACACTCACAACAGCCTGACAATGGATGATCGTAAAAGATTTAATAGCTCATAGAAAGATATGATTTATTCAGACACCACAAATAAATTACAATGGCTCATTGATATGCTGAATATACAAGGAGAGACTCTGACCTGTATGTTGTCAATGTTGTCACGATTCCAGAGAGGAAGAAAGAAACGATTCGCAAAGCGAAGCACCAACTGCCAAATGAAGTGCAAAAATAGGATAAATGGATCACCTTATGGAAGAAATAATGCAGATCAAATTTGAAATATGTTTTACCAAGTTCTGGACCAGTTCCTTTCCTAGGTAGTGATCAATGCGGTAGAGTTGGGATTCATCAAATAGCTCCCCAAGCTGTGAACTTAGTTCTTCCGCAGAGCTTAGATCCTTTCCAAAAGGCTTTTCAACAACAATTCGAGTCCACCCACCAAGATCAGCTGCCAAAGACAAACGTAAGAATAGGATGCTCTTGAGGAAGTGGGATACCAATTTTTTATCACATGGCTCCAAATCAGTGTAAGATTGCAAAAATGGATATTACAATGCCAACACAATAATGTATCAATCTAAGAAAGGCCTGTTTAGGACAAAGTTCAATTTTGCACTTGTGTAAGTATTTTTTATACTAATGACACATGACTTTTCTTTTCTAAAGGGATCTGCCAAGAATTGTTGTTAGCGATTGGGCAAAAAGCATATTCTCGGAATTCAATGGCTTTTTTCTGTTTCACTTTCCATTTTAATTTGTTTATTCATGCTAAAAGGGACACAAGATGAGGGAATACCCTGACATGAATGGATTGCAAGACCTGGAAGAAAAATTAGATTGCAACATAATCTGAACACAGCAAAGAGATATGTAACAAACAAAAAGTCCAAACTTGGAATTTGGACATGAAATTTTTCATGCTTTGTTAAATCACAAACCTGGGAAAAATGATCTGACGTGATACCAGAAAATTGGAGTTAATCAACCCTATTAAAGACAAACTATAGTAAGAATTACATATATGATGCAAAGAGTGGGATATTTAAATTATTTAGATGACACATGTTCAGCATTCTAATGACCTGTCATCCTATGCATGAAGAACACAAGATGCTGACATACTAAATTGTGAGATTTCAAGTTTGTGATGACCATTTTGTGAAGTCCTAATATCCTGATAACAAACACTAACACTTACATCTAACCAGACCATTTAAGCACTACCATCACACTTATCCTCTTCCGTGTCTTTCTATAGAAAGAATAAGAGGTGCACCAAAACTTTTTGTTTCTCTTTTATGAGGGTATCCATAAATTATTTTCCAGATGCTCAGATCAAAACAATCATGAGTTTTGTAAATAATGCATAAATCCAGGGCAAGAATGTGACTACAGTGGCTGACAACCAAGAGTTTGCTAATTAAATTCAAGGAAAAGAATGATGGATGCTTTAGAAAATTGATGGATTCAAATGTTAAAATACTAAAAACCACCTACAATTATGGACCCTTTTTCTTCTCCACTTGGATAATGAGCCTTTATAGAGAAAACAAGACGGGCAAGTTTTCTAATAAAATTGGTGGTGCAATTGTAACCTTCTGTCAGGTGGAAAAAGGGAAGTGTATGTTTGGGTGTCATTCAAATGGAGTCAATAATGAAGCATATAGTTGGGTTAGACTAGATTTCTGAATGGCCTCAAGTAGATGCTTTGATGGGGTTAAAACTCAAATGCCAACTCTTGACTCAAACATTTAGACTCGTAGAAGGTGGTTTGTCGGACTAGGCAAAGATGACAAGCCGTGACAATGCATCTCCAGTCTTACCGGCCAAGTAAGATTTATCATCATTACCACAAAAGTTTAGTTCAAAATCAAGATAGGTAGTGATAAAGTTTTACATACTCTTCAAATTTATATAGTCATAAGTAGTTCCTCAAGCTGGAGATTGGAAACAACATAACAGAGTGTTACCAAATGACTTCTCAATGGCATAATCAATCTAGGGTCATTTTTAAGGAGGTATGTTCAGATCCAAGTTTGATGAATCTCCATGACTAGTTACCAAATGTCAACTTGATCATGGAATTCAAATCAAAATTACTTATCTCAAAATTGGCAGCAGGTGATTTGAATGAGGATTGGCCCTAGCTAATCCAAAAATCAGTATTGATTAGAGAACACCAAAAAAGAGCTAAAAATTGGATCAGGATTGGCCGAATCAAGCAATGTGACGGAGACGTCGAGGTGGGGACACAGTGGCCCAGCCCCTTTGGCAGAGAGATTGCCCCGCCCCATGACCCATTGGATCGGTCCCGACAACTCCTTGATTTTTTCCCTTTTATTATGATGTACTTTTCCTTTTATTTAGTATTTAGTTCTTAGTGGGTCAGTTAATTGGGCCCAAAAGTCCGGTCTAGGAGTTGGGTCTAGTTATGGGTCATAGGTAACTTATTGTCACCCCCAGATAGCGGGGTCTTTTTCCCATTTGTTAGGGGTAAGTAAGGTCATTTGTAACCTATGGTCTCCACTATAAAAGGAGGCCTAGGGCCCTCATTTTCAGTAGAATGAAAAAATGAAGAATTGAAGAAACTTTTGAATCCATTGTGGATCCCTTCCCCCCCTCTCTTGGTATCTTCTCTCTATCTCTCTAGCTCTCTCACCCTCTCTCTCCAACTCGCCCCCCTCTCTCTCTTCCCAGCCAAATCCGCCCCCCTCTCTCTTCCCTCCTCCCACACCCCGGCCCCAAGTTCCCCCTCCCTACGTGGAGGTTTGATATTGATTGTACACGCAAGTCTACGTCTGAAGCCGCCGTCGACGTGCTGGTCGGGTGAGCGCGTTCCCCTGCTCGCTAACGTCCCACGTCAAATTGATATCAGAGCAAGTTTACCAGCTTGTTCCTTACAAGCTGGGTCCTGGATAGGAAGGTATGCTTCCCCGTCCGGTGATCTCTACAGCAGTCCTACCAAATGGCGCCACCACCGAGCTCGACTTCCATGAGATGGAGCCACAGAATTGGATCTCGCAAGACATCGTCGATGCCCTTTCCGAGACCAGTGAGATTGTCTGCGTTGGAGATCAAGTTTTTGTGGAGTTCCAAAAGAGGATCGGCCAAGTCCTCTACTTAGATGACGCATGGTGTCAAATTGGCACATTAGCAGGCCCTTGCATAATACTCGGGAGGCCTTGGCTAGATGAGAGGAGTGCCACCATGAGCGGCAGACTTGCCGAGTGCATCCTCCGCATCTACCGGGGGTCTTCACATTCCACAACATGTCGCCCTCTCCTCCAATGGCGCTAGAAGTCCTGGCGATTGAGTCGCCACTGGAAGAAGAGCCGTTACCGATGGCAGTCTACGAGCCGGATCCGGAGTTGATCGCCCAATACGAGGAAGAGGAGTGCGAGTGGGCGTTGCTACAAGACGCCGCGGAACCTACTCCGACCCTCATCGACCAAGATCTGGTTATCAACATGCAAGAACCGACCACCCAAGAGCACGAAGGCCCCAACGTCAACTTGGTTGCTATGGCGGCTCCATCAGTCCCTCCCGACGCTCTTCACCGACCTCCGGAGCAGCCTCATATTGATTCTATGTGGCACGAGTTCTGCATGGTCTACGAGAAGCGGAACCCCAGCATCCGTCACGTGGTCAATTGCCCCGAACCCTTGTCATACCCACCGGCAATTATCACAGTCGTGCTTCCCCACTTTAAGATTCGAGGTCGAATCTTTTCCAACTGGGGGAGTATGACGGGGAAGTCGAGGTGGGGACTCAGTGGCCCAACCCCTTTGGCGGAGAGAACGCCCCGCCCCATGACCCATTGGATCGGTCCCGACAACTCCTTGATTTTTTTCCCTTTTATTATGATGTAATTTTCCTTTTATTTAGTATTTAGTTCTTAGTGGGTGTTGACCCAATAAAATATTTTCTCAGAATTCAGATATTCAGAAATTATTCGGGAGAAGAAAAGTACATATAATGGACAAGAGTTCAAGGGAAATGAGCTCTTCTATGATGTTGGAAAGATGGTGATAAACCTAAAATACAGAGATCCAACATATATGGTTCATACAACTCTAAGCGGTATATCTGACAATGGTTACTGCACACTTCTAGCTAATAAGCACCATTTGTGGTGAAGTGGCAGATTATGCTTCACTGTTGGACTTCTGAATGGAAGACATATATATATGCCATCATATAAGGTGACAGAGGCCCAAATAAGAAGGATTTTTGCACTACTCTTCCACTGTGAAGGGGTTGGAATTAAGCACTTGGGAAATATATGTATGCCCATATGTATATGTGTGTGTCTGTTGGAATGAATGATAAGAGTCAACACCCACATGCTTTCACAAGAAAAGTCCGAAGAAGAGATCTTCTGTACAAGCTAAAGGAGAACCATGTGTTGAAGTGAATTGTTTAAGACTGTACGGTGTCTTTTTATAGACTGAAAGGGACACCTAGGCCGGAGGGAAACCTCTCTGCCCAACACCCAGGCCGGAGGGCCTCCCAGCACCAGCAGCAGGCCGGAGAGAGGGGGGGTCCGCCCTGCTAACAGGCCGGAGGGCCTGCCTCCGCCCTGCAGCAGGCCGGAGGAGGTCCCTCTGCCCTGCCACAGGCCGGAGGAGGCCCCTCCGCCATGTGCAGGCCGGAGGGCCTCCCTCCGCCCTGCTAACAGGCCAGAGGGCCTGCCTCCGCCCTGCAGCAGGCCGGAGGAGGTCCCTCCGCCCTGCCACAGGCCGGAGGAGGCCCCTCCGCCCTGTGCAGACCGGAGGGAGCTCCTCCGCCCTGCTAGCAGGACGGAGGGAGTTCCTCCGCCCATGGGTTGTGCGGTTATAAAAAAAAAAGGAAGAAAAGGAAGAGAAAAGAAGGAAGAAAAGAGAAATAAATGCGGCAGTTAATGAAAGGTGAAGAGACAGAGAGGAGGAAGGTGAGGAGATTACCTTTTCAAATTCCATCGGAGAGAAGGCCAAGGGAGTTCCTCCGCCCTTGCTCCAAACCACTATAAGAAGATGCTCCCACAAGAAGACGGAGAAGAGGAAGAGAAAAAGACAGCCACACCAAGAAGTCCACAGCGCAAGGAAGGCAACAGCAAGAAACAAGAGAAAAAAGGAGAAAGGAGACACAAAAAAGAAAGGCAAGAAGACAAAGGCAGCCGTAAAGTGGGAAAGCCAGCAGCAGTAGCAGGTCACAGTCTGCTACTTTGGATGTTTTTGTAAAGTTAGAAACACTGCTGTATAACAGTTCACTTAAAGGAGGGTTATTACTAAAAAGCCCTCAAGTGGGCCTCTTATGTGTGCAACGTGGAGTCAAGAGGATTCAAACAATAACACATGGGTTCTTTTGATTAACCAAGAGGTCCACTTAAAATCCTTACCATGTCCAAGACCTGCTATTGTATGTATTACAGAAAATAACACATAAGGTTTCAATGTGCAAGACTATCAATTTATCTCTACAAGTATGTATTACATTTTCTCAAACAAAGATCGTTGTCTGCACAACAAAAATTGATGATGGGTTGTGTAGCCATCACTTTCATCGTCATTATTCACCTAATCTAGACTAATCAGATTAGGTACATGGGTCCAATGCCAATGTTCCACCATACAATTCTGCAAAAAAACAATCTACATCTCTAGACTTCATGCGAATATCCCCAAGGATTCTACGAGAATTCTAAAAATCATAAAATTCTGAAAAAAAGGTCCCAGCTACCCCAAATGTGTCCAGAGTTATATAAAAATCATGCCCGGTCTGTCGGGAAGTCAGAATTTTACAAATGTACCCTCAAAGTATGGGAAATTATCCAAAAATCTGATTAAATTTCAGAAAAGACAAAGATTGGAAAGCACATTACGGAAGAATCGTACTTTGTTGAGAAATTGCACCAAAATCTTTCCATGAAGAAAATATTACGAATAAGCGCCCGCAAGGAGGGATAATTGCAATGATGTCCAATTTTGGGAGAAAAGGAAATATTTTCCATTGAACTACTATTTTGACAAAAAGGGCTAGTATTATGAGGGCAAGAAAACGTCTTTAGCAGTTTTAATCAAGGGTGTTCGGATTTCTCCGATGTAAATTAACATCGACTCCGATCGGTGGGGAAGAGTCCAGTACACGAACTCTTAAATCGTCTGATTAAACATGCACGCGGAAATTACAATATGCAAGCATACAAAAAGCTAAAACAAATGTGCTTGTTATTTCCTTCCGATAAATCAGGACCATATTTTTTTTTTTCCGCGTGTAAACAGACTGGCACGCCCGGTGGGACTCTTCCCGCCCTTCATTTAACTGCTAAAGTTCTTTCAATGCCCTTGTAAAGACCCTAACTCTTCTTCTCTGTTAAGCAGGAAGAAGGAAGCAGTTTGAAAAGCAAAAGAAACTCTTGCAATGGCGGCAGTCACCTACGGCCCGCTCGTTGTCGCAAGCCATGCCAGCTATGGCTACCTCACCGTCCCCATTGCCTTTGGGGATTTTCCGACAGTAGTGGGTTCCCCCTTCTTTCTAGGGGTGATCCCTGCCGCTCAGCCAGAGATGCCTTCTTCGGCTCCGTCTGCCATTGCTGGGGGCAACAGGCCCCTCCCAACACAGCTCCGCGTGTTCTCTGTGAACACGCTCACTGCCAATACCGTCCCCGCCAAATGGGGCAGCACTGCCGTCGACAAAACAAGAGGCCAGCGGCGAAGACATCAAGATCCGGCAAGTCCATACTTGTCGGGGATCTACGTGTTCGATTCGACGGCTCCGAGCTTAGGGTTCCGCGGGACCGATGCGTCCCCAACATATCCACTTCTAACCGTTTCTCGCTCCTCCACAAAATGCGAGAAGACGGACAAGCCTTCAAAAAGAAGACAAAGTCCGATGACGGGGATAAGGCCTCCAGGCGACGTCCTCGAAAAGTCAAACAAATCTGGGTCACCAAGCAAGAGGCCATAGCAATCAAGCAGGCTAGGGCCAGCAAGTCTGCGCGCGCCCAACCCCCAGCTGACGTGGCATCGTCAGGTGCCGCGCAAGGACAGAAAAGAAAAGGGGCTTATCGCAAGCCCAATTTCACATCACAGAGCTCAGGATCTATCCAAGCTAAAGTGAGCAACTGTGCCCAGACACCCCTGCCGCGGGTTTCCTTCTTTGAAAGGCTAACAGAGACCCTTCCTACAAGGACCTCCGTCTTTGACAGACTGGGGGCATCCCTTCGCCCTGCTGCCCATGCTCCGAAGAGACGGAGGGTCGTCCAAATGATAGAGACAGGTGGGCGTATGAAAATCTACACCTGTTACGCCTCCGGAAGGCAACATATGGAACCAATTGGCAATCCTGCCAATCCGAATGACCCCGCCGAGGTGAATGCGCCAAATTTGGCGATAGATACAGATGCGGTATACCGCAATACTCGTAACGCTGCTAGGAGTCTGCAAGTCCAACTCAGTAGTCAAGCG